>CM060955.1:175570965-176818118 GCA_030765055.1 Mantis religiosa | reverse complement strand
GGGTTTTGTCTAAAGCTGTATGTCAGGTATCTCGAGCGGTAGGTTTTGTGTTCGAAATTCCTGGTTTTCCTTCATCTTACTTAGTAACTAAATGTCGTAGGCAATCTTAGTAAGACGTTATAACGAACGTTCACGTGGCCATTCACAATGAAAAAATGGTACCTCATGTAGAAACAAAACTTCCAGCAATTTTACTACATTCATCAAATTACGATCTGTAACAAACTAGATCGATCTTGTCGTAAAACATGTGGGAGTGGAGAAAGAGGGCTACAGATATACTGTAACGGTATCCTCTGTTCATAGAAAATGGCTTCCTCGACTACGCTTTGCGGCGAAGGGCTCTCAATCTCTCGGCTAGGCTTTGTGTTTGAGCCTTAATTCTCTCGTTATTTGCTAAGGTTGGCGATGGGTTATTTAGTATCACGTTTGGCAGTTGTGAGTTGAGCTTCTATTACAAACAAAAGATAAATCAAAAACTTTTTTCTTCGGTCAAGCAGTAAAGAAGGTTTGCAAAATAATTTAGGAAATTTTAATTTTATTGAGTAGATAGACAATGCCATGGCAGGATTTGAACCATGGATCTCCTCCAGTTGTTCTAAAACCACTGAGCTATCATGGCCAATGTGCCGATACGACAAATTCTCCAACTGACTCGTATGTTTCTCGGTAAACTAACTCTCGGTAGGGGCTCCCATACACGAGACACGCACCTTTTGTGGCGACATACTATGCTGTACAGTCTGATTTTTAAAAGAAGATACCTGAAGGTCATCAGGCAGAGGGCGTGAAGGGTAGGAAGGAAAGCTCGTTGTTATGGTAACGTAAACAAAGGTTGCCAGATTGGATACAGTGGTGAATCACATACTCCTCAGTTCAGTTATCGCTAGTTGTATGCGGGAAACAGAGTTTGCCTAGTTCCGCTATGTATTGTTAGCCTACTTTGTTAAAACACAATTAAAATACGTGTTTATGGAAGCAAGACGTAGTGGCAGTAGAATTAGAGGTGGACCGAGGAATAATGGCTCAAGACAAAGATCAGCTTACGATCGGGTTGTTACATTACATAGTCAAGCTCGAGAATTTGTCTGTTCTCTCAGAGAATTCTTCCAACAGGAAGCAAGACGTAGTGAGGGTAGGATTAGAGATAGACCGAGAAATCATGGCCCAAGACAAAGATTAGCTTACGGTCGGGTTATTACATTGTATAGTCAAGCTCGAGAATTTGTCTGTTCTCTCAGAGAATTCTTCCAACAGGAAGCAAGACGTAGTGACGGTAGGATTAGAGGTAGACCGAGGAATCATGGCCCAAGACAAAGATCAGCTTACGGTCGGGTTGTTACATTGTATAGTCAAGCTAGAGAATTTGTCTGTTCTCTTAGAGAATTCTTCCAACAGGAAGCAAGATGTAGTGGTGGTAGGATTAGAGGTGGACCGAGGAATCATGGCCCAAGACAAAGATCAGCTTACGGTCGGGTTGTTACATTGTATAGCCAGGCTAGAGAATTTGTCTGTTCTCTTAGAGAATTCTTCCAACAGGAAGCAAGATGTAGTGGTGGTAGGATTAGAGGTAGACCGAGGAATCATGGCCCAAGACAAAGATCAGCTTACGGTCGGGTTGTTACATTGTATAGCCAGGCTAGAGAATTTGTCTGTTCTCTTAGAGAATTCTTCCAACAGGAAGCAAGATGTAGTGGTGGTAGGATTAGAGTTAGACCGAGGAATCATGGCCCAAGACAAAGATCAGCTTACGGTCGGGTTGTTACATTGTATAGCCAGGCTAGACAATTGGTCTGTTCTCTTAGAGAATTCTTCCAACAGGAAGCAAGACGTAGTGGCGGTAGGATTAGAGGTAGACCGAGGAATCATGGCCCAAGACAAAGATCAGCTTACGGTCGGGTTGTTACATTATATAGTCAAGCTAGAGAATTTGTCTGTTCTCTTAGAGAATTCTTTCAACAGGAAGACGAGAGTTTGCTCCTTATCAATGAACAGCTTATTCCTTTTATTCAAAAGCGACAGTCACATGTCAGTAGATATGCTTGCACGTAAAATAATTCCTGTTGGTCAAAATTCCGGCATATCGGCGGCGTTGCTATGAACATGTCAGTTAACAAAGTCGTTAATAATAGTATATTGCAATATTAATGTATATGGAACGAGGAAATGTTTGGAAAAACGAGGCGCTTGCACCGAGTTCTTTCAATTCCCGAGATTCCATTATGTGCTTACCACATGAGTGTTGTACATTATTTTTTGCACTATGTGTATTTATATGATTCTGAATTTTAGTAATTAAGATATTAGCTGAAATATTAATAAATATAATTGAAGATAAATGTTAGATTTTAGAGCGTACATCGCGTATATGTGTTTCTATGGAGAAATACTTACCGCACTGTGCGGGAATGTCAACTTACGATGTATAGCAACAATAACGGTAAGTATGGAATATTAGTTACATAGTACAAACAATTATTTAAAAGAACTCACACATGTGAAGACGCTACAACTCAGTGAATGTGTGAACAACTTATTTCTGTTTTTAAAGTAGGCTAATACAGATTTACTGTACATATTTTTGTTGAGGTGAGATAACTCGAACCCTTGTTTATGTTTCGAGTGTTTAGAGGATAAAGAAAGGGGATCTGATGGGCAACATTGCACTACCCACGTAGAGAAACAGATGACCTTCACGTATCTTCTTTTAAAAATCAGACTGGAACGGAGCAGATACTGAGTATAGTGTTTACGGAGAATTTAATGTCATGCTGGCATGTTGGTCATGGTTGCTGAATGATTAAAAACAACCAGACGGAGACCAGGAGATTCGTGGTTCAAATTATGCACATCTATGGCCTTGAATGTTTCAGTCTGACTGTGTTTATGCAAGTCTTAGAGTACACACAGCTAGTGTGGAAGAACGATTAAATTTCCACTACTTCTTTTCTACAGATTTTGATGATATTTCACGTTTCATTTTGCTGATACGAGACGTTGCCTTCGCTGGACACGGATCAAACCGAGAGAAATGCCTGACCTCATTTCTTTTGACGCTATAGGAGTGCACACTTGGCATAGTTCCTCTGGTAGCTCAGTTGGTAGAGCGGTGGACTGTAGAGGTAAGAAATGTAACGCAGTAATCCATAGGTCGCTGGTTCAAATCCGGCCCGGAGGAGTAAAGTTTTTAGTATCGTCGAAAATGATGTGCATTGTGTCTAGTAAGTAATAGTTAAACCTTACTAACGACAAAGAAAAAGCAGCGTAAAAAAACTGTAAAAATGCAAGATTTATAAGATATCTATTTGAAGTACATGGCAGCTTAAGATTCTAATATGAAAAATTTAACCTTTCGTCTGGGGTTTTTACTTTAATATGTCAATAACCGTAATAAGAGTAAGCTAAATCAGAATATGAACTTAGTTTTTCAATTACGTACCAATCTTTCACAATTTGTTACATTAATCTTTCTTTAATCTTTTACATTACTAGCTGTACCCTGGCATTCTTATATGGATGAGAAATGAGGAACAAAACAAAGCACACGTTTCAAAGAAAGTTTAATTTTGCAATATTTGTGGGTATACAATATTTTTTTATATATATTTCTATTTGTGTAGATATAAAGGGGACACGGGAACACGCAACATACAATGAAAGATGGCGGAACAACAGCAGCACTATAAAATGAAGCTCCGTAATTTTGGAGTAATAAACCAAAAAAACATCGAAAATACGCAATATGGTGATTACAACAAAAGCAAAATTTACAAATGTGCCTGCAGAAGTGAATATACGGTAGAAAACACAATGGAGAGACAAAAAGCAACAAAATACTGGGATCAGCAGATGAAGCATGAAACGAGACATGTGGACGCAGCTGAAGAAAACATATCATCACTGCAGCTGATAATTACGATCCTTACAAGGGATCTACAGGACGCAAAAAAAAAAAACAAATTCTACAACTAAAATAAGAAAAAGTAGATTTGGAAAACAAGATTAAAGAAAATGAAAGCATAATCTGGGAGAGTGCAACATCGAGACGGAAAGCAACGCCGTGTGAAGCTACACCAAAACAAACAGTACAAACAAAAAATCGCTTCAGCTATTTAGAAGAGTTAGAAGATACAAATCAGGAAACTTCAGTGGTTAGAGATGGAACGAATGCAAAAGAAAAAGCATCAATGTACAGATGGAACAAACGAGAAGAAATGAAAAACAAAGTGAAAGTGTCGTTAAAACAAGATATGGTTGTGATGGGCGATTCCATAATTAAACACGTGGATTTACGGGGAACAGCAGAAGTGAAAGTGTTTAGAGGCATTAGGACCAATCAACTAGAAGACCAAATTGACCAAAAAAGGGCAGGTATTCAAAAAAATCCCGAACTTATATGCTTACACGTGGGTACAAATGACCTCAAACAAGCCACCTGCTCCGAAGAGGTTATGGGAGATTTATATAGTGCAACTAAGTGTATTAAGCGTATGTACCCTAAAACATTAATTATTATAAATGGCGTAATCAAAAGGAGGGATATAAATTTTAACTTTACAAATAGTGTAAATCAAAATCTTCGTTGGATGTGTGAACAACTGAAGTGATTGTATTGGAAGAGACGGGCTGCACTTAAACAGAAAAGGTTCTTCTAAGCTAGGAAGAATAATGAAAAATGTAATTAACCTATGTAAAGTTCAGGGAAACTAAGCAAGAGAAGTGTAAATAGCATATTAAATACAAGTGAAATAGGTACACAAGTACAAGGAGATAAGGTACAGGTTAGTACTAACCTAAATTTACAAAATCGTTTTAATTATAAAAAACACACAGTAACAAAACGTAAGTTCAAACAAAAGCATTTTAAAATACTTCATCAGAATATTCAAAGCATTGCAAACAAAAGGGCATTAATTGAACAACACATACTAACTATGCAATTAGATGTAATAATTTTTTCTGAACACGGACTTAAGATTGAAGAAATAAATGTAAATAGTTATGAAAATTATACTTTAGGTACCAGTTTTTGCAGAGCAGAACATAAAAGTGGCGGAGTTGCAATTTATGTTCGAAATGGGCTAAAATATAAAGAAATTGACTGCAAAAAATATAGTGTAGAAATGTGTTGTGAGTTAGCCGCAATTGAGGTTAAGTTAGAAAAGAAAAACTTTATAATATTAGGGGTGTATAGTCCACCAATGGCAAACAAAAAGGATTTCTTTAAAACTCTAGAAGACTGTTTATATAGCATAGCAAAAAACAAACATATAATTGTGCTCGGGGACATCAATATAGATGTACTTATAGTAAGTAAAAAGAAAGGTCTGTTACTAGAATTACTAGAAAGAAGCAATTTAACATTAATTAAAACAGAACCCACAAGGGTAACCATTCCTCAACCTGTGTCGATCACATATACACACATTTAAAGCCAGAAGAGTTGTGTAGCAAAATTGTGAAAATGGGAATTGGTGATCATTATGGCCAACTAATCGAAACTAAAATGCTAGGTAAACAAAAAAAGGAAGCAAATAATAAAATAGAAACTAAAAGGATAGTAAATAAAATTACACTAGAAGCTCTAAGAAAAAATCTACAAGCAATAAAATGGGTGGATATACACAGCGAAAAAGGCATAAACTATACATTTGACCACTTTTATACTATTTCAAGAAATTGTTTGGACGCACAAGTACCATTTCGCAAAGTAAAATTAAAAAACCAAAGCGTAAACACTTGGGCCTCTAAAGGTATAGACATCTCCAAAAAGCGTATGCAATTTCTTAACACTCTAAAGCACCCAAATATTGATGCTAAATCCTATAATTACATAGAAAAATACAATAAAATTTTAAATAATGTAATAAGAGAAGCAAAAAGGTTACATAATGCAAAATTAATAAAAAATGCAGAAAATAAAATTAAAGCTACATGGAACATTGTAAATTCAACACGTAAGGAAAATCAACAAAAATGGCAGGGAAATATGTTCATTGAAGTAAACAACCAAGTGATACAAGATCCCATAAAAATAGCAAATCACTTCAATGAACACTATATAAATATTGTAAAAAAATTAGGAATAAAACAAACTCAGTATGTACCAATAAAGGAAAAGAAAGTATGTAATTCAATGGTGCTTAGTAAAATTAACGAGGGTAAAGTTATTTCACAGATAAATGCATTAAAATGCAAAAGATCCAGTGGACTGGATGAATTTACAAATGAAATGGTTAAATATTGCAAATACGAAATTACAGATGTACTTACTCACTTAACCAATCAGTCTTTTAGTTCTGGAATATTTCCAAAGAAATTAAAACAAGTTGTGGTCAGACCAATTTATAAGAAACAAACTCAAATTTAATAATGGAAAATTATAGACCAATATCTTTATGTTCAACTTTCTCTAAAATAGTAGAAGGATTATTTCTAACACAGTTACAAAGCTTTTGCAAAAAATTTCAAATTTTATCAGAATTTCAGTTTGGGTTTCAAAAGAAAAAGTCTACAGTAGAAGCAATTTGCAGAGGAAATGACATTATTATAAATGCCCTAAATAGAAATGAATATGTAGTCGCTATTTTCCTTGATCTTTCCAAGGCCTTCGACTGCGTTAACATAGAAGTCTTAATGTCAAAATTGGAAAACTATGGAATCAGAGGCATACCACTACTATGGCTTGGCTCCTATCTACAAAATAGAGAACAATGCGTGGAAATAATACATGATTTAAATGGAAAGTTAATGAAATTTCGATCATCATTCAAAAAAGTAACACATGGAGTTCCCCAAGGCTCAAAATTAGGACCATATTTATTCCTACTGTATATAAACAGCTTATTTCAAGTAATAAAAGAAGCAGGGGGAATAGCAATAGGCTATGCAGATGACACCACGATTTTAGTAACAGGAAAAACAGAAATAGAAGTACAAAATAGGGCAAATACTCTACTAGTAAAAGTAAACAGACATTTAGAAAACCTAGGCATGATATTAAACACAAACAAAACAGAGTGGATACAAATCAGTCTTAATAACAAAAAACAGACAAATATAAAGTTAACAATAGGAAACAAAGAAATTCAACAGGTAAATGAAACAAAATTATTAGGATTAGTAATAGACAACAGATTGAAATGGAATGGACATGTTCAAAAAGTAATAAAAAAAGTTAATTCAGGTATATATATTGTCACCCAATTAGCGGTAGGCATGAGGGCAACAGCTGTGGGGAAACCAAAGTGCAGCCGTGCCACGCCTCCCATTAGTCTCTGTCACTAACTGAGGGGTCGTTAGGAAAATGTCACTTGACCCTGGGCGCTTCTCTCCCCTTCTGCTGCCCTCTGGAACTTTCGTGAAACCAGAGACTTCTAGAAAAACAGTGACATTCCTATAAAAAAGGATTTCAGCGAGACAGTGAGTCAGTCAGTGTTTGACGGGCTAGCGCCGTGTTAATGAACGAGAAGACTGTGTGTAATTGTGTACGTGCATCTGAACGGTAACGGACGAACTGGTGAATCGTAATTGGTGTATTACGTAATTTTGTGTAATTGGCAAGTGTTCAACTGTAAGTCGGTGGAAATAAAGAACATTGTTGAGTTTGTGTAATTGGACTTTTCATTTCACGAACCCACAGTCACAATATATCTTAAAACAAACAATACAAATAATAGATAAAAAATGTATTAAACAAACATACTATGCATTCATTCACTCTCACTTGAGCTATGGGATTGTATTATGTGGCACAGTACAAAAAACTTTAGCTTTAAGACTATTTAGATTACAAAAAAGAGCAATACGTTTGATGGCAGGAATACAGAAAAGAGACACATGTAGAAATGCATTTAAAAAACTAAATATTTTAACATTACCTTCATTATATATATATATATATATATATATATATATATATATATATATATATATATATATATATATATATATATGAATGTATCAAACTTACATTAAAAGTTATGATCAAAACAAAAATAGTAACATCCACAGACATAAAAGCAGAACAAAAGAAAATTATTTTAGAAACAGACTTACTGGTATCTTAAATAATAAAAGCATAGAAAATAGCATCAAAGATTTGTATAACCACCTACCGGCTGAAATCAAACAGATAACAAACGGGAAAACAAAACTAAAGGCTGTCAAAACTTATTTATTACAGAAAGTATTTTACTCTGTGGAAGAATATAAACAGATGAGGTAGAATATGCTATTTACACTTCTCATCTTTATAAACATGTTTGTAAATATTATTGTATTTATTTTATGTATATACAGATTGACGATCCATGTAAAAGGCTTTACAGTTGGAGATAAATAAACATCAAACATCAACATCAACAATTGTCCATGTGAGAAGCAACCTAAACCACACAATTCTAAAGAATGACCTTGAGCTTTATTGATTGTGACTGCAAACGCCAATCGAATTGAGGATTGTAATCTTTTACATTTAAATGGTGTATCGGTCGGGATCATTGGAATTCTAGAATAGAGGACATCTTCGCCTTTGAAAGGCCCACATATTATCGCTGCTTCCACTTCGTTGTTCATCAATTTGTTAACTGCGAGCCGCGTGCCATTCCCGAGTTTTGCTTGTTTAACATTACATAACATGATAATTGTCACACAATGTGGTGGCATTCCTGGCAGATTAAGAGAGTTCAAAAACTCCGATGGGCAATTAACTACTTAATCTGCTTCCACAAGAGTATTTATCGATTTATATATAATTTCCTCGCTTTCGATGCTGGACTGTATACAATTATTAAGTTTATAAACATCTTCATTCTTGGCGGCAAGGTCAGCTCTTTCACTGAGCCGGTCATCATTCTTATAATCTGAGTATTAGGAAATAGTTTGTCGGTCCTACCATGACAGTGAAACACGGGACAAACAGTATTGAAAAGTTGTAGAAAATAATAATTATAAACAATATATTCTTTCTGTCCATGTCTCATACAAAACATAACCTCTACTTACGATTTGGCAAACGGCGAAGCTCAATCACTACACGGTCACACAAAGCTCCTCGATTAAGTTGAATATTTAAGTCCGATTGCAATTTATTAACATATTAAAATGAGAAGATTTGTAGTAGTAAACCTTCATTCTCTTCTTACACCAAGATAACGAAAAATAACAATAGCAAAATACTAACTTAAATCTCTCTAGGAGAACAAAAGAATAGAATTAAGAGATGGCTAGAGATGGCGTAGGCGTCTTCAATCTCCCTTTTCGACAATTCAAAAAGCTGTTTGCACGTTATGTCACTGACGCAACAAACAAATAAAAACAATCTTTGAAGCGGGTTGTATATCGTGTCCAAATTTGAGCCAAATCGATGCAGAACTTTTTGAGTTTTTCAAGCGTACACAGACCAACGTAACATTTATATATAGAGAGTAAATAAATAAATCCACAATAAGTCAACAGTCACATATATTTGAACATTACACCAGTTTCTTTTATATTTTGCCTTGAAATGCACGTCTTTCCATTCTTGTGAAATCACTCATCCTGCTCCTCACTGACACAACCGAGATTTTCTGGAAATAAAAGTGCAAATGACAGTGTACGAAATGTACTTTTACACTCATATTGCAATCCAGGTTTTAAAATTTCTCAGGCATATCTTCTACGATATTTTTATAATTTGGATCCTTGCAATTTCCTTGAAAGATTTTGATGGCACTCTTTAAACCAATCCGTGTCGATTTTTCAATTTAAGTCATCGTTTCTTCAAATAAGGAATCAGAAATCAACTTCCTAATTTTTGGCCCAACAAATATTCTCTGTTTAACTTTAGCATCAGATATTTCATGGAACTTCCTGCAGATTTATTTGCAGCAGCTGTCATTGCTATTTAAAGCTTTAACAAATTGCATTTATCAAGCCTAATTTTATGTGTAAGGTGGTAATAGCTTGACTCCATTTCCTTAGTTGTTCTACGCAGTATGACATACTTTTTGTGGTGACCATTTTTGTTAAGATCTCCAAGTTCCATATGAAAACAGACATTGTAGGTCTTTGTCTTGTCTTCCCAACAACAAAATCGCCACTGATATAGCAAAATATATCAGGATTACTTTTACACTTTGTAGAAGGCATATTACTTCAAATGGCACGAATGTATGACTTGCCACTGCCACTCACATAAATAGATACTCACTATTTGCAAATCAATTACCGACTGAACTATATTTGATAATTTGTAATTAACCTACCCAGCACCTGACCAGGAAAACCCCCCAAAAAACCATGGATCAGGTAGATCGGTACGGGAATCGAACCCGGACTTCGCGCATGCGGGCTACAGCCGAAACCGCCTGAGCCATCCCACTCGGTTATAGCAGAAGGTGCAAAGCTCCAAATGGTCTTATGGCAGTGCACGTAAGAATTTAAATAGAACTGTTCCATAAATGTAAGATATATGATATTCCCATCACGTTGAAAACCGTTGGTTAAAAGCAACTTTCTCTGAGCCAAAACCTTGATACTTTATAGCAAACTGATTATCTTTATTCCCTAAACCTATATTTGAGATTAATTAGGTTTTTGAGCTATTTACATGTTTCTTGGTATTATGCATATAAATTTAAAAACTTATTTATTCACAATGCAGTTCTTTTATTTCTACACATGGCTATACGAAATGCATATTTGGTATTGTTAGGTTGTCTCATAAGTACCTAAAGGCGGTACTTTTTCTTCTTTGGTTTGTCAATGCTATTTACGGTATGCCATGGCTAGTGTAGCTTACATTACGAGCAAGTATCAGTCTTCAGTTGTTAATAAACAATCACATAATGGAGATAATAAAGTTTGAACTTAGAGTACTTCTAAAACACTACTAGAAACAAGATTATAAAGTCGCTGTCGCAGCTCAAAGAATATGTGAAGTGGAAGGAGTAGATGTCGTTAGTGAGCGTGTAACACAACGATGATTACAACGTTTCAACAATGGAGACGAAAACACTAAAGATTTACCACGTTCTGGAAGACATAAAGTATGTAATATTGAGGATACACGACAAGTTTTGTGAGAAAGTATCCGTAAGCTTTCATAAAAACTTGGTACATCAAAAGATACTATACATCGTCACATTAAGGGAATGCAGCTCCGAAATTGGCTAAAAATAAGGGAAAAAATAATTTCTTTTGTTTTTGAGGTAAATAAATACTTTGAACCTTATAGTATCACAATCCAACTAAATGCATGAGTTTGAGGTATTTAAATACCCTCACATGACAATTTAAATGCCCATGTCATTAGAGTTCTATTGGATGTACTAAATCATTTATAAAGACGTTTTATACATCTAAACTTGCACATAACTGTTATATAGATTATATGTAGAACATTTTTGACACAACAGACCTTTTGCTGACTGTGTACATAGTTAGGATAAACGATACACGTATCAAGGACAAAAGCCACTCTAAACAGGGATCAGGCTTAGTAAATAAACATTGGAAACCTAATGCGGATAATACTGAATTCCATTGTACATACACATAACAGTGTATGGGAGGAATTGTATAAAGCATCTCTAAAAATTAGCTAGGGGAAGGACAAATTACGGTTACTATATTGAGCAATTACTGTTAAGATAACTTCTAAAACATCCAGAAGGAAACTAAAATTGAAGAAGACTGCTGCAGAAGAGAGAAGGAAGTTGCAGGAGGGTCCAACTTACCTATCTGGAGAGTTTTAGTCTGCTTCAAGGTATATAACTGAGAAGGAAAATGTTTTAGATTTTAAAATGTGATTATCAGTTATAGTTTTTTCAACATTTTTGTCATTTAAAGTGTTCTACACGATGCAGTTTTGATTCAGTCCCTCTAACATTTCCAACAAATGTTCTTAGAGAGCAAACAAAGGTTTCTATCATATGGATTTTTTATATTCATTACATTTTTAAAGTTATTGATTGATATATAAAATCAAAGGTTTATTTTTTTTTTTTTTTTTTTTTTTTTTTTTTGCTCTATACCTTATTTTTTTCCCTTCTGGAAGTAAAGGCAGTATAAGAAATTCATATGATGGATCTTTTCTTCATAACCATCTGAATATTCTTAAAAGCAGAAAAATTAAAACTTTAAAAATTTTCCTCGTGTGGAGTGGTTTGAATTTTGTCCAAATTTTGAATTTCAAAAATTAATTACTCAAAAATATTGAATATACAAAAACCAAATTTTGAATTCTGTATCCACTATGCATCAGAACTAAGTGGTAAAAAATTCAGTAAGATTCGTTGAAAATTGATGGATTTGGGGTTTTCAATTATGCATCCCCTTAAGACATTTGGAAAATCATACAGAAGCTGTAGATCTGTAGCTCAACAGACTGAACGTCAGCTTATCCGTAATCCCATGGATGATAGATTTGTCACTTGTGATGTAAAATGGGTATATTACCGAAACAGTGACTTGATCCTCATCAGTTCGGTCCCAAAGTAATGTTGTGTGTCTGAAGTTGTGATTCACTGAGAGTTTGTTCCAAACGGACGAGCGATTGATGCCGATCTTTATTCTCAACAACTGGAACGAGTTCATCAAATTCTGAGACGGAGATACCCAGCTTTAGTTAACCGAAATAGAGTTCTATTACAACAGGACAATGTAACATCCCATACTGCACGAACAAAGGAATCGAACTGCTACCACATCCAGCATACAGCCCTGATCTAGTATCTTTTTCGATCCATAACTCATTTTCTACGTGGAAGAAACTTTGACAACATTGAAGCATTACAAGTGGGTGTCACCAAATTCTTCACATCAAAACCAGAGACTGGTAACATCGTGGGATAATAAACCTCGCAGTACGATGACTCAAGACAATAGAATCTAATGCTCTATACTTTGAAAATTAGTTAATTGCTTGTCAGAACAGATTTCAAATAATTGTTGTTCTTAAAAAATCACATTACTTATGAGGCAGCATCTATAACAATATCGTGGGTGTCTAAAGACGTCACTGAAATTTCATCTATCAAACTAAGTGAATGTTCCAAGCTTTCAACTGTGTTATAATAGCAGATATTTTTGAAAAAACGGTTATGGATGTACTCTATCTTATTTGGATGCCAATATTAGCAAAACATTCCTGTACAGTTGCAATGCTGCTTGCATCTTCTGTATCAATGGATTATAACTCTTGTGTTTTACTTCATTAAAATGTTGCGCGTAGTATAATACAGCCTTTAACCAAGAACCCCATCGAGTTAAAACTGGCTGAGGAGTAAAGACAAATTTGTAAGGACTTCATGAAATTGTTGAACTCTAATTGCCGATTTAACACTTTCTTTAGTTAGAGACAAGAAGATCCACGTCTTTATATCGCCCATGTTTCAGCGAGTCGATGTAAACCGTCTGAATGATAAAATGATGAACAGGAGTGAAAATTTACATGATTTGGATAAACTAAGACATTTTAATTGTTTAAAAAGTGTAAAATAAATAAGCAAATCCCGTATTTCAGCAAAAAAGGATTTATAGGTATTTCGCTTAGAAATCCAGGCTCTAGTCGTTATAAACAATAAGTGCACGGAAGAATAAAATGTTGTACGAATAATTGTTAACAGTAAACAACCTCTGGTTGCTGCTAGTTTGTCGCTCCTGGTAGCAGCATATTGAATCACAGCTGTTCTCACATAAATGTTCTATGCTCGTAACTATTTTTAGAAGGAGACGGTGGACCCTTGACATTGTCACGAGATCGAGACATCAAGGCAATAATGAATGTGTAATGAGTAAGCTAAGCTGGCCGGTCGATTTACACATTGATCGTTGTTTGTTTCCATGACGACGTGTTAGAAAACAAGCGTTCCCATACTTGTGTTGAATGTCTGAGGAGTGACAGCGAGATTGTTGAGGAGAAACGTGGACTTGTGCTCCTGTGCCAGGTACGGACTTACTTGTAGCTACAATAGCAATAGAGCAGGTTAGTGCTTCCCTTGGATAGCTTACTACTTCACAAAACTATAACTTTAAGTTAATTCAAACCAATAGCAAGGAATATCCAAACATTGTTCAGTCTATACACGACAAAATCTATTTGGTAAGCAGTTGTGAAGTATAAAGCCCGACGAGGTAGTTGTCTAATGCTCAGAGCTCGGATACTATAAAGTATGAATCTATTAATGCATCTATGGATTAAACATTCGTTAAATATGCTTTGAGAACTTTATAATATGCATTTAAAATAAAGTTAATTATTTAAGCTTTCTCATATTTAATCTTGAAGGCATCAAAGAGTAAATACTTAAATACACGCCTTACGAATGCTAGATGTTCATATGTTCTTGTTAGTGCTACCAAAATCTGAAAATAAAACAAATTTAAAAACAGAATCGACTGCCAGTATTTCAAAATTCATTACGCGATGTTTATTTTTTAAAATAAATATATTTTCCCAAACCATTAAATCTATCGGACCATTTGTTTTAATAATTTAACTTCCGGATTATCTCATGGTTAAATGACCAAAAATGATCTGTTTATAGTTAATGTTACGAAAATGTTCTTTCGTTCTGGTTTCCAAATTACGTTTTTTCTTTCCAATATAAACTCGATCACAATATAAACAATTAAATTGATAAATACCAGACTTTTTATTATTAGGAATTGTATCTTTTTTTTTAGAGAAATGTAGTAAATTTTTAATACTATATTTGTTTTGAGGAACCAAAGTTATATCAACTTATTTAAAACATTTTGAAAATATTTATTAACCCAAGGATGATAAGTAAATTTTTTAAAATTATAATCGTCTTTTATATTTTAAGGGTAGAAATATAATTAAGAGTTTTTTGGTATTTAAATTTTTCAATCTTCTTTTGTATAAAGTATTTATTAAAACTATTAATTAAAGCAGTATTAATAATATGTTTATATTCTTCATTAAATTTCTCTTTATTCAGAGGTATATTTATTAATCTATAAATCAAACTATTACAAAATGCAATCTATTATTATTTCTTATTATCTTCAAATCCAAAAAAGGAAGACAACCATCAATTTCAGTTTCTAATGTGAATTTTATAGCTTTATCTTGGAAATGTAGTAATTTTAAATAATCGTTTATTCGTTTATCAGAAACAATAGCAAAAATAACATCAACATATCTATACCAGGTTTTAAAAGTCAAAGGGAATGCTTTAGTGACCTACATTTAGAAAAAACTTATAAAAAGATAAATGAAGTTTTTGTTACAAATAATTATATTTGTATAATACTTATTGCTTCACTGTAACTAGCTTCATTCTCTACGTAATTATTAGTTTTCATTTCATTTTTTTTTATTTTTTTATTTTGTTGTTGTTGTTGTTGTTGTTGTTGTTGTTGTTGTTGTTGTTGTTGTTGTTGTTGGAAGAAACGATTTTCTTCTGTCACCTAAAATGTTTTATACTTCTATGGGCAGCTGTTTGTAGATGTTGTGTAACCTTAATCTTTTGTTTCAGGGCACATATAACTATTATATGTAACATAAACAATTGCCTGTAAGCTTTCTCTTTCGAAATGTTTTTGGTCTACCCATATCATATATTCACCAATAACTAGTACATAATATTATTCAGAACAAATAACTGTTCACACACATACCCAAATACAGAAGAAAAACTAGCATCATTGGAGTTACAGTGGTATCAGCAGAAAGCTTGAAAGATCCCTTACAAAACAAGGCTTAGTTCAGAAATATCTGTTCAGAATTACGAAGTTATGATCGATTTTCTGAAAGCTTACGAAAAGGGGCGTGGCAAAAACTTAACACCCATTAATACAATTAGCAAATTAGGTATAAACTATTGCTCCAATGAACTTTTTAACTATATATTTGTAATCTAGAGGGATGACATCATAACAAAATGTAAAAATAAAAACGAAAGTTAATTTTAACCCCAAGTGCAGTACCTTCTCACTTTACCACTCTTGTACAATACTATATGACCATCTGTAAAAGTAAGATTTACTGTCGAAGCAAATAAACTTTACTGCTTTTCTCCTTTGACATTGTAATATTCCCTTTGCTACTCCTCACACTTCAGTGGACATTAGTACAAAATTAAAAGTTAAGTGCAGCAATATTATCGTTGCGGCAGACTATAAAACTTCCGTAAAAAATCTACACAGTGTAGAACAAATTATACGTGCATATGTTTAACTATCAAAGGATAAAACATGCAAATATCCCAGCTCCAGTAATGTGTATATGAGATTTACCGGGAAAATGTGAATCAGTTGGGGAATCCAATACCATGCTAGCATGTTGTCATGGTAGCCTGGACGGCAGATCCGTAGTTCAAATCCCGGTAATGGCATTGACTGACTGCATTTGTTTGTTTGTAGTATGTAGACAGAGTGATGGAGAAGCGCTATACACTGATCCTGGGACAAAATGGCACACAGATACAGCTTCTGGAAGACGGTCCAATGTCGCCGCTGTTACCCGGCATCTTCCTTACCCTGCACTTCGCTCTGGGACTGACCCTCAACATAGCTCTTATACTAGGGATGGTCACTAATTCAACTCTATGTGGAGTCAACTTCAACCGTCTCTTGCTCCAGTTTGTGTTGGCTTGCGCCTTCGACTGTTTCTTCAACATTACTGCTGCAGTGGCCTTTCTGGCAGTAACACGTAAGTAACTCCTCAAGCATGAGCGTCAGTGACCAGGCGTGACTTTCAAAGTGACAGAAGATCCAAATAATAATTGTCATTAAAATAAGAGAGAATAATTACTAAAAGAACTAAGACTACTCTTTAGTACTTTCTATTGTACAGTCACACCTAGATCCAGTAGCGAGGCGTGACTTTCAAAGCGAGTGAAGGTCCAAATAATAATTGTCATTAAAATAAGAGAATAATGATTCAAAGAGCTAAGGCTACTCTTTAGTACTCTTTCTATTGTACAATCACACGTAGGTCCAGTAGCGGGGCGTGACTTTCAAAGTGAGGGAAGTTCCAAATAATAATTGTCATTAAAATAAGAGAGAATAATAACTCAAAGAACAAAGGCTACTCTTTAGTACTCTTTCTATTGTACAGTCACGCGTACGTCCAGTAGTGAGCTGTGACTTTCAAAGTGAGGGAAGTTCCAAATAATAATTGTCATTAAAATAAGAGAGAATAATAACTCAAAGAACAAAGGCTACTCATTAGTACTCTTTCTATTGTACAGTCACACGTAGGTCCAGTAGCGTGGCGTGACTTTCAAAGCGAGGGAAGCTCCAAATAATTTTCATTAAAATAAGAGAGAATAATGACTAAAAGAACTAAGACTACTCTTTAGTACTCTTTCTATTGTACAGTCACACGTAGGTCCAGTAGCGAGGTGTGACTTTCAAAGTGACAGAAGATCCAAATAATAATTGTCATTAAAATAAGAGAGAATAATGACTCAAAGAACTAAGACTACTCTTTAGTACTCTTTCTATTGTACAGTCACACGTATGTCCAGTAGCGAGGCGTGACTTTCAAAGCGAGGGAAGTTCCAAATAATAATTGTCATTAAAATAAGAGAGAATAATGACTAAAAGAACTAAGACTACTCTTTAGTACTTTCTATTGTACAGTCACACGTAGATCCAGTAGCGAGGCGTGACTTTCAAAGCGAGTGAAGGTCCAAATAATAATTGTCATTAAAATAAGAGAATAATGACTCAAAGAACTAAGGCTACTCTTTAGTACTCTTTCTATTGTACAATCACACGTAGGTCCAGTAGCGAGGCGTGACTTTCAAAGTGAGAGAAGCTGCTTTCGAAATTACGTTTTGTCTTTCCAATATAAACTTTATCACAATCGAAACAAAATAATAATATTAAAAAATAGGAAACAAAATACGTATTTTTAAAGAGTTTGGTATAACTTTAGTTCCTCTAAATAAATACAGTATTAAAATGAACTACGTTTCTATAAAAAAGGTAAAATTCCTAATTAAAAAATCAGGTATTTTTCAATTTAATTGTTTAGGTTGTGATCAAAGAGTTATATTTTGTAGTACAAATTAAAAGTTTGATATAGGTATCGATAAACAAGTTCATATTGTTTGAAAGGATATTTGAAATATCTGATACTCATGTGTTGGTAGTTCCTTGAATGCAAAGTACCTGAAACAAAATGGCGACAACTGGATTCAGACTTTGAAGATCATTAGGCTCTTACGTGCTACCTCAGTTTTTGAATTGCCTTTCCTCCTCATTTACCTTTTGAGTTTATTATATAGAGTTTACCCCTTTTTTTTAAACGGTTTGTTATCCATTACTTTTTAAAGCTGTAAAAACAACTAGCAAAATCTAGAAATTTCGAATGATAAATTTTAAAATTTATTTCCTTTCAATCTAAGGCTTTTAAAACAGAATATAAAACTATTTGTGCGTTATAATCAACTAAATAATGCGAAATTAAAAAAAAAAAAGTTCTTTTCAAATATATATATTCTATGTAACAAATGGCAGAGGATAGTAAAATGCAGATTTAAAATTTAGCATCTTGGAAACTAAAACATAGCCATACAGTTAACTAAAAAGCAGAAAATAACATTTTCGGTTGGCTGATAAATTTATTGGACACAAGTGCGTTGTCAATTGTTCGAGGATGTAGAATTCAACTGTTTATCTTATCATTGGAAACGATATTTACTGAAGTATTATATCTGCTTAACTATCAGTAACTTTACTGTTTACGTAAAATGAATGAGTAGAGTAACCTACCGGAGTTAGTGAAATCTAAAGTGGACAGTAAAGATGTTCTGTTAGGTACAAGTTCTTTTATCAACCTAAGTCACGTCTACAGTCTGATTTTGATGATACGTGAAGGTCATGTTTCTCCACGCGAGGTTCCGCAATGTCGCCCAACAGCGGTAATGCAGATATCCCCTTTCTTGTTCCTCTCAACACTTGGAAACATAAACAAAGGTTCGAGCTATCAGTGTACGTGATTCACCAGTGTATCCAATCTGGCAACCTTTGTTCACGTTAACACAGCTTGCTTGATGACCTTCACGTATCTTCTTTTAAAAATCAGACGGCATTTAATGACTTGCCCACATTATGCGACGGTCGGCTGGTAAGTCCTCGGCCTCACAAAAAAATAAATAAAATAAATAAAAAAAGATAAAAAAAATTAAAACTTTTTTAAAAAAAATTTTCTCAACATAATCTCCAGAAAGGCTAATACATTTGTCATATTCGTGCTTCTAATTCAATTAAACCATCTCTGTAGTACAATTTATCATAATCCTCAAAACAGCTGTTTACCACATCAATGACATCCTCATTGTGAAATCTTCGTCCTCCAAGAAATTGTTTGAGGTTCAGGAACAGGTGGTTGTCACTGGGTACTAGATGTGGCGAATGGGGTAGATGTTCAAGCAATTTCAACTTTAATTCACACATTTTTCCCAATTAAATTACTGAACGATGAGCCGGAACATTGTCGTGAAGAAACAAGATTTGTTTCTTTTCCAAATGAGGTTTTCCTCTTTTCACCTCATCACTCAAACGTTGCAGTAAGCTTGCGTAGTAGTCATCAGTGATACTTTACTTTCTAACTACAATAAGATAATGTTTATCTTGAAGTAGATAGAGCAATAAGTGTTTGTACAAGAGTAGAGAAAGTCATGTATACATCACATTACGACCAAAACATTTGACTATCACTTAAAGGCTACTGTATTCCCTTGTAACTACAATAAGATTATGTTTATCTTGAAGTATATAGAGTAATAAGTGTTTGTACAAGAGTAGAGAAAGTCATGTATACATCACATAACAACATAACATTTGACTATCACTTAAAGTCTACTGTATTCCCTTGTAACTACAATAAGATGTTTATCTTGAAGTAGATAGAGCAATAAGTGTTTGTATAAGAGTAGAGAAAGTCATGTATACATCACATAACGACCAAAACATTTAGCTATCACTTAAAGTCTACTGTATTCCCTTGTAACTACAATAAGATGTTTATCTTGAAGTAGATAGAGCAATAAGTGTTTGTACAAGAGTAGAGAAAGTCATGTATACATCACATAACGACCAAAACATTTGACTATCACTTAATGTCTACTGTATTCCCTTGTAACTACTATAACATCATGTTTATCTTGAAGTAGATAGAGCAATAAGTGTTTGTACAAGAGTAGAGAAAGTCATGTATACATCACATAATGACCAAAACATTTGACTATCACTTAAAAGTCTACTGTATTCCTTTGTAACTACAATAAGATAATGTTTGTCTTGAAGTAGATAGAGCAATAAGTGTTTGTACAAGAGTAGAGAAAGTCATGTATACATCACATAACGACCAAAACATTTGACTATTACTTAAAGTCTACTGTATTCCCTTGTAACTACAATTACATCATGTTTATCTTGAAGTAGATAGAGCAATAAGTGTTTGTACAAGAGTAGAGAAAGTCATGTATACTTCACATAACGACCAAAACATTTGACTATCACTTGAAGTCTACTGTATTCCCTTGTAACTATAATAAGTATATTTACAGAACAGTTAGCAGAGGAAGTCTATACATCAATTGTTGAATTTATACTTTTTATGTTTTCAGATTTAGAGTTATCATCGAAGTACGCAGCAGAAGTTGTGGTGGCATGCAGACTGAATGCTTCTCTGATGGAATGGACAGCTGTGAGTCAGAGCGCCTTTGTAGCAGCACTTGTTGCTGACAGAGTGCTAGCCCTTCAGCAGGATGATTCAAAAAACAACAGCAGCTGCCTCATCACTCGAATGGTTTCAATACTGCTATGGATCTATGCTACAGCCATTGTTTGCCCTATAGCTGTAACGTCTAGCATTGTTGATACGAGCTTGTTTCCATTCAGGTAATAGCTTAACACTATATCAGAAAAAATTTCCATTTTACATAATTGTAATAAATTAAATGAGTTCATACGTATGGAATAATGCCCCTTGATAGATTATATAATATCAGGAAAAGCAGCTAGCAGTACCATTAACCTCTGGGCACAGTAATTTGATAAAACATTCTCCACAGCATAATGGGAATGCAGAGGCCAACACTTCTTATCAGTCCCCGTCCCATTTTGTACCTGATCCTATAAAGCAAGTGCAGAGGAAAAGAATGTCTGGAGGTACAAAATCAGCAATTCTCACACCATCTATGTACAAGATGGTTCTTGAAACAGCAAGAAAAATCCCAGCAGCAAATAGAAAACTTTCTTTCCCTTTAAATAGCCAGAAAGGAAAATGTGCCTGTACAAATTAGATAACTGAACTAGCTTCTAGTGAAACTGCAATGTGTCCTAAGTGTGAACTTACATATGAAGATCCCCCTACTGAAGACCGGACAGTGTGTCACTCCTGTAAAGGGTGGCATTATGAAAACTGTACAGCATATCAGTAGGAAAATTTTTTGTGATATGTATTAGTTTTCATCCTTCAGTGACAAAAGGTTTCCGCAATTCAGTGGAGTACATAATCTAAAAGGTTTAAGTATTCTTCTTTGTTTTCTTCTTTATGTGTGTGTGTGTGTGTGTGTGTGTGTGTGTGTGTGTGTGTGTGTGTGTGTGTGTGTGTGTGTGTGTGTGTGTGTGTGTGCATGTGTGTTTTTGTATTGTTTCTACATGGACAAAAGCGTTCAAGAAGTCTATCTGATTTGTGTATACTCCTCCACAGGAGAGAAACTCTCCCCTGGGACGCGACGCAGGGGGGTGGGCGAAGGTCCCCACACCCTCCCTGGACAGGTTTATGACAACCCATGTCAGTACAGTTACAGACCATTCAAAAACATTCTGACGGCTTCTACTTTTGTGAATGAATCTTCTCGGCTTTAATGTACAGAATGAATAGGGCGCATGTTTTTTTAACGGTCTGCTCCTTGTATAGCAAGCGTTCTCTGCCACACACATTCGCTGTCCTTGTCCCACAGCACATTCCTTACAGGGATTATCTTTGCCTGCTATATTATAACATTATTGTCATTACTCCACTGTCAATATATTTCGAACTGGGCAACCTGAAGAAATTTTGTGCTGTCAGGTTGCCACTTGCCAGCCCATCTTTCCCCGCTTCGTACTGCAGGCCCTCTCATTCGAGCAAACGGGGAGTCTGTCCAACTCGGGCAGTCTGTCGGCAGGATATGGAGTCTCTGGAGCAGTACGGCATTAGTGTTGAAAGAGGTCAGTCACAGAAGTGACAGTCGACAGCATGGTGGTAGTGCCAAAAGAAGGCAGTTAAAAACACAATCAGTCAAAGGAGCAGTATGGTATAGTACTAGAAACTCAACCCTACGGAGCAATAAGACTGTCTACAAGGGAAAGGAATATTACAGAGTCAAAGCTACATGACACCCTATCATTACATCTAGTCACCAGTGGATCAGCAGTATGTAAATGTCGAGGGCGGCATTTGTAGATACAAGCCTCCAGACACCAGGATGTCTGCTCAACTCATAGTAGCCAGGTTTAGGGTGAGAGAGCTTCGAACTGTTTGTTTCAGACATTTGCCTGAGTTTTAATCATGCTTATTTGAGAGAAATTTTTGGACTAAGTTAAAAGACAGTTGTAGAATGATTTTCCTGGGTCATTTATAAAGAATAACTAGCACCCCATTGTGATTTATGCCATAGCTGAATGCGTCTTGTGGGGGACAGCTTTGTTGAATGCCAGGGTTTTAGGCAAGCTGTTTCCTCCGAACCAAAGTTAAATGGGAGAGGTGTGAAGTCAAAAGGGGGATTTTCTCTGAATGTATATATCTGAAGGGTTATTTCAGGTTTGGTAAACATTCTGAAATTTTGAATCATGTGTGGTTTTATTCAATTTTGAATTTAATTCTTAGAATTTATATAGAGATTTAAACTGTATATATAAAGAATTATTACTGTTATCACATCAGAGTCAATCAATAGCCCCCTTTCTTAGTTATTTTCGACGTTTAAATGTTTCTTTTTTTTTTTTTAAATTTACGTCCTTTAACTTTTTAAGTCATATCAGATGGTGAAATGATGCTCAAATGGGCCCAGGGTCCATGGAGCCTAGAGTTAGCCGACATTCGTCTTATTTAGAATAAATGAAAACCCCGGAAGAAACCTTATCCAGGTAACACACCCTGACTGAGATTCGAACTTGGGACCTCTTGAACATGAGGCAAACATGCTACCATCTATGCTATCAAGGCGGGCTAAATCTTTTGTCCTTTTATATGCTATACAGTTCTATATTTTCCAAATATATTCAAGAAAGCTCAACATGTGTATATGACTGCAAGTTCAGTTCCCCCACTGATCCCTGATCCAGTACATTTTCCTCAATAATATGTTGCAAGATTGCTCACCTGTGCAAGTAGTGGCAGGAGGAAAAAGAATTGAACGAATTGCATAGTGAGCTACTGTTAGGATATATAGTGAAAGTGGAAAGGATAATAAGACAAGGCAACATTTGTTAAGACTAAAGTAAATTAAACAAGCAAATTGTAGGTGACGGTTTATTATTTTAGTAATATTTTATTTAAATATTTTAGTATTTGTCAAAATAATGTTCTGTTTTGTATCAGGTTGTGATTTCTCAATGTATTAAAATATCTTCTAAATCATTATTTTATTATGTTATAATTTCATGCTCTCTAATATATTGAGACCTTTGCCCGATGCTAGGAGTGAAAGTCTTGAATGTAACACAATATCATTACAGTTAATTAGCACCTATTAAACATGGCAGTACATAAATGCTGTTTTGCTAACTTGGAAAATAGACATGTAGCATATCACAGAGCAAAACCCACAAGTATCTATGACTTATAGGGAGAATAATAGATGTTTATCCGAAAACTGCGGACTCTTACCTCTTGTTACTCTATATTCCAATTTTGTACAATGATCCTAAGAAGCAGACCGATCTCTATTGTTGATATTTATTACTACAGTCCGGCCGTTGTATCTCCGGCTCTGACATTTTGCAATTGCAAGAAGTGGAGGGTGAAAGTTAATAGTACCAACATATAGTAATAAGCTGAAAACATATCCTCAAAATTATCTTTAGAATGAAAATATAGGACTATATTAGCTTTAAAACACTGAAATACAAATTACAATTTTATTATCATGCAAGATATTCATTACAGCACCACTCTATTCGAATATTTTCATCACACATTTCACACACACTAACTGCATCTGTTGGTGGTACTGGGAGTCTCTACATCCGGTGTTGTGGTCAGGAAGTTAAAACTGTCTGCTAGCGCCAATCAGCATTGTTGCTGCTAGGCGTGGCTCCCAAACCCAACCTCCTGTTGCCAGGTTAAATTTGTTTGAGTCACGTGGCTTTAGCTGCTTGCGCTGATGAACCTTCTTTGGTATATTTTGCGTGCGTGAATTCCGATTTTTAGTGTTCGTAAGCCCTATTATTATCGCTATTATAATAATATGGCTACTGGTTCGTTAAATATTTAAAATATGCATTGTTCCTTTGCTTGAAATTTCCGCTAAAGAACTGGCAAGAGCCTGCTTCCCCCTCTCGAGAAATGTCAGAGCCAGAGATAGAGCGGCCGAACTGTAATTCAAACATTTTCACTATTTTGGCATTTGTTATAAATTACAATTGTCTATGTTTTCTATAGGTACTCGTGTGGAGTTGTGCCATATTCAGAAGGAATTGAAGACTTGGTGTATCCGCTGTTACTTCTATTTCTTGGCTACATTGTACCATGGACGGTCACCAGTGTTAGCTCTCTGAAGGTGTTACGATACATTTTGGCTACCCGACGACGTAGACGTCTGTTGGAGGAAGCAGGACTAACAAGATCTCAACGTCTACAAGAGACAACTTCCTGGACGGCTGGGCTCACTTGGAATGAAGTCACATTCTACTGGCTAGTCTCAGCACTGCTTCTTTGTTTCATCTTGCTTCTGCTACCTCATGACCTCTATGTCAATATACTGTCACTTACTTTCAGCACAGCATCCAAAGAGGACAACTCCACAGAAATATCCAAAGTGCTTACAGGTGGTCTGGATTGTGCATTTGTCTGGTGTCGCTATAGCTTCACAGTGATTGCTCCGTTAACTATATTAGCAGTACATAAAGAAGTACGAAAGTCTTGTGAACATTTGTTTTGCTGTTGTCGTGGCAACTCTGTTGTGCACTTAGATGATGCTCGTTCTATTTCTGCTTGTGTGCAGAAAAGAATAGAGCAGGAGGTAAACAAGAAGAATTCGTCACTTAAAAGGATAAGGGCGAGGAAAGATAAATACACTCGAGCTGCAAGTTATAGGACACCAGTGTTGTTTGCTACATCTGAAGGTTTACATCTGAGACTGGTAGATGACACAGCCAGTCGTGTTTTTACTGAAAACAGTACACAGCATTTGTCATCAGAGCCGCAGTTTATATGTGAGTTCTGTGACGTTGCAATTCTTACTCCCCCTCTTATGGAAAACGGAGTTAAACCTTCCAACAGTCTGCAGCAGAGTTTCATAGCAAGAAGACCAAAGCCACAAGTGTTTACTCCTGAGGTACTTCCAGAAGAGGATATGCATGTCACAGACAGCAGCGGGGAATATCCCACTAGAGTTCTTACAGAGCAACATGATGGCTTAAGAAAAGGCACATTCAGAGCCAATAATGTAAACAACAATAATCAGAACTGTAGCAATAAGAATTATAGAAAACCTGCTCGTGTAAGGTTTGCCCAAACAGTAAGTGAAATACCGCTGTCAGAAAGTGGTGTATGGAGCGCTCCAGAGGACCATAATGTTGTTGCGGAGCAGTCTCATTTTGGGAAAAGATTATCACCTTCAGAAAGTCTTGCTCCTTCCTGACAAAAGGAATATATTCCTCTAAGTCAGAAACCAAACTTCAGAGTTAGAGGCAGATTTCGTTGAACAGTGTTCATAACAAACTTAGCATACAGCTGCTACACTGCCATTCTCTCACAAAAAAAAGTAATTATTTAAAATAACTATTATCATATGAACACTTTTTGGTATTCTTGATACTGGTTGGAACCTGTTGTGGTGGATGGTACTAATATGCAATGTTAAATACCAACTACCCAGCAGAAAAATAGCTGTATAATTAGCAAACATCAAAGTAGTTAGTACTTGGGAAACATTTTAAACTGCAGTAAAAGAAAATGTGAAACAATAATGAATTAATGTAAAACAAAAAAATAATAACCCCAAATGTTAAAGAAATGAACTACATAATAATACGAGGGTGAGTCAAATGAAAACCTTAAATATTTGTTTAAATGTTATTTATTGTGCAGATGTGGTACAAAGCTGTATCACTTTTCAACATAATCTCCCCCACGCTCATGCAAGTCCTCCAGCGTTTACAAAGTGCATAAATGCCTTTAGAAAAAAACACATGCACTGCATGGCATACCTCTTCATCAGAACAGAACTTCTTTCCTCTCATTGCATCTTTGAGTGGTCCAAACATATGGAAATCACTTGGGGCAAGGTCTGGTGAGTATGGTGGATGAGGAAGACACTCAAAATGTAGGTCTGTGATTGTTGCAACTGTTGTACGGGCAGTGTGAGGCCTTGCATTGTCATGTTGACAGCAATCCATGTCGCTTTGATTTCATTGCAGGCCGCTGATGATGTTTTAGGAGATCTGTGTATGACGTACTGCTGACAGTGGTCCCTCTAGGCAGGTAATGCTCCAAAATGTCGCCTTTTTGGTCCCAAAAGAGATAGCATAACCTTCCCTGCTGATGGTTCTGATCGAAACTTCTTTGGTTTTGGTGATGAGGGATGGCGCCATTCCTTGCTCGCTCTCTTCGTTTCCGGTTGGTGGAAGTGAATCCAGGTTTCGTCCCCAGTAACGATTCTTGCAAGGAAGCCATCACCTTCCCGTACAAAGCGCCGAACAAGTTCTTCACAAGCATCAACATGTCGTTTTCTCATTTCAGGAGTCAGCTGCCATGGCACCCATCTTGCAGATACTTTGTGAAACTGGAGCACATCATGCACGTGGTGTGATGACCCATGACTAATCTGTAAACATGCTCCAATGTCATTCAATGCCACTCGGCGGTTTTCCTTCCCTATGGCTTCAACTGCTGCAATGTTCTGTGCCTGACCTGGACATGGAGCATCTTCCACTGAAGTCACACCATTTGCGAACTTCCTACTCCATTCATAGACTTGCTGCTGTGACAAACATGCATCACTGTACTGAACCTTTATTCGTCAATGTATTTCAATAGGTTTCACACCTTCACTATGCAAAAACTGAATAACAGAACGCTGCTCTTCCCTGGTGCAAGTTGCAAGTGGGGTGGCGATCTTTATATACTGATACTGCGACGGTATGTGTGCATCTGCACTATGGTGCTACCTACAGGCCATTCTGAATGCTGTGTGTAGCACACTTACCAACTTACAGGATAATGGCGCGAAATTTTGATTTGTTATTACAAAGTTAAGGTTTTCATTTGAGTCACCCTCGTAGATGTAATGCTCGACATGGCAAGGAAATTTAATAAGCACGAGGGTCGGCTGATAAGACTCAGGCCTCACAATAAAAAAATTAATTATTTTTCTCTATTTCTCAACTTAACCTCCAGAAAGGCCAATATGTTTCTCATATCGGTGTTCTAATTTAATTAAACCATCTCTGTAGTGCAATTTATCATTCAAAACAGCTGTTTCCCGGATCAATGACCTCCTCGTTGCTGTAAAATCTTTGCCCTTCAAGAAATTGAGGTTCAGGAACAGGTCACTGGGTGCTAGATCTGACAAACAGGCTGAATGTTCAAGCAGTCTGAACTTTATTTCACACATTTGCCCCATTGCAATGACTGAACGATGGGCCGGAGCATTGTTGTGAAGAAATAAGATTGTTTTCTTTGCCAAATGCGGTCATTTTCTTTTCACCTCATTACTCAAACTTTGCAGTAAGCTTGCGTACGTAGTAGTCACCAGTCCAAGTAATCAATAAAAATAATTCCCTATGCATCGCAGAAAACACTCAACATAACCTTGTTAGCTGGCAAATTGAACTTTGTCTTTTCTGGAGTTGGTTGACCTGATGCAATCCACTGTTTTGACTGACATTTACTTTCTGAAGTATAGAGATGTATCCAAGTTACATTCATGGTAATAAGACGTCTCAAAAATTCATGGCATTTCTACGGAAGTTCCAAATTCTTAACAGAAAGAGCTTTTCTTTGTAACTTTTGATCAGTTGTCAACAAACGCGGCACAGACCTTGTGAAAGCCCAAAACATTACTTAAAATATTACCTGCACGTTCTTTTAATATGTTTACAGTCTCTGCTATCTCAAACAACTTTAATCACGGTCTTCCAGTACTAAATGATGAATTTTTTCAATGATCTCTGGAGTTGTGACTTTCACAGGATGTCCAGAGCGAGATTCATTTCTAGTGCCTGTACGTCCCATTTTAAACTCTACAACCAACCTTTTAATTATTGTATATGAAGGGACGGAGCGAGGCTCATCACTAGTACTCGTACATTACATTTTAAACTCTACAACCAACCTTTTAATTATTGTATATGAAGGAACAGAGCAAGGCTCACCACTAGTACTCGTACGTCACATTTTAAACGCTACAACCAACCTTTTAATTATTGTATATGAAGTGACAGAGGGAATCTCATCACTAGTACTCGTACGTCACATTTTAAACTCTACAACCAACCTTTTAATTATTGTATATGAAGGGACAGAGCGAGGCTCATCACTAGTACCCGTACGTCCCATTTTAAACTCTACAACCAACCTTTTAATTATTGTATATGAAGTGACAGAGCGAGGCTCATCACTAGTACTCGTACGTCACATTTTAAACTCTACAACCAACCTTTTAATTATTGTATATGAAGGGACAGAGGGAGGCTCATCACTAGTACTCGTACGTCACATTTTAAACTCTACAACCAACCTTTTAATTATTGTATATGAAGGGACAGAGTCTTTCAAGTACTGTCCATTTCCTCCTTGATTTCTTTAGGTGTTAAGTCTTTCAAATGGAAGTATTTAATCACTGCTCGTTTTTTCCAAACCTTCCATTTTCGTTAAACCTCTACACTTATCTTGTTTAAAATGCTGTGGTTCAAAACATAAACAAGCTACTGACCTGTAACCATGGATACGAACTGGTCTAGAGTTAAACTATATGATGCTATCCGTCAAACTGGCCCAGTAGTGCCATCTCTACGTGAGGCATGGGACATACCAGCTGACCCTCATACATTAAATAATAACTTCTAATATGTTGCACACAATATACATGTTTATTCTAAAGTAAATTACGTGGTAATAGAGGATCATGCAAGAATGGAAACCTGGAAATGAGTTGTGATTTGTAATCACAAATGGTGTAACACATTTCAGTATTTAAAAGTCTGAAATGTACAGTTTTTACACTTTTTCTTTCCACAAGGTCGCCTGTTTGATTATATGCTATACCTATCAACAGGTGCAAGTCTTTGGCAACAACACCCACTTTTTAATGTATGATAAATAAAAACTGAAAGTGCTACAGTACTTGTACTGCAATATCTTAAGTAGTTTTTAAAAGAATTTTAGCTATGAAGCGGCCAAATGCTTCCAGTTTATTAAAGCTTCTATTGTACAAAGTACATCCAGAAAGTAAGTTCTGTTTGGTAATAAAATTAAATTGTGTACAGATACAGAAAAATTATTTATTGCACAAAAATCTACAACTCTTAAACTACTTTTCCACATAACTGCCGAAATTTTGCAGGCATTTGTCATTGCGAGGCACAAGTTTTTGTATACCTTCTTCATAGAAGTTTGCCACCTGTGTCTTCAACCAGTTGGAAACATTTTCTTTCAGCTCTTCATGATTGTTGAAGTGTTGACCGCCAAGAAAAGATTTGAGATGCAAAAGCAGATGAAAGTCGCTAGGAGAGAGGTCAGGGCTGTACAGGAGGTGGTCAAACACATCCCAGCTAAATCCCTGTAGGATGTTTTTCGTTGCATTTGCAGTGTGTAGTCGTGCGTTGTCGTGAAGAAACACAACACTTTTTGACAGCTGATAAATTTCAATTGGTTTCACTTTCCTAGCATTCAGAAAACGAATCACAGATCTGATTTCACAAATGGCGGGATTTTCAATCAACACCGACATTGTAAACAAGCACAACAAAGCATATGTGGCCGACAGCGATCTCACAATGGCGCACGTTTCTTCTCCTTGATACAGAGCGTCTACCGCACATGTGCAGAACTGCGATCGCGCTGCAGCGGAGATAAATTGAAACAGAACTTACTTTTTGGACACCCCTTGTATTATCTTACTTCGAATAGAAGTTTTCTTTTCACTTGCTTTTATATATGTCAAGAATGGTGAAATCCACTGAGATGTTTTCCAAGATGTTGTGTACTCAGCAGAACTAGGAAGTTTGTACCGATTTTCTTGAGAAGTGTAAGAGCGGCCAGGCATGGCAATACAATGCAGCATTACTAGCGAGGGCAAGGTTCATCCTAGTATGCAACTCAGTACTGCAAAACAGGTGTAACTGCATGAAACAGAGCACGTTGGTAGGAAGGAAGGCATTTGAATAACAACTTTGTTGTGCTTCAAAGATGAGCAACTAAATTTTCTGCACAACCATTGTTATGTTTTCAAGAAGTGTACTTATTCATGTCCTTATTTCCTTCATTATTTACATTTACATTTCAGTGGTATACTTCAGCAAACATAGAAAAAAGAGAAGCCAGATCGAAAAACTAAATTAGCTGAATTCAATAACGATTTTGTAACAGATTATCAATCAACTAAATCTTGTTTTACGGGACATAGAATGAGTTTTTCATTTGGAAGGCTTCAGAAGTACATTATTGTTTTTAGTAATATGGCCGTAGATGAGTAAATATGTAATAAAATTCCTGCTTTGGCATTTTGTCTAGTAAGACTCTTCAGATATTTAAGAAATTAATTTTATTATTTGGATACTGTTGCGAGGCCATTGTTGATGGAGGTGTCGCCGGTGACTACTTTAAAGAGACAAGTGTGCAATGTGTAGATGAAAGCTTGCCGAAACGGCGGGGTGAAAGAGACAGATTTCTCGAGAGTTCTAGTTCTTTGTTCTAGCCACGTCTCAATTGTTTGACAAATTTCTGGAATGTGAGTAATGTATAAAAAGGCAGCCTGCCCACCACAAGAGTGGGTCGTTAATTGTACTTGCATGCGTGAACAGCTGATGAGCTGTGTCGATGTGACGTAATTCTGGACTGCTGTGTACGAAGTGTGTTTCTACGGAAATAAAGTGCAAATTTTGTTGTTTGTAACCTGGACTTTTGATTTCACAAACCCACAAAGTCACAATATTATTTTAAATTTGATCAGGAAATGTTACAATCCGCGTTACCATTGCGTGGATGTTACCACAATGTGTCTATTTAAATAATGAGATCAGCCCGAGACAAACCCCTATGTACCATATAAGAACTTGTAAATTGTACATAATGATCTAAATAGATGTGTATTTACAAATGTTCCATAAGTCATTTGTTTTCTATGGCCAAACGGTTTCAATGCCTCGCTGCTGTGCATTTCTTATCTATGACTTGTTTGGGATACCGGGAGGTTGGTCACAACCTGTATAGGGAACGGTGCGCAGTATGAACTTCCTAGCCCTGGTAATCAGAAAGATGAAAATGTAAAGATTGTTTGCTCGTTGCTGTGTTTATTATGGTTGCTACTGTCTTCCTGTTATATCTAAAAGCAAACAATTTACTTTATGGAAATTAATTGTACTTTCACACTAGCCGCGTGTAGGACGAAGTATGTAAAGGTAGATTGAACAAAGAAATTCAATGCTATAACTGAGATTTGAACAACGCTTCTTCCGGAATCCATCCAGCTGCTCTTAACAACTATGGCCCACGTGCCAGCATGACATTAAATTTGAGTCAGTTGGACAATTTAATGACATGCTGGCACATTGGCCATAGCAGCTCAATGGTTAAGAACAACCACACGGATACTGGAAGATCCGTGATTCATATCCCAGCTATGGCATTGAATTTTTCAGTCTGACTCTACCTTTCCAGTTTTCTAAATATAAATGTACACTGTTGATGTTTTGCAATTCATTAATTTGATCATCAGCTTTGTTGAGCATTTACTTAAGCATTACAATTACATTGGAAGGACCAAATGTAATTTACCAGAATGAAGCTACATTTTAGATATATTAGGTATAAAGAGATTGATGAATCAGCTGTGGCTGATCATTTTTGGACCTTTAACCTAAAATAAATCCAGAAGTTAAATTATTAAAGGAATTAAATGGTCTGATTGATTTAATGGTTTGGGAGAAAATGTTTATATTAAAAAATACAAACTGTGATAAATTTTAAAAGACAGCTGATTGATTCTATGAGAGCTGTTTTATAAAGAATAATCATAAATTTTTAACGGTCATAATTTTTCGTAATAAAATTCAATCTTAATATATTCTGTTAGCTTAATGTAAAACAAACACACTGTAGTAGTTTCATTATTGGTACTCCTGGTTCCCACCTGTGAGAACTAGGCAAGTTGAGACATGTTCAGTATCGCCTACCACAGCAATGGAGGTAACAAGCGAGGAACAATATGCAGCTTTGAAATTCTGCTTTCGTCTCAACAAATCTTCAGTTGAGGCCTACACAATGTTACAGGAGGGCTATTGAGAGTCTCTTTTTCCCTACAGCATAGCTCGAAGGTGGCTTAAAATGCTTAAAGAGGGAAAACAATCAATTTCAAAGGAAGGTGGACCTGGTGCTCCAGTTACTGCTCTTACGGAAGAAAACATCAACACTGCTGCTGCCATTTTGACACACGATCGACGAATTAACTTAAGAACACTTTCTGAAATACTGAACATTTCATTGGGTGCCACCCACACGTTGATGACAGAAACATTACACATGATGTGCACAATGGGTTCCAAGACTGTTGATTTCCGAACAAAAGGATATTTGCATGCAGGTCTGCATGCAGTTTAAGTTGATGTTAGAAGAAGATTTGCAGTTTCTTTCAAACGTAATCACTGCTGATGAAACTTGGCTACATCATTTTGATCCTGAGAGCAAACAGCAAAGCTCAGTGTGGAAATCTCCTTCATCACCAACCCCCCAAAAAGCAAAAGTGGTTGCTTCTGCTGGGAAAGTTATGGTCATCTCATTCTTTGAAATTCATGGAATGGTTTATCAGCATGTTGTACCTGCACACACATCAGTAACTGGACAATACTACAGGGATGCCCTGAAAACATTGCAAGTCCATATCAGGCATAAAAGACCACATTTCCGTGAAGCAGGCTGGATGCTGCACTACGATAATGCACGGCTGCATATTGCCAATGTTATTGCTGAATATCTTGCAAAATTGAACTTGAAGTGCATCTCTCACCCTCCCTATAGTCCGGATTTAGCCAAATGTGACTTGTTTCAATTCCCTAACTTGAAGAAACGCCTTCGTGGGAGGCATTGTCCATCATCAGAAGCAGTGGTGAAGCCTGCTGAGGCGATTTTGAAGGTTCTCTCAAAAAATGGTTTCCAGCATGTCTTTGAAGACTGGCAGAAATGCTGGAAGAAAGTGCATCATATTCAGGGGAGACTATTTTGAGAAGGACCATCACAATTATGAAAAGGTATGTTGTAAAAAAAAAAAAAAAGAAAGAAAAAGAAAATTGTGATCATTCTTTATTGAACAGCCCTCGTATTTATAAATTTGTTTTATTTCCAAATAGATGGCAGTAACATAGCGAACAATCCATAGCCTAGTGGCAGTGACCACAGCAACATAAACAATTAAAAACCCTGAAGTTGTAAGGAACAAATTGTGAAACTAGTCCTGCAATAAATTTATAATCTTTTAAATTTGAGGTTGGTCACAAATAATTATATTTTATTGTAATAAGGTAAAAGAAGTTGTTTTACAAAATGTTTATTACATTTTAATACTTTTCCATGTTTCACAGAACCTAATGAGTGAAAGAAATAAGTGTACAAATAGTTGAACTTGGATTAATGCTGAATGTAAATTAAACTAGATTTCCAATTTTTAAAATACATTAATTGAGTTATTCTGCATAGTTATTAAAACCTACATGAACTGTACCATAAACCCTAAGATAGCTGATAGAGAAGTATTGTAATGCAGATGTTTGTCACCAATTATTTATTAGGCTGCAGAGTTACTGCGAAGAAATAAGCTGTACAACATACAGGAGTCGGCTAAAAAGTCCCAGGCCTCACATAGAGATAGTACCACTGGCCCAGTTTGACAGATAACATCATATAATTTAGCTCTAGACTAGCTTGTATCCATAGTAACAGGTCAATAGCTTGCTTAGTTTTTGAGTGACAGCATTTTAAACAAGACAAGTGTAGAAGTTTCACGAAAATGGAGGGTTTTGAAAACCGAGCGGTGATTAAATACTTCCATTTAAAAGGCCTAACACCTAGAGAAATTAAGGAGGAAATGGATTGTACATTGAAAGTTTCTGCCGCTTCATATACAATGATTGAAAGGCTGGTTGTAGAGTTTAAAATTGGACGTACCGAGCACTAGTGATGAGCCTCGCTCTGTCCCTTCATATACAATAATTAAAAGGTTGGTTGTACAGTTTAAAATGGGACGTACGAGTACTAGTGATGAGCCTCGCTCTGGACGTCCTGTGGAAGTCACAACTCCAGAGAACATTGAAAAAATTCATTTTTTAGTAATGGAAGACCACAGATAACAGTTGTTTGAGATAGCAGAGACTGTAAACATATTAAAAGAACGTGCAGATAATATTTTAAGTAATATTTTGGGCTTTCACAAGTCTGTGCCACGTTTGTTGACACCTGATCAGAAGTTGCAAAGAAAAACTGTTTCTGTTAAGAATTTCGAGCTCTACCATAAAAATCCCAGTGAATTTGTGGGACGCTTAGTACCATGGATGAAACTTGGATACATCACTACACTCCAGAAAGTAAATCACAGTCAAAACGGTGGACTGTGCCAGGTGAACCAACTCCAAAGAAGGCAAAGTCAATTTTGTCAGCTAACAAGGTTATGGCGAGTGTTTTCTGGGATGCACAGGGAATAATTTTTATTGATTACTTGGAAAAGGGTAAAAGTATCACTGGTGACTACTACGCAAGCTTACTGCAACGTTTGACTGATGAGGTGAAAAGAAAAAACTACCTCATTTGGCAAAGAAAATTATCTTGTTTCTTCACGACAATGTTCCGCCTCATCGTTCAGTAATTTGAATGGGAAAAATGTGTGAATTAAAGTTCAAATTGCTTGAACATCTACCCCATTCGCCACATCTAGTACCCAGTGACAACCATCTGTTCCCGAACCTCAAAAAATGTCTTGAAGGACCAGGATTTCACAACAACGAGGAGGTCATTGATATGGTAAACAGCTATTTTGAAGACCATGGTAAATCGTACTACAGAGATGGTTTAATTAAATTAGAGCACCAATATAACAAATGTATTAACCTTTCTGGAGATTATGTTGAGAAATAAGAAAAGAAATTTAATATCTTTTACTGTGAGGCCTAGGACTTATCCAGTTAAAATATTATGGTCCATTCTTAATTTCTTTCTTTCCCTACATCACCTCACTGTCCTTCCCCCATCAACCTTTACACACTTTATTTTCTGTAGGACCAGCAGCATGACTGTTTTTTATTTCATTAGGTTGGCAATGTGAGATCGCATGTAAAAGTAAACAAACTTGAGACAGCAGTACCGTGCCAGTATGGATTAACCACAAGTACTGAATAATGTCCTATTATGTGTTTCAAATGGGAAGAGTTCTCGCCTGTAGCGAATCAGATGCGTTAGAGCCTTCACTGATGCCACCTCGTTACCCCCACTCTTTTTATATCTCCCTCTCTCTCGCACACTTGCAAGTGTTCGTGGCGCTAGACGTAAGGGAACACAAACTGAATTTTCCAAAGTTTTATAATAATGCAGTTGTTGAGATCACAATTGAAACATGAATATTCGTATATTATGCAAATGGTTTAAATATTTATTTTCAACCACAAATAATTTTTATATTAATTTTGACGTCACTGTTACTAAATTCCTCCAAACACACATTTATTTTAAGGTTAATTACACTGGTCGACAAGGTTTTTTTCACAAGAGATCTGAATAGTGAATCTAGTGGCATTTTCCATCCTGAATTCAGATATGTAGTCAGAATTTTCCCATCAGGCATAGCTTTTCTGTAAAAGCTACTTTTCAAAATATGATTTTAGCATTTTCTTTGACCTGTCATAGGAACCGTTACCTCATATGTAGCTATTTTACTCAAGCTGTATTATTGAAATTATTTGCAATGTCATGCTGAAGCGCAATAAAACATGACTGTGCAGGTTCATTGTTGTTCACTTTTGTTGTTTAGACATGTTCAGACCTGTTTGGCATTGTGATGTGTCAGTATTGAGCTGACTGTGAGATTGTTGAGTAGTGAAATATTTCCTTCCTTTTTGTTTAGAAGTGTATTGTGTATGTTGTGCATGTTGTATTTCTGTGCTTTAGTTTTTCATCATGCCAAGAAATTGTGTAAATCATGCAGATAATTTCTGTTATATTTGTGGTGAGCTGACCTTCTAGTCTCAGAGGCAAAATTTGACCCCACTTGTAAAGAAGTGTTATAAACTTCACTTTGGCTGTCAAGTTGGTGATTTTGATAAGAGCTGGGCCCCAAATACATGCTGTGTTTCGTGTATTAGACTGCTGACTGGGTGGAAAAATGGTACACATCATATGCCATTTGCAATTCCCATGATTTGGAGGGAACCGAAGGATCATTTAACTGACTGTTATTTTTGTTTGACAAATATTAAAGGAATCACATCTAAAACAAAATATACAGTTAAGTATCCGAATTTGCAATCTGCAATGAGACCTGTCTTACACAGTGAAGAGTTTCCCATACCAGTATATGCAGATACGACCTTAAGTGATAACTCTGGTTCTGACCTGACTGAAACTCCAAATGATTCAGATGAAAATAAAAATGATCTTACATATGAAACCAGTAGCTGTTCATCAGAACCATACTTTCCCAATTAGCAAGACCTTAGTGACCTGATTCGCTATTTAAATCTGTCTAAACAGCAAGCGGAAGTTTTAGCTTCCAGACTCAAAGGGTGGAATCTACTCCAAAAAGATGTAAGAATTAGTAGATATCATAGCCGGCAGAGTGTTTTCAAAGTATACTTCTCTGAAGAAATTGGTATTGTGTTTTGTAATAATATTTGTTCAGTTATGGAAACTCTTGGGCTTGAACACCGGCCAGATGAGTGGTGATTGTTCATAGACACCTCTAAAGTAAGTTTGAAGGCTGTGCTGCTACATATTGGCAATAAACTTCCATCAATACCGGTAGCGCATGCCACTGATATGAAAGAGACATATGAAAATATGAAACTAGTTTTAGAGAAAACACAATATGGAAAATATGAATGGAATGTCTGTGGTGATTTAAAGGTCATTGCTTTATTGCTTGGTTTGCAACTTGGGTTCACCAAATTTTGCTGTTTTTTGTGCGAGTGGGACAGCAGAGATAAGAAGTCTCACTACGTTAGAAAGTCATGGCCAAAACGTGAATTTCTTATCCCTGTCCAGAAAAATGTGGCATGTGTCCCTTTAGTGAAGCCTGAAAAAATATTTTTACCTCCATTGCATATTAGGTTAGCAGTTATGAAAAATTTCGTCAAAGCTATGGATAAACTTTCTGATGGATTCTTGTACTTGAAATTGAAATTCCCCAAAGTCAGTGATGCTAAATTGAAAGAAGAAGTTTTTATATGACCACAAATCCGATCATTAATGGCTGATGAACATTTCGAGGGACTGTTAAATCCAATGGAGAAAGCAGCCTGGCAGTCTTTCAAAAGTTTGTGTTGCAATTTTCTTGGAAACCATAAAGCAGAAAACTGTCGTGACATAGTGGCTGATCTTTTGCATTCTTATAAAGCTATGGGATGCAACATGTCTTTAAAAATTCACTTCTTGCACTCTCACTTGGACTTCTTCCCCGAAAACCTTGGAGCTGTCAGCGATGAACACGGTGAGCATTTACATCAGCAAATTTCTACACCAGAGAAGAGGTACCAAGGCAAGTGGAGTTCCAATATGCTGGCTGACTACTGTTGGACTAAAATGAGAGACGTTCCAGATGCAAAATATACCCGAAAATCACTATCTACTACTTTCTAGGTAAGTCAGAATCAGTAGTTATAATTTTGAGTTAGATAGCTAGTTACGGAGTTTTTGGAATATTATAAAAATTCAAATGAATATCACACAAAACTCCTGCCCGATGGGGAAAAACTGTAATTATATTTGAATTCAGCACGAAAAATGCTTTTACAATCTGTTATTTTAATTCTTGTGAAAGAAAAAAAAGTTAAATTTTGTCGACCAGTGTTATAGTTTATGAATTACTTATTTTTCTAATCCAAGGAAAATACCAGTGGTGCATCCATATAGCTGTGAATGTTACTTACATTAAGAGATAATTCGTCATTGTCATTGTCTTCAACGTCTGAGTACTACAAATTTATGATGATAGGTTCCAAAATCTCATTATGTGCTATTTCTTCCCAGAAGTTGTCTTCTTGTAGTTTATCTGATGTCTCACAAGTTTTCCCAGTCTTGTTGTGTTCCTTGTCAATTTCTTTGTGAATAAGTCATTCTACGTCAGTCAGTTTAAAATTATTATTTCTGTTTGCAACATAATTTGAGCCCACATTAACTCTATTGGATTGTTCTAGCAGTAGTAAGGGGGGGGGGGGGGGGGGGAGGTGGATCGTGTCTCATTGATCCAGCTGGTACATGTTTTCATGGAAGAGTAACTGAATAATACTGCTTTAAACTCTCTAGAGTAAACAGAGATTAGGAACCATTCATAAACAAAGATATAATGTGACCAGACACGTTCTGCCAGACCAGCAAGAAGTGTATCGTTTCTTCTCATCGAATTTAACAAACACCTTGGCTTTTTCAAAGTACATACTTCTTTTCTCACGTCATGTCAAATGTTTACGTTTCAGTTCTGAGTAATTTCAAATATACGTTCATGCATACATGACCAGCAATAATGATATTCATTACAGTGCTTACATCGCAATGCATTGTTATAATATCATGGTATGTACTTTATTTATTTGTATTAGGAAAACTATTTGAGCTAAAAATATGGGGTTTTCATGGTTATGTTAGATACATTACTCTCTACCTTCCACATGGATCAGTTTTGGCAAAATCTGAATTTGTATCTTAGTGCGAATAGTATTTCATACAGAATGATTAGGTTGGTGCTTGTCACACACCACTTAGGGGGAATGCAATACAACACTGCAGGTCTTCCCGCCTCGGTAGCATAAATGGTAGCGTGTCTGCCTCACGTTCAAGAGGACCCGAGTTTGAATCTCGGTCAGGGTGAGTTACCTGGATAAGATTTTTTTCTGGGTTTTTCTTTATCCTGAAAGACGAATGTCGGGTAGCTCTAAGCTCCATGGACCCTGGACAGCACTCAAGGACAAACAGCTTCCCATTTGAAACATAATAAAGTTGTTTAGAGCTTCAAAGTTATTTCTTCATTTTATTACATGATTATCCTGTATAAAAGAGATAATGCTTCTATGGCAGTGCTGAGAATTTGTCTTAGGTGGCTGGTGCCAGCTGTCCTGTCCATTTCTGAAATTTGCACTCATACTGTCAACTACTCCATATCAAAATATTGCTAATCATGATATACGTGACAGAAATAATGCAGAACGTCTCTATAAACTACCTAGCCCTGATAGAGTGAAAGCTATGCATATGAGAAAGATCCTCTGTTTCAAGTCCACAACTAACCCGCCTTGGTAGCGTAGAAGGTAGCATGTCTGCCTCATGTTCAGGAGGTCCCGAGTTCGAATCTTGGTCAGGGTGAGTTATTTTTTTTATTATAATTATTTTTTTTTGTAGTTTACGTCCTCCAACGTTAAGTCATATCGGACGACAGGGTGAGTTACCTAGATAAGGTTTTTTCCAGGGTTTTCCCTTATCCTTCAAGACGAATGTCAGGTAACTCTAAGCTCCATTGACCCTGGACCCATTTGAGTATCATTTCACCCAATTCATTCACCGTCCGATATAACTTAATGTTGGGGCGGACGCAAATTAAAAAAAAAAGAGTCCACAACTAGCTAGACTACTTTCTTCTGTAGAATAGTACTAAAAGTGCATGCTTCTTTTATTGGCAATACTCCAGCCGCATAATCCAACCCTTGCTGCTTTTATACCTGTTAACCTCATTACATTTATTTACATTTTTAATTATTGTACCAGAGCATAAAACATTTAAGAACTACCAACTGTTTAGGTCTTTTCTTATAGTTGCTTCTCCATATAGAGAGATGTATTACTTCCTATCATGACGTTTTGCTTACACGACAGAAGATACTTTTTATGTACATAGCCTTCACTCTATTGAAGCTAGGTTTTTTACTGAGAGCTGTTCTCACATTAGTTCTACTGCATAAGTCATGACTGCCGATATTGTCATATGGAGTAGTTGGCAATATATTGATGTAACTGCAGATTGTACAGGTGTACGATTGGTAACATACACCGAAACCACACTCTGGCCGCTATTCAACAACATAACCTTCAAAGGGATCATCATGAACACTAATTAATGGGTGCATTATAAGTTGGTGATTGACAGTTGGAGTGGGGAAGGAGAGGGGATAGCACCGTTGCCACTTTACCGTTCCTCTCCATGTGCTAGGCAACAAAGATGGCGTGTAGAGGGGAGAAGGAAGTTCGGTTGTGGTAATGCACACGCACATATTCCTAGAAATTTGCGTACTGCAGTATTAGTCATAAGACTGCCGTACAACTGTCTACACGTTTAAGTGAGCAGTTACCTAATTACAGCATACGAAATCTTCGGAATGAACAAAAAATAAATGGTTAGCTACAGTTAATATTTAGAGAAACAAAAGTGGCATAGCGCCACAGAATTATGCATTCTATTCCAACGGGAATATGCCTCTTATCTAAGAGTCGCTGCTGTCATTGGTACTCCTTTTCTGATCGTCGTCACCGTCAGAGCTACTGCAATCTCCCACGGAAATTATGAGACCTTCCACTTTCTTCCAAAACATCTTCATTTTCCCATGCTGCCGCTATAACACTTTTTGTGTGACAAACAGCTTCTTCCCAATTTTTAGCATTTATTTTTGCTATTGCTTCTTCTATTAGTTTTGTAACCGACGTTATAGTGAAATCTGTATTGGTGCGCACTACATATCCCTTTATTTGGGCCCAAATCAACTCTATTGCATTAAAATGGCAATGGTAGGGAGGAAGTTTAATAATTTTGTGGCCTTTTTCTGCAGCAATTTCATTAACTATATATTTTGGGAACTGCGGTTTGCTTTTACCAGTTCAAGCAATTCATACTTTTCTAAATGGTCTTGAACACGCACGTATACCTAATTTCCCTTACTTGTCCTTTAATTGGGATTCTGTACCCAAAAACATTTTTTGTGGTCTTCACCTATGATTTCTTTCTGTCTGTTTCTGTAGCACAAGTGTTTGTGGCAGCCATTAGTAACGATAATTAGCTAAATATTAAAGTTACACTGAAACACTGAAGTTGATCACTGAAACACACAAATTATTTTACGAAAATGTAAAGGTGTTTACACCCTGTGAAACATTCACTACTGGAAGCAGTACACTCTTAGTTTGGCAGTGATGACCGGAAGAAATACCCTAAGTACCGTAAGGGTTATTCATGTTAGAACTGGACCGGACAAAGGCAGGTAAGGAGGGTTGGTCATTAATCCAGATGGTCATAAGATATTTCTTGAAACTAAATCCACACCTGTTCCCTTCCAACAACGCATACCGTCTCATAGTAAAGGGCAATGAACGACGGTATTGTGATACCGCTGATTCATAAACGAAACAACAATAGTAGCAGTGTCTGCTTATTGCAAACCTCAACAAGCCGATAGACTAGCGTCATGGATAAAGCACGTGTGTAGTGCGATAGAGTTCGCAACGTAGGATAAGCGTGGCGGGTTACTATGGCAACAGTTTACTTTTGATTGGTGGATTTTTGGTTGCTAGGCGACCGCAATGACGTGTCAGTGACGTATTTATCCCCTCTCCCTGTTTTCGCAGCTGAATAGCACATGGAGGCAAAACGCCAATCACCAACTTACGATGCGACAATTGTAATATTACTGTTTTCCATTACAAAAAAAAAAAAAAAAAAATCTCTGAAACCTCTTTAGGGTATTATCTCGCACATACGTAAAGACAGTCAGTCGGTCACTGGAAGCAGAACTAAAGTTACCATGTATTTTTGTGAAGGAGGTGATATGCATACCAAAATACATGTAATAGGAACTGTGATAATTGTTGAGAATTACTGAATAGTATTAATGTTACTAACAGCAGAATTCGTATATAGTTATGAATTATCCTGCGTTAAAGCGGCTGTCTACTACGTAAGCAATGCCGTACTCTAGGTGATTGTTGCTTACTACGGAGCTCTGAAATGTCGAGACAGCGATGTTACAACTCTTATTATTCATTCATTTACTGGCGTCCTCCATTACGAACACTACGTGCGAGTAATAGATAGGAAAGATAATAATGGAGCAACTGCTGAAATGATGGCACGGGAACCGGAGAATTGCCACCCGTGTCCCGCGTTATCCAACACCAATACTACAACCGGTGGCCTGGCATCGAACGCGGGCCGCTTGGACCGCATATTGTTATTCTTGTCACATTATCATCATGCCAGTTTTCTTACGCGGTGTGTTATTATTCATCCACTTCTATTATTGCAGTATCGTTAGTTTTGCTACGCAGTGTTGGTAATTTCAGCGTATGCGTGTTTCTGCAGTTGGCGATATTCCAGCCGCCTAGGTCGCGGATCCTTTTCTCGTAAAACGTTGGGCTTCTAAATATACGATGACCAAATATGAACCTAAAGCAGAAAATGGGAATAATGACCTGCCTTTCCGTAAGATCCGAAATAAATAAAACAAGGCCAAAAAACAAGTTGCGCCTACTCCGCGCTATGTAATTTAGTACTTCACTGTAATATCATTTTACGTACACTTTAAGTAAAATACGTAGGTTTTTCAAACATTAATTTCTTAAAACTTCTACACAACTTCCACATGTGAACAATGTTGCCTGACATTATTTAAGTATAATAACTTAGGTATCTCGGTATCCCATATTTCGGAATTTTCGGGTGGGAAGCAACAGTTAACGATCTATATGGTTCTGTAGCGAGCTTGCCACCCTTCCACGGCCGATAGAAACCATTCCTGTAATCTTAGGTTGTAGAAACAGAAAAAATCGTGTGAGTGTAACATATAAATAATCTTCATGCGCTCATCATTAAGTTCACTTGTTTCTTGCGATCTAATAGATTATGAGCTCAGATCTTCAATAGATATAAGCTACGCGAAACAGTAATAATACTACAAGTACGCAAATCAAATGCTACCAAGATGCTTCTGGTAGCAAAGGTGAGTTTTAAGGAATTTTAGAGTTTAAATGAAAACAATAGAAATATTAAGTTTCCAAACCCATGGGTATGTTGACTAGTCTGTGTGTAATTTATTATTGCATGTTTATGTGTAATTGGGTTATAGCTATGATTTCTTATGTAATTGTCTGTGTTGGCTTCTTGTAAATTCCAAATTTTATTTTTGGGTCATTCCTGATGATATTTAGGTCCAAGAAAGAAAGTTGCCCATTGATTTCCTTTTCTATTGTGAATTTGATATTCTCTTCTTGCAGATCGAGTAATTTTAAAGCATGATCTAAATGTTTGTTTGGAACTATTGCAAAGATGTCATCAACATATCTATACCAAACCTTGAAGATCCATGGGAAGGCTCTTTTAATTTGTGTTTTGAATGCATTCATAAATACATTTGCCAAAAAGGGTAAATGTGGGTTGCCCATTCATAGACCTGATTTCTGTTTGTGTTTCCTATTGAAGCTGAAGAAGTTTTGTTCAGTGCATAATTTTGTAAATGAAATGTATTCTTTTCTTTCCACTGTTTACATTTCCAATGTAATTAGCATTTTTTTAACAATGTTTAATTCATCAGAACCATCTAAGAGTAAGTGAGTGTACAGAGGATTATAGCGTTCAGTCTTGTTTGTACTTCTAGTTCTATTTTCAATGCAATTGAGAAAACAAGTTCATTTGTAAGGGAAAGCAATGCTAATAAAATATTCAGTGTATTTGTGTACTTCATACACCTTTCTTCTTTGGGTGTATCCACTTTTCCCCATTTCAGATTTCTTTTTCTTTTCTGTGAGCACTTGAAATGATGGATAATTCAGAAGTTTATTTCATTCTTTCTTTCATAACAAGTGTTAGATATTTTTCACATAACTTGAAAAAAATATTTAACAGTAACGTGTTCGCCACCAGTCAGTGGTCACAATTCAAAGAGGCAAGAGGAAATTCACCATCTCTCTGTTGCATTATGGATCTAAATAATATTCTGTAGATGCCTGGATAACAGATTATTCATACAAATTCCATTTTGGGACTTGTAGATCAGTTTTATGCCATAAATCAAGGTTAAAGTATTTGTATAGAATGTAAAACTATTTAAGGATAAATTCTTTCAGAAATTTAGATTATTAATATAAGTCTACTTTTCTGTGTGCACTGCCAGCACAGTATACTACACTGTACTGTTTACCATTGTAAGCGGTACAGCATAAACTTTTAACAGCTCTTTGTAAGCGAGCTGAATTCTCTTATTTATGCATAAAATTAAACATACATAGGTCATTTTCTCTATGTAACCTCACCTAGCCTGATCTTATACTTCTCTAAAATGTATATTTTAATAATTTTACACTTTCCATGTATTTTTCTTTACACCTTATACTTTGTATAGATGTTTCTTTTTCCACAGACTTGTTACTGAAATTTTCTACAGATTATCACACTCAGAACTCTGGTGAAATGGATGTAACCAAAATAGAAATAAAAGAAGAAGATCCTCTCTCAGATTCTCAGAATGAATGTGAGCTCTTTACCCAGGATATTGCAATGAAGACAAACAGTAATGTTGTCAATAATTGTGACGTGACAATCAAAATGGAAATTAAATCAGAGTCGCCTTCACCAGACTTCCATTTAAAGAAAATGAAAATTGAGGAACACACCTTGGTTCCACAGTTTGAGTCACTAAATGAGAATGAACTCTTTCAAGAGGAATGTGCAACAAAGGTTAAGAAATATAACAGTGATGATGAAACAGATAATCACATAGAAATTAAACAAGAATATTGTTGGATGAAAACAGAAACTTCATCTGTTTGTGATGAAATTAAGGTAAGAGTTGCCAAAGCTTTTTCCTTGAACAAAATATTTGAATTTTTAACTTAAAAAACAAGTTTAAAAAAGGTTTAATAAGACCATAGTAGCTCAATGGTTAGAGTGGCTGGATGGAGACCAGAAGATCCGTGGTTCAAATCCCAGCTATGGCATTGAATTTTTCAGTCTGGCTCTACCCTTTCATAGTGCGTCCTACACATGGCTAGTGTGAAAGAACAATTAATTTACATGGTATTTAACAGTTGGCAACAAAGAGTAGAGTGCAATAGAATGTATTTCCCATGCTTGTGGGCCGTGGTCCAGAGGATGAAAATTCTCCTGATATTTCGCTCATATCTCCGACAAGCATCTTCAGAGCATTCTACCTAGGTACTTGCTGGAACGATTTGAGAACTACAAGTACCTAGCTAGAATCCTCTGAAGATGCTCATTGGAGATAGGAGCGAAACGTCAGGAGAATTTTCATCCTCGGCACCACGGACCACAAGCCCGGGAAATACATTTTGTTGGATTAATACCAGCCGTGAAAGCCTAAGTATGTACAAAGAGTGGTTGTGAGAGCAGTGTTGGCAGCAATACAAATTGTCTGTTACTTTTATTGGCACATGGGCAGTAAGAACATTTGTATTTAGATTAAATTTATTTTATTTCAAAGTTATGTACTTTTGAAGATTTGGTGTCTATAAAGAGTTGTTTTGTTATGTTTTGATAATACTTGTGACTTCTTATAGATTGCAATATTACAAGTGAGTTGAGAAGTAGGAAAAATGTTTGCAGGACATATTGGAAAGAAGAGCCCTGGTATCTGCATAAATTAGGGGTAGCTTTTTGTCAGATATACACTAAAAATACTTCTTTACAGTGTCAATGAAATTATCAGAAATTAAATAAAATGAGTATGGTTTGTTATCTCACCTTCAAGTGTTCATCCATGTCTTAGGGATAACATGCTAGCTTTTTATTTCTGTGGTTGTGTGTTCAAATCTCGTAGAGGGTGATGCAGTTTTATAGATCTAGGTTGTTAAGCATTGCTACTTTCGGAAGGGAAGTAAAGGTGAATGGTCCTATGTAGTACATTTATGGCATGTAAAATTACCTCAAGCCTGTTAAAGAAACATCTGAGCAAAATTAAATGGTCCGGAACACTGAGAACCATAATAAACTAAAAATAATTCCCACCTTCAAAAATTATTTTTGAAAGTTTTAAGTACCCGCGGTTCACTCTGCAACAAAATTATTGCAAATGGGAATGATTGTAGATGACGTTCTAGAAGCCGTGCATTGTGGCGATCACTTTGCAACAGGATTGTTGCAAATGGAATGATGGGATAGAAGATGTAGTAATGATTTATTTCTCTCACCTTTGCTGACAATAATGTAGAAATCCTGTAGGTTCCACGGCAGCTCTGGAGCAAGAAATCTTTCCTCTGGGCATAGTCGTGGAGCATAGGAAGTTGATATTGCTATTGTTGGAGAACGAATAATTTTTATCTTTTAAATACTGTAGATTTTATTCCAGCGAAACAATTTTAAATTCTGCTATAATTTTAAATGATGTAAAAGCAAACAGTGGTTGCTGCATCGATGAATTGCTTCTATCCCTCTTGCACACCTTATTAGTGTAACACAAATGAATTCACACAAAACATTTTCTGAACACTTGCAGAGCAACACAACTTCACATTTTACTGCTATTAACCCTTTCACCGATATGAACATCATATGACGTCCAAGTTAAAATACCCCAAACCGATATGGACATGTATAGACGTCCTGCGCATACATGCATTTAATGCTCATTTAATGCCAATTATTTTAATCTTCCTATTTTACAATAAATTTAAATTAGTTCTATAAGGGATGTAAACATACCCTTAAAGATGTGTGTTTGGAGGAATTTAGTAACAGTGACGTCAAAATTAATATAAAAATTATTTGTGGTTGGTTTATTGACACTCGTAAGTGACGAGTGTCAATAAACCAACCACAAATAATTTTTATATACCCTTAAAGGTTTCTTTTTCAATTGTACACCTCCAAACCTCGATAAACACCCAAGGGCATATCTGCAGATTCACACCAAATAATATTGGTTTCCTTGCAAACTTCTTTTTCGCAACATAGTAGACATTTTTGAAATTGTTGCGACTTTTTTGGTTGTGGGTGGTATGCTTTTAGGAAAGTGTTTTCTCTCAAGTATGAGGGATGATGTCGTGGTGAATTTCTTACCACCAGTATAAAGAGGCCTCTGAGTATTATAATACTCAATTAGGTTACGATCTATTTATACGCGCAAGTACAAGTAGGTGAATGTCTTGCATGAATTTCCAGCTCTGAAAATTACTAAACAATTGTGCATGGTTACATCCAGTGGTATAAAAATACTTTTTTTACCATTTAACTGTTTTTCGTAAAGAGGGATAGCTAGTAATAACTGATCCACATCACCCATATTTGACCCGCCACTTCCCCCAAACAATGGAGTAGCTAACATGCCATCTGTAGACCAGTACACGTCACTGCTACCTATATCCTAAACATCTCCTTCATAATCGCACAACACATATTCCAGATTTTCTACAGTAATACCAGAAGCCTGTATACATTATATGCAAAGTAATTTATTTGCTACATTACGGGGATAAGACATGGTTAACATTGAAATTTAACAATTTTAAATGTGCCATTCATTTAGCTCTTGATAGCTATAAGAAATCACTCTGAACACAGAGTATAAATAACTAAAATACTGAGCGAAAACAGCTGCATAAGACTACCAGAAACCTTGGTTGAGAAACACTGTAATAACAGATGCTGACAGGGACTTTTCTTTTCAGTGTAACGCAACATATACTCTTATGATTATCGCTTGGTATAGCATAAATAAACTGAACTTGAACCGGAGAAGTCGCTTGCATAGCTATATATACATACATTCATTTGTATACACACAAAACAAAATGATTCAAATATTAGGCGCGTTTGGCACATAGAATGGCTTTTGCTACAGTGAAACAAAGAAGTGAAATTTGAACGATTTATTACTGTAGTCTCCACTTCTTTTGTTACTGTAGATGTATACTGCCTTTATTGGGTTTTAAACCAGTTTTTGTTTCGTTTAAATAACTTAATAAATACGGAAGATATGGAATTGTATTTATTATGCATTTTTACAGCATTTACCAATTTAAATGTCTTGTTCTCTTTATTGGGTATCCGTTTCCGGCCCCTGAAGGGTTTAAGTGGCCATCGGTGAAGTGGTTAAAGTAGCTTGCAGAAGAACGCTAATTCCAATTGATTCTCTTCTCCTTCCTTTTTACATTGCTATAGCTACCAATTAATTTATCTTTTATTGGTCCATATCACCATATTACATAAGATTCTTAAAACTGCCAATCCTGATAATATTACATAACTTCTAACTTGCATTGTATAAATTAAATTAATTGGGAGTCGATTAATGACACTAAACAACACTTACTTTTAAATTTTCCCGGAACTAGTTTCAGAGACCTTCCCTCTATCTTCAGCCGGACAGCGACTGGTTCTCATTGGTGTAGCTGGCAATATTTTGTCATCGGTCTCCTCTGGTGGCGGTTCGAGGAACTTGCTGAACAAATCTTTCTGGGGGATGTCGAAATTGAATACTTTGTTCCTATTTTTTGAAACAAAGATTTGTTCCCATGTGGACAGTTCTTGTTTTCCTGTTGTATGTTTTAGTAATTTTGGTTCTGGATTTATGTTGTGGTTTTTTCCCCAAAAATGCGTGGCGTCTGCTGATTTTTCTAATTGTTTGTATTTTATGTTCCTAAAGTGTTCCTTTGCTCTTGTTTCTAAATTTCTTTTGGTTTTTCCAATATAAATTTGACTACAGTCACAGCATTCAATTTGATATATACCAGATTTTTTGTTAGATGGAATGGCATCTTTGATGTTTGATCAAATTAGGTTTTTTAAGGAGTAATGGTTCACTGGAGCTAGTTGAATGTTTTGTTTTCTAAAGACTGTTTTGAATTTATCAAAGGCCCATGGATGGTAAGTGAATTTTTTGAAGATAATTTTAGTTTCTGTAGCTGAGAGGGTTGTGGTATCCTTTAGTAGTTTCTTCTTATTTGCTAAGTTCACTTTTTTGTCTATTAGTGATTTGGGAAAGTCATTTTTCTGTGCTATTTCAATAATTTTGTTGTATTCTATTTTGTATTCTTCTGCTGTGAGAGGGATGTTGACCAGTCTGTGTGCTAAACTATTACAGATTGCCTATTTGTGGGATCTTGGATTGTAGCCATTAGCTTTTATGTAGTTGTCTGTCTGTGTTGATTTTCTGTAAATGCCGAAGTTTATTCTATTTTTATTTCTGATTATTTTTAGATCTAAAAATGGTAAATACTCGTCTTTTTCAACTTCTACAGTGAACTTGATGCTTTTTTCTTTAATATTTAAAAGTTTTAGTGCATCACTGATGTGTTTTTTTTCCGGCACTATGAGGACCGATGACAAAATATTGCCAGCTACACCAATGAGAACCAGTCACTGTCTGGCTGAAGATAGACGGAAGGCCTCTGAAACTAGTTCCGGGAAAATTTAAAAGTAAGTGTTGTTTAGTGTCATTAATCGACTCCCAATTAATTTAATTTATACAACACTGTTTTCAACACTTCCATGAAAGGATTTGCATTGTATAATTTCATGGCCTACCTAATTTCACATTTCTATTTTTATGCGAATTACTCTTTCTATAACAATTCAAAGTACATTCTTTAAAATTTAAGAACATGAAATAACCGCCACAACTCTTAAAATTAGACATGAGTTGGCAATGTTTGCAATGAAGGGCAGCCTCTACACTTTAAGCATGTGTTCAGAAAGTATTTATAGCTCTTTCTGGTTTTTATTTTTCAGCTGTCACTTTTAACATTGTACAGAAGTATCCATTCAGATATGCAAAGTAAGAGTTTTTGTGCTCTCTGATATAAATCTCTGCCTGACAAGTTATTTCTTTTACATTTATAGTTTTAAGTATGTCTACGAAAAACAGCTTTCTGATGTATAGTGGTAAATTCATGTTTTGTCTAAAGTGATTTGGAGCAGATCACTCTTAGACATCCATTATTTTGTTGCTGGTTTATATAAAGCTTATCAATTCAATTTGTTATGTTTTATCTTAGCTGTTCCAGCATTCTTTTGAGATGTTCATTTTGATCAACGGTTAACCAAAATGTTCTATATCTTGCTGTGTGCTTTCTATGTTCAAACGTTCATACAATTCATTGTGGACATGAGCTAATGACATATCTTGTTTTGTATCTCCTTTGATGAGTCATAGCACAGCTGGATGTCTTGAACCTTCTTCAAAAATCTAAGAACAAGCTACATTTGAACTCTGTAATCTATTTGTTCAGTGTGGAAAAATTATTTAAAATGATGTTTAGTTCCTTTTTAATTTTATTTGGTTTTAAACCTTTTAATATAAAGAGTCAATCACTGCAGGATTATTCATTTTATTAGTTTTTAAAAGAAAATCTTTATTTTAAAAAAACTTATCAACCAACAAATGGGAGTATATGTATGAAATTGGATGTTGCAGTATTTAAAGGATAGTACTACAGAAGTATCGGCATTAAAACTTCTACTTAAACACCAGAATACTCAGGAAATGTAACCATTGTTTTGTAAATGGCTGAATTATTCTCTTTCAGGATGAAGACTTTCCAGTACAATCTCAAAGGTAAGACTCCACCACTTAATTTTGTCTAAAAGTTGTATTAGCTTAATTAGAACATATCTGTTCTCTTGGGTAAAAGGATGTATCTCAAACTTCTTTAAAAATAATACTTTCACACAATTTCTATTGCAGTTATTTCCTAAGCTAAACTGGCACACTCCAATAAACAAAGTCTTTAAATGAAAGTCGTAAGTCAGAAAGTATGAATCCTGTTACTTTGCCCTAAGTTGGTTTACCTAAAAAGAAAAGTTGTATTCCAGGGTTATAAATTTTTTGTGTAGTATTTTCAGTATGCAGATTTAGTAATTATGGGTGTAACTTGAGCAATGCTTGTTCTAAAAAGCTATTTAGGAAATTTGTTAACAAAAGTTTACCTGTACAGTGAGCTGTATACCAATATGCAATTTATTAGTTATTCAGACTAAGATAAACAAGGAATACAGTATGAAGTAACTATGTGACTAGTAAATATTACAAAAATAGTCTTATTGTGAAGCTTATTAAAAGGTTTGATTTTTCAGTTATTTTTTTATAAATAACAGCGACTACAATATTTGTAGAGAAAAAATATTTAAACATTTGTTTTTGTTCCTCAAGGTATCTGACATTCCAGTTTAAATCACTATATTTAAATTTCAAATTAAAACAAGTAAAACAATAAGAATAACAACGTAATAACTCCTTAAATAAGTTTAACATTCTATTTGAATTTCAATGGTACAATTTTGGCTTGCTGTATTAAATAGTTTATATCTCTAGTTTCTTTTAATGAGTTACAGACATCCCATCCTGTGCCCAAAAATATCTCTAAGCTTAAATAACGTCACACAGTAAAATTTCAAGATACTCTGGTGATGGGAAAATACGGTTAAAATATGTTTCCTAGGTGTGCTTCAGTAGCTGGCTTAAACCTCAATACTAATAAATGATGCATAGGTATTTGAGATAAACTCTTTTGGCTTGAGAGGGTGGATACAGAAACTATTGAATTGAAAGTTAGAATCACAACTAAATAATTCAATCTCATTGCCAGGATATGAACAACAGAACATATTTTTAGTTTAAACAGTTCTTCTTTCTTTAAATAATTTGGTAAATTTCCTACATTTCAGACTGTACCTAGAAGCAGTTTCTGCTGATAATGGAAAATCATCATTGCCCTCTACTGAAGACTTGTGTAAAGATGTAAGTTTCTCTATTGAAAACAATGATGCTGCAAATGGACATTACAGAAATTCCAAAGTTCAAGCAAGTAATATAAAAGTAGGACATATAGAGGAAGATATTCACTTAGAACAATCTAATAAAGATAACAACCTTGGGGTAATAGACGTCAGACCCTCATACTTTAAACCAAATAATGTAAATAAGGAGATTGAAGGCTCAAATAAGTGTAAAATCTGTGATAAAATATTTACACGGTTATCATCATTGAAAAGGCATAATTTAATCCATGCAGGCATAAAGCAACACAAATGTGAAGTTTGTGACAAGAGATTTTCAGAGTTGTCAAACTTGAAGAAACATAATTTGATTCACGAGGGAATAAAACCACACAAATGTACAATGTGTGAGAAGAGGTTCACTCAGTTGTCACATTTGAAAAATCATACTTTAATACATGAGGGCAAGAAGCCACACAAATGTGAAATATGTGACCGCGGATTCACTGAATTATCAAAATTGAAAAATCATATTTTAATTCACGAGGGCAAAAAGCCACACAAATGTGTTGTTTGTGACAAGCGCTTTACTGAGTTGTCAGGTTTGAGAAAACATAAATTAACCCATGAAAACAAAAACCTGCACAAATGTAAAGTTTGTGACAAAGGATTTACTGAGTTTTCAAATTTGAAAAGGCATAATTTAATTCACGAAGGCAAAAAGCCATACAAGTGTAATGTTTGTGAAAAGAGATTCTTAGAGTTGTCTAAATTGAAAAATCATAATTTGATACACGAGGGGAAAAAACCACACAAGTGTGCAATTTGTGAAAAGAAGTTCACGGATTTGTCATCTTTCAAAAGGCATAAATTAATTCACGAGGGGAATAAACCACACAAGTGTGAAATATGTGGGAAAAGATTTACTCAATTAGTGCATTTGAAGAGGCATAACTTAATGCATGAGGGCAAAAAGCCCCACAAATGTGAAATTTGTGAAAAGGCATTTACTGAATTGTCAAAACTGAAAAAGCATAAATTAATCCATGAGGGTAAAAAACCACACAAATGTGATAATTGTGACAAGAGATTTACTGCATTGTCAAACTTGAAAAGACATACCTTAATTCATAAATGTATATTACTAAACAAGTAAACTTTTTGAGAAAAGATTGACCCTGTTGTCTCATTTGAATCAGCAAAATTTCTTTTCTTGTGTTAAAAGTGCATGCAAGTCATATTGTGTTGTTCAAGAATGTAGAAGCTTATAACTTTCTCAGATGCTTCTCTTATGTGTATTTATGTCCTAAAATGTTCCATTTTTAACTATAATGAATTTTTTATAATTATTCAACAGGTTACCTGTTGGTTGATATGATTATAGTTGTATCTTGTATGTAGCTATGTCAAGCCATATCTGGTGAAGTAAATAAGAGTTTTTATATATTACATCCTTTGGCAAATATGTTATAAATTTAGATGAATTATGTAGTTAAGGTAGTCTATGAAGCTCCCTTGTGTCCAGAGTCTTGTAATACTTTAACATTTCAATGCAGGATTTGCACCATTTGAGACACTTACCTACATCCTTGCACATGATTGCACCTTCCTTCAGTTCATATTTTGTTTCTCAAGTGTTCATTCATGTCCCTGTTTATTTTCTAACACCATTATATGCAACGACATGAATTAAGTTTTAATTAGGTAGGATTCTGTGTTTTGTGTTAGTTCTAGGTATGTTCAAATGTATGCTTCTCTGTGCCTTTTATTTTTTCACATCATATGAAATGTCTTAACTGACTAAGTTACTCGTGCTAGGATTCTGACCTATTTTAGTTTCAAGCATCGTCTTTAAAGAAAAGATTACTGAAGGGACTAAAGTTGCAGTCTATTCCAGAGTATTTTAGGAATTTTCTGAAACGTCCAACGAATGCACACTGAATTTTCTTCAATGTTCTAATAATGTGCCGTTTTCTTTTGTTTGTTGCCCTCTTTCAAATTTATATATTGCCCTGTTCACAATACCCTCCCTACAATCATAATATACACATTTCTGGGATATTGTATATTTCTGCTCTGAGAAGAAGTAACAATCTTAAAGAGGGGTTGATTATTATTCATTTTTGTGTTTCGTTCTTTGACTTATTTTTAATAACACAAGTAATTACATTAAAAAGGTGACCTGCAAGGTACGCGAGCGGTAAAGTAAGAACCCCAGTTAGTAATTAAGATGCTAATTTCTTTAAAACAATGTATTTCTTGACCATTCTCTTTTAGGGATATAACTTCTCCCAACGACCCTCCCAATATTAACACCTACAAAAATAGGAGTTGCTATGATCTGTAGAATCCGCCTCTTGTCTTCATGATGACATCATTTGATCTAAATTTCGTTCCTGCGAGCCATTTCTTCATGTTTGGTATCAGGAAAAATTCGCAGGAAGCGAGGTCAGAAGAATACGGGGTTGTGGGAGCAGTTCATAGAGTTTGGCGGTGGCAAATCCGTATGGGTGTGCTGGGGCATTATCGTAGTGAAATGTAACTTCTCTCTTCAACTTCATTTCGAATTATGTCAACTCACTATGGTATGCTCGAAGAATATTTTCCTCTTTTCCAAGAAGTCAGTAATGTTACTTTGTGGGTTCGTGAAATTAAAAAGTTCAATTACACCACTCAAAATGTTCTTTATTTCCACCTTATTCCAATATCACAATTACAATTTAATGTACACAATTAAATTTTGAAAGTTCGTCTTTACACGTACGCTCGACGCTACTTACACACCGCACGCCACAACAACACTACTTTCAACTGACTGTCGCTTCCGGTATTGATCGGCCCTACCTTTCCCGAATCTCCTTTTATGGAGGGGGAAAACATTCTCGAAGCTTCGTGTCACTTCGAGTGGCAGGAGGAGTGGTACACGAAGACTCAGCTACCCCTCCTGTCTCCCCTCTCTCCACCGGCCATCATTTATTGATCGGCATCGCGAGTCCGCCGCCTGGGTAGCACTGCTCCCTCCTCAAGGCTGGTCGTTCCCAACAGCGCCTTCGTAGCGGGCCAGGCGATTCAAGTGAACCACCAACATCTTTCCTCGGGACACCTTCTGGATGCGGTAGACCACGTCGTTAATCCTCTTCACCACACGGTACGGTCCTGGCCATGGCTGCTGAAGCTTCTGGCAGCGTCCCTTGGTCCGGGTGGGGCGGTACAACCAGACCAGGTCACCTTGCTGGAACCCTTGGCCGTTGGCTTGCCTGTCGTATCGGGTCTTCATGCGGTCGCTCGCCTTCTGGATGTTCTGGCGAGCCATCTCGTGCATGTCGTGGAGGTAGTCCACCAGGTTCTCCACATACTCGGTCGCTGGCTGTTTCACACCCGGAGGGCTACCAAAAGCCAGGTCACAGGGGAGGCGTAACTCTCGGCCGAACATTAAGCTGGCTGGCGTGATCCCCGTGGTGTCGTGTGTTGACGAGCGGTAGGCCAGCAAGAACAGTGGCACCTTGACGTCCCAGTCTCGCTGATGGCTGGCCACGACCTTCCTCAAGTGTTCCTCTAAGGTCTTGATATACCTCTCGACCATGCCATCCGACTGGGGATGTAAGGTGTTGTGCGGGTCTTGTTAACCCCAAGTCTCTCGTGCCTCCTTCATCAGGTTGGACTCAAAATTGATGCCCTGGTCACTGCAACTCTAATGGTACCCCAAATCGGCAAAACACTTGCTCCACGAGGCAGTCTGTGATTGTCCTTGCCTCTTGGTTCGGAATGGCATACACCTCCGGCCACTTAGTGAAGTAGTCCACGACCACCATCAGGTACTTATTGCCTCGGTCGGATATTGGGAACGGTCCAGCAATGTCAACGGCGATCCGTTGGAATGGCGCTCCGACGTTGTACTGTTGCATGCGACCCCGGCTCCTAGTCTGGGGGCCGCGACTCGCCGCGCACACGTGACACTGACGGCACCATCTCTCAGCGTCTGCTCGGAGCCTCAGCCAGTAGTAGCGCTGCCGTAGTTTGTCAATCGTCCGGTTCGCTCCCAGGTGTCCTCCTGAAGTACCGGCGTGCACTTCTACCAAGGCTTCCGGAACCTTACTCCGGGGAAGTACCAACTGTTCTCTCTGCGTCTTCCCATCGGGTGATTCCCATACCCGGAACAGCATACCCTCTCTGGTCTTCAACGAGTCCCACTGGGCCCAGTAAGACTTGTAGGTGGCGCTCCTCGGTGCGACGTCCGCCCAGGTTGGTCTCGTCCCTGCCTCCACTTCTCTCAAGAGTGGCCCCAAGTCTGCGTCCGCCAGCTGCTCCCTCCTCAGGCCTGCGCTATCCCAGCCATCCGCAAGCACTGCCGTGACTATTCGAACTGCTGCGGCACGCTCCTTCTCCTCCACTCTTGTGCATTGGCCGTGCTCTTCTGAACAGGGTCTTCGGGACATAGCGTCCGCGTTACCGTGGCTCTTCCCTCTGCGATGTTCCGAGGTGAAGTCGTACTCCTGCGCCCTCTGAATCAAACCTGCTGTCAGGCCTTCCGGTCGCACCATCACCTCGCTCCTCGCAGGGACAACCACGTCTTCGTTCAAGATGACCCTACCGATTCCAAGGCGCTCTTCGGTTTGACGGAGTATAACCTCTTCTCCGTGTAGCCGTAGGACCTTCCGGCCGACGTCGACCGTCGCCTCGTGGCTCCTGAGGGCATCCAGCCCTAGAATCACCTCCTCAGCTACCTTCGCGACGAACACCCATAGACGCACGGCACACCGTCCCAAGGTCAGCTCCAGCAGGGCCTCCTCCACAGGCAAGGTGTCGCCCGATGGCAACACAAGCTGGTATGGTCGGCTCGGCTTCCTCGTCGGCAAACCCTTCGCCACGTCAGGTCTGATGATGGTCACGGCTGCCCCAGTGTCCACCAGCACGCGGCACGGCTTCCCTCTTACCCAACCGTCCGCAATGAGGCTGTCATCCATACGCCGGCTGATGGCGCGCAGTGTCACTCGAGGGGATGGTGGAGATGGCGCCGACGTTTCCCTCTCCACACCGGGTCTTACTCGTTCTTCCGGCCGATCTTCCTGGTGTTGGCAGTCTCTCTGCAGGTGCCCGGGCTGTCCACACCCCCAACACAGACCACTAGGTGTTCGCCGGCGTCCCTCGGCCGGTCTTCTGTCTCCAGCGTAGCGCACACTCCTCGTTCTCGACGACGGGATAGCTGTTACCTTGTTCGCCTCCATCCTTAATGCTGCCGTTAGCGCCTCGTGGATTGTTTTATAATCGCCGAGCATTAGGCGCTGACGAATCTCCGTGTCCCGTACCCCGTCAACGAATGTGTAGGCAGCTTCCCGGGATAAGAGCTCTGGTGGGAGTTCGACTAGGGCCTTGCTAGCCAGTTGTTCAACTGCCAGGACGAACTCCTGCAGCGTCTCCCCTGGCTGCTGCGATCTTGCCTCCAGCTTGCTGCGGTACGCTGCGGCTAAGCGGTGGTTCCCAAAACGATTCTCTAGGGCCTCGCAGATGTCCTTGGACGCCGCCGTTTTCTGTACCGCGTTTAGAACTTCCGCGGCCCGACCCTGGAGGCTGGCCATTAACTGTTGCCTCCTCCTCTGGTGAGCATTTGTTGTGCTTGGCCACTGCGTCGAATTGGCGGCGGAAGACCTCAAACGTTGACGCGCCGTCATATTTCGGAGGTTGACGCGCGCCGATGTGTCGCGTCCCGGTGCGTCGACCCTCAAATCCTTTAAACTCCTGCCGACGACGTCCTCCACCATGGCGTTCAGGGACTTTGCGTAGCTGTCAGCCTTTCCCTCCAGCTCGTCAACGCAGCTCGCCAGGTCTTCGATGCGCTCGCCTAACTCTGTGACGTCCTCTTTTACGCCGGTCAGCTGCTCTTCGAACTTCACAGCAAGGGCCACGTTTGCCGCTTTCATCTCCGTGGCCAGGCTGTGGTTCGCTGCCCTCATTTCTGTGGTCAGTTCGGCCATCTTTGCGGTCATTGTCGTGGCCAAGTTGTTGTTTGCCGCTTCCATCTTCTCGGCGATGTTTTCGTTGGCCGTCTTCATTTGTTTCAGTTCCTCGGCCAAGTTGTTATTTGCCGCTTCCGTCTTCGCTGTTATTTCCGCGGCCAGGTTATTATGTGCCGCTACCGTCTTCGCTGTTATTTCGGCCTTCATTTCTTCAATTTTGTGTAAAATCTTTTCCAGTACTGATTCCATGGCCGTTATCCCACTTCTGACGCCAGTTGTGTCTTTGTGGGTTCGTGAAATTAAAGAGTTCAACTACACCTATCAAAATGTTCATTTCCACCTTATTCCAATATCACAATTACAATTTAATGTACACAATTAAATTTTGAGAGTTCGTCTTTACACGTACGCTCGACGCTTCTTACACACCGCACGCCACAACAACACTACTCTCAACTGACTGTCGCTTCCGGTATTGATCGGCCCTACCTTTCCCGAATCTCCTTTTATGGAGGGGGAAAACATTCTCGAAGCTTCGTGTCACTTCGAGTGGCAGGAGGAGGGGTAAACGAAGACTCAGCTACCCCTCCTGTCTTTCCTCTCTCCACCGGCCATCATTTATTGCCAGCCGATTGGACCGTCCTTGCCTTCTTTGGAGCGGATACTCCGGAAGTAACCCATTGTTTTGCTTGTTGCTTGGCTTCCGGAATGGTGAATCCAGGTCTCATCGACAGTAACAACTCTACACAAAGATCCTTCGAATTTCGCTACAACTTCGAAGCCACTGTAAGTAAACGCGACACCCATCGGGCCGATAGCTTTCTCATCTCCAACTTATCGTACAAAACATGAATTGCCGTTCCCGTTGATACACCTATGGCCTCTACAATTATATCCTAGACCTTTTTCAGTGACTTCCTCGGTAAGCACATCTACAGGACGACCTGGGCGCTCCTCGTCAAAAAGGGATGCTCGACCACGTTTATATTCGTTATACCAGTTTTTAACTGTTGTCAGAAGCCGAAAGGTCTCCATAAACAACATCCAATTTCGCATTTATCTCCTAACTCTTCCCATCTACAAGCGACTCACTGAACGATACTGCAGTTTTTCCATTTTAGCGAAAACAGGTTGAACAACTTATTGAAATATATGTAAAATCCAAACTAACCTATAAATCAGCACCGAATTTGTGTTGACAACGTGAAACAAATGATAGTACATGATGATAACACAAACTTCTCTTAGCAGCAATGTTTTCTCGTGGATGTATCAAGTCATAACCTGGTTGATAAGATACAATATTCTCTAAGGCTTTGATGTTTGTCATCGCCATCAAGGATACTCAATATTGGGTTATCAGCTTGACATTCTACACTGGAGGTAAAACACTGCTTGATTTTGCTCAGATGCCTCTTAATCGGATTTGCTGTTTTTATATGCTATAAATCTCGGTCATGGGATTATCGACCCTCCTTCCCTAACAAATGTAGCCATTTTCTAAATTAAAAGAAGTTCATCGCCCTCTGCTGGGAGGTTTTGTTCCTACAGTAAAAGCCAAAAAGATTAAAAATTCATTCTGAGTACAAAAGAGATTCAAATACACTTTCTTCAGAAAACGACCACTTGGCTCTCACCAAGGCAACCCGGGTTCGACCGCAGGCGACCGCAAAGCGAGATTTATTGTGGACAACACGGCGCTGGGGCGGGTTTTCTCCGGGATCTTCGGTTTCCCTCGCCATCTCATTCCGCTGGTGCTCCATCTTCATCTCATGTGTCATCAGTGTAACCGCCTGCGGTGCCATATGTAGGAAAAGCGGGCGTTAAACAGTACACACATTTCAGAAAACGAACAAATTTAGTGAGAATGTGATACACTCCAACTTAAGAAAAGAACAGAACAAATAACAATAACTTATCCTGGTAGTGATAAACTATACTCCTAATTAGGAGGGTTAAGCTCACAAATGGAGTACTGCAGAAATACCTGCAGTGAATGTAGCTATTCTTAACACTTTCATTACATACATCTCTAGTAGATCTGCTTCAACTGCTTTTGGTAACAGACTATGGGCAGAATTTGCCGCAACAATTGAATAAACTCTTTACGGTATGCATAAGGTTGGCTCTTAGACACAGCCTACTAGTGCTACCACTATACTAAGTCCTCCCCATACCCTTAAAACTCATGGTCAGATAACATTGTATGCTTAGTAAACACCATGAGGTCACACCAATTCATAAGATAACATGTGATATCCTCTTGGGATGCTATTGGTGGAAATCTAGCACCAATGTGCACATACGAAACCATTAATTGTACTTAAAACATTGTTATTCTGAAAGAAATTAATGTATAGAATTTTATATGCCAATCACATATCTTAGTTAGGACATGTTTGCTGTTAGGATGAGAATCATTACAATTATTATAGATATCGTCTCATAAATAATGCTTTTTAAGCAAAAAGACTATTTGAAATGCGTTCTGATACGCAATTAACTAATTTTCAAAGTATAGACATTATATTCTAAGGTCTTGAGTCATCGTACAGCGAGGTTTATTATCCCACGATGTTATCAGTCTCTGGTTTTGATGTGAAGAATTCGGTGACATCCACTTGTACTGCTTCAATATTGTCAAAATATCTTCCACATAGAAAATGGGTCATGCATAGAAAAAGATGCTAATCTGATGGTGCGAGATCAGGGTTGTATGCTGAATGTGGCAGCAGTTTGATTCCTCCCAATTCCTGAATGTTTTTCATGGTTGCTCGTGCAGTATGACGTGTTTCAATAGAACTTCATTTCGGTTAACTAATGCTGAGTATCTCCGTCTCAAATTTTCATAAGCACGTTCCAGTTTTTGAGAATAAAGATCCGCATCAATCGCTCATCCGTTTGGAACAAACTCTCAGTGAATCACAACTTCAGACACACATTACTTTGGGACCGAACTGATGACTTTGTCAGGTTGGCGAGGATCAAGTCACTGTTTCGGTAATATACCCATTTTACATCACAAATGACAATTCTCCGGATAAATCTATCATCCATGGGATTATGGATAAGCTGACGACAGATATCTACTGTTGATGTGTCCGTTCACGACGTACAGATCTACAGCTTCTGTATTATATTCCAAGTGTCTAAATGAGGCGATGTATGGCATATTTTGACGTACCAAGTTCTTCTGAAAGCCGACGTGAACTTTTTGTGGATTTTCTCGCAAAATTCTGCGTATCCTCAATATTCCACACTTCACGTCTTCCAGAACGTGGTAAATCTTTAGTGTTTTCATCTCCATTGTTAAACCGTTGTAACCATCGTTGTGTCACACGCTCACTATCGACATCTTCTCCTTCACTTCACATATTCTTCGCGCTGTGACAGCGTCTTTATGATCTTGTTTCTAGTAGTATTTTAGAAGTACTCTAAGTTCAAACTTTGTTATCTCCATTATGTGATTGTTTATTAACAACTGAAGACTGATACATACTTGCAATGTACGTAACACTACCCATGGCAAGCTGTAAGTAGCATTGCCAAACTAAAGACACATAAATCTTCCAAAACACCAAAATAAGGAAGGCGGGTATATTTATGAGACAACCGAAAAGACGTGTTTTAGCACAGAAGGCCATTTTGGCCCAGTTTTGTGTTAAAGTAAGAAATTGAATTGTGTTAATATTCTGGAATTTAAAAAGGGTTCACATATTGTTTGGTTGCAAAGGAGCTAATCTTTCGACCTATAGAGAATTAAACAAGAACACAGGTCTGCAAGAGGAGAAAGAATAAATACAATTATAGAAATCAGTCACGATATAACATCGTATATATAACACTTTAGAAATAATGAGACTTGTTAGTTGATAATCTTTATTATTCATCATAGGAATACTGTTACAAGTCACTTTTATATAATTATTGTTATCTTTATCTGTCACTCTTTATCTTTTATGTGTTCTAAATCTTCTGCGGTAGATTTATTTACTATAGCGTGTATAATGTAAATATTTCACTCACACTAATACCTGGATGAGAGTAACTTTGGATCAGTTAAAAATATTTCAAACCTTAAAAAAGCAATATGGCAATATTTTCATCACATTTCCTTCAGATTGAATGCTAACTTGCAGCAATTCATTACACTTTTTGCTGGAGGATCCAACCAACCGCTGAGCTTCCTGATGTGAGGTACTTAGGCCGTCTTGAATTTCACGACAGCAACGATGTTCCTGGTGTGCTTTCACTATATTTTCTTCCATTGTTATTCTGGACTATTCTAAGAAGTCCTTAACTTTCATAAAATAATTTCATTTATAACATACACAAAATACTAATAGATGATAGTGAAGTGCAAACATTCCTAAACACAGCAAACAAACTTTTTGAGACATACAAATCTAACAATTGATAACTTAAGAAAATTCACTTATTTTATAAGTAATGATCGTCTTCTTACAAATTGACTACAATCGAGATTTCGTGAATATCTCATTCACATCTTCAAGAACCATTAACAATTTCGTAATAGTTACCATCGCTAGATGTCATTGTTTGTTTTTGTACTACCAACATCTGATAATGAAACAAATTTAAAAACAAAATCGACTGCCGGTATTTCAAAATTTAATTACGCGATGTTTTATTTTTTGAAATAAATATATTTTTCCAAGCCATTGAATCTATCGGACCATTAAATTATTTTAATAATGTAAGTTCTGGATTGTTTGTGGTTAAATGACCAAAAGTCATGTGCTACAGCCGATTTATCAGTTTATACTTAATGTTATGAAAATACTCTTTCGTTCTGGTTTAAAAATTATGTTTTGTCTTTCCAATATAAACTTTATCACAATCAAAACAATTAAATTGATAAACACGATATTTTTTATTAGGAATTTATCTTGTTTTAGAGAAATGCAGTAAATTTTTAATACTATATTTAATTTGGAGAACTAAAGTTATACCAAACACTTAAAAAAAATTTGAAAAAGTTTATTAACCTAAGGATGTTAAGTAATTGTTTTTTAAAATTATAATCGTCTTTTATTTTTATGGACAGAAATATCATAGGTCTTTTTATATTTAAATTTTTGATACATATTCTCATGAATTAAATTATGCCTGTTCAAATATGACAATCTGATTCCCTAAAATTTACAGTAAACCACCATTAATTTCACAATGGAAACAGAATTCCACAACATGTACCCTTTTCTGGACCAAAAATAAAGACAGTTGCAAGTTAAAACCTGCACTTTACAGGAGACACATATATCATAGACAAAGAGTTTTAATCCAAACAAGCAGTCATAAATACCTTTACACATAGACTGAATAATGTACCAATGGATGAAAAGGAATACATAACCAAATATACCAAAATAATAGAAATGGCGATAACAGTCTCAGTAAAATTGTGATAGACAAGAAAATAAAAAGATTCAGTGGCCAAAAGCAGTTGAAGGAGTTCACCCCATTAACAGGACAAGAAAAAAAACATGAGAGAAATTCACATATCACCCATTGACAACCATCAGATTCAAAAGATTTTACGTGAATTTAACATCACCCTGGCACCAGTAAACAAATCAAACAGAAACTTCATAAAAAAAGAAACAAAATTTCTCTGGTAAAGCGATCTGCCATTTGGAGAATGCCAATAAAATATACATTGACAAGACGAAGTGGAATGTTGGAACCAGATTAAAAGAACACTTTAGGAACACCAAGCAAAATGAAATGATAAATCCGCAGTAGCAGCACATTTCTGCAATCATAACCATAACATAGAATAGTCTCACTCTATGTATACAAAACCTACGCCTATATTACTTAACCTAATAGTATCGTCACCAGAGGTCTTCTCTCCAGGAAACCATGATCAGCTGGAACACCATCGTTCTAGACAGTTGACAATTTCTTGATAAGGCCTTCAAGTGGAGGCAAAATGCATTGAATGTATATTTGTGGTATGTGAAGTATAGTGTCTCAGTCAACTCCTTGTATTATTTTAATAAGGATTTCTAGTAACTTTCTTCTCATAAATTTCACATTGGTGAGATTTTATTTCTTTATTAATTTTCAACTCTGACAAGCAAATAAACCACTACTCCAAAATTTAGCAGTTGTCCGTTACTTTTTTCTCATGAATTAAATTATGGCTTTTCAAATCTGATAACTCAATAAACCTCCTTTTACAAATTTCACACTCATGCAAGCGTTCCATATTGTGAATTAAATTATGCTTTTTCAAACTATACAAACGAGTAAATCCCTTTTCACAAACTTCACATTTGTGTTCTCTTTTGCCCTCGTGGATTAAATTATGTCTTTTCAAACCTGATTTGTGAGTAAAACTCTTCTCACAGAGGTTACACCTATGGGGTCTTTCACCCTCATGAATTAAATAATGGTATTTCAAATATGAAACCCTAGTGAATCTCTTTTCACAAATTTCACATTTGTGGTCCCTCTTCCCCTCATGAATTAACATATGTATTTTCAAATCCCCCAACCTAGTAAAGCCTTTCTCGCAAATGTCACACCTGTGGGCCTTTATGTTTTCATGACATAAATTATGCCTTTTCAAATCTGACAATTGAGTAAATCTCTTATCACAAACTGTACACCTGTGAGGCCTTTTGCCTTCATGCAATAATTTATGTGATTTTACATCTGACATCCGAGTAAACCTCTTCTCGCAAATTTCACATTTATAAGGTTTTTTGCCTTCATGAATTAAATTATGTCTTTTCAAATCTGATAACTGAATAAACCTCTTATTACAAATTCCACACACATGCAGCCTTTCGTTATTGTGAAATAAATAATGCCTTTTCAAGCTTTCATACTGAATAAATCCCTTCTCACAAACGTTACATTTGTGCAGTTTTTGGCCTGCATGAAGCAAAAGGTGCCGCTGCAAATTTTCAATCCAAGTAAATCTCTTCTCACAAATCTGACACTTGTAAGTCTTCTTGCCCTCATGAATCACAGAATGCCTTTTCAGATGTGATGGATATGCAAATATTTTCTCACAGATTTCACACCTGTGTTGCCTTTTGCCATCATTCTTTTGTTTTAAGTCTGAAGGTATATCCGTTTTTCCACTATCAGTACATTGACTAGATTCTTCTGAGAAAATGTCCTTTTCTAGATCACTGACATAACTTCTTTGATTTCCGTGTGTTGCAGTATCCTTTCCCATATATAAACTCACTTCTTTTGGCATGTCCCCATATGGTAATGGAAAGTCAGCACTGCTACTACCAGAACCTGCTGCTATGCATGATCTGTTAAAAAAACCATTTGAAAAATGTCAGCGTATTTCAAGGATAAAGAACAAATAATATAAAGAAAATCACAATCCAAAATACTGTTTGTATGGTACGATGTTATGTATTTTAAAAATGAGGTAACGATAAATTAAAACATCATATAAGTAAACTTTCATGAAAAATATGTCTATTGAATTAACCATATTGCACTTTATCGAGTTCAAAATACACTCCATGTTATCAAAACCATATAATTCAGTGTTGTTCCTCTATGTTTCATGAATGTATTAAATACACAATGTTCAATTTAAAAAATGTTAACCAAAGTCCATAAAATGATAAAGTCTTACCTCGAGCAGTTTGCTGGAGGGAAGTCTGCATCCTATAATGTAAACATTTAAACATTCGTTAATACAGTATTACATTTAAGCAACACTTTTGATTTACTTAATATAACAGAAACAATAAATTAGCAGATACCAAAACCAACATATTACGATGATTTTCTCGAGATTGCAGCTTAGTGATGTTTTCTTCCTCCAAGGTTTCAGCCATCTGACCTCTGTGGACTTCTTCAGGGTTCTTCAGGCTTAACCCTGAAGAAGGTCTCAGGGTTAAGAACGCTGAAGCCTTGGAAGAAGAAACCAGTGTAATAAATCAGCACTGAGAAAGCTTCAAAACTCTCATAAAACCAACTTCTTGATATATGGTAAACAAAAAGTTTTGCTAAAAGGTTTTCAGAAATACTGTTCAAATAAATGGTTTATTTCATCTCAAACATTATAATGGCTTGGAATAATAAACAATTGAGAGCAGGTTAGAACAGACACAAATACTAGCTGACTAAAACAAACCTAATGATTAGAGAGGAATATATTTTAACATCTCTAACGCGCTGTAAATAAACGGTTAAAACACTTACTTTTTGCCAAGTGTGGAGCGGGTTTTACAAAAATAATAAACAGATGATCTCTGACTTCCCCTAGTAGTACTGATGAGTAATACATGTTGAAAGTGTTTATCACTGAAGCCTGCTCTTTATTTTGATATCTAAGTTTTCATTTTAAAAAGTGTTTGTAAATACGATACTTCTTGAAAATATGCAGATGAAATGCCAAATATGTTCATTTCAAACGAGAACAAAAGAGCATTGTATACAAAGATGATTGACAGATCAGCTGTGGCAGATATTTCCCTCCCCCTATGTATTTTGTTTTCAACTTCAGTTGGCAATGTTTGCGATTAATTTTACCCCAATTTGGAGTTATGCTGTTTTAAGAATTTTCCTTCTTCGTTCGAACTCGATAATAGTTATACCATCAGTATCTCAAAGATTCCTGGAATTATAATTGATACTACAGATTCATATGAATCTTTCAATCTGTGTAATATATAATATTTCAGATCTTCTGAATCAGCTTTTTATTGTGTCTTTACGATCCAGAATGTTCTAGTACCTGTTATAAATTTGATTTGCATCTTCTTACTCGGCAGTAATTCTCCAGGCTCGACCTGACAGCCAAAGGTTTGCCACTGTGGTTTGTAAAGTTCCGGACTCTTTCTAAAATTTACGTCTTTATACGTTGTCACAGCAGACGATAAATAAAATGGTGCTCAAATGAGTATAGGGTACATAGAACTTAAGTGTTATCAATATTATCCTTCAGGATAAGGGAACACCTCGGAAAAGACCTTATACAGATAACTCAACCTCAGAAAGGCAGACTGTAAAGTTACGGGTATATTTCTTAAAATATAAACATTTCATGATTTTCCTCTCAGTTTTAGGTAAGAGAGTTCAGTTTTCTGGAACCTCTAATTAGCCGAGCTACAGTCACCTGCTACCACAGGTGAACTCTTGCAGCGTCACCCCTGATTATTTCAGCTTTGTCAGAATGAGACTAAGCGATGTAGTAAAGGTACTCCGAGATGCCTTCGGGCTCCACCATCCTCAGAAAATGACATTCCAAACCTCTGTGGAACTTGGTTATCAGCTATGTGCCACCAATCGGCTGTGGCGGTGGCGAGTTGACTGCAGATTCAATAGTTTACATTCTGGCATGATGACAAGTTGGCCATTGTAGCTCAATGGGTAAGAGTGACTGGATGGAAACCAGGAGAACTGTGGTTCAAATCCCTGCCATGGCACTGAATTTTTCATGTTGACTTATCTATCAAAAACCTTAGACTATATATGGACAGTGTGAAGAAATGATTAATTTTCATCAATTGACTTAAATAATAAGAGTTAAATGTAAAAGCCTGGGACTCAAGTACTTACAAGCGGTGTATCTCGGATGCAAGAGCCCCTAGTGGTTTACTGGGGAAATATACGAGTCAAATGGCGAATTTGATGTCTTGACAAGTTGGCCATGGTAGCTCAATGGGTAAGAGCGACTGTACGGAAACCAGGAGATCCGTGGTTCAAATTCCGGCCATGGCATTGCATTTTTTATGTTGATTCTATCAAAGACTTAATGAATTGCCTGTAGCAGTCTTTCAGGGCTATCCCCTGTCGCTGAAGAAATTTAGAAAAAATCTAGATGGTTTATAGTTTAACTTTTAAATTATAATGGTATATAATATGTAAATAGATATGTAATTAGATATGTTTTAAGTGACTACAGTAAAATAATATCATGTTTGTATTGTTTATTGTGTTATTGTTGTAAATCTAGTATTTATAATTTGATCTGTATTCTTAACTCTGCCACCGGGTAGTACCCAATTGCAGTGAATAAATACATACATACATCTTTATGGACACAATGAGAGATTCGTAAGAGTCGTTTAGCAGTGGCATTGCTTTTGTACATTCAGCATACAGTGGAACATTAACCTCAAATAAGTGCTGTCAAGTTCATTCTTAAGGCCAAAAGTCTTCCCTTCAGCTTAAAACTAATGCACTACACTCTAACAATATTGAACAAAATATTAAATTGTAAGTCATCAAGCAGAGGCAATAGGTTTATTTCTATGCAGTAATTATAATAACATGCTCTCAATGACATCCTTTAATTTTCCAACCCATCACACAACTCTACATATATCCTTCAGATCAAAGAAACTCATAAGTCATAAAATATAATGAAAATATGGACATTCAACATATATATTTAGTGGTTTCTGCAATGCAAGGTTAATACCACAAATGACACAATAAACATGACATTTCCATTGGATAACTGCTTATTTGGAAATGTAAAATCTACAATCTTACCAAATATAAACTTTCATTGTGCAACTGCCAAGAAATATGAAACTCATAATTTGATCTAACTTCAGGTTTTAGAAAACATGTCTTACTGTCACCAATCCCAATATAAAATTTGAACTAAATACCTAATTACAATGCATTAAAAAGTTTTTGAAATATTTTTAAAGGATAAAATTTTTAATGAATTAAATTATACCTTTTCAAATATGGCAATTTGATGCCCTAAAACTATTAAATTTATAGGAACCCACTATCAGTTTCCAGATGGAAAATTTAATACAACATACTTCCTTTTCTGGACCTAAATATAATTAAAGATAGTGGCAAGTTAAAATTTGGAATTTACAGGAAAGACAAACATGCAGACAACTAAACCAAAGGCAAGAGTTTCCACCCAAGACCTCACAAACATGCAGTCATCAATGGCCTAACACATAGACTAAATAATGTACCGATCGATGAAAAGGAATACATGACCAAATATACCAAAAAATAGAACTGGCCAGAACAAATGGTTTCAGTAAAAATGTGGTAGACAAGAAAATAAAAAAGATTCAACAGATAAAAACAAACGAGATCACCCCCTAACAGTTTTTAAGGAAATGAAAAACATGAGAGGAATTCACATAATTATCACCCATGGAATACCAGGAAATTTCAAAAGATTTTCAGTGAATTTAACATCACCCTGGCATCAGTAAACAAATTCAGTAACAGAAAGTTTGTCAAACACCAAAAATGTGCTAACAGCAGCTTTCGGGCCTCCCTCTACCGGCAGGTAAATATGCCATTTGAGATGTGGATCCTACCTGCATAATATAAAAGTGTGTAAGTTTGCCTGGTGCATAGACACAATAACTTTTGTAGTTTGCCTTGATGAATATGACCACTATAAATGATGGATAAATACAAACAATATCTGTGAAGATATACAATTTAATAAAGGAGTGCCAAATTAATAACAGAATTAGTTTCAAAACATTTTAGTAACGATACATATTTTTTTGTCCTTTCAAAAAAATTAATTATTTTGTCATATCAAACAATGCACAAGCGAATGAATGAGTAAATAAATGAATGAAACGTGCCTTTCAGTGAGATTCGAATTCATGACCTCTTTAGAGTGAGGAACACACGCTACCTCACATCATGGAGGCGAACAAGAAACAAATGTAAATCAAACGAATATGGGCTGCTTCTATACGTTTATCAAAACAATGAAACCAATAATTGTTAAACATTAACTTCTGTGAACAGCTTTACAGGAACTAAATAGCAAGAAATAGCTGAGAGCAAGTAAATAAACACATAAGTAAAGCTGAGCTAATGTGGCAAATTAAATATTAGTGCTTCTTTAAACGAATGGTTCAGCATGACCATCGAGAGCAAGACACTTCCTTACTCTATTCACCATGTTTGTTCATATGCAGCTTGCAGCATCACAGATGTAAGTGTGGTCATTTCATATATCATTGGCTGCTGCAGTTGCTCTAAAGTCGCCTCAAATAAACCTGATCTTTGAGATAACCCCAGAGGAAAAAATTCAAAAGGCTAAGCTCTGGAGATCTGGTGGCCACACAGGTTTCCTAATGAATCTCTTGAGGAGAAAACACAATAATTCAGGTTATTCATGCTGAGCACATTCCAGAAAATATGATCTGGAAATTTGCCGTCTTACCTGCAAGGAAAATCACTTTCAAGGAAAGTAACTGTACCTCCATTAAAATTGGTGTGTCATATAAATATAATTTAAAGTGCTGTATACAGGACTCTATGTAATGGTATCCAGACAAGTCCGTCAGAGCATAATGTTGTCAAAACTGTCCAGGTACCGTCACAATTACCGAAAGAGGGGTGAAAGGAGAGATTTGTATTATTTAGCTCGCAACTACTCTTCAGCGCTGTAATTTGCTTACTGTTCTGCAAAAATTACCGCTTTTTCTTTGTACAGGGCACAATGATTTCAAGATAGACTCAACAGTCAACTACTTGCTATACAGAAAGACGGGAAATAACGAATAAAAATGAACACTGTGTACATTGGGAAGATGCAACATAACATTGAAACCACATTAAAAGAACACTTTAGGAACATCAAGCAAAAAGAAATAGATAAATCCACAGTAGCAGCACATTTCTGCAGTTATAACCATAACATAGAATAGTCTCCCTCAATGTATACAAAACCTAAGCCTATATTACTTAACCTCATAGGATCGTCTCCAGATGTCTCGCTCTATGGAGAACCATGGTTAGCTGGAACATCAACGTTCTAGACAGTTCACATAATGCCTTCAAGTGGTGGTCAAATACAATGGATGAAAATTTGTGGTAGGTGAAGTACCAATTCCGTCCCATATGACTTAATGTTGGATGACGTAAATTACAACAAAAAAGTACAGATTATCTCAGTCAACTCATTGCATAATTTTAATAATGGCAATGTAGTAAATCTCTTCTCATAACTTAGACATAATTATGTTTTGTGTTCATGACTTTTCAACTCTGACAAGCACCTTTACGTAAAAATTTTACAGTAGCTGGTCATTTTTTCTCATGAATTAAAATATGGCTTTTCAAATCTGATAACTGAATAAACCTCCTTTTACAAATTTCACTCATGTAACCTTTCCTTATTGTGAACTAAGTTATGCCTTTTCAAACTATACAAACGAGTAAATTCTTTTTCACAAACTTCACATTTATGTTCTTTTATGCCCTCGTGAATTAAATTATGTCTTTTCAAACCTGTTTTGTCAGTAAATGTCTTCTCACAGATATTACACTTGTATCTTTCGCCCTCATGCATTAATAAATGGTATTTTAAATATGAAACCCTAGTGAATCTCTTTTCACAAATTTCACACTTGTGGTCCCTTTTCCCCTCATGAATTAACATATGCATTTTCAATGCACTCAACCTAGTAAACCTTTTTTCACAAATTTCACAACTGTGGGGTCGTTTGTTTTCATGACATAAATTATGCCTTTTCAAATCTGACAATTGAGTAAATCTCTTGTCACAAATTTTACAGTTGTGAGGCCTTTTGCCTTCATGCCATAATTTATGTGGTTTTAAATCTGACATCCGAGTAAACCTCTTCTGGCAAATATCACATTGATAAGGTTTTTTGCCTTCATGAATTAAATTATGTCTTTTCAAATCTGATAACTGAATAAATCTCTTATTACAAATTCCACACACATGCAGCCTTTCGTTATTGTGATATAAATAATGCCTTTTCAAGCTTTCATATCTAATAAATTCCTTCTCACAAAGGTCACATTTGTGCAGTTTTTGGCCTGTATGAAGCAAAAGGTGCTGTTGCAGATTTTCAATCCAAGTAAATCTCTTCTCACAAATCTGACATCTGTAAGCCTTATTACCCTCATGAACCACAGAATGCCTTTTCAGCTGTGATGGATATACAAAGCACTTCTCACAGATTTCACATCTGTGTTGCCTTTTGCCATCATTATTTTGTTTTAAGTCTGAAGGTATATCAGTTTTCGGACTTTCAGTACATCGACCAGATTCTTCTGAGTTAATGTCTTTTTGTAGAGAATGTTTGGTTAAATAAATTCCCTCATTTTCAAAATTTCTGGAATTTCCATGTGTAGAACTGTACTTTCTCATATATAAACTTACTTCTTGTGTCAAGTCCTCAGCAGAAGATAATGGTAATTTAGCACTGCTACCACCAGAAACTGCTGCTACGCATGATCTGTTAAAAAAAATCAGTTATTTAATGTCAGGATCTACCAAGGATAAAGCACAAATATTTATACAAATAATCTCAAAAAATCACAATCCAAAATATTTTCTGTATGGAACCATTTTTATTTTTAAAAATGTGGTAATTAAATTAAAACAACATATAAGTAAACATTCATGAAGAATGTCTATTGAATTAACTATATTGCACTCTATCAAGTTCAAAATACACTCCTTACTATCAAGAGCATATTATATAAATAGGTCAGTGTTTAACAAATATAACAATTTGTAATAAAAACTTAACTTAAGAAAATGGTGTTAATTCTTCTAATTGATATGGATTTCATGAACTCTTGTCCACATATTGATATAGATAGTGGAATTGATATCAATTAGAAAGAAGAATTAACACCATTTTCTTCAGTGAAGTTTTTATTACAAATTGTTATACTTGTATAATATTCATTGCTTCACTGTAGCTAGCCTCATTTTCTACGTAAGTCAGTGTTGTTTCTCTCTTTCATGTTTGTATTAAATACACAATGTTTTATTTAAAACAATGTTAACCAAAGTTCATAAAGTGGTAAAGTCTTACCTTGAGCAGTTCGCTGGAGGGAAGTCCTCATCCTATAACATAAATATTTAAGCATTAATACAGTACTACATTTAAGCAACACTTTTGATTTACTTAGTATAACAGAATCAGATATTACTAAAGTAACAGAAACTAAAACCAACTTCTTGATATATGGTAAACAGAAAACTTTTGTTAAAAGGTTTTCAGAAATATTGTTCAAATACATAGTTTATTATAGCTCAAACATTATAATGGCTTGAAATAATAAAATATACAATTAATAGTGGGCTAGAACAGTCATAAATTCTAGTATTAATACTGACTGATGAACAACAAAACTAATTAGACAGGAATATATTTTAACACATCTAATGTCTGTAAATAAAAGGTTAAAATATTCATTTAATGACAAGAGTGGAGCAGGTTTTATGAAGATAACAAACTAGTAGTACTGATGAGTTATAAATGTTGAAGGTTTTGGATAGATAGTCAAACTGAAAAATTCAATGCCACAGCCTGGATCTGAACCATGGGTCTTTTTGTTTCCATCCAGTCACCATTACCCCTGGACAGAAACCAGGAAATCTGTGGTTCAAATCCTAGCTGTGGCTTAGAATTTTTCAGTTTGACTCTATCTATCCCAAATCTTAGCCTATACATGGCTAAACATGTTGAACGTGGTTGTTACTGAAGCCTGGTCTTTATCTTATCTCAATTTTCATTTTAGAAAGAGTTTGTAAATACAGTACTTCTTGAAAAAAAATACAGATTAAATGCCAAGCATGTTCATTTAATGACAAGTATTGCTTCTCTGACATAGCTCATATGTTGGCCATGGTATCTTAATGCGTAAGAGTGCCTGGATGGAAACCAGGAGATCTTAATTTATGTTATAATTATAATCATTATGTTATAATGGTTCAAATCCCGGTCAGGGCATTCAACTTTACAGTTTGACTCTATCCCAAATCTTAGACTTACATGGCTAGTGTGGAGAAACGATTAATTTCCACCAATTAAATAATAATAGTTTAGCAATGATGCCTGGGATTCAAATACTTACAACAGTAAGTCGCCACCAGTTGTGTATCCAAAATATGAGAACCCCTAGTGGTTTACCGAGAAAATATGAGTCAATTGGAGAATTTAATGTCATGTCGGCATGTTTGCCATGGTAGCTCAATGAGTAAAAGTGACTGGACAGAAACCAGGTGATCCGTAGTTAAAATCCTGGCAACTGAATTTTTCAGTTTTACTCTATCTTCCAAAATTTTAGCCTATATATTGCTAGTGTGAAGGAATTATCAATTTTCATCAATTAACTTAAGTATATCATACTATTTAATAATGCTGTTAGGATCTTAAGCTTTGCCCATTCTGTCATTACATGCAAATTGCGGCCAAAAAATTAGTCCATCATATCCACATTATTTAAAACATCAAGGTTCTAATGCTTTCATGGCCGGTGTCAATACTAGTTGCTACACGGTGCTAACAGCACAGTTGCTGTTGAAATACCCACTAGAGTACTTCGACCTCGCCACTGCCACTGATGATGTCTGCCGTAGTCGCAGACGAAACATCTGGGAAGAAGAAGAAAGAGCCCAGTAGATCACGGCCTACAAGCCCGGAATATACTTCAACTAGTATTATTTAAAACAGTTCAAAAGTATTGGAAAGCACAAATGCTAATGGCTTCATTGCCAGATGCAACACACTAGAAAACAACATTATTTAAAACTGTTCAATGTAAATGACATGTATGTAGACAATTTAATATCAGCTTGGAAAGTGTAATATGAAGATATTAACTTTAATACTCAGGATCCATAAATATGAAATAGCAGAGTGTATTTGTTTGCGCCATGATCGTTATTTGTTTGTCGGGCACATGAATATTTTACTTGGCGCCGGTTATGCGGCCAGCTGGTCATGTGACTCGCCAGCGTGCAAGAAAGTAGTCTTTTTCCGGTTAGTTAGTCAGACATGTTTGAGACAAGAACATTGATGTGATGTGTTTCGTGGTGTGGCTGAGTGCAACGTTGTTGCAATGCAAAGACATTTTTTAGTTTATCTAAATGTTAAATGTATTGTCTTTTTTATGATTATTCATACAAGAAATGTAGCGTGTGGAATAAATTTATCCAGAGATATGAATACAGCTCTATCGAGTACAGTCCACAAAACAGTTTCCTTGATTTCTGCTAAAATCAAGTGGTCCTCCGAATTAAATTAATCATGACACGAACAGTATTACTGAATGTAAAGTAACTATCCAAACTCAGGATTTTGCTGAAATAAAGTAGGCCCTACGCTGAATTGTACAACACAATCAAATCTGTAAGTAAATTTGGCATGATGAAAAGAGAAGTAGAACGAATTAAAACAAGAGAATTTGGAGAATCTGCCATTTTCATTGAACATGTTATAAAAGATTAAGTTTGATACACTTTTGACAAAACAAGATAACATGATTTTAGCAAAAATAATGCACACTATAAAGATACTAACATCAAAGAACAAATGTATAACAATTATAATAAATATTTTGGAAGAAAACTTTACTTATCTTCTACTTCACTGGTGTCCAGCCGGGGGGCAGTTAGTGCTGCAGCAGAAGACATGTTGGCAATGTGTGTGTGTAGTGTTTAATACCCGCTTTTACTAAATACGGCACCGCAGGCGATGTGGGCAATGTATTAGGTTGGCCGGTCACCAGTGAAAGATCAGACACTGTACTATTGTGAACTCTCAAAAGCTAGTCTAATTACTGCTTTAATCTACACCTCCTTATGGTAAACATGTTAGACAATTTTACAAAAGAACTTATAAAAATTATAGCTTATCTTTTAACTTTTAAGAGGCTACCCTCAATATTATGAAGGTAAAAAACACTGCATATACACAAAAAATGTTGACAACATAAAAACATGTATTTGGGCATTTCACATCATGTTTCACAGCGAAATTAGGCTCAAAATATTTTTAAATGCAATAGCTTTTTTCCTTTTTTTTTTGCAAACCTCACCTGAATTTCATCACAAACAGATGAACTTTCTGTTTCCAGCCACCAACATTCTTCTTTAACTTCTATTTCATCATTACTGTGGTATTCCTTAATCTGACTTACAGGCTCATCTTGAAGAAATTTTCTCTTGTTCTGCGAACCAACATCTGGAAACAAAGTCTGCTCCTCAATTTCTGCTTTGATATTTGTCTCACAGTTATTGCTGCTTGTTATAGTTTCAGACTTAATCTGTGCTCCATATTTGGTATAAAATTCTCTCTCATTCTGTAAACTAAAATCTGGTGAAGGTACTTCTGATTTAATTTCCACTTTGAATGTCACATCACAATCACTGTCCAGGAGCACGTCATTACCATTTGTCTTCACTGCAATGTTCTTAGTAAATAACTCATTCAGAGAACCTGAAGGAGAATCTTCTTTTTTGATTTCTATTTTAGTATCCATTTCACAAATGTTGTGGATCTTAGTGTCCTCTTCAAACATTTCAGTAACAAGCCTGTAGAACAAACAAATGTACAGCATATAATGTACAGTATATAAAGTTTGAAAAACGTGCATAATAAGTGTAAGATAATTGTAAATTATACACCTTGATAAAGGTGCACACAGGAAGGTTCATATACAGCAAATGGACTATATGTGTTTAGTTTAATGCATAAGAAGTTTTCTGAGAAAACAATTTGGTTGGTTTCTGACCTTTTAAAAGTTTAGTTTTCTTCTTTCAAAGATGATCCTTAGACTGAAACATCTGTAAACTCTGATTTATCACTCTGTTTGTATTTATTAAACTTTGTGCATCTATGTTAATGTTTATCTTCATTGTGTTTATTTTCTTACATCATTATATTCAATTTCATAAATAACAAACTTTTCCAGATAGAATATCATCTTCAGTTTTTTCTAAATTCTTAAAGAAACAATAATTGACTGAGAATACAGTTAGGAATCTATTCCTTAAATAATTTATGAATTCCCTGGAAGGCCTAAGGATGCAATGTACATTTTTTTTTAGTTTCTTTAATGTTGCACAAAATTGTGTATTTGTTTCTTCTTTTACAACTATCTTCCCTTAATATCTTCATATTACTTGAGAATAGTTTGGTTTCAGAAAACTTAAATCAACAGGAAATATTGCCTCTCTAATCTTCGTTTTCTTTGGAAACAAAACTTTAGCTCACATACTTCTGTGATTTAAAAATGTTTGATCGCATTTATTAACTAAAATAAAATTTATATTATAAATATGTGGTAAGCCTAAACTGAAACAAAAAAGTGGTAGAGCTACTCTTAGGTGCCATTATTTATATTATGATACACAAGCACAGTCAGGTACTTTGACACTACATTAAGCATAAACTATAACTAACAAGCCTCAAAACCACAATAGACACATTATCTCAAGCAAAGATATGGGTCAATTAATAACAACTATAAACTTAATGACAAATTTATTTTAAGAGAGATCCCTTCACAAAATAGTTGAATACAAGTCACATTTTTGGGTATAGTAATATCTGACAACTTACAACTGCATTGCATCAATTATGTTGCTGTTAAACTTTATTGTTAATAAGAAGTCTAAAACCATATAACTGACACATGTTTATCATATGCATATTTTTATATCTTCCTCAGAATAATCTTGTAAGCTCTAAAGAAGACACTATCATATGAACAATATCCTTATTTCTCAGTATAATATTATTTTTAAACTAAAATTTAAACTTTAATATTTTTCTATGTATATGTATGCAATCTTTATTTCTTATTCTGTATATTTGTATAATATAAAACCTGTACAGCATCCGATTTTATGTTTAATATAATAAAAAGCTCAATAATAGTAAGCAAAGGATATTTGCGATATATGTAAGTAATTTACCAAATCTTAACAAGTCGGACATAAGCACAATGTTATTATCACATAACTCCATAAGCACATGCCAGATATCAACATAGCTGCCTTGATTGTTAAAATATGATTATGTAAGTGAAATTATAAGACTACGCCAGTGCCAACACTGACAGTAATGATCCAGTTTCAATATGTTTTCATTCATTGCTGTGAGTTATAGTTCTGAATTGTCATCTTAAAGGAAATTACTTTTCTAAAATCTGCAAACAATTGCTAAATAATGCATTGCAAAAGACAAAAGTCTACATGTCTATGATATAAAGGGAATTATAATAGCAATTTATAAAGGCAAATGACATATAGAGGAACCAACAAATTACAGAGTCATTGCCCTCCTATCAACAAAAGTTCAGGTGTATACAGGGATACTTGTGACAGAATGGAGAGAAGGGCAGAGAAAAAGGGAAAGCTAAAAGAATTTCATGCAAGATTTAGTAAAGGAAGGAGGACAACAGAAATATGTTAGTCATAAAGATAATTGTGGATAAATATGTGCATATGTAGGTATGTTGCTAATGCTCTGGCATCAAAAATGAAGTCATTCTCCTTCTGGCTTCCCAGTAGTTAGAAGTTATATCTAATTACTGAGCTTGCCTAATGTAAGGACTCCATTCAATACATTCAGGACTTTGTTAATCTCATGATCAGCAATGTGGATAAATATTTAAGCATTAAAATGAATAAAGTGTATATGACCATTTAGTGATCAAGAAAAAGCATTTGATATTATCAGAAAAGCACTTTGCACAAAAGTAATTAAGAAAGGTGTGAACAAAATGTTTATAAAGTATATAAAGGACTTGATGAAATTAGCTAAAGAAAGAATTACTGAAGAGAATAAAAATAATTTAGGGCTTAGACAGAGCAACAAACTTAGTCCAGCACAATTTAATTTATTTATAGATGATGTTACAAAAGAGATAGAAATATTTAAGAAGAATTCATCAGTTATTAATAAAATGAAATATCAGGCTTGTGAACAACAAGCCTGATATTTCATTTTATTAATAACTGATGAATTCTTCAGATAATTTAGTAAAGGGTTGTGGGACTAAAGATTGGTGCTGATAGTAACAGAATTTGAAAATCAGGATATTTAAGAAACAATGTAAACTAAGTAAGTATGGAAAATGGTACTAGGAAGAGACAGAGATGGAAGAAGTAGGGAAAATCAACTACTTAGGGCTAATGTTCAATAACACAGGAGATTGGAGTGAACAGAAGAAAAAAGTATTAACAAAACAGAAACTATAGCGGTAATTAGAGCATGTATGAGCTTGCAAACGTAGCTATACAGCATTCATAACATGGTGATAAAAGCAAGGATATTATATACAGCAGATATATGGGGACTTGTAAAAATCTTGGCAAATATATATGCAATATGGAAAGATAGAGTCAGACTGAACATTTTTTCAGTCTGATTCTATCTTTCCGTACTTTAGGCTACACACGGCTAGTGTGAAAGAACAATTAATTTCCATTAATTGACCTAATAGTGGTCAACTATAGAGCCTGGGCCTTAAAGTACTTACACGTTGTAAGTCGCCACTAACGTAGTTGTCTGATGTGTTTATGAGAATTCCTAAGTGATTTACTGGGAAAACCACAAGTCAGTTAGAGAATTTAATGTGATGTCGGCACGTTGGCCATAGGAGCTCAAGGGTTAGAGCGGCTGGACGGCAACCAGAAGCCCATGGTTCAAATCCCGGCTATGGCATTGAATTTTTCAGTCTGACTCTATCTTTCCATACTTAAGCCTATACACGGCCAGTGTGAAAGAACAATTAATTTCCATATATGCAATACATAGGAAGTTTTGCAAAATAACTCTGGAATTAGCAAAAAGTTCACTAAATGAGTAACAAAAGCAGAAATAAGAAGAGTAGCAGCAAAAGGAAAAATAGTAGAAAGAGCAGTCAAATAATGGTTCAGAATAAATCTATTACAGGAACGATATCCTAAAGCAATACATAGTTATACAGGAGAAAATGTGGAAAAAGAAACTTGGACACATGAAACATTTTAATTAATGCATAAGATACAGATAACATTGGAAGGAATAAGAATGAGGGAAACATGGTAAGAAAGAAGCAACAAAAGTAAAGGTTTCTGCAAAAAAATTAGAGAAAGAATTAAGGAGACTAAAATGCCAGAAATTCTAAGCAGTTTTCAATGAAGGAACGTCATTAACAGATAATAGGGATTTAAAAATAGAATAACGGAGAGAAAAATACATTGAGGTATGTAAACAAAGAGGGTACAATGAGCTATGCATGGGTGATGAAAGTGTAATGAATTTAAGTGACTTAAGAGGGGTGGAAAGTGTGCAGAGATAAATATAATAATTTGAGCTATAATTGGATTACAGTTTATGATAATAATACTGAAAAAAGAAGAGGACTTAATACTAGAGAAATGGATAAATTTCCAAATAGAGCTAAAAGTTAAGAGGATTTTTAACTTAAAATCAAATTATATCGAAAAATCAGAAAAAATGCGGTAAAGCATGAAGATAATAAAACTATAATAGAAGTATTTATAAACAGTGGAGCTTCATCAATCAAAAACACTTTTTAAACCGATTCTCGAACTGTATAAACACTTAAGCTCCACTTACTTTTTAAATTAGGACAAGTTTCAAGGACACCGCGTCCCCATCCTCAGCTGATGTTCTACTGGTTCTTCAGAAGAACCAGTAGAACATCAGCTGAGGATGGGGACGCGGTGTCCTTGAAACTTGTCCTAATTTAAAAAGTAAGTGGAGCTTAAGTGTTTATACAGTTCGAGAATCGGTTTAAAAAGTGTTTTTGAAAGCATGAAGATACCTTAAAAAAATTAAAAAAGAAGGAACAGAATTTACCATTATATAATTAACGAAATGTTCAATATGGGGGAAGCTCAATCTATTTTTATAACAGCTGTAGAAAAGCATCCCAAAATTTACACACATAATGGACTACAAAATATTTAAAGAGAAATACACTATAATTATGAGAAGTCAGAGAATCTTGTAAATTTAATACCCACAGACACAATTAGCTACAAACTAGTTACCAAACATTCCTTAAAAGAAAATATCAAACATTATGCTTGGCAAATGAAACATGAATGAGCTACAGGATGGTGCTGCTTAGAGGAATGCATTGCACAGTGCATGTAACAATGATAAAAGAAGAATGAGTCACACTAAGGGATACAGCCAGAAATATAGTAAATTCTTGAATCGAGCAACATTGATGTAGAATCAGCTTTTAACAACAAAGCAACATTGGACATGAAACACATGTATGTACAACAGATGCCTCATTTGTTTTCAGCGCTGCAAACTTACATGAGGCTGGTAAGCCATAACAACTATACATCTCATGAAACATGCCCGTGTTAAAGTTATTAGATGGCACCTCGTATTGTTACCATTCTTTTGAGCGATTTGTATTGCACCACTATTTTCAATTAGGTGCTGTAGGAGAATGGAAGTATTTAAGTTGTATTTTCTGATTTGCTGACTTGTATTACAAACAATAACTTCTCAGAAAAGTTTATCTTAACTGAAAGTCATGTTCATAAATAATACTGTTGACAATTTAATTATGATTTCGAAAAATACAGACTTCACGATCAAGTTCTTGTGTTGGCAAACATGATTTCTGAGACCAAAACCCTCTAAAGCAATCAAATCAGTATTAAAAATACACATGATCTATCCTATAAAATCAACACGGTAGTATCAGAAAAGGCGCTGGCCAAAGCTTCTCCACTCTGATGATGTATATATAAGGGCACTCAACTGCACAGTCATCAGTGCCCTGCTACCACTCTGCTTCTCCTTCCACTTTTTAAACCATGCAATACATGAAATTGTGATCTTTCAATATAAAAATATTTTTATGTCCATTACATTCAATGTACACTAATATGTGCTATAAAATGTCTTCTGTGTCATCATATTATATCATCTTACACATCAATTTTCTCATAACCTTAAAAGCTGCATAATCAGCTCCTGAACATATTTATATCGATGTAAGATGTACAACAAATATTTCAACAATGCATATACTAAATTATAAAGAATTAGAAGTATCCCAATATTAACCTGTTTTTAAAGAAAACTGTGGTTATTATTTCAACCTAGCAATAGTGCTGCATTACATTATTCTGGATTTATCAATCATAATTTATGTCCTATAATTAATATAGAATGTTTAATAATACATCTAAAATACTTTTAGAATATACCAAACTTTTGTACCATGTTGCTCAATGATTATTATTCACTGCAATTAAAAGAGCTTTCTAATTTTTTTCTGACTATATGATAGGCTAATTTAATATGCAAAATACCTGGCAGGGGAAAAAATCTTATTGTGTACAAAGCTTGTGATTATTCTTTCGGTTTATGGCAAACTTAAAAGTTTACAAGAACTGCTAAACAAATAAGTAGCAACAATAATTTTTACTGTATGGCAGAACAGTGACTCAGATTACAAATACACGCCATAACCTAACCTTGAATGTAGTCAGCAGTATCATATTACTGCACTGTTGGTAACAGACGCCTGGATCTTGCTGGCCGCTATCCTACAGGATCACGCGGAATTTTATGTTTCTATAAAAATATATTTTATATTGTTTTCTTTAAAACGTTGCTGACACTTACTTGATGAGCCTGTACCCTAAGCAGCAATGAACTTCAGAGTGGTAGCTAGAAAGCCACAGCAAGACTTAACAACCGAACATATAATTCTCCGTGCAAAATTATGCTCGAATGGTTCACTCGATTCAGAACCCAAAAATACACTCCAATGTTAGGTGACAGTTACATTAGATGACTATTTAGTAAACATTATTAAGTTAGCTGTAAAACAACCACAAATTACTTATTTTAGAACTTTTAACCATCTTCATAGAATAACAAAACAAATGAGAGCACATAACCACAGAACACTAACAAAAAGGAACGACTAAATATACAAAGGAATTAAGAACCGTTTCAAATCAATACTGCCCTGTTTGGAACTGGGAAGCAACCCTTCTAATATTACGAAATATTATTTCCCACACAGATTGTCCAGCGATCTGTATTTCCTACTCCGCCGGAGTAGTTCATAGACGTTTACTTGCAACTCCATCGGATTTAAGTCTACGCCACTTCCACAATAATAATAAGTACCTACAGGTTCTATACTTGCAACTGTATTATGACACTGTCTATTACTTTATCGTTCCAGTAAAACATCGTCATGCATACTCTTAATCTATTACGTACTACGTTGCGTATTGTTCAGAGATAACAAGAAAATTTTTATATACATTTATTACGTATACAAAAGCATTTACAAGGGACTATCAAAATTACCAAGATTGGTAATGCCAAATGACATTGAAGCAATGGACCTCGAGTCCATACTGTTAGAAAAAAAATTAAAATAACGTCTCCGTATGCCTCACTCAAATATTCGTGAAATTAATGACATTTTAAGTTCTATGTCACAGTGAATAATACAAATATAATGAATGTTTTACGTAAACCATACGTATAGAATTCCAAGAATACGTAGCAGCTTGGCTTTATCTTAAATTTCCTTTTCCCAGAAAAGGAAACAAAACTGAACAGTGTGAGAGGATACATAAAATGTTGTGGAGACCATGATCTGACAATGAGTCACAAGAATCACAGAAATCAGCCTACCGTGGCAATTTATTAAATTTGTTCTCCCTTCTCCGTAATCTAGACAGTGTTAGTATATGTTCTGTGGTTAGATGATACGTCAACAGTACCAATATTGTAGTATTTAAGTATACTGCAAATACCATGAAAATGAACTACTGGAATGTACGGATCAGTTTCGCTTGAGGAATTGCTGCCGATTATGTTTCTGTGTAGACCGACGAAACAACGTTGCCGCAGTCAATTTCTGATCGTTTTACGATACATTAGAGGATGTAATCCCGTTGAGTGGTTCCTTTATTTTGAAGAGATTCGTGATCGAACAGCCGCTGGTCTCAGTGATGTTTTGATAAAGAATTTACAACCATTTAATGTTGAACGAAAATTCATATCTGAAGCATACGACGGTGTAATGAGTGGTAGCCAAGTGGTGCTGCGACTTTGATGCAGGACTTTTCGCTTATGTCAAATATGTACATTGATATACTCACTAACTGCATCTTCATCATACGATAGGTATGATTGTTCCAAAAATATAAATTAGTCATTTTTCGCCAACATTGGTGGATTCACATTTTTCTCGACACCCACAAAACGCAGTGATCTTTGTATTCATTTGCAACAAACGCATTCCAGCTGCTTCCACAAGATGGAACTTTCAATCACGAGTTGTGAACAACGTTCACGAAAACAAACTTTCTTACAGGCTTTGAGAAGACTGGGCAGGAAGACGGGTGGGATAATGTAACAATATGATTTGAAGAATATACTGACAATCCACAACTTTTGTTTCTTCTAAATTTTTGTATATATTGTTAAACACGTTCAGATCCTGTACAACAAATTCAGATACGAGGTGCAGATAGTGTTGCAGTATCTAATACTTTACAATATTTTGAATCAGCTGTGTCTAAACTTCGCGAGAATAATAGAAGATACCAGGTTCAAGAAAGAAACCAAATTACAAAAGTGAACCTGAATCAGAGGCAAAAGCAGTGTGTGACACAGTGGTCAGCTAAATGAAAGTAGCCCACCTCGGTAGCGTGTCTGCCTCACGTTCAAGAGGTCCCGAGTTCGAATCTCGGTCAGGGTGAGTTACCTGGATAAGGTTTTTCCGGGTTTTTCCCTTATCCTTAAAGACGAATTTTCGTGTAGCTCTAAGTTCCATGGACGCTGGACACATTTGAACATCATTTCATCAATTTCATTCACTGTCCGATATGACCTAACGTTGGAGGACGTAAATTACAAAAATAAACAAATAAATGAAATAAATGAAAGGATGATTCCAACAGTTTCATATATTCAATATTTTTGGAATTATTGATCAAAAGAATTTATTACATTCAGGGAAAATTTCCCTACTGACTGAGAAAATTTGCATCAAATTGCAATCCCATAATTTCCTACCAGAATTTAAAAAATGAACTGTCGGTGATTTATTATAATGATACATTTAAAGCTATCAGTGAATTCTCAGGTTTCTCATAGAACAATCCGTCGAGAAAGCGTTTTCTATAGTACACAAAAAGCTGTACATTTTACTAACCAACTTGAGTATGTCACCGATGGCATTGTTAACCAACAGATTAGCAGCAGAAGATGCGAGTCGTCCAGGTTTACCTGGGCGGGGTGTTTGCTGCTGAGAACCTAGCCGCTTAGTGCGGCTTCATCTGATTAGTATAAAAGAATTTTCTTGTGTCACAGGCGGTTATCTTGGGCAGCGGTATATCTAGCCATGTGTGGAACGCAAAGTGCCCCGGGGAGTTCTGCGCCCAGTGCTGACGGCGCTCTTCCGCCTGCCTGGCGGGCATCTGAGCACAGCCCGCTTGACGGACTAGAGGGAAAGGAACTAATGTAAAGGTACGGGTTTTACCAAACCCATTTCTGGACTTGGGGGTACAAAGTCAGGGGAAAGTAGCCCTGCTCAGTTTAGGTTGCCAAAACCGTCTTTGGGCAGTCGGTAACTTGGTCTCCGGCGGGGAAACCTGTGGTCATACCGGCCCAGGGTATTCACCAGGTTATTGGGATGGGAGTCTAGCTTATTGTGGATGGTACGGGATCTCTTCCGCGCCACGTCTACAACATATGGGATTCCGGAGTAGGTATGAAGGATATGGGACGGTAATCTACGTCCAGTATCGTAGATCATTCGCAGCGCCCTGTACTGGATGCGCTGCAGCCTGCTAATAGTGGTGGGAGCCGTTGAACCCCAGACTTCGCAGCCGTACAGAATCAGGGGCGGGATAATCGCCCGATACAGGCGTAGTTTAAGGTGTGTTGGCATTGTGGATTGAAAGATTGGGTACAACTGCTTAAGTGCTGCATGCCCTTGTCCAGCTTTGACCCGAACGTGAGGAGCGTAGGTGAAGCCACGATCGAGGACACCAGGGTGTTTGGCAGAGGAAACCTAGGGGATTTACCTCTGTCTCAACCTCAGCGACCAATCTGGTCGCCTAGTTCGGACCTTAGCCAGGAGCAGAGCGGAACTCTTCCTGGGGCTAATGGCCATCCTCCACCTCACTCCAATGGCCGATAGCCCGGAGATGACACTGCAGCGGAGGATAGCAGTGTCCTAGGTTCTTGTTACGTGCCATTGTGAGGACGTCGTAGGCATATTGGCACGTAACAGTCTGTGGTTCCAGTGTTAATCTGCTGCAACAAAAGGGATCCGGGAGCATGGGCAGGAGAGCTGGACGCGTGCCAATAGAAACAAAGAGACAGAGAGAAGCTCCGAAATTTTTCTGTCTTTCTCTTGCCACCGCGAATGTTCTCAGAAGGTCTATGGCATTCTAGAAACAATGACTGGAGGTATAAATACCGGCAAGTTTTAGAAGTAGCAGTTGTGAGTTGTGTGATGGTTATTTTGACAGTGGACGTTTGAAATGTAGCGCAGTGATTTTTTGCATTTGTTTACGTGCGGCGGAGCACCGAGTCGACCTTCAAGACAGCTGATTGTCAATTTCACGTCTTTTTACACCAATAAAGTGTTCTAAAATTTTACAAACCAGACTGCTGATTCTACGTAACCCTCGCAGTCACAATAATCAGCGAAGGCAGAGAGGTTTCAATACATTGAAAAGAATTAAGACTTCCCTTATGGACATTATGGGCCACGATAGGCTTAACATTTTAAATTCCAGTGTCCATTATAATGGACATACGATTTCTTTCCCCGTACTTGTAATGTTTCAACTGTTTTTTCCCTTCTATGTTCCTGTTATACTGTCTTTAACCAATTAAATATATGTATGGAGCTGTTCTAAATAGTAAGACCTGAAGCTTTCCTGGCGACAAATATATTCCAGATAATATTATCTTAGTTTTTTGCGCTCACGCCATTTGCTTACCTGGCATTCAATTTACTGAAAACAGTCCTTTGTTGAGTGATGGGAGGATTGGTAGTGTTTTGTCTTTGTTTATATTTGTGTTATATCCAGTTATATTTATTTAGTGGTTATAACATTTCTTATAATATCCTGATCATGGGAGATATACGCTCCCAAAACTTCGATTTCTAATCGTCTTTTCACTTGGCTTGTTTCCCGAGAAAGTAGGGTATATATTTGGAATAATAATTTTCTTCGCAACTTATACTGTACTGCAAGGGGCGTCATGAAAGTAAGTTCTGTTTTAATTTATCTTCGCTGCAGCACTGCGATTGCTCTTCCGCACATGCACAGCAGACACTCTATTACAAGGAGAAGAAACGTGCGCCATTGTGAGATCGCTGTCAGCTACGTACGCTTTGTTGTGCTTGTTTAAAATGTCGGTATTGATTGAAAACCCCGCCGCTTGTGAAATCAGATCTGTGATTCGTTTTCTGAATGCTAGGAAAGTGAAACCAATTGAAATTCATCAGCAAATTTGCGATGTCAAAAGGTGTTGTTTCTTCACGACAAAGCACGTCCATACATTGCAAATGCGACGAAAAACATCCTACAGGGATTTGACTGGGACGTGTTTGACCACCTCCCGTACAACCCTGACCTCGCTCTTAGCGACTTTCATCTGTTTCTGCATCTCAAATCTTTCCTTGGCGGTCAACCCTTCAACAATGACGAAGAGCTGAAAGAAAATGTTTCCAACTGGTTGAAGACACAGGCGGCAAACTTCTTCGAAAAAGGTATAAAAAAACTTGTGCCTCACTATGACAAATGCCTGGGCAGTTATGTGGAAAAGTAGTTTAAGAGTTGTAGAATTTTGCTCAAAATAATTTTTCTGTATCTGTACACAATTTAATTTTATTACCAAACAGAACTTACTTTTTGGACGTACCTCGTATTTATTAATAAAAAAGCAAAATCCACGCAACTACAGTTAAATGATACCCTGTCAACATCCAATCATGCCATCACACCGGCTATTTTACTTGGGCCCTCCCACATTCTTTACTATAGGCACATTTGACTGCGACTGTCGAGAACCGAACTCACGACCTCCGGTTTTCGAGTGCATGGCCAGTACATTGTGTCGACGTAACTATCATGGCTATTCCAGTCAGTTACTTGGTGTCCCAGACGTTCTCTTGGAAACTTGTACGAGAGAGAATTTGGTATCTGCATTCCTCCCAAAAGAAACAATACTCGGACTAGTAAACAATTGCAAACAACTGGACCTCTGCTGAGTGAAAAAGGCAATCATCGTCCATCTAGGCTTCCTACTGGTGTTGTTAACGTAAGAGCATGAATGGAGCAGTCACACAAAAACTCATTAAACGTTTGTTGCAGGAGACAGGATACATCTACTCAATGTGTCAGAGATATTGTATAGTGAATATTGAAATACTGGCAACTTATTCTATTAATAAAAAAGCAATAACCTAGAAGCAGTAAAGGTAATTTCATAAAGAATTACATGAAGGTGTGTCGCATAATCTCGCTCTCTCGCTCTGCCAGACTTCAAATTGACGATCTGTTGCCTTCGAAGTACTTGTCGCTTAGGAGGCCGTGTTATCTCATGATCCGCCTCGACGAGTATCTTAAACTATGGAGTACGTGCTATAGTTGGACTGGGAATTGAGTTTTTGCTCAGGGTCCCTGAACAAGAAAGTCTTCTAACAATTTTTTGTCGGCTTGTCTGCATGGTTTTTCAGTAGTTTAGGTGTCATTTGTGGAACGTAATCATAAATGTTATGTTCAAGGCTTCAAAATATTTATCTTAATCTGAGAATACTCAATTATGTGTTTAAAATGGGATGTTTGTTCTTGAGCGTTACTACGTGAGCAACTAATCGGAGTCCTGCAGTGTTGTATTGCATTCCCCGTAAGTGGTGTGTGACGATCCCCAAATTAATCAATCTCTAATAAATACAGGCCACGCCGTGGCTAGACTGCTTGGCTCTCACTAAGCCGGCCCGGGTTCGATCGCAGGCGACCACAAAGTGAGATTTGTGGTGGACAACACGGTGCTGGGGCAGGTTTTCTCCGGGATCTCCGATTTCCCTCGCCATCTCATTCCACCGGTGCTCCATCTTCATGTCATTCACCGCCTGCGGTGCCGTATGTAGTAAAAGCGGGCGTTAAACACTACACATTTCTAACAAATACTATTCGCGTCAGATTTTGCCAAAATTGATCTATTTGGAAGGAGAGAGTAAAGTATTTAACATAACCGTCAACACGCCATATTTTTAGCTCAAATAGGTTTCCTAATACAAATATAGTATTTACCGCTGTTATAACAATGCATTGCGACGTAAACACTGTAATGAAACACATTATTGATTGGCATGTATGCGTGAACGTATATTTGAAATTACTCAGAACTGAAACGTAAACATTTGACATGACGTGGTGAAAGAAATGTGTACTTTGAATAAGCCAAGAGGTTTGTTAAATTCCATGAGAGGAAACAATATGAAGTATTAACCGGGCTTGTGGGTCGTGGTCTACTGTGCTCCTTAATCTTCCTAGACGTTTCATCGGCTGCGGACCACGGCCCACAAGCCCGGTTAATGCTTTATATTATAGTGACAACGGCCGTGAAAGCTTACGAATTTTAAGGAAACAATACACTTCCTGCTGGTCTGGCAGAACATGTCTGGTCACATTATATCTTTGTTTATGAATGTTTCGTAATCTCTATTTACTCTAGAGAATTCAAAGCAGCATTATTCAGTTACTCTTCCATGAAAAAGTGTATCAGCTGGATCAATGAGATAAAACCCAAATTACCTCCCTTAGTACTGTCAGAACATCCAATGGAGTTACTGTGGGCTCAAATTAATGTGCAAACAGAAATAATATTTTTAAACTGACATTGAACGACTTATTCACAAAGAAATTGGTAAGAAACACAACAGACTGGGAAAACTGTGTGAGACATCAGATAAACTACAAGACAACCACTTTTGGAAAGAAATAGCATGTAAGGAGATTTTGGAACCTATCGTCATAAATTTGCCGTACTCAGACGAAGACAATGAAAATGACTAATTATATCTTAATGTTAAGTAACATTCACAGCTATATGGATTGTTCTCTGGTATTTTCATTGGATTAAAAACATATGTAATTCATAGATTATAATTAATTTTAAAATATTTAAAACTAATATTTAAACCATTTGCGTAATATACAAATATCCACATTGCAATTGTGATTTCAACAACTGCATTATTATAAAACCTTAGAAGATTTAGTTTGCGTTAGTGCCAAGAACACACACGTGTGTGAAAGAGAGAGGGAAATATTAAAAGAGTGGGGATAATGAGATGGCAACGCTGACAGCTCTAACACATATGATTAGCTACAGGCGAGAACTCTACCCATTTGAAACACATAATAGATATCGTAATATGCTCTTTGCACTTCTCTGGATGCAAATTTCTTAACGTTGCTCGATGATGTTATGGCATAACACTTCTCCCTATCCTAGACTTTGACAGACTGCTTCAATTCTACTCCAAAACTCACCTTTTCATCAGCTCTCGCTGGAAACGGTAAATTCCTTTCTTTGGCTACACAAAGGGAACGCCAATAACCCCTAAGGCCACATTAAGGAGTAAGCACAGCGGAAGTTGTCCCATTACTTGTCTGGAACCTAGCAGATATTCCTGAAAAGCTACGCCTATATGTTTTATTGTTTATAAGTTTCAAGGTCTATACCATTTTATACATATATCTTTTGACAAATACCATTATATTTCAGTTGGTGTCTGGAGCTTGAGGAGATCGGACGTGCCAAGTAGAGTGTCAGGTAGAAACGAGTTGAGACAATGGGTGTTGACTTGGTGGTTTACCGGGCGAGGATCGGAATGTGGTCGGGTCTGCGCTCACGGGGAGCAGGTAGTCAGCGTGAAGGTACTACGGAAACTTCACAGAGTTATTTTGTAATTTTTGTGTTAGTAACTTTACTAGTGATAGGGGGAATTGAGATTAATCCAGGACCTGTAGCGGACGAACGATGTGGGAGCTGTATTAAAGTTCTGAGGACCGGACTTATGTGCAGTAATTGCTCGAAGTGGTTCCACTTTGGCTGCCAGAAAGTGAAGAGGGATATGAACATCGAGGAAACCTGGGAATGTAAGGAATGCGGGGGAGCCAAGACCGTCACCGCAAATCAGAGGAAACTGGAGCAGCTTCAAGAAGAAGCACGGGAACTACGCATTAAGCTACAACAGGCGGAAGATATCATTCGGAGGCTCGAAGCTGAAAACCGTCAACTGAGGGAGCAGGGGGAAGAAAGAGTAAAAGAAGAGGAGAAATCTTGCCTAATAGTCGGTGACTCTATTGTGAGACATGCTGGAAATCCAACGGCGGAGGTAGTTTGCTATCCTGGCATAAGAGTTGACGGTCTGCTGAGGGAAATCGAGAGAAAGCAAGAGGAGATGGAAGGCAACTATCGGACAATCGTATTACATGTCGGGAGCAATGACTTGCGGAGAAGTGTTAATTATGTGTTGGGTGACATGTACGACTTAGTGAAAAGGACAAAACAGCTGTTTCCTTCAGCAAAAATAGTCGTCAGTGGAGTACTAAGACGACGCGACTCCAGCTGGAGAAAGGTGATGCAGGTAAATGAAGCTTTTTCATGGGTAGCGGAGCGACTGGTGCTCAGTTTCTTGACCCGAATTCGTGGATTGAAGAATGGGACTATGGACGGGATGGAGTACACTTGAACCGAAGAGGATCGTCAAAGCTGGCAGCTTTGTTCGCGAGGGTGACGAAGTGGGCTGAGGGCAACGAGCAGCAAGGGCAGCAATGACACCAACTTCAGGAAAACGTAGACTTTCAGGTAGGGGCTGATTCCTTAAGGCTGCTACAGGTAAATTACCGTAGTATTATGAATAAAATTGTTGAGTTTTGGAATTTAGTAGAAATATGCAATCCAAGTGTCATTATAGGTACGGAATCATGGCTGAATATTGACATTAATGATTCAGAAGTATTCAGAACAGATTACAGGGTGTTTAGGAGGGACAGGGATGGAAGGGGAGGGGGAATCTTTATTTGCGCTAAATCAGAGCTAAACAGCAAAGCATTATGGGTAGAAGAAGAGGTTGAGATTATGGCAATCGAAATTATTGATCAAGCAAACAAAGGGAATAATTTAATAATAGCTTGCTATAGACCACCTGGAGAAACTGATTATGCTACACTTCATAAACTAGTGGAGAAAATCTCTTCCGGAGGGGAAAAAAATGTTATATTAGCAGGGGATCTAAATCTGCCAAATGTAAACTGGGACGGACAGTTGATAGGAGGTGAAGCTCAAAAGCTCGTTAACTTTCTGGTTTGGGAGCAGGGGTTATTTCAAGTAGTGAAAACTGTTACTCGACAATCAGCATTACTGGACGTATTTTTATGCAAACCTGAGTCATTGTTTTCTGCATGCGATGTCTTGCCAGGTATAAGTGACCATCAGTGTGTGCAATTAGACCTAAACTGGAAAGGGCAGATAAACCGGTTTGAAACGGAACAAGTAATTAGTTGGGATTTCCATAGGGCTATCCAAACATTTCTCCGGGAAAAATATGGGATATTTGTAAAATCTGCCACTAGTATAAATGAAGCATGGATTAATTTCAAAACACTTATCCTGGAAACAATTAGAGAACACGTACCTTTTAAAGTTATTAAACATAAAGCGGATCCTGAATTTTATACAAAATGTATTAGGAAACTTAAAAGAAAGACTAGGTACGCTTATAATAAAAGGAAGATATCAGAATGGCATCTTAACAAATTTAAAGAATTAGCTAAACAATTACAAGACGAAAAGTTGCAAGCGCAGGAACGATTCTTAGATAACGTTTTTAGCGGGACAAATAATTGTTGGAGATCATTTTACAATTATGTAAAAAGACGCAGGGGAAATAAAGAGAGCATACCAGATTTTGACGTTAATGGGATAGATGTATTAAGTGATAGGGACAAAGCTACTATATTAAATTCGCATTTTGTATCGGTTTTTCTTAAATCCGACGATAGTTCCGAACAGGAAATTGGGGAGAGTGGAGAAACGATTTTTCAAATAATGGCGCCCAAATTACGCAAAAGGATTAAGATGCTGCAAAACCGAAAATCAAGGGAACCAGATAATATACCTACTGAAATATTAAAGCTTGGGGGTGAAGCCATGATTCCCTATCTAATGCTCTTGTTCAACATGTCAATTAACAACTGTACCTTACCGGAAGACTGGAAAACAGCTATTATAGTTCCGATTTATAAAGGGGGTAATAAAACAGAAATAAATAATTATCGGCCAGTTAGTCTAACTTCAGTAGTATGTAAATTAATGGAGCATTTAATTGCAGAATATATACGAGAGGAGTTAGAAAATAAAAAGTGGTTTAATGAAGCGCAACATGGATTTAGACCTGGGTATTCGTGCGAAAGACAAATTACTTCATTATTTCAAGATTTGGCAGATGAGGTAGATGCAGGGGGAAGAACTGATGCAGTGGTAATTGACTTTTCTAAAGCTTTTGATGTAGTGCCACATAGTTTGCTTATTTGTAAGCTAGCTAATACAGGAATTGATAAACGCGTAGTATTATGGGTTAAACATTTTTTGAAAGGGAGAACGCAAAAAGTTAAAGTAGGTAAAGAGCTGTCCGATAGTGGAACTGTTAGTTCGGGTGTGGCGCAAGGCTCAGTACTAGGGCCTTTACTGTTTCTCATTTTTGTTAATGACATTGCTGTTAATATTAACTGCCAGATAAGGTTGTTTGCAGACGATTGTATCATTTATAATAATATTCGGAATATAGTGCATGAAACCGCTCTTCAGGATGATTTAAATGAAATCTGATATTGGGCTGTGGCTAACAAAATGTCAATTAATGCCAAGAAAAGTAAGTCCATTGTTTTTAGTAGAACTAAGGGCAAAATTATTGTTAACTATCACATGGCAGGGGTGCAAATTCCACAGGTGGACAGCTGCAAATACTTGGGAGTGTACCTGGCAAGTAATGCTGGATGGGACGAACAAGTAAATTCCACATCTAGGAATGCGTGGAAGGCATTACATTTCGTAATGAGAATATTGAAAAAGGGGAGCGCTAGGTCCAGGGAAATTGCCTACAAGGCCTTAGTGCGGCCGGTTATGGAATATGGAGTAGCATGCTGGGACCCGTATAGAGCTAACCAAATCGATCCGTTAGAAAAAATACAGAAGAGGGCAATAAAATTCATAAAAAGAGGCAAGTATTTTGGGCCTATAAAAGGAGATGAGACTAAATGGTAGGAATTAAGAATTAGGCGTAAAAAACATAGGTTGGTAGCATTATTCAAAGCTAATGCTGGTGTAAAGGCATGGGTGGACGTTAGTGTAAGGTTAGATAATCCGGATTATTATGGACGAAACAATCATAGGTATAAAATTAAGGGTAGAAGATACAGAACCGACGTAGGAAAATTTTCTTTTGTTAATAGAACCATTGAAGAATGGAATGAATTGCCTGTAGCAGTCTTTCAGGGCTGTCCCCTGTCGCTGAAGAAATTTAGAAAAAATCTAGATGGTTTATAGTTTAACTTTTGAATTATAATGGTATATAATATGTAAATAGAGAAGTAATTAGATAAGTTTTAAGTGACTAAAGTAAAATAATATCATGTTTGTATTGTTTACTGTGTTATTGTTGTAAATCTAATAATTGTAATTTGATCTGTATTCTTAACTCTGCCACCGGGTAGTACCCAATTGCAGTTAATAAATACATACATACATACATATAAATCATAGATATTTGCTATTGAAATAGCTGTTTACATAATTGCTAATTACTGAATTAATAACATGTAATAATTTATTTTATACTAGAATAATGGGCAGGCAGAAATACTGCTACACTTGTGAAAATGTTTTGTATTTTATATAAAATTGTCAATTGGTCACCGTTACTTATTGTAATATGTGAATAAAACTGATAGGTTACCTTAAGCTTCTTGAGTAGCATTTCTTATTCTGTACAACTGTATATAAACATTTCAAGTAAACCACTAATTTACAATACATTTAACAAATTCAAAGCATATGTTTTTAAAAATAATTTGTTTTAACCAATAATCTGATAAAATTCCAGATTACAAATATGCCAAGTACAGTAAATCAAAATCACACAAATAATATACATAAAAAGTGTTTAAGTATGAAAATTTGGTTTTTAATCACCATATAAAATATTTTTTAGAATAATAGTCACCTCAATGGAAATCTTTACATTTTAAATGCAAGGAAACTCTTTACCTACATAATGTGCTCAGTTTTCCCTACTCCCACCACTACACTAAAAGGGAGTGGAGCTTCAAAACATGTAATTCTCGAGTGCACAGCAGAAACTTCCTTTCATTAGCAGCCCTGCTCTCAGTCCACATCTGGTATTTGCGTCCAGCAAGTTGTTTATTGTGTGTTGTTGTCAGCCGATTTTTGACCTCAGTGCTAGTTCTGAACGTGTTTCTGCATCCAATACCAAAATGGGACGCAAGAAGCTCACTTAAAAGGGGAAGACTCAAGCTTTAACTCTGTCAGAGATAGGTACCTCTGTAATTCATAGAGCTGCTGATCTAAAGGTTTAAAGACAAGTCATTTAGAACCTAAAAATGCAGCAGCACCTTTGCCACATGGCACCAGATCAACTTGAAAGACAGGTTCAGGTGTAAAAGAAAGACTTCTCCAAGGACTGATGACCTTCTAAAATTTGGAATGATAGCTATTCCATGGACTACAGCAGCAGGGTTAGAAAAGCATCATCAAGAAGCATCATCAGAGGACTGGCCCAAAATAATGTTTTCTGATGAAAGCACTTTCAAATTGGTCAGAGAAAAGTCCAAAAAGGTGAGAAGGCTAAAAAATGTCTCACGGTACCATCCATAGTTGACAGTCAAATCTGTTAAATATCTAGAAAGTGTCATGGTATGGGGTGCCTTTAGTGGTAATTGTAGTAGAGGAGGCTTGTACTTCTTCCCCAAAAATGTAACAGTGAAGGGAAGTAACTATTTGGAAGTGTTGCAACAGCATTTGGTCACATTTTGGCCAATTCAACAGTTGTCAGTTCTTTATGAAAGAGGTGCCTCTGCTCATAGAACAAAGATCGTTCAGAACTTCCTCAAAGACAATAATATACCAGTACTTGACTGGCCTGGTAACTCTACTGACCTAAATACAATAGAAAATGCTTGGGATCAAATGAAAAATAAAATAGAAGAGCTGCAACCATCACATATTAAGGAGCTGTTGAAGTTATGGGTGGAAATGAACAAAAAATATTTTGAAAATCTAGTAGATTCGATGACCATGAAGGTGATACAAGTTAAGGGAAATATAGCTAAGTACTAATTGTATGAAGAAGTTAAAAATAAAAACATGTAAAGCAAGTGTTTGCTGTTTGTATTACCATGTAAAGATTTCCACTTTAGCCACCGTATTTCGGAAAAATCATAATTTAAAATTCCTTTTGCAATTGGTCTTTATCTTAGTTTCTATCACCAGATTTTGTTATAAATTTTAGTAAATATTTTTATGTTCTCTTTTCTGAGCTGGAAATTTGATAAATATTCACACAAAATATTCCTTACTGTGAATAAGCCTTTAGGATATAAATACACAAATTATAAGATTTAAAAGTGAATGCAACAAGTTGAGGTCGTGTGATTTCAAAAATAATGCTGCAATAAATCTCTCCTTGCAGCATCACTCTTATATGGTTCTTAACCCAGTGAATATTATGCAGTTCCAAATCAGACAACTGTTATACTCAACACCTACATCACTTTTTGCGTTCATGAATTAAATTATGGCGTTTCAAATTTGACAACTTAGTAAATGGTCTTTCACAAATCTTACACTTGTGCAACCTTTTGGCTTGTGATTTCAAATTAATAGAAGTCTTTTTGCCCTCATGAACTACATTATGTTTCTTCAAGGATGATAACAGAGTAAATCTCCTCTCACATATTTCACATTTGTGAGGTTTTTTCCCCTCATGTGTTAGTTTATGAGACTTCAAATCTGACAACTTGATAAAACCCTTTTCACAAATTTCACAACTGTGTGGCTTTTTGCCCTCATGACCAAAATTATGCCTTTTCAAATCCGACAAGTAAAAGAATCTCTTCCCACAAACTTCACACTTGTGGGGTTTTTCACCCTCGTGAATTAAAGTATGCCTTTTCAGACTTGACAACCGAGTAAATTTTGTCTCACAAATTTCACATTTGTGTGGTTTTTTGCCTTCGTGAGTTAAATAATGCCGTTTTAAACCTGACAATAGAATAAACCTCTTCTCACAAATTTCGCATTTATGCAGCTTTTCACCCTTGTGAAATAAGTTATGTTTTTTCAAATGCTCAAACCGAGCAAATCCCTTCCCACAAATTTCACATTTGTGTTCCTTCTTGCCTTCATGTAGTAAACGATGCCGTTTCAAATCTTCAAACCTAATAAATCGTTTCTCACAAATTTCGCATTTATGCGTCCGTTTACCTTCATGAATCACAGAATGCCTTTTTAAACGTGACAAGCAAGTAAATGTCTTCTGACAAATTTGACACTTATGTGACCTTTCACCATCCAAAATTACATTTTTCTGTTTCAAGTATGAAGATACATAATCACTACATTTATTAGATTCTTCTGAATCAATGTTTTCTTCTAGAGAATGTTGTTCAGTAAGGTAACTTCCTGGACTTCCAGAATTTCTGAAATGTCCATTCACAGGATCTATTCCCAGGTCTCCAACTGAGGGCATTAGTCGTTCACCACTGCTAACACCATAAACTGCTTCTATGCAGGATCTGAAATGTTGAAGAGTTTAACACCATTAATTATAAAACACATAATTAAATGTACTTAAGATGAATCTGTACTAGTAACATTAACATCACTGGCAACATGTTTCAGGAACACATGTTCTCATCTTCAGGACTTGTCTGACTGACCCATGTTGTTTCTGTTGTGGTGGTTTTCTGTAATGGCAGTACCATGTGGCGGTGAAATGTACTTCAAGAGGGGACTTGCTGGCAGTAAATAAAAATTCATTGAATATAAGGTATGTTCAAGTTATAACTCCTCCTATTTTTCTCTGCTATTTTTCATGTTTTTTTCTCTCTCTGGAGAAAGGTTGAAAAATGGAGTCAAAGGCTTCCGAAATTAGTTTCTTGATAATATATAAACATAAGTGAAGAAGTGTCAATTAACCCACCACAAATAACTTTTCTGATTAATTTGGTATAACTTTGGTTCCTCAAAATATGTTAAAAATTTGCTGCATTTCTCTAAAAAAATATAATTCTTAATAAAAAAATCTGGCATTTGTCATTTAATTGCTTAGTTTGCAACCAGGTTTACATGGGAAGGATCAAACATAATTTAGAAACTAGAATGAAAGAACATTTTCAAAATATTAGACATAAACAGACCGATAAATCGGCAGTGGCGGATCATTTTTGTTCATTTAACCATGAAATACATTAAGAAATTAAATTATTAAAACAATTAAATGATAGATTTTATGGTTTGGAACAAATATATATTTTAATAAAAGAAATTGCATCATTAATTTTGAAATAATGCCAATCAATTCTCTCTTTAAGTTTTATTACATTTCAGAGTTTGATAATAAATACAAAAATATTGTGACATCTAGCAAACGTAACATTGACAACGGAAGTGGAAGTGACTAATGATTTAAACAAGAATTTACAAAACTGGTTTCAACATATTTCTTTTAAATTTTCATCAATTTCCCTAAAGGTTATGAGAAATTATGTTACAAATAATTATATTGTGTATAATAAATGTTAGTTATTTTCACTTTCCAAAATGGCTGCAATGACTAGAGTACCATATATTTATAATACTTTATAAAGAATATACTGTCTAGATTAAATTTACTCTAAATGGACTAAAGTCCCCCTGATCATTATTGAATTTTGTATATTATTTGCCTTGGAATAAATTATAACAAACTGCAGTCTGTTGCGCCATATTATGTTTGAAAGTGTTCTTACTATCAAATTAAAATTTGTACATAAACAACTGAATGTTGTTTTCCTATACCTTAGTCAATAAAGTTTAATTTAAAACAAAACTACCAAAGTTCATACACTGAACTCTTACCTTGGGTATTTTATTGCAGGAGAGTCCTTATCCTGTAACAAAAAAATTCCACTGCTCATCAATACAGCAATAATTAAATGTCCTAAACCATCTTTCATCTTTAAGCACCAGTTATGATTTGCTTGATAACTGATCTTTGGCATTAATTACAGAGCAGAAACTAAACCCTAATGTATTGTTTCTTGTTATACTGTAAAGAGGACAGTTTACATTTGTTTATAGATTTCAGTAATAATGTAAAAGTAGATGCTTCGCTACAGTCCAAACTTTAGAATGGTTCAAGTTAAACATACAATTGATACTAGGCTAGAAGATAATTATATACTAACAGATGTATCTGCCAGAACCAGTACCATGCTATCACCATGTGTATATGCAGCCACATACTTTATATACTTGTAACATTAATTGTTATACTTTATATATAGTCTCTCCTTCACGTTGAGATAAATATTTACAGAAATTATCTTCTGGCTAATTTTCTTGTATATTTAAGTAGGCTTTGAGCGATAATCAAATCTTTTAATCCTAATTGCCATGCAATGGCTATGCATGCTCAGGAGATAAAAAGAAAAGTAACAACTTCCTATTTGAGAAAAGCTTAAGTATTGGAAAATTTAGATAAACAAGGAATATCCCTCAAATAGTTCAGTAAACCAAGAATATGTATCAGGCAGCAATGGTGCATTTTAACACGATGTAAATTTTCTGTTTAGTTATGGTTTTGTCAATCCCTTACAGTTTCTGAGTTACACAAGTCTTACACGATGAAGAAACCCTGAGAACATTACCATAAAATTCAAGATATACATTTCATTTGTCACAAAAATTACTTACACATATAAATATTTCATCAAAATCATTAGAAGTGTTTGTCAGAAAATCAAAGTTTTGAAAAATGTTCCATGGAAAGAGTAGTGCCCGCCTCGGTAGCGTAGATGGTAGCATGTCTGCCTCACGTTCAAGAGGTCCCGAGTTCGAATCTCGGTCATGGTGAGTTACCTAGATAAGGCTTTTCCAGGGTTTTTCATTATCCTTCAAGACGAATGTCGGGTAACTCTAAGTTACATTCACCCTGGACTCATCTGAGCATCATTTCACCCAATTCATTCACCCTATGATACATCTTAACTTTAGAGCGGACGTAAATTACAAAAAAAAGAAAAGAGTAGTCTGAAATGGGGAGATTCTCTGGAATATTGTCACCCAATTAGCGGTAGGCATGAGGCCCACAGCTGTGAGGAAGCCAGCCACGCCTCCCATTAGTCTCTGTCACTAACTGAGGGGTGGTTAGGGAAAAGTCGCTTGTCCCTAGGCGCTTCTCTCCCCTTCTTCTGCCCTCTGGAACTTTCGTGGGGGAAACCAGAGACTTCTATAAGGACGGTGACATTCCTATAAAAAGGGTTTCAGAGAGACAGGCAGTCAGTGTTAGTGACGTGCGTGGAAAGGAGCGCCGTGTTAACGAACGAGACTGTGTACGTGCATCGGAGTTTACGTAGTCGCGAGTACAAGTGAAATTGTAACGGACGAACTGGTGAATTGTAATTGTGTGCAGCACGTAATACTGTGTAATTGGCAAGTGTTAAACTGTAAGTCGGTGGAAATAAAGAACATTTTTGAGTGGTGAAATTGGACTTTTCATTTCACGAACCCACAAAGTCACAACTGGTGTCAGGAGTGGGATGATAACATCACCGAACATTACAACCATGGACGCGGCATTGGAGAAAATTTTGGAGAAGATGATGGAAATGAAGGCGGAACTGACAGAAATGAAGACGGCAAATGAAAACCTCGCTGCAAAAACAGAAGCGGCAAAAGACAGCATCACCGGGAAGATGGAAGAAATGAAGGCCGAATTAACAGCGAAGACGGAAACGGCTAACAGCAACTTGGCCACGACAATGACCTCAAAGATGGCCGAACTGACCACGGAAATGAAGGTGGCGAACGAGGCTCTCGCCGCCAAATTTGAAGAACAGTTGGCCGGCGTGAGGGATGACGTGACGGAGCTGGGCAAGCGGATGGGCCAAGTGGACGAGCGCGTCGAGGACCTGGCGAGCCGCGTTAACGACCTGGAAGGGAAAGCCGACAGCAGCGTGAAGTCCCTGAACGCCATGGTGGAGGACGTCGTCGGCAGGAAGCTGAAGGATTTGAAGGCCGACTCGCCGGGACGCGACACAACATCTGCGCGCGTCAAACCTCCCAAGTATGACGGCGCGTCAACGTTTGAGGTCTTCCGCCGCCAGTTCGACACAGTGGCCAGGCACAACGGATGGTCACTGGAGGAGGAGGCCACACAGTTAATAGCCAGCCTCCAGGGAAGAGCCGCGGAAGTCCTAAACGCGGTGCAGACGACGGCGGCGCCCAAGGACATCTGGGAAGCCCTGGAGGATCGCTTCGGGAACCACCGCTTAGCCGCAGCATACCGCAGCCAGCTAAAGGCAAGGTCACAGCAGCCGGGGGAGACGCTGCAGGAGTTCGCCATTGCGATCGAGCAGCTGGCTAGCAAGGCCTTGGATGACCTGCCACTGGAGTTCGTATCCCGGGAAGCCGCCTACAATTTTGTCGACGGGGTACGGGACACAGAGATTCGTCAGCACCTAATGCTCGGGGAATATAAAACCATCCACGAGGCGCTGACAGCGGCATTAAGGATGGAGGCGGCCAAAATAACATCCATCCCGACGTCGAGAACGAGGAGTGTCCGCTACGCCGGAGACAGAAGACCAGCTGAGGGACGCCGGTGAACACCTAGTGGCCTGTGTTGGGGGTGTGGACAGCCCGGACACCTGCAGAGAGACTGCCCACACCAGGAAGAGCAGCCGGAAAACGAGTAAGGGCCGTCGTGGAGAGGGGCACGTCGGCGCCATCACCACCATCCCCTCGAGTGACACTGCGCGCCGTCAGCCGACGAATGGATGACAGCCTCATCGCGGACGGTTGGATAAGAGGAAAGCCGTGCCGCGTGCTGGTGGACACCGGGGCGACCGTGACCATCATCAGACCTGACGTGGCGAAGGGTTTGCCGACAAGGAAGCCAAGCCGGCCATACCAGCTTGTCACGGCATCGGGCGACACCTTGCCTGTGGAGAGGGAGGCCCTGCTGGAGCTGAACTTGGGACGGAGTGCCGTGCGTCTGTGGGTGTTCGTCGCGAAGGTGGCTGAGGAGGTGATTCTGGGACTGGATGCCCTCAGGAGCCACGAGGCGACGGTCGACGTCGGCAAGAAGGTCCTGCGGCTTAACGGAGAAGAGGTTATACTCCGTCAACCCGAAGAGCGCCTTGGAATTTGCAGGGTCGTCTTGGACGAAGACGTGGTTGTCCCCGCGAGGAGCGAGGTGGTGGTGACGGCGCGACTGGAGGGCCAGAGAACCAGGAACATGATGCTGGACCAGAAGACGCCTGTAAACGGACTGTGTGTAGCCAGGGCATTGCTGCCGTGCCGAGAGGAGGTGCCCGTGAGACTGCTAAATCCTACGGACGCCGATCACGACGTCCAGGCCGGGACGGAGTTGGGAATGTGCGAGCCCGTGGTGAGCGTAACAGCTATCGACGAGACACAGGAGCCGGCGCCGAAGCAACACCTGGGGCCCCGGCTAGAAGGCTTGGTGGAGAGGGCGGCCGACCACCTGACCACAGAACAGCTGGAGAAGGCTCGACAACTGCTAAGGCGGTATCAGCGCGTCTTTAGCCAAGGTGATAGTGACTACGGCCGCACGGACAAAGTGCTTCACCGCATCGACACCGGGGACGCCCGGCCTATTCGGCAACCACATAGACGCGTTCCGCTGGCGAAGCAAGGGGCGGTACGAGACATGCTGGAGGACATGAGATCCAGGGGAGTGATTGAAGAGTCTGACAGCCCTTGGTGTTCCCTGTAGTCTTGGTGACAAAGAAGAACGGCGAGCTGCGCTTCTGCGTAGACTACAGAAAGTTGAACGCCGTCACCCGGAAGGACTGTTTTCCCTTACCCCGGATTGACGACACCCTGGACACGCTAGCTGGTGCACAGTGGTTCTCGACCCTGGACCTGAAGTCGGGCTACTGGCAGGTAGCTCTAGACCCGAGAGACAAGGAGAAGACTGCATTCTCGACGGGCCAAGGGCTCTGGCAGTTCACGGTTATGCCCTTTGGCCTCTGCAACGCACCAGCTACCTTCCAGCGCCTTATGGAGTCAGTGATGAGAGGGCTGACTTACGATGCCTGCCTGCTATACCTGGACGACATCATCATCATCGGGAAGACTTTTGAAGATCACCTCGAGAACCTGAGTAAGGTGCTACAGAGACTGCAAGCGACCAACTTGAAGCTGAACGCGAAGAAGTGCTAGCTCTTCCGCAAGGAAGTTAACTACTTGGGCCACATAGTCTCGGCAACCGGAGTGGCCACAGACCCGGAGAAGACACAGGCTGTGAGAGATTGGCCTCGCCCAAAGGATAGGAAAGAGTTGCGCAGTTTCCTGGGGCTGTGCAGTTATTACCGCCGTTTCATAAAGGGGTTCTCCAACATCGCAAAACCCCTCACCCGCCTGACGGAGGAACACCGGCCTTATGCGTGGACAGAGGACGCCGAAGACGCTTTCCAGCACCTAAAGGAGACCCTGTGCAGTGCTCCAATTTTGGGTTTCCCACAACCGGGTGGCGTCTTCATTGTGGACACCGACGCCAGCGACCATTGCATTGGAGGTGTCCTGTCGCAGATCCAGGACGGCCATGAGCGGGTGATAGCCTATTACAGCAAGACGCTATCCAAGGCAGAGAAGAACTACTGCGTCACCCGACGGGAGTTACTGGCGGTAGTAAAGACATTGGAGCACTTCCACAAGTACCTGTACGGTCAGCCATTCCACCTGAGGACTGACCATTCCGCCCTAACCTGGCTATTGACCTTTAAGAACCTGGAAGGCCAGACAGCACGTTGGGTCCTGAGGCTGCAGGAGTACGACTTCACCTCGGAACATCGTAGAGGGAAGAGCCACGGTAACGCAGACGCCATGTCCCGAAGACCCTGTCCAGAAGAGTGCGGCCAGTGCACAAGAGTGGAAGAGAAGGAGCGTGCCGCAGCAGTCCGAGTAGTTGTGGCAGTGCCTGCTGAAGGCTGGGATAGCGCAGGCCTGAGGAGGGAGCAGCTGGCAGACGCAGACTTGGGACCACTCTTGAGGGAAGTGGAGGCAGGTATGAGACCAACCTGGGAGGACATCGCACCGAGGAGCGCCACCTACAAGTCGTACTGGGCCCAATGGGACTCGTTGAAGACCAGAGAGGGCGTGCTGTTCCGGGTATGGGAATCACCCGATGGGAAGACGCAGAGAGAGCAGTTGGTACTTCCCCGGAGTAAGGTCCCGGAAGTCCTGGAGGAAGTGCACGCCGGTACTTCGGGAGGACACCTGGGAGCGAACCGAACAATTGACAAACTACGGCAGCGCTACTACTGGCTGAGACTCCGAGCAGATGCTGAGAGATGGTGCCGTCAGTGTCACGTGTGCGTGGCGAGTCGTGGCCCCCAGACTAGGAGCCGGGGTCGCATGCAGCAGTACAACGTCGGAGCGCCATTCGAACGGATCGCCGTTGACATTGCTGGACCGTTCCCAGTTTCCGACCGAGGCAACAAGTACCTGATGGTGGTCGTGGACTATTTCACCAAGTGGCCGGAGGTGTATGCCATCCCAAACCAAGAGGCAAAGACAATCACAGACTGCCTCGTGGAGCAAGTGTTCTGTCGATTTGGGGTGCCGTTAGAGCTACACAGTGACCAGGGTACCAACTTTGAGTCCAACCTAATGAAGGAGGCACTACAAAGGCTTGGGGTGAACAAGACTCGCACTACGCCTCTACATCCCCAATCGGATGGCATGGTCGAAAGGTACATCAAGACCTTAGAGGAACACCTGAGGAAGGTCGTTGCCAGCCATCAGCGAGACTGGGACGTCAAGGTGCCACTGTTCTCGCTGGCCTATAGCTCGTCTACACACGACACAACTGGGATGACGCCAGCCAGCTTAATGTTCGGCCGAGAGTTACGCCTCCCTTGTGACCTGGCTTTTGGAAGCCCTCCGGAAGCGAAACAGCCAGCGACCGAGTATGTGGAGAACTTGGTGGACAATCTCCACGACATGCACGAGATGGCTCGCCAGAACATCCAGAACTAGAGCGACCGCATGAAGACCAGGTATGACAGGCAAGCCAACAGCCAAGGGTTCCAGCAAGGTGACCTGGTCTGGTTGTACCGTCCTACCCGGACCAAGGGACGCTGCCCGAAGCTCCAGCAGCCATGGCAAGGACCGTACCGGGTTGTGAAGAGGATTAACGACGTGGTCTACCGCATCCAGAAGGTTCCCCGAGGAAAGATGTTGGTGGTACACCTGGATCGACTAGCCCGCTACGATGGTGCTGTTCGGGACGACCAGCTTTGAGGAGGGAGCAGTGTCACCCAATTAGCGGTAGGCATGAGGCCCACAGCTGTGAGGAAACCAGCCACGCCTCCCATTAGTCTCTGTCACTAACTGAGGGGTGGTTAGGGAAAAGTCGCTTGTCCCTAGGCGCTTCTCTCCCCTTCTTCTGCCCTCCGGAACTTTCGTGGGGGAAACCAGAGACTTCTAGAAGGACGGTGACATTCCTATAAAAAGGGTTTCAGAGAGACAGGCAGTCAGTGTTAGTGACGTGCGTGGAAAGGAGCGCCGTGTTAACGAACGAGACTGTGTACGTGCATCGGAGTTTACGTAGTCGCGAGTACAAGTGAAATTGTAACGGACGAACTGGTGAATTGTAATTGTGTGCAGCACATAATACTGTGTAATTGGCAAGTGTTAAACTGTAAGTCGGTGGAAATAAAGAACATTTTTGAGTGGTGAAATTGGACTTTTCATTTCACGAACCCACAAAGTCACAATATCGTAATGCAGTACTTAAATGCCAAGTTCAATGTTTAAGATAACTTCTTTTATTTTATGCACGTACTCCAACATTAACTCATATCAAATGATGGTGAAATGATGTACAAATGAGTACAGGATACATAGATATTATACAAATAAAAATATTTAGTAATTATCTTCAACTTGGCTTAAGAAGTTGATGGTAATACTTCTATCTTCTTTATACGAGATTAATTTCGTGAACATTTGCCCACATCTTCAGTCAACACAAACGTTCATGAAATTAATCTCGTATAAAGAAGATAGAAGTATTAACATCAACTTCTTAAGATAAGTGGAAGACAATTACCAAATATTTTTATTTGTATAATATTTATTACTGCACTGTAACTAGCTTCATTTTCTGCGTAATCAGTAGGATACATAGAGCTTACAGTTACCAGACATTCATCTTTCAGGGTAAGGTAAAACCTACATTAAGTCATATTAGACGAAGAATAAAATAATATTCAAATGAGTACAGAGTACACAGAGCTTAGAGTTACCTCACATTCATCTTTCAGGATAAGAGAAAACCTCCAACATAAAGTCATATCGGACGATGAATAATATGATGTTCAAATGAGTACAGGGTACATAGAGCTTAGAGTTACGAGACATTTGTCTTTCAGGATAAGGGAAAACTTAGGAAAAACCTTATCCAGGTAACTCAGCCTGAGATTCAAACTAAGGACCTCTTGAACGTGAGGCAGATATTGTACCATCTATGCTACCAAGGTGGGCCTTTTTGTTTTCAGTTATGCTGTACACAAACACACACACTAAGTCAGACCTTTTTCTAAAACTCCTCTTCTTAGATTCATGGAGCTCCAGGCATGTGAAATCTCTACATTGACTTTTCGTATGGGATCTACTACTTACTGTATGTGCAGAGAAAGTAAAAGAGAAAAGCTATAGAGAAGGCAGAAACATTGTAATACTTGTAATATGCCCTTAAGTAAAATCCAATAAGTAACAAAACATAAACACCTGAAGTACAGTGAAGAAATATCAATATTACAATAAAATATGTTAGTTAAGAACTTCACCTTTCTTTTTAAGAAACTGGTAAATTGTTCACAAAATCTGTGTAAGGATTTAAAAAAATTCCTTAAGTGGATAAGTGAAAATTGTAAGACATATTTTATTTAAGTTAGATTTATGAGTCACTATGTTTACACTCAAACTTCACTTACTTGTTGTTGTATAAATTGAAACGTTTTCAAGATCATTCGATCTCATCCTCAGCTGTTTGGTGACTAAATGAACCTTCCTCTTCTTCCACTACTACGGAGCTCCGATCACTCTGCCATCTGGTGTTAGGGGCACTAAGTTTTAATACTTCATTTAATGCCGGGATTTCAGAATTTATAGCTTTATCACGGTTTTTGTTTATGAATATTTTTTCCCAAATATCCAATTCTATGGGTGTTCTTAAAGATTTTAACAGTTTAATCTTGTGGCCAAAGTTGTGGTTTTCTGTCCAAAAATGGTGTGAAACTGCAGATTTTTCTGTTTGTTTTAACTTAATGTTCCTCTGGTGTTCTTTTTGCCTGGTGTTCTACAGACAATCAAAAGGATTAGCTATGGGGAGCCCACTTTCGCCTATTTTAGCAGACCTATACATGAGCTATTTTGAAACACACATAGTAAAGGCCTTCCCACAGATTTATACCAGCCATCATAAGGAACATGATGAAGAGAAAAGAAAAGCTGAAGATAATATCAAAAAATACCACTCTCACACCACTTATAAACACAAATTGGCAATATAGAAAATTCACCTACCATCCATGGGCTTTTAGAAAATTTGAATGAATCTTCAAAAGACTAAACTTAAAACTAGCACCCCAAAACAAATTCAGTCTGAGGAACCTGCTAAATAAACCACTGAAAAATACAATCCCCAACAATTTGAAATCAGGAATTTATCAGATTAATTGTGAAACCTGTGAAAAAAGCTACATAGGGAAAACTAAGAGAAACTTGTTACCCAGGCAAAAAGAACACCAGAGGAACATTAAGTTAAAACAAACAGAAAAATCTGCAGTTTCACACCATTTTTGGACAGAAAACCACAATATTGGCCACAAGATTAAACTGTTAAAATCTTTAAGTACACCCATAGAATTGGATATTTGGGAAAAAATATTCATAAACAAAAACCGTGATAAAGTTATAAATTTTGAAATCCCGGCATTAAATGAAGTATTAAAACTTAGTGCCCCTAACACCAGATGGCAGAGTGATTGGAGCTCCGTAGTAGTGGAAGAAGAGGAAGGTTCATTTAGTCACCAAACAGCCGAGGATGAGATCGAATGATCTTGAAAACGTTTCAATTTATACAACAACAAGTAAGTGAAGTTTGAGTGTAAACATAGTGACTCATAAATCAACTTAAATATGAAGAATACTTCACTGTTAATAATGCTTCTGCTTTTAATATTTATGACATATTTTATTATCGAAAAACTAGGTTTGTTAAAGAGATTAAAAGATCTACGTAATAAGAAAAGTCAAACTGATTTTATAAATATAATAACAGATATCTGGCCTCTGCTGTGTAGTACTGGTGAGTAATACAGGTTGAAAGTGTTATGTGAGCAAAAAGGAAATGATGGCTGTGTTATTTATAGACTACCTTATCTAAAGCTCAAAATCATTAATAGAGTACCGTCACAGCGAAACGTACAAAGGGTTTGGTGCCAAGAGATAAGCGCAGCTGGTGTACACAAAAACCCTGCAGTTAAACATAGCGTGAGATAAAGGATTTGCCGGCAGGATAAAGTTTCCCATCTAGAAAATTCTAGTGATATCTTGATTGCTTTACAAAACATTCAATATCTTGATTGTTGCAGAACAGTATCGAATTTATGAATAAGGTGTTTAAGAGAGCGACAACTCGCCAAGAGGCAGTCGTAAACAGAGCAGTAGTAGTAAACAGCTGTACAGATGTTGTAACAGGAGTGTTGTAAACAGATGTAATCAGAACGCTGTTGCTGTGATCATCGGCCTTGGTAGATTTTGTATGTGATGTAATTCTGTTACGTAAGGATTGAACAGAGTGTATCTCTACGGAAATAAAGGACATTTTGAATTTCTGCAAATTGGACTTTTAATTCTACGCACCCACAAAGTCACAGTACTATGTGAATGTACCATGTACTATGTGATGCAAGGAGATGAGTATTTATTGTAAATAGCTGTTTGATTGTACTATTTTATTTGTGTTTAAGCTGTAAGCAATCCAATGTATTCATTATTAGCATGGTTCAATTGTGAATTTTGCTGTAATGAATTGCAATATACTCAACTCAATTACAACAGTGGCATCTTTAACTTATTGTGTATTTGTTTTATTGCTATGGTTACTACCAATCTGTATGTTGATAAGGTTGATATCTCCTCTCAAACACGAGCCTAATTACCTAAAAATACCCAACATTTTAGGCTGCCCTCCCCTCAATATTATGAAGGTATAAAACTCTTGTGTGTATAAGAATTGGGCTGAAAACAAAAAAATATGTGTGGCCATTTTATAGCACCTTTCCACAGTAAATTGTGACTCAAATGTTTTGTAAATACAAGGAATAGAATATTTTCAGAGCTCACCATAATTCCGTTGCAAATGGACGAAGTATCTGTTTCCAGCGATAAACATTCCTTTTTAATTTTCATTTTATTATCTATTTCATCATTGCTGTTGTATTGTTGCATGCAATGATCCTCTTGATAAACTTCTCCCTCATTCTGTAAACCATAACCTGGTAAAGGAGGCTCGGACTTAATTTCCACTTTGATTGTCGTATCACAAACTTCATCCAAGAACACATTATTACTATTTGTCTTTGTTGCAACATCCTTAGTGAAGAACTCATTCTTCGAGGCTACATCATCTGAGAGAGGATGCTCTTCTTTGATTTCAATTTTGGTATCCATTGTGTGGATGTAATAGTCTAACTTATGACAAGCCTGCGGAAAAAAATGTATAGCATAAAATATGTACTGTATAAAATGCATACCAACCATACAATAATTGTTATGCCATACACTTTTAAAGAAGTATAAAGGCAATATTCACATACAGCAAATGGCCTATGTCTTTAATTTTATGCATAGTTTTTTCCAAAGAGACTTCAGACACTGTCCAAAGAGTTTTTAAAGTTAAGATTTCTATTTCAATTCATGATTGGTAATCCAAAATGAAGTGCTGATTTATCAGTCTGATTATGTTTTAGGCTGCTCATATGTTCTTTAAATCGCATGTGTTTATCTTCCTGTTTATTTTTTTACATCATTGGATCCAATTTTATAAATGACTAAACTTTTATGGGTAGGATTTCATCCTATCTATTGGGTCTAAATATGTTCTTTAAGCAATTATACAAGGGGCGTCCAGAAAGTAAGTTCTGTTTCAATTTATCTCTGCTGCAGTGCTGCAACCGCAGTTCCTCACATGCAACGTAGATGCTCTGTATCAAGGAGAAGAAATGTGCGCCATTGTGAGATTGCTGTCAGCCACGTAGCTTTGTTGTGCTTGTTTACAATGTTGGTGTTGATTGAAAATCCTGCTGCTTGTGAAATCAGATCTGTGATTCGTATTCTGAATGCTAGGAAAGTGAAACCAATTGAAATTGGGATGCTGTCAAAAAGTGTTGTGTTTCTTCACAACACACAACCACACACTGCAAATGCAACAAGAAACCTCCTACAGAGATTTGGCTGGGATGTGTTTGACCACCCGCCATAGAGCCCTGACCTCGCTCCTAGCGACTTTCATCTGCTTTTGCATCTCAAATCTTTCCTTGGTGGTCAACACTTCAACAATGATGAAGAGCTGAAAGAAAATGTTTCCAACTGGTTGAAGACACAGGCGGCAAACTTCTATGAAGAAGGTATACAAAAACTTATGCCTCACTATCACAAATGCCTGCAAAATTTCAGTAGTAATGTGGAAAAGTAGTTTAAGGGTTGTAGAATTTTGTGCAATAAATAATTTTTCTGTATCTGTACACAATTTAATTTTATTACCAAACAGAACTTACTTTCTAGACGTACCTCATCGTTGTCTGAGACTGCAGCTAAATTTTCTCTACAAATAATTTAGCAATTTTCTGGAAGGTCCAGGGATGCAATGTGAACTATTTGGGGGTTTCCTTAACATTGCAATATGAATGTATCTATTCACTGCTTGTATTAAAATTTACTTCCTTTCTGTGCATTATCTCTTTCATAAAGTAATTTTTATGCACAATTTCTACCTACCCCCTCCCAAAGCTGAAGAAGAAATGTCTCCAAGATGTATTCTGTTAATGTTTGGCACCAAAAATAAAGCTTAGGTGAATAACACTTTGTTTTAAGTATCTACATCAAAACATTTCATGGTTTTTTCACAAAAGTGTAGCATTCAAGAATAAGAATGTTTAGTAGACTCCAATTTTAGCAACAATGAAACCAATGATTGTGTACATTCAGATTATATAGGAAAAACAATTATAGAATCTAGCTTTCCTATATGAAGTGCATATAAACATAAAATAACTAAAACAAAACAAAAAAGCTACTGATAAGATAAGAAAGCTTGGATTTTGATGAATTTTATGCTCAAAAAGAAGGAGAAATTACAGGGTGAATCCCACATGACCTGAGTGATTTGTTTTGTAAACTCAGCTGAAGTTATTCCATAATATGGCAACAGCAAAAGGACCTTTCATCAGAACTAAATGGACATTGTGAAATAACATATGACTGATGATACATGAGATGAAGATAGAGCACTGACGTGGGAAACTGGAGATTCCAGAGAAAACCCACCCTAGCCCTGTGTTGTCCACCACAAATCTCCCTTTGCGGTCACTTAACCTAAGTTTAGATTAGGGTTAGCGTGTCTGAACTGAATTCAAATTATGACAAAATCACAATTGTTCTAATTACCCAACAAAGACATGGGTAGACAGTTAATGCTGTTAATGTACAGCAGTACTCATCTACTACTAAAGAAATATGTCATCCTGGAAAGCTTCCAATTTCCAAGAGACTAATCTTGTGTTCATTTAATTCTAGAACAGAAGTTTTAAAGTTATACTATTAGTAATATTTATCACAATCCACTGATCGAAGTTAGAACTGGTAATTTCAATTACTAAAACATTAAATACCAATAAGCAGTAACTTAGGAGTGCCTAGTATTGAAGTTGGCATTGATTATTACAAATACGGATGAAAATAGCTGTTGATTGAAACACAGTATCATGTTTATCAGTTCACCTCAGAAGACGTAAACTTTTAGGTTTATTACCGATCCAGCTTAAAACTGAAAGAAATAAAATCAGAAATAATACTTACCAGATAAGCAAAAGCCCTAAGATTAAAACCGATCCTAGTCATTAATCTGAAAGCGACTACCGCAATCTAGCACAACACGTGTATGATGTAACACCTCCATATCACTTATATAAAATAATGTAGAATTACTTTTAGAGCACTTTCTGACAATATTTTACTTTCTAAAACTTCTCCATAGAATAACGAAACTAAACACAACACGGCCCGGAAGATACCGCCAACGAAACGGCATAAATAAAAATTCCAGGATTGTGCAGTTAATATACTCGAACAAGCTCTTAAAACACACAAAAGAAACAAGCCTACGTACACTTAAAACAACATGTAATTAATGCTCATTTTCTGATGGACGTAAAAATGCTCCGAAAAGATATTTTCGGGACATATTAAAATGGCAATGGATAAGAAAAACCATTCACCGGGTTGAATACTATGAAGCCCGACATTTAACAAATTACAGCTTCAGATATCAGCAACAAGAAACAATTGTACAAACATATCAATCAGATCTTCACGAGGTTTGAAGGTTAGAAAACTACTTGACCTACAACCAAGCATTCCTACACTGTATATAAACAGCATAGCACAGACGCCCCAAGCCAAGGTTGAAGCTTTTCCAAAACACCATCGAGAAATTATTTACTCCCAAACTATTCACCCAAGAAATTGAAAATGTATATAAAAACATGTCAAATGGGAACTCACAAACTGTGAAACTCGATGGATATGCAAATGCCTGCTATTAAGAAAAGCACCAGGGCCAGAAACCCAAAGTGACAGGGTATCTGCCGACCAGTTTTCTAAAGCCCGTTGTCCAAATCTTAAGCTATACCAAACAGCCTATTCCCCCAAGTTTCTAAAAAAGCCAAAATATATCTATTCTCCAAAGCAAACAAAAGTATTTCTCTAACAATTAATTATATACCAATTACCATTTTATACACTATGAGTAAAGAGTTAGAGAAGCTATTTTAAAAAAGCAACTAACTCTTATTAAGAAAGACAATTTGCTAATCCGGCAACAATTCGACTTCAGCGCCCAGCATTCAAGTTGTTAAGAATGTCAGAACTAAATCGCCAAAGATACCCATACAAGCAAATTGATCCCTCCATCTCCGTAGTTGAAGTGCAATGACACATCACCAGCCTACGGCCATTCGTCACCCGGCTTTGACAACATAGAGAACGCGGCGCTAAAGGTTCTACCATTCCCTTGGCTGAAAGCATTAACCTTTCTCTTTAATGCAATCCTCAAACTTGGCTACTTCCCAAAAGCCTGAAAGCACGCAAAGGTCATCGCTATCTGCAAACCTGGAAAAGACGGAACGTCCCCGGAGAGCTACAGACCCATCAGTTTGCTTCCAACACTAAGTAAACTGATGGAAAAAAAATATTCTAAGTCGACTAAGGAATATCCCGAATCGACACAATATTGTCAGAGCGGAGCAATTCGGCGTTCGCTCTCAGCATTCCACTCAACACCAACTACTTCGTCTGGTCGATGAAGTTTACACATCTTTTAACAGGAAGCAGTTCGTTGCAGTACTACTCCTAGATATCACCGGAGCATTCGACAGCGTATGGCACGAAGGCGTACTCTCCCGTCTCATCACCTACCAAACCCCTTCCCACTTAATACGTCTCATTCACTCCTACTTCACTGGCAGAACCTTTGCTGTCCTGGCATTCACTCTCTTCCTTCTATACATCAACACCCTACCATCCCTGCCACGCTGCTCGCTGTATGTCTTTGCTGACGATACAGCTGTCACCTCCAAATCATCAGAGCTGACCCTGTGTACTCGCAGGATTCAACAATATGCTGATCTCCTTACCACCTGGTTCGATCGTTGGCGCCTACGCGTCCACCCACAGGAGAGCCAGGCCATCACCTTGTCTCGACGACGAATAGCTGATCTTCCACCAATTCGTCCAGCTCGTGAGGGCGTCCATTGGAAAACTTACGTTAAGTATCTTGGTGCTCTACTTGACATCAAATTGACGTGGAGAGACCACATTACATATGTGGCTAATAAAGTTAGCAAAAGAATGGGTATGCCCTACCCTCTCTATAACCGACGATCGGTGATGTCTCTGCCTACAAAGCTGCTGCTGTATAAGCAAGTACTCCGGCCAGCCATCACATACGCCAGTGAAATATGGGGAGTAGCAGCCAAGTCTCACCTACACCGCGTTGAAATTCTACAATCCCGATTCCTCCGCATTGCCACAGACTCCCCTTGGTACATCCCCAATGTAGTTGTCCGACGATACCTATGTATTCCCACAATAGAAGACTACATCCATACCCTTTCACGTTCCTTCTATGAACACCTCTCCGCGGTCTAGGTGAGTACGACATCGATCCTGGAGAGCGCTACAAACGCCCGAGGCTGCTTCTAGGCACAAAATAACACACCAGATGGCTTATATATAAAACTCCAACCTCATCTTCTGCCGTATATTATCATTCCTTACAAAACACTCCACTGCCAGAAAAGCGCCTAGCCCTGATTTAGCTGGAGACCGAAGGTCTGACATTCAGATCTTCAATGTCCGGTTGTGTGTGTGTGTGTGTGTGTGTGTGTGTGTGTGTGTGTGTGTGTGTGTGTGTGCAAGTAAACTGACAGAAAACCTGTATTTAGAGACATAACAAACCCCGCAGCAGCATATATACATCAGCTGCTAAAATTATAGTCGATTAAGCAGTATATCAAACTCCAACATATAGAAATAAAATACAAAAATCACGATGGTTTAATTCGGAAATAACGCAAAAAGCACAAGAGTTAGTTCATTAACCTTCGTCCTGAGGGAACAATAAAACAGGCATCTTTAATTCACTGCTAAGAATCCCATAAAACTACGAATGGCCGTGGCTTCACTAGAGCGACATTGGTATTATAAGACAAAGATCAAATACAAACTAAAAGACATGTTACTATAATTTTGAGTTTAACTAGTCCTCCAAGCTCCACGTACATTAGTGTTTACCTAGACAAGTGTTCAATCAACACAACAAAACACAGTATGACACAGATGTGGCTACACTTGAATCAATTTCAAGTCATTCACAACAGAAAGGTACAAACAAAAATTAATGAGCAAAACTGGAAATCTACAAGTATATGCATACGTATACATTCTGTACATGAAATCTTTATTTGAAAAGATACACAAAGCAGGAGGATTAGTTATAAGATATGCAAGAGACGTATTAAAAACTTCAAAGAAAATAAACAGTACACATACACATACTAAAGCAAGTGGAACAAGTCATGGATGATGATTGTGTAATATGCATTTATATATTCATACTTTAACTACAGGTTCATTGTATGAGGAATAGCTAAAAGGAAATAGACTGCTGTCTGTAAAAATTGCAACACAAAGAAGAAATTATCCGAATAACTCCAAATTTGGTGGAAGTGTAGAACAGTGTACAAGTCATAAGTGATTTAGTTTGCAGAAAGATGTACACGTAGGCCAAGCACAGCCCTCGCGTATCAGTCCGACAAGGTGAGTGTTGCGCTCAGTGTAGTCAGTGCAAAGCTGTCAAACAAGGTTAAAAAGACAAAGTGAATGCCAGAATGCCTCGTCGATGTCAAAGGGCATGTGTAATGTGTAATATAATCGGCATGTGACCGAGTTCCAACGGGGCAGAATGATCGGTCTCCTGGAAGCGGCTCGTACAGGGCACGCTGCTACGACAGTGAAGCGTGTGTGGAAGCACGGATAGATGAAGGACACACGCAGCGAAGAGTGGGAACTGGACCACAGCACAGTATGACCGTCACCTTGTTTATATGGCCATAACGGACCGTACAGCTTCATCCAAAGTGTGGGTTCAACGCTGGAGCACTGCAACAGGTGTAAACTTGTCTGCATATCGGTTCGTCGCCCTCTGCTGCAGGTTGGACTGATTACACGCATGCCATTAAGTCAGCTTCCATTGTCCAGAAACCACAAGCTCCTCCGACTGCAATGGGCACGTGAACACCGTCACTGAGTACTGAGTGGCAAAACGTAATATTTTAGGATGAGTCCCACTTCAACGTGACCTACTATGATGGCAGCATACGTGCCCGACGTTACCGTGGTAGGCGCAACTTGGAGGGACGCATTGTTGAGCGGCTGGCGGACAAAGATCAGGTGCGATGGTTTGGGATGCCATTGGTTATAACAACCAATCTCGCCTCCTACGAATTGAGGGCACTTTAAACAGCAACGGGTACCTAGCGATGGTTCTAGAACCTGAGACACTCCCCATGCTTCAGGCATCTCCTCAGACCATATTTCAACAGGACAATGCCCGGCCACATATTGCGAGGAATGTACAAGCCTTCCTCGAAGAGCATGGGTAACAATGCTTCATTGCTGCACGTTTGCCTCACATGTCGCCCTTCGAACATGTCTGGGATATGGTTGGTGCATTATGGTCCTCCAATAACTAGTGTCACGGAGTTGTTGGCTTGAATACCAGCTGCGTGTGGGGGAAAATCTCTCAGGGATGTATTCAGAACTTATTTTATGGTCCTCCAATAACTAGTGTCACGGAGTTGTTGGCTTGAATACCAGCTGCGTGTGGGGGAAAATCTCTCAGGGATGTATTCAGAACTTATTTTGTTTTTTATTTACGTCTTCCAATATTTAGTCATACCGCACGATGAGTGAAATGGGTGAAGTGATGATCAATGCGCCCGGGGTCCATGGAGCTTAGAGTTACCCGACATTTTTCTTTCAGGATAAGGGAAACCTGCGGGGAAAAAACTTCGGACCTCTTGAACGTGAGGCGGACACGCCACCATCTACGCTACCGAGGTGGACCCAGAAACATTTGATGCAATGCCCCGGCATAGAGCAGCTCTAATTGCAGCGCATGTAGGCCACACGAAATACTGAATATTTGGACTCAAAGGTAATGCACGGATTTGAAAAGTTAATCATTTGCTATTTGTCGTGTACCTAACCTGGGGCATTAAATTCATTGAATTCATGCGTTTCTTTCTTGGTGTTGCAATTTTCATAAACAGTTGTGTATATACTCAGTTGCAGAAAAGAGTAATAAGAATCATAAGAAAAATGCCAAGAAGAAGTTTATGTAGAAATGCATTTAAAACACTAACCTTCCTCTCTGCGTATGAATGTCTTAAATTTGTAATCAGAACTCATAAACAAGATAAAAGTGCAAACATATACGAGCAAAGCACTACAAATAAATAATGTTAGAAGCATAGTAAGAGGTTCTCTAGAAAATAAGGGATTTAGAGTAATGTAAAGGATGCATATAACCACTTACCTTGTGCAATTAAAGCCATAAATGAACAGAATAACGGAAATCTAAACATATCTTAATAAACCTGCCTTCCATTTAGCGGAAGTATATATAACGGGAATTTTTGTACAAGTTTAATAACACCTCTCCTGAAAATAATACGAGTATATGTTACATCCTAGTACGAGGATCAGCTGGCAAGTCTCCAGCCTCGCAATATGAAAAAATTAATTTATTTTTCTCTATTTCTTAACATAATCTCCAGAAAGGCTAATAAATTTATCATATCGATGTCCTAAATTAATTAAACCATCTCTGTGGTACGATTTATCATGGTCCTCAAAATAGTTGTTTACCGTATCAATGACCTCCTCATTGGTGTAAAATCTTTGTCCTCCAAGACTTTTTTGACGCTCTGGAACAGGTGTTGGTCACTGTGTCTTAGATCTGGCGAATAGGGTGTATGTTCAAACAATTCTAACTTTAATCACACATTTTTCCCATTGCAATGACTGAACGGAGTATTATCGTAAAGAAACAAGATTTCTACTTCGCCAAATGAGGTCTTTTTGTTGTCACCTCATTACTAAAACCTTGTAGTAAGCTTGTGTAGTAGTCATCAGTGATACTTTTATCCTTTTCTAAGTAATCGATAAAAATAATTTCCTGTGCATCCCAGAAAACACTTGCCACAACCTTAATAGCTGACAAAGTTGACTTCACCTTCTTTGCAGTTGGTTCACCTGGCGCAAACCATCTTTTGACTGTGATTTACTTTCTCGAGTGCAGTGATATATCAAAATTTCGTTCATAGTCATAAGCCATCTCACAAACTCACTGGAATGTTTACGGTAGAGCGGTAAATTCTTAACAGAAAGAGTTTTCCTTTGCAACTTTTGATCAGGTGTCAACAAACCGTCACCCATTTTGCACAAACTTTGTGAAAGCCCAAAATATTACTTAAAATATTACTTGCACTTATGTTGATGTTTACAGCCTCTGCTATCTCAAACTTTAATCTGGTGTCTTTCAGTACTAAACGATTACTTTTTTCAATGATCTCTGGAGTTGTAACTTCTACAGAACGCCCAGAGCGAGGCTCATCACTAGTGCTCGTACGTCCCATTTTAAACTCTACAGCCAACTTTTTAATTATTGTATATGAAGGGACAGAGTTTTTCAATGTACTGTCCATTTCTTCCTTGATTTCTTTAAGCGCTAAGTAATAACATATTGTGACTTTGTGGGTTCGCAGATTTAAAAGTCCAATTGCACAAACTCAAAATGTTCTTTATTTCCACCGAATTACAGTTGGAACACATGCCGGTTACATAGAATTACGTAGCGCACACAATTACAATCCACCTCTTCGTCTGTCGCAGGTCCACTTCACACTCGCAATTACGTACAACTCCTCTTATACACGTACGCAGCCTTCCAGTCCGTTTCTAGCAATCCGCCCTTCACGGCTGCTCGCCCAAAACTGACTGACTCGCCCACTGCAGCCCTTATATGGGAAGATCACTGTTTCTGGAAGCTTCGCGCCTCGGAACATCATCTCGATTTTTCCAGACGTCAGGGGGAGGGGAAAAAGACGGTACAGTGGATAGTGATGCTTTTCGAACCATCCCTTCAGTGAACGCTACCAGATAAATGGGTAAACGTTGCCTGAATGCCTTCTGTCGCCCACCCAGCTGCCAGCCGGTCGTGCCTCCCGATAATTCGTTGACAGTAGATAATTGGTTGACTTTGTGGGTTCGTGAAATAAAAAACCGAGGTTACAAACACAAAAAAATTGCACTTTATTTTCGTAGCAATACACTGTTCACAATTACAATTTAATGTACACAATTAGTTGATTTTCCAATATCAATTTACACGTACGCTCGACGCTACTTACACAACGCACGCCATAACAACACTACACTCAACTGACTGTCGCTTACGGTCTTGATCAGCCCCGAAGTTTCTCGATTCTCCTTTTATGGAGGGGGAAAACATTCTCGAAGCTTCGTGCAACTTCGAGCGGTAGAAGGAGGGGTAAACGAAGACTCAGCCACCCCTCCTGTCTCCCCTCCCTTCGCCAGCCTACATTTATTGCTCGGCATCGCGGGCTTGTCGTTTGGGTAACACTGCTCCCTCCTCAAGGCTGGTCGTCCCGAACAGCGCCATCGTAGCGGGCCAGGTGTACCACCATCTTTCCTCGGGGCACCTTCTGGATGCGGTAGACCACGTCGTTAATCCTCTTCACCACACGGTACGGTCCTTGCCATGGCTGCTGAAGCTTCGGGCAGCGTGCCTTGGTCCGGGTAGGGCGGTACAACCAGACCAGGTCACCTTGCTGGAACCCTTGGCTCTTGGCTTGCCTGTCGTATCCGATTTTCATGCCGTCGCTCGCTTTCTGGACGTTCTGGCGAGCCATCTCGTGCCTGTCGTGGAGGTGATCCACCAGGTTCTCCACATACTCGGTCACTGGCTGTTTGACCCCCGGAGGGCTACCAAAACCCAGGCGTAACTCTCGGCCGAACATTAAGCTGGCTGGCGTGATCCCCGTGGTGTCGTGTGTTGATGAGCGGCAGGCCAGCAAGAACAGTGGCACCTTGACGTCCCAGTCTCGCTGATGGCTGGCCACGACCTTCCTCAAGTGTTCCTCTAAGGTCTTGATGTACCTCTCGACTATGCCATCCGACTGGGGATGTAGAGGTGTTGTGCGGGTCTTGTTAACCCCAAGTCTCTCTAATGCCCCCTTCATCAGGTTGGACTCAAAATTGGTGCCTTGATCACTGTGCAGCTCTAATGGCACCCAAAATCGGCAAAACACTTGCTCCACGAGGCAGTCTGTGATTGTCATTGCCCCTTGGTTCAGGATGGCATACACCTCCGGCCACTTAGTGAAGTAATCCACGACCACCACCAGGTACTTGTTGCCTCGGTCGGATATTGGGAACGGTCCAGCAATGTCAACGGCGATCCGTTCGAATGGCGCTCCGACGTACTGTTGCATGCGACCCCGGCTGCTAGAATGGGGGCCGCGACTCGCCGCGCACACGTGACACTGACGGCACCATCTCTCAGCGTCTGCTCGGAGCCTCAGCCAGGAGTAGCGCTGCCGTAGTTTGTCAATCGTCCGGTTCGCTCCCAGGTGTCCCCCTGAAGTACCGGCGTGCACTTCCTCCAAGACTTCCGGGACCTTACTACGGGGAATTACCAACTGTTCTCTCTGCATCTCCCCATCGGGTGATTCCCATACCCGGAACAGCATGCCCTCTCTGGTTTTCAACGAGTCCCATTGGGCCCAATAAGACTTGTAGGTGGCGCTCCTCGGTGCGATGTCCGCCCAGGTTGGTCTCGTCCCTGCCTCCACTTCCCTCAAGAGTGGCCCCAAGTCTGCGTCCGCCAGCTGCTCCCTCCTCAAGCCTGCGCTATCCCAGCCATCCGCAGGCACTGCCGTGACTACTCGAAATGCTGCGGCACGCTCCTTCTCCTCCACTCTTGTGCACTGGCCACACTCTTCTGGACAGGGTCTTCGGGACATAGCGTCCGCGTTACCCTGGCTCTTCCCTCTGCGATGTTCCGAGGTGAAGTCGTACTCCTGCAGCCTCTGAACCCAACGTGCTGTCTGGCCTTCCGGTCGTGCCGTCACAATCACCTCGCTCCTCGCGGGGACAGCCACGTCTTCGTTCAAGATGACCCTACATATTCCAAGGCGCTCTTCGGTTTGACGGAGTATAACCTCTTCTCCGTTGAGCCGCAGGTCCTTCCTGCCGACGTCGACCGTCGCCTCGTGGCTCCTGAGGGCATCTAGTCCCAGAATCACCTCTTCAGCCACCTTCGCGACGAACACCCACAGACGCACGGCACTCCATCCCAAGGTCAGCTCCAGCAGGGCCTCCTCCACAGGCAAGGTGTCGCCCGATGCCAACACAAGCTGGTATGGTCGACTCGGCTTCCTCGTCGGCAAACCATTCGCCACGTCAGGTCTAATGATGGTCACGGCTGCCCCAGGGTCCACCAGCACGCGGCACGGCTTTCCTCTTGCCCAACCGTCCGCGATGAGACTGTCATCCATACGCCGGCTGACGGCGCGCAGTGTCACTCGAGGGGATGGTGGTGATGGCGCCGGCGTGCCCCTCTCCACGACGGCCCTTACTCGTTTTCCGGCTGTTCTTCCTGGTGTGGGCAGTCTCTCTGCAGGTGTCCGGGCTGTCCACACCCCCAACACAGGCCACTAGGTGTTCGCCGGCGTCCCTCAGCTGGTCTTCTGTCTCCGGCCTAGAGGACACTCCTCGTTCTCGACGTCGGGATAGACGCTACCTTGGCCGCCTCCATCCTTAATGCCGCTGTCAGCGCCTCGTGGATGGTTTTATAATCGCCGAGCATTAAGCGCTGACGAATCTCCGTGTCCCGTGTCCCCTACCCCGTCGACAAATTTGTAGGCGGCTTCCCGGGATACGAACCCCAGTGGCAGGTCAACCAAGGCCTTGCTAGCCAGCTGCTCAATCGCTATGGCGAACTCCTGCAGCGTCTCCCCCAGCTGCTGTGACCTTGCCTTTAGTTGGCTGCGGTACGCTGCGGCTAAGCGGTGGCTCCCGAAACGATTTCCAGGGCCTCTCAGATGTCCTTGGGCGCCGCCGTTGTCTGCACCGCGTTTAGTACTTCCGCGGCCCGTCCCTGGAGGCTGGCTATTAGCTGTGTGGCCTCCTCCTCCGGTGACCATCTGTTGTGCTTGGGCACTGTGTCGAACTGGCGGCGGAAGACCTCAAATGTTGACGCGCCGTCATATTTCGGCGGTTTGACGCGCGCAGATGTTGTGTCGCGTCCCGGCGCGTCGGCCTTCAAATCCCTCAGTTTTCTGCCGAGGACGTCCTCTAGTATGGCGTTCAGGGACTTCACGCTGCTGTCGGCCTTTCCCTCCAGGTCGTCAACGCGGCTCGCCAGGTCCTCGACGCGCTCGTTCACTTGGCCCATCCGCTTGCCCAGCTCCGTCACGTTATCCCTCACGCCGGCCAACTGTTCTTCAAACTTCACGGCAAGGGCCTCGTTTGCCGCTTTCATCTCCGTGGCCAGGCTGTCGTTCGCTGCCCTCATTTCTGTGGTCAGTTCGGCCATCTTTGCGGTCATTGTCGTGGCCAAGTTGTTGTTTGCCGCTTCCATCTTCTCGGTGATGTTATTTGCCACTTCTGTTTTTGTTGTTAACTCATTCATCTTCGCTAAAAGCATTTCCAATGCCGATTCCATGGCCGTAATGTTCGGTGATGTTATCGTCCCGCCTCCTGACACCAGTTGTGACTTTGTGGGTTCGTGAAATAAAAAGTCGAGGTTACAAACACAGAAAATTGCACTTTATTTTCGTAGCAATACACTGTTCACAATTACAATTTATATACACAATTAGTTGATTTTCCAATATCAATCTACACGTACGCTCGACGCTACTTACACAACGCACGCCATAACAGCACTACACTCAACTGACTGTCGCTTCCGGTCTTGATCGGCCCCGAAGTTTCTCGATTCTCCTTTTACGGAGGGGGAAGACATTCTCGAAGCTTCGTGCAACTTCGAGCGGTAGAAGGAGGCGTAAACGAAGACCCAGCCACCCCTCCTGTCTCCCCTCCCTCCGCCGGCCTACATTTATTGCTCGGCATCGCGGGCTTGTCGTTTCGGGTAACAATGTGCATAACAATGAATTAATATTACTTGTAAAATGTCGATATTTGTGACTTTCTTTATGCTCAACACAACTGGTCCGTAAAGGTATCAAAATAGAATGATTCTATGAACATCTCAAGTTGGATATTTCCAGGGTCAGGAAAACGAAAGGTACGGAAGTTTGCTGAAAGCAGGCGATGGATTCTCCCGCATTGCGACAGCACCTGCAACATCTGTAATTCTCCTTCACAATGGTGGCTCTGTCTTACAGAACCTTATAGCATTTACTGGGAACTGTGGACTCTTTGGCAGTAGTAGAAAGAGGATTAAACCAGGACTATTACTGCACTGAAAGATTTAAACCAAAGAGAAAGAAAGAATGAGATGTGCTAGGAGCTTTTCAGAAAAAAAACTAAGTAAAGCAATAAAGGAACTTAGTTATGCTGCAAGGAAGTATCGTGCCTCATAGTGGAAGATAAACAGCGGTATCAGAGTAAAATGTATATGGGAATGGTATACAACTGTGTGGTTATATCACAAATCCATAAAATTTTTAAACTATATAATCTATATAATTTTGTGATATCCTGATCAAATGACTCTAAATTTCTTTATTTCTTGTCGAGTGCACTTTCAATCTACTACATAGCAGCTTCAACCATATTCACATAATCAAGGAGTACGAGATGGAATGGCCAATGAAGCACCTGGCAATTTTCAATTTAAATATCTCAGATATATGTTTAACCTTCAGTGATGATTCTTTTTAAGTTACGTCTTCCAAAGTTAAGTCATATTGGAAGAAGTATGAAATGGGTAAAATGATGCTCAAATGAGCCCAGAGTCCATAGAGTTTAGAATTACCTGATCTCATCTTTCAGTATGAGGGAAAAGCCCGGAAAAAATTTATCCAGTTAATTCACCCTGACCAATATTCGAATTTAGGTCCTCTGGAATATGAAACACTCTACCGTCTGCGCTACGAGGGGAGTTTTAAACGATATGTACTGTGTATACGTAAAACACAATTTTGGACGAAACTGTTACGCGAGCTCGATAACCATCGAAATTTCATCGTCCGATATGACTTAACATTGGAGAGCGTAAAAAAGAGATCATTTACAAATAACAGAGCGAATACCAGCATGTTAACATAACAGTAGAAATTACAATTCATATTTATGAATCATTTAAAATGCACCAAGCTGTCGTATATAACAGTTATAACACAAACAACATTGTGGTAAACCTGTTCTCACTAATGTCACAAGTCCATGTATTTTTACCACCATAGGCACTATTAACTGTGGCAACTTAGTAAATCTCTTCTCACATTTGTACGAGTTTTTGCCTTCATAAAATAAATAATGCCTTTTGGAGGAGACAACTAGGAAGGAATGCACATTTCTGTAGACTTATTTCCTCATGGTTCCTTATGTACATTACCATTTCTAAATATAACAAGGAAATCTCTGCTCAGCATTGCACACTGCATGCTTTAGGCTTCCATGAATTGTTGACAATTGAGTGCCTTTTCACCCTCCCAATTTTAATGTCATAAATGAGTAAATCTTTTCCAGTTATACAGTGGCGAAGCGTGGAATGAAGCGTGTTTCTCCAAGAATTTCAGCACAAAAAGAAAAAATTAATACCAAAAGATATTTTATTCACGAACATCGGCGGGTTTGTGGTCAGAAACACAGCTGCTTAGATTCGACTGATCAGTTCCGCGCGGTCATTCAATACGTAACACTTCTATATTTATGAATTCGAAACCTTGAATACCATCCTTCGTAGGTTTACAGAAGCAATTGCGACTCTTCAGTAGATAGGAAGCACTGACCGACTTTGTCACGAGGTCTCTGTAGCATATGAAGAAAAGTTTATTTCTTGTTTTATGTGGCGCTTAAATACTACAGAGTATATCTCAATAAGATTAACAAAAGTATTTTACGTAGATTGGTACTTAGTAGTAACAGGAAATTCTTATGAAGTTTTAAGTTACTAGCAAAAGTGTGCAAATTGCATACTTTCTCCAGCTAGGCTAACACTATATGCGGTGTGGGCCGGGGAAGGTCAAAGTGGAGAGCGGAAGCCTATAGTGTGAGCAGGGCATATATGTGACAGTACAATAGAAAGAGTACTGAAGGAGGAGTAGCGTTATTTCTTTGAGTTATTCTTTTATTTTAACGAAAATTTTTATTTGGAGCCTGCCTCGCTATGAAATTCACGCCTCGCTACTGGACCCATGTATGACTGTACAGTACAAAGAGTACTGAAGAGTAGCCTTAGTTCTTTAAGTGATTATTCACCCTTATTTTAATGAAAAGTATTATTTGGAGCTTACCTCGCTTTGAAAGTCACAACTTGCCACTGCACCTACGTGTGACTGTACAATAGAAAGAGTACTGTAGGGGAGCCTTAGTTCTTTTGGTCATTATTCTCTCTTATTTTAATAAAAAGTATTATTTGGAGCTTCCCTCGCCTTGAAAGTCACAACTTGCCACTGGATATGCGTGTGAATGTACAGTAGAAAGAGTACTAAAGAGTAGCCTTAGTTCTTTGAGTCATTATTCTCTCTTATTTTAATGAGGATTATTGTTTGGAGTTTTCCTCCCATTGAAAGAAATGTCGCACCTCTGCACTTAGGCAGCTTTATAGATATGAGAAATGAGTGAATCTCCTATCATTAAGTTGACACTTGTGTGGCCCTTTTCCCCTTATGTATTAAATTATGGGTTTTCAAAGATGACAGATGAGTAAATCTCTTCTCGCAAATCACACATTTGTGTTGCTTTTCATCTGCATGAACTAAATTATGTCTTTTTAAATATGATGACAGAGTAAAGCTCTTTTTACAAATCTCACATTTGTGCGGTTTTCCCCCTTCATGTATTAAATTATGGCACCTCAGAGTAGCCAGTTGAGTAAACCTCTTGTCACATATTGAACACTTGAACGGTTTTTTACCCTCATGGGTTGGATAGTGTTTTTTTAAATATGACAACCGAGTAAACCTCTTCTCACAAATTCCGCACTTATGTGGCTTTCTGTCAACGTGAGTTAAACTATGTTTTTTCAAAGATGACAAAAGAGTAAATCTATTCCCACATATTTCACATTTGTGTGGTTTTTCTCCCTCATGAATCAAATTATGCTTTTTCAGATCTGACAACTGTATGAATCTTTTGTCACAAACCGCACACTTGTGCGGCTTGGTTCCCTCATGAATTAAATTATGCCTTTTCAAATTTGATAACTCAGTAAATTGTTTCTCACAGACTACACATTTGTGCGGCTTCAAACCCTCATGAATTAAATAGTGCTTTTTCAAAGACGACAATTGAGTAAATCTCTTCTGACAAACTTCACATTCGTGTGGTTTTGTGCCCTCATGTATTAAGTTATGCAACTTCAAATATGATAGCTGTGTAAATCTTTTATCACAAACTTGACATTTGTGTACCCTTTTGCCCTCAGCAAACCTTTTGTCTTGAGTTAGATTCTTTGCCTCGCTATTCCCACCATTGTTACAATTAATATGTTGTCCTGAGTGACTGTTCTTTTCTACTGCATAATCCTCTATGACATAACTTCCTTGCTCTTCCAAGCTTGTGGAATGTATTTGTGAAGAAATATCCTTTCCCATATGTTCTCTCAAGTCCTCAGCAGAAGGTAATGGTGATTTACTACTATTGCCATAAACTGCCTCTATGCATGATCTAAAATGTTGAAAAATTTAACCATAATTAATTACAAGAATGAAAGACAATTTAATAAGAAAACAATGTCTCTGTTTACTAGATAAAATATAATTATTTTTCATACACTCCACTTTTCTCTTTAAGAACATTGATGAAATTTCTACAGATTCAAGAGATTGTTTGGCAATAGCTTCTCTTGTATCCTTTTGTTGTCATTACTGCCAATAGGTGTTGTATTATTTTTGTATTTATTACCAAACTCTGAAAATGAAATAATCTTAAAGAAAATTCAACGTGTTTTTCCTGAAATTGAAGTGTAGTGTTCAGGGATTGATTTTATATTTTTAGATGAGAAAAATTGCAAGGAGATAACCGCAAAGTTGCATGCTGTTTATGGAGACTTACGTCTTCTGTGACAACAGTTAAATATGAAAGAAAAGGTAGTGCCTTTTTAACTGTATAATTTCCTATTAAAATGTAACATATATTTATAAACCAAAACCATTTCACACACCAATGTTCATTTACAAAAGAGTTTTGGTAGTACTTTTACTATCCCAAAGTTTTCCGTTTTTAGTAATTTATGATATATGAGTAATTTCAATTTGAGCTTCTCATCCACATAAAAAGGTGTTCAAAGTAAAACCAAAGAAAACTAGGCAATATATTTCCACAGAGAGAAATTATGTGAGTTGGATACGTGGAAACTGATCCTTTTGGTCAGAAATAGCAATTTGTAAAGTGAAACTTTCGGGGTTTACAAGATTATTATACGTAATAGTTATAATTTTTTGATAAAATAGAACACATTTCAAAGTACAAAATGGCTGGTATATAGTCATTTAAAAAGTAACTTAAAAATACCAGTACTCTGTCTGCAATAATAAGATGCTTATCTAATTAAAGAGGTATTACTAATTTATACGACTGGACAAAATACTAAGTGTCACTTTGTAGCAATTTTAGTCTCTTAAACTTCCGTCAAAGGAAAAACCACAAGAAACCTCTAAGTGAGTTTCTTTGATGATAGGCAATTGCTCTGAATGCCGTAAGCTACCAACAATATGTAATGTTCAACATGGCATTTAAACACAGTAACAGCATAAAGGTAAATAACAGTAACATCTTATTATAATGATCACGTTCAGTACAGGTTCATTACAGGTAAAATGACTGGTTAATCTCCAATGTAGCAGTTAACACCAATTTTAATCAAGTGGGATGACAGGTGCTTTTGTCTCTGGTCCACATCTGGGAGGCCCAGGTTTGATTCCCGTGGCCGGCCTACCTGATTTATGGGCTTTCTCAGAGGTTAACCCGGGTGGCCAGGCAAATGTTGGGTAGATTAATTACATCCCTCGAATTTCCTGTCCTATTATCATTTCACATAATCTCTCATTTGGTGGTCTCTTTCAGGGTAGAAGTGCTGGGAAGTATCTTGGTGTTGCATGGCAGGATGGCATACTCTTAGCAAACACTTCCTCTTTTAGAAGGACCGTCTGGTGGGCAGTTTCAGGACCACAGTGGGTGAGATGCCAGTTGAACTAGCCTGCCTGGGAGTATCCAAGAGATCAATATAGGGGCTTTGCGCTCTGCAATGTCGTGATTCCTTGGGAAAGCCGCCCTGTTTCCTCTCGCCTTATCCTTCCCCCCAGTGATGCCCCATTTAGGGCATACTTACAATAGATCAGACTGGACCTCTGTGCCAAGTCACCTCCATGGCACAATGCAATCCAGTATAATTTTTCATATGAAAAGCATGATAATGATGATTCTAGTCTAGTGTTTCTAGAAATACAATAAATGCATATGGTGTACTGATAATTGCATTAAATTTCCAGGTTAACTTTGACAGCAACTCTTCAATGAGAGAGCTAAGCAATTTCTGTCAGACATTTCTTAGATGAAGAGTCACTATAAAATCAGCGAATATAATGGATGGAATATTTCTCGTGTTTTGACATACAAACAAATGACACACAACTTGCTGATTTAACTGTTTCTAAGGTACAGGATGAAATCTACAAGACTGTTCGTCGATTCATCACCATTTTTTCAATTATGTTTAGTCATTTCAAACGTAAGTGCAAGTTTAAGGTGGACAAAACATTCATTGCCATTCTGTTTACAAATTTTCAACTAAACAATTGAAATATGTTGTTACATGTTCCCAGTAACTAAGTCCACAATGCATATTTGAAACAGTTTCTAGACAAAATTCATAACTGGTGGACACTTACCTTGGCCATGTTGCTGGAGTAAAGTCCTCATTCTGTAACAGAAAAGATCAGATATTCAAATTATGGAAATGTGCACTACCATTTGTCAATTTTAGTACATATTTTGATCTGACGTATAAGTTAAATAATTTAGGAATTAATACACAGCACTGTATACAACAGAACACACATCTGTTTACAGATTTCTGTAATAATATAAAAGTAAATGTTTCATCTAGAGTCTTGCCTATACATTCCGCTCCATTAAAATAAAAACATTGTCCATAATCAAAACACAGCAACTTAATAACACTAACTCTTATCCAGAGTGCTGTGGCTTTCTTAAAAAAAAATAAAAATAATATTGTGAATAAAAGAATATATTGTGTAAATGTGTGTTTGTCACCTGCCAGTATTCTCGAAAAAATATTCAACTCTACTGATAATCTTTCTGAGCATTCAAAACTTGTCTCTTTCACATGGACATAAAGAAAGTTTTCGTCAAAACACAAAGATAATACTGACAGTATCAATTAGCAAATAAACTTCTTAGTAATATCCTTAAATAGTGTAATGTGCAGTTCAATATCAATGCTCTCATTTTTTAATATTATAAAGCTTAGAAATAAACAAATTCCGGTTTTTCCTCAAAATGGACATAATTCTTTTGCTGTGATTTATACTTTATAAGGTGAAGAGAACTCTATGACAGAAATGGTTGCAGAAAGGGAGTCAGACTAAGATTCAGTGCCATAGCCAGGATTTGAACCACAGATCTCCCAATCTCTATTTGGATACTCTTGGCCTACACACAGCTGGTGTAAAAGAACAATTAGTTTCCAAATGTTTGCAGAGTTCAAATGTAGTTCTGTTATGAAGAATGCTCAAACATCCAGCTAGTAAATAGAATATAGCAAAATTCCCTATTGTTATGTTAAATTACATATGGGTTAAGATATTGCTGTACTTGAGTAAAAAATTTTATCTACAAGAATAATTTTGGTTAGGGATTGGTGCTGATGTTTTGAAAGCTAATTTTAAAACGTTACAAATCAGTTGATAATTTTGGTTATGGACATATTTTGCATAAAAAGTGTAAGTTCTATTATTATTTTCTAACAATTAATTTTAAAACACAGATTCAACTCAGTTTATCAAGACGTTTTGAAAGGACAATTTCGCTAGTACTTTTTATGTAATAATGCATTTTCATTTCATAATACTCTTTCTTTTAGACTGACAAATACAATACAAAATAAATACCAATAGATGAAAAGTGTCCATAGATGTTTCATTTTTTGTTTAAACAGTAAATTGTTCAACTGATCAGTATTTAAAACACAAAAATTTAAATTCAAGATAAAATTAGGAAGTACATAATTTTTGGGAGTTAACTATTTTATTTTTCCCCTACTGCTTAACTGTAACAGTAACATGCCTTCTCCAGTATACGATTTTGACCATAAGGGAATACTAGTTCATTGGAAAAACTATATGTAGCCAGTTTTTTGACACTTTGTCACTTACATGTTCATATAATTCAGGGACTAGTTTTGGAAGCCATTGCTTCCCCTTTCAAACTCTTACCAACTGTCTGTTGTCGTCTGAAGCCATCAAAAGCCATCGCTTCCACTTTCAACCTCTATCCAAACGTATGTTCCCTCTAGCAGCATAACTATGAACTTAATTATCTACTAGAAGAATTTCAAAGTTCATTACTCAGTCCTTATTTTTCCATATGAATATGTTCTCCCATGTTGTCAGTTAATTTTTGTTTATAACTCCTTTTTAGAACTTTGGATTTGGATCAATGTTGTGATTTTCATTTAAAAAATGCAATAGTACTGCTGATTTATTATCTTGTTTCATTTTGACTGAGTATCGCACTGAAATTTTCCGTCTAACTCTAGCTTCATAAAAAATTTCATATTATATAACTTCTATAAATTGTTATAAATTGATAAATATTAAATCTGAACTTCTCAGAAGGTTATAATAACACAATTGGATAGATAAAGATATCAAAATACAATGATTCTAGGAACATCTGATATCAACATTAACAAAGTGACTATTTATTCGGTGTTTAAAATACTATTTCAAAAGGTTTATCAAACTTAAATTTACAATTTAAAAAGAAAAGTATTACAATCATCTCTCATCTGTGACTGAACCCTGAAATATATCTCATGTTAATACAAGAGCAACTGAGGTAAGTTCCAGAATCCAAATTTGAGTAAATCTGCAAGAACATCAATCCCATTATCTGCAACATCTACCCATATGTGTAATCCTGTGTAGAAATCTTCAATGCTTAAAATGTCGGCCAACATAACAGAACAAAATTCATGTTAACTTACAACTTTCAAGAACTACACTTATCATACTGCTGAAGTTATGAAGTTAGATAACATATGTATGCATTGGATTACCTTGAAAATCATTAAAATGATAATGTGACCATTCTGCACAGTTAAATATAATTAACATATATTGTAAGGTAAAGAACTAGTGGAACTTCTGCAAATCTTGCCTTAATTTCATCTGAAACAGATGAAGTTTCTGTTTCCAGCCACCAATGTGCTTCTTTAATTTCTATTTTGTTATCTACTTCAGGATCACTGTTGTAATTTTTAACCTTCATTAGAGATTCCTCTTGAAGATACTTCTTCTCATTCTGTGAATCAAAGTCCAGTAAAGATGTCTCTGATTTAATTTCCATTTTTATTTTCCTATTACAATCATTGTTCAGAAACACTGCATCACTGTTTGTCTTCATTGAAATGTCCTTGGTAAAGCACTTACTTTCATTCTGTGGGGATACATCGTCCGAGAGAGAATTCTCTTCTTTGATTTTTATTTTGGTTTCCATTGTATAACTACTGTGGGTGGTACTCTTCAAAGTTTGAATAGCAAGCCTGTGGAAAAAAGTGCAAACACAGTATAAAATATAATTTCTTTCGTGGAAGTGTTGCAAACAGTGTTGTAATAAATTAAATTTAAATGGAGTTGATTAATGATACTAAACAACACTTACTTTTAAATTTTCCCAGAACATGTTTCAGAGACCTTGCCTCCATCGTCAACCGGACATAGACGGGTTCTCAGTGGTGTAGCTTGCGATATTTTGTCATAGGTCTCCTCTGGGGGAAGTTCGAGGAACTTGCTGAACAAATCTTCCTGGGGGATGTCGAAATTAAACACTTCTTTCCTACTTTTTGAAATGAAGATTTCTTCCCAAGTGGACAGTTCTTATTTTCCTGATGTATGGTTTAGTAGTTTTGGTTCTGGATTTATGTTGTGTTTTTTCCCCAAAAATGCGTGGCAATTGCTGATTTATCTAATTGTTAATATTTTATGTTCCTAAAGTGCTCCTTTGCTCTTGTTTCTAAAATACTTTTGAGTTCTCCAATATACATTTGACTACAGTCACAGCATTTAATATGATATATACCAGATTTTTTGTTAGATGGAATGGCATCTTTGATGTTTGAGCAAATTAGGTTTTATAAGAAGTAATGGTTGACTGGTGCTAGTTGAATGTTTTGATTTTTAAAGACTCTTTTGAAGTTATCAAAGGCCCATGGATGGTGAGTGAATATTTTGAATATCATTTTAGTTTCTGTAGCTGAGAGGGTTGTGGTTTCCTTTATCAGCTTCTTCTTTTTATCCTAAGTTCACTTTTCTGTCTACTAATGATTTGGGAAAGTCATATTTTGTGCTATTTCAATAATATTTTTGTATTCATTTTTGTATTCTTCTGCTGTGAGAGGGATGTTGACCAGTCTGTGTGCTAAACTATTGAAGATTGCCTGTTTGTGGGATTTTGGGTTGTAGCCATTAGCTTTTATGTAGTTGTCTGTCTGTTTTGGTCTTCTGTAAATGCCAAAGTTTATTATGCCTTTATTTCTGATTATTTTTATATCCAAAAATGGTAATTACTCATCTTTTTCTATTTCTACAGTGAACTTGATGCTTTTTTTCTGTAGTCAAATTTACATTGGAAAAAAGAAATTTAGAAACAAGAGCAAAGGTACACTTTAGGAACATAAAATACAAACAATTAGAAAAATCAGCAGTTGCCAAGCATTTTTGAAAAAAAAAAAAAAAAAAAAAAAAAAAACACAGCATAAATCCAGAACCAAAACTACTAAAACATACATCAGGAAAACAAGAACTATCCACATGAGAACAAATCTTCATTACAAAAAATAGGATCAAAGTATTCAATTTTGACATTACCCAAAAAGATTTGTTCAGCAGGTTCCTCGAACCGCCACCTAAGGAGACCTATCACAAAATATCACCAGCTACACCATTGAGAACCAGTCGATGTCTGGTTGATGATGGAGGCAAATAGTCTCTGAAACATGTTCCAGGAATATTTAAAAGTAAGTGTGGTTTAGTGTCATTAATCGACTCCCTGTAAATTTAATTTAGCATTAAAAAATGACCATAAGCTACACATTTTTAAAGAAGTAAACCTCTGAGCTAACCTCACGTATAACAAATCTCTTATTTGAGTTTACTGTTATATAGAAGTAATGTTTTCCAAAGGGCTTTTAAAAATGTAGGCTGTTCTTTCAGCTGATGAAATTGATGCTCAGAAGAGCAACTGGAGATGAAGAATGGATATATGCTGATATTTTTTCAAATAGAGAAATACAGAGTATTCCATATAAAACTGTATTCGTTACATTAGTTTACATGCAGGATTTTCTGTGACCAATATCTGCAATTCTGTGGGTTAGCATTGCTGGACAGATAAAACCAGGCTTTGTCTGTCATAAAGAAGAGCACTGGGTCCAAGAAACTGTCAATAATCAAAGACAAGAATCAGTTGCAATAAGTAACTGTTTCTGTTAGTCTGTTCTTGTAACTCATGCACTGCACTGACACAAAATGGTCGGAATTTGAGATATTTCATTAGCACACGATGGCATGTTTCAACTAATGCAGGGTTCTCACTATCGGACACTTGTTCTTTTTCATATTCATGATGGAACCTTCAACCCTCCATTTACTGTACAAATCTTGAATTGTGCTGTTGTGGGTATTGTGTCATGAGGGTATTTATGCCCAAATATTCCTTTAGACTCCTTAATGGAGTATGTTTTTATCTGAAATTCCACCATTCAATTCGTTTTTAATTATATTCACAATTGCTGTTAACCTAAAATGTGCAAAATATAAAATATGGCGTACTTCAGGGATCTATTGCCGGGCCTCTGTTATTTATACTATACATAAACGACTTAGCTGACAATGTAAATAGTATGGCGAGTGTGATCATAACACTTTTTGCAGATGATGCGAGTATTTTCTTAACAGGGACAAATGAAAATAATGTGAATTTACATATAGACAGCACATTGAAATATATTCAAGAATGGTTCAATAGAAACTTGTTACTGTTAAGCAAAGAGAAAGCAGCACCAATAAGCTTCCATAGTAAACTTAATAAGAATGTTAAGCATCCAAAAATTAAACTGGGGCAAGATGAGATAAAATATGTTAAAATAAACAAATTTCTGCGTTTGTTACTAGATGAGAACTTAAGTTAGCAAATGCATATCGATAGCCTCACTATCAGACTTAGTAAAATGTGCTTCTTAGAAAGGTCAATAACATTTATGTCAAGTGAACATATTCTTAGTGTGGTATATTTTGCATACATTCATAGTCTATTAACATATGGGATAATCTTCTGGGGAAATTCACAAAATAGCATTAAGGTTGTAGGATGCAAAAGAAAGTAATACAGATTATAGCTAATGTCACAAACAAAACTAGTTGCAAACCATACTTTAGAAAATTTAATATTTTGTCTTTGCCAATGAAACACCTAACTACATGAAAGAAACCAATTCATTCAAAACAAATGCAGAAGTTCATAACATGATACTAGAGCAAAGAACAATCTATTTATCAATTTGCATAGAACCAAATTGTAGGAAAGTAGCTTCACATATGCTGGTCTACATTTATTCAATAAACTACCACAGAGTATAAAGAATATTGATTCCAAACCAAGATTCAAAAAGGCTCTATTTAATTTCTTAATGAAGAGAAACTTTTATAGTGTAGAGGATTTCCTAAATCATGTAATAGAGTAAACTCCACATTTGTGAACAATTACTTTTATATAGCATTTCTCTATGGTCTTTATATATTTTGTTTTTTATTTCCTTTTCTACTTTAGACTTTTGTTGGATCCTATATCTGTTACAGTTTTAGTCTTATGTAACTTTTATATTTATCTTTGTATCTTGAACTGACATGTCCTATAACATATGTATTATGTTCCAAAAGATGAAATAAATACAACTCCAACAATGGGTCACACAGTGTAGCCAACATTATTTATAAGAAAAAGATACCACATATGAAGAAAGTGGGCTAGGCACAGTGAGATTATGATGCATACTTTTTTATGTGGGACACCCTGTATACTTAAGGCTTAAAAAGTAGGAGAAAATATAGTATAATTTTGGTAAGACCCAAAATGTGTGTTGCCAGCTATGACATTTCTTTTTAATGCAACTTTGTTTTGTATATAGTTAACACATATCACACAAAAATAGATGATGCATTAATACTTGTAGTTTCTTGAAAACTAAACATAACAGAAAGATGCAAGTAATAAACAGTGTGTGACTTCATTTATATATACATACTATAAACTACTATTATACATGCCAGCAATTATTCACAATTTAAATACTTCCTTGAAAATATTTGAAATAGTCACATAAAGTATTATTCTAGTCTGCAGTACCAAATGGAAAATACTTGAGTTATTAGCACAGAGGCAAGTATATTCATTTTAGCGGCATTTTAAATACATTCATTGTTTTAATAAGGAGTCCAAAGCTATACTATACATGTAAATACACATTTACGACTGATATTCCTTTTCTTACAAAATTCAGGACTCATAGCAGATTTCTCTAACGTTGGCGGTACTGTCACTGGGCATGATGCTTCTTTTTCTCAAATTGATAATACGTCCTCCATGAGTTCCAGCAACTCACACTTGCGCTTGCATTTTGGTGCTGTCCTTAGTCAAGTACAATGGTCCTCTTTTATCGGTTTCAATTATTTGTACACAATTGATGGGAATACGTCTAGACATACGTTCAGTGGATACCTCCGATGGTTATACTGCTATGCGTTGCTATTAGCGATAAACCCGCAATACATAAGCATTTACAGCATTTCTGCTATATAAGATGTGGAAATGAACGGTGGATCCGTCCAGGCTTCCTAATAGGAATATGTGCTTAAACCACTACTTATATGACTCCGGAGGCCTACCAAACTGCACATGAGTGGCCGTCGTCTGCTGAGAGAATGGCGAGCGTTGCCAATAATGAAAACATGCATTTGCTGAAGCTACTTACACTGTGTAACCGAACTATTTGTACTATAACAAGGAACTGGCCATAAATAATGAAACAGTAAGTAATAAAGCTACAATAATGATGTGATATAGGTTAACAACATTTCCCTGTATCGGCTTATTACACAACTCCGCAGTTGCCAACAAGTTGCTACGCTTACGTCATTGCTTACCAACCAAACATTGTACTTAAGTACTTTTCAATATTAGTTCGAATCATACGGGAGTGACATCCAATATTGTTGGTATTCAATTTCCACCCAGGTTTGTAACACCACACAATTCTACTTAAAATAATGACAATACTTACAAAATGTTTAAAAGCTACATTCTTAACCAAGGACCTAGTTACTAAAATTTTCACCATAGAATAATTAAACAACCAAGTTATCTACATTTTAAGACTAACAATGAGTAAGCAATTACAGCAACTGTGTAAATACCTTCTCCACTAGCAACGTAAGATTATTTAAGCAGTTGTTATCATTCTTTCGTGATCTAGAAGTAACATGCTAGCTTCTGGTTTCCAAACCGTAGAGGGCGATGCATTTTTCACGTAAATATCTGCAGCATGGTCCAGGAATAAAAGTTTTCTGTGTTTCACTTTGGAAAACCACTTGAAATATCTACAAGGTTCTATGTTAAGTACCCAAATTTTTATGCGTCGAAAATTTGCATTCAGTTAATTTTGTAATTTTAATTTCATCAATTACTTTGCGTTTGTATAGAGTGATGATTAGTTTTCAAAATTATGTAAATGTAATTTATTTGCAGCCATCCGTATTTTCTTTGTTCCAGTTTAGACCAAGACGGGGCGTGAAATTATCTCAAAATCGGAGTCTCAGATTCATGCGTTCTTGAAGGATCAATTTACTAAAATAATGACGCAACTTCTTGTCCAGCAACACTTATTAACAGTATTACACAAAATCATTGTTTCATTTTGAATAATTCTCTTTCCACTCTACTGACTATGAAACTTCTCTTAGCGTCTATCTCTCTGAAGATTATTGATTTTCACATTTCCGTAGTAAGCGTTCGTTACCACACACGTTTTGGACATTCATAGCCTACTATGTATTTGCTTATCTTTCACTAGCTGATTATATACTCCTACTTACACAATACCAACATTTTAACACGTTTTAACATTTCAAATCTTTAACGACATTATAATATAAGATAAATAGTATCATAAAATTTACAAACAATAATTATATTCGGGGCCAAGCAAAAGCAACTGTTTCAAATTCTTCGGGAGGGAAGTAAAGTCGTCATTTACGGTACATACCGGACAGACCATTTAGGCCTATTCACCTTCAGTGACCAGCACTGCGAATCGTTGTCTTATCTGCAGATTAAAAGACTGAAATATTAGTAACTGGCGCACAGTAAGTGGCGAAACACAAATAGAGCTGTGTGTCTCATGTGTAAGTTTAGCAATTATACGCAACACGGGTGCATTATCGTAATGATAATTGTATTAAATATGTAGGAGTCCACGTAATTATTTTTCAAATATGAAAATAAGGTTAAACAGCCCTATCTTCTACAATTTTTATAATGGAAAAGGAGAGGAAACAACGTAAGTATGAAATGACTATTGCAACTATAGGAAGTGTACGGTAATATAACCAATTTTTTAGATTTAAAAGATGGCGGTAGCTATAACCAAAGGATGTGTGAGGTCCAGCAATTTTTACCGTAAAACATAGGCAATAAATTGTAATAAGTGTGGCTGGTGTGAAGAATTAAAAAGAAGACTAGATAAAACAGTTGCTGAATTAAAATCAACATGGACAATAATTAACATACTGAAGACCGAAAAGACATCTGAAGGGGAACGACACATCAACAGTAATGGCGACGGTAGTGACAAAGGTATACAAAATCAAAAATGGCGATATGTGTGAAAGGAAAACAGCACGGAACACAAATAGCTCAAAATACTATCTGTAATCGTGTTGAGGTATTGGAAAGAAAGGAACAGGAAGAAATAATCGTAAATGAGGCAAATAAAATTCATATTTAAAAGAAGAAGAAACAAAACATGTTAGTAGGTGGTGATAGTCATGCAAGAGGATATGCAACAGAAATTGATTCTAAGCTGGGAAAAGAACGCAGAAGTTTGTGGTTATGTGCGGCCGGGAGGAGATATGCAGTGAAGAAAAGTTTACACTTTTGTTTTATGTGGCGCTTTTAAATACAACTGTAAGTATATTTCAATAGTATTTTACGTTTATCGCCATTTAGTGGTGACAAATAGGAAATTCTTATGAAGTTTTAAGTTATTATCAAAAGAGCGTGAATTGCACACTTTCTCCATTTAATTCACGCGCTGTGGGACAGGGAACGTCTGAGTGGAGAGGGGAAGCAGGAATGTTTGCTCGTAGTGTAAGTAGTCTTACAATGCAAGAAGGGCTTACGTATGTAATAGAAAGAATATCGAAGGTAGCCTTAGTTCTTTATTATTCTCTTATTTTAATTAAATTATTTGGTGCTTGCCTCGCTTTGAAAAGCAAGCCCCACCACTGCAAGCAATATCAATATGAATATAAAACAAGAAACAATTTCAACAAATGCAGCATGCTGATCTAATATTCAAAGGTCAGTGAGCTTTTATGTATACTATTAATAAATAAATCAGTTATCAGAAAGTTTCGTAAGAAGTATCAGCAATAGCAGTGGCTCTCTGTTCAGAAAATGGGAAATTATTCACTCGAATGCATGTTGAAATTGGTTAAGCTATATAACCGATTCGTTGGAAGCAAGAGCAAAAAATAACATTGTTTAGTTGCACGCAAATGACATCCCTATTTTAGTTAACTGAAGGAAATTAACCATTTCTTCATACTAGCCGTATATCGGCTAAGGTTTTCTATAGACTAACATGAAAAATTCAATGCCACGGCCGGGATGTGAACCACAGATCACCTGGTTTCTGTCCAGTCGCTCTAATCCATTGAGCCACCATGGCCAACGTGCCGTCCTGGCATTAAATTCTCCATTTGACTCGAATACTTACGATAGTAAGTCACCACAAACGGCGTATCTCGAATGCGAGAGCCCCTAGAGGTTTACCTTAGCCTATATACGGCTATTATGAAGAAGTGATTAATTTCCACCAATTAACTAAAATAATAAGAGTTAAATGATGAAGCCTGGGACTCAAGTACTTACGATGGTAAGTCGCCACAAACGGTGTATCTCGAATACAAGAGCCCCTTGTGGTCTACCGGGAAAATATATGAGTCTAATGGAGAATATGTCATGTCGGCATGTTGGCCATGGTAGCTCAATGAGTTGGAGCCGCTGGACGGAAACCAGGAGATCCGTGGCTCAAATCCCGGTCATGGCATTGAATTTTTCATATTGACTCTATATATCTGACACACCTATGCATAAGTTAAACTTTCCATATTACTATCAATATGCTCAGATATATCTATTATTCGTTTCTAAACGCTGTGCTTTTTACCTGGAATTCCAAGAATGTACTCTGATTTACATTTTGTTTGCATCCCTTAATAATTCTTTCCAGTGTTTTCTGATACTACCGTGTCATCTGATACGCACATAAGCTTTTCGAACCTTTTTTCATTTCTTTGCTTTTAGCTTGTTTCTTTATGTATGCTCAGGCATTTGAAACACTTTCTAGACTCTGACTCTAGTGTTTTGGATTCTAATTTAAAAAGCACACTGTTGGCACAATGAATTCATATAATTATCAACTTTGAAAAAAGGAACTGTTAATTTGCACGACTGTGCCTCATGCACACATCACTACCTTCCACATTCTCTTCGCACCTGCAGGGCGTGAATTTATTTATACATATGAGGTGGTGAAAGACAACAAATATGCGTTCTCCTATAGGATCTACAGTCAAGGCTAGCGGCCAACAACAGGTAACTGTCCTGGTATGCAGCGATCAGTTAGCAAACACGGATGGTGGTGAAAATTATACTGCAGAACCCGTGCTTGCGGAATAGGTTTACCGTAACTTTCCACATAAAAAATAACAAGTAAAATAATTAACTACAATGTTTTACACCGGGGACATACATTTAGCCACGTTAACGCTGAATCAGCAGTATTTGGGCCTTCTACTGTATTGCTCTTTCCTTTTCTGGTGTTATGAACCAAAATATTACACACTGTTTTGCTTTCCATTTTAGAATTATTGTGAAATGAGCCTTTACAAGCGGATGTCATACATTGTGCACTGTTACTATTTGTACTGAATTATTTCAACTGTTTATATGTTGCTATGGCCACAGAAAACTTTATTAAAGCCAACTGTTAGAAACTGAGTATCACAAAATTGATTATCCTCAAGTTCTTGAGCAATGTTTCCTATTCTGTTGAAATCAACGGTGCAATTTGATACTTAAATTATAGTGGATCTAAAAAATTGTTGAACTAATCCCTGGTTCATATTTTGTAACACTCAGAAAGCTAAAAATGTGCAGCAAGAAATAAATGCCAGATTCATTGAGTCCTATTGTTTCAGCTACATAATTTAGTGAACTGTATGACAAATGATAAATACCTAAGACTTTTCATTTCTAACAGATAGAATCTGCTAGAAATTATATAGCACTTTTATCCATAGTCACAGAAACCAACCAAAAATATTTCACGTTCTCTCAAATGTCCCTCGTTCCTTCGGTCGTGAAACACGATTTAATCCCTTTTGTCGTACTCCTCACTGTTGTGGCTCAGGGATGACTATGATCTCAAGATCCCCTCGACAGGTATCTGTATCCACTGCTAATTGTTGTGGCGTTGGTGCTGTTGTGGAACAGCGAATTGGGGTTTCTCTCAGGGTCCTTCATTAAATCAAGTCTTATACACTTATGGCTCTGCCAGAATCATATCGCGGACTTTTCGATGATTTCCTCGGTAAACACTCCTGCGGGTCGTTTCGGGCGCTTCTCATAAACAATGGATGTTCGACCACGTTTAAATTCTGTATGCCAATATCTAACTGTTATCATAGAAGGCGAGAGGTTTTCATAAACAGAATCCAATTTCGCTTTTGTCTCCTCTGAAACTTTTATAATTTAAAAGTACCAAGCGAATCACTGAATGATACTGCACTTTTTTTCCAGTTCAGCAAAAACACATTCAACAACTTATTGAAGTGTCTGTAAAATCCAAACTAACCTATTAAACAGCTTCGACTACGCGCAACAAATATCATTAACACAAACTTGAATATGAATTTATTAAACTTCATTAATATATTTACAATTTAATAATGTTTATCTTAATATACCTCTACATAACTCAGGTTACATATTCAATTACAACTCTTTATTGAGTTGCTAAATTTCTTTGCACCCGGAGATTCTAACACCGTGGATATCACAAACTTAGCAACACCATATATTTTGAAACATGGGTACGCTTTGAACTACCTTCGCACCTTTTCAAAGATGACTAATAAGTTCTCCCTCCACAAAGCTCACACCAGTTTTCCAGATGTCATTTGAAGGTTTTAACTCCTCTAAGAGATTTCACACTTGTTATTTTTTGGCTACATGAATTCAACTATGTGCTTTCAAATTCCACAGCTGAGTGAATCTCTTTCGCAAATTTCGAATTTGTGTGACCTCTTACCCTCGTGTATTGAATTGCGCCTTTTTAAACCTGATACCTGAGTAAATCTCTTGTAACAAATTGCACACTGGCTGGCCCCGTAGCTCAGTCGGTAGAGCACCTGCCTGCCATGCTAGGGGTCCCGGGTTCGATTCCCGGCGGTGGGGTTGGGAATTTTTCTCCGATCAAGATAATTCCCCCTCTTCCCCATAGTCTGGAAGTATGAATGAGATTGTGAATGTGTGCGTGATCTAATGATTAACAACCAAAGATAACGAGTTAACACCTTCAGTATGTTCCAAAGGAGAACGTCCGCCGATATGACTATAGCAGTTAAAGGCGGGGTGTAAATGGAACAAGGAAAAAAATTGAGCATTTGTGTGACTTTTACCCTCATGAATTAAGTTATGTCTTCTTAAATTTGATAACTCAGTAAAGCTCTTCTTGCAAACTTTACATGTATGCTGTTTTAACCCTCATGTATTAAACTGTGATTTTTTCAAGGATGCCAACTGGGTAAATCTCTTGTCACAGACTTCACACTTGTGTGGTCTTTGGACCTTATGAATTACACTCTTTTTATTTATATGGGAAATCTTGCTACAAGTTTTGTCACCATTGTTATACTTAATAGACTCTTCTGATTGAAGGTTTTTTCCTACAGAAAAATGTTCTGTGACATAACTTCCTTGACTTTCTGAAACAGTAGAATGGCCCAGTGCAGGATTATCCTTTACTCCATCTTTTCTCTGGTCTTCAGCAGAGGTAGAGGTGCTTTATCGCTATTGTTATAAACTGCTCCTAAGCATGATCTGAAATGATGGAAAATTTGCCATCATTAATTATAAGAATGAGCCAATTTAAGCTGAATATTTCTGTATTGTCGAGCAATAGGGAGATGGACTGGCTGTGTGGTTTGAAATAGACTGGTAAGTCTGCTGTGGCAGATCATTTTTGGAAATTTAACCATGAAATAATTGTACAAGTTAAATGATTAAAACAAATAAGTAAACTGATAGACTTAATGGTTTGGGGAAAAGCAGTTATTTAAAAAGAATAGAAATCGTTAAATGAATTTTGAATATCGCCAACTGATTCTGTGTTTAATTTGTTTCATTATCAGAGTTGGTAATGAAACTTATCTGTCTTCTAGCAACTGTAATGGTAACAGGAATAAACAGACTGATAATGCAAATAAAGATTTGCAATACTCTCAGAAAGTTAATCAATTTTCTTAAAGAGATAAGTGATATTGTTACTTCACTGTGGTTAGCTTCTGTTTTTTGGTATTGTGTGGCAAAGCATTTGCAATTTGATTAGGAAGAGGTTAAACATCCTGACCTACAAAAATCGGACTGTTAATTTAATTGCCAATTATCATATTCAGGATATCAGACTAAAATATTTATGCTATGTAGTCCTGGACATTCTTAGTTCATACATTCTTTCATACAATGTCATTCAAGGAAGATAGTGTTTTCTGAATTACATACCTTTTATTAATATTTTTCAGGTTTTAAACTTATGATAAAAAGTGTTATTACAAGAAAGGATAATTTCATAAATGCAGACTTGAGCCATATTTTATTAAAAGTTAAAACCTCACTCACGTCAAGCTAAAGTCAATGAAGAGGTTATTTTTATCCTTGCTATTACTGTATACCAAAGCTATTTTATATATCTGATGTATAACACTTTTCGTTACCAAGATTGTTGATTAAAAGCATTAAAATTTCTTCACACTCAGTATAAAACAAAGATCCAACCATGAGTAATTCACTTTCATCTTTATTAGCAGAACTATATATGAGCGATTTGGAAGCACATACCAGAAGAGCCTTCTCATATATGTTTAAATTGCATGACAAGTCTGTTGATAATTTTGGTGTAGCTCAAGTTTTTAATTGATTCATTAAAACTGCATAATATATATTGTCACGCGAGCATCGGAACACCCTATAGAGTGGGCGACAGGAGACGGGTCGGCGTTCGCCCCGCCCCCTCGTTTGTCTTATAGCGTTAAGAAGGGATGGTTAGGGGAGGGATGTCAGGCCCCTGAGCCGTCTCTTTACCCTTCTCCTGGGTTCTGGAAATTCGGGACATTCAATCTAATCCAGAACCTTCTAGATCGGCAAGCGGACCCTATATAAGCAACACGTCGTGCGAGGGGCAGTCAGTCACAGTTCTTGGTGTAAGAATGCAGTGCTAGTGTACGACGCATCGGAAGATTGTACGTAATTACGAGTGAAAGTGAAATTGTAACGGACGAACTGGTGAATCGTAATTGTGTGCATTACGTAATTCTGTGTAATTGGCAAGAGTTTAACTGTAAGTCGGTGGAAATAAAGAAAATTTTTGAGTGGTGAAATTGGACTTTTCATTTCACGAACCCACAAAGTCACACTGGTGTCAGGAAGCGGGAAGACAACAGCACCGAACATTACAGCCATGGACGCGGCATTGGAAAAGATTTTGGAGAATATGATGGAAATGAAGGCGGAACTGACAGAAATGAAGACGGCCAACGGCAACATCACCGAGAAGATGGAAGAAATGAAGGCCGAATTAACAACAAAAACGGAAGCGGCAAATAACAGCCTGGCCGCGAAGCTGGAGACTACAAATAACAACCTGGCCGCGGAACTGAAACAAATGAAGACGGCCAACGACAACATCACCGGGAAGATGGAAGAAATGAAGGCCGAATTAACAACAAAAATAGAAGCGGCAAATAACAACCTGGACGCAAAGCTGGAAGAAATGATGACGGCTAACGGTAACCTCACGGAGAAGATGGAAGAAATGAAGGTTGCGAACGAGGCCCTCGCCGCCAAGTTTGAGGAACGGTTGGCCGGCGTGCGGGATGACGTCACGAATCTGGGCAAGCGGATGGGTCAAGTAGACGACCGCCTTAATGATTTAGAGGAAAAGGCCGACAAGTTCGCAAAACCCCTCACCCGCCTGATGGAGGAACACCGGCCTTATGTGTGGACAGAGGACGCCGAAAACGCTTTCCAGCACCTAAAGGAGACCCTGTGCAGTGCTCCAATTTTGGGTTTCCCACAACCGGGTGGCGCCTTCATTGTGGACACCGACACTAGCGACCATTGCATTGGAGGTGTCCTATCGCAGATCCAGGACGGCCATGAGCGGGTGATAGCCTAATACAGCAAGACGCTATCCAAGGCAGAGAAGAACTACTGCGTCACCCGACGAGAATTATTGGCGGTAGTAAAGACCTTGGAGCACTTCCATAAGCATCTGTACGGTCAGCCATTCCAACTGAGGACTGACCATTCCGCCCTAACCTGGCTATTGAGCTTTAAGAACCTGGAAGGCCAGAGGGCACGTTGGGTCCAGAGGCTGCAGGAGTACGACTTCACCTCGGAACATCGTAGAGGGAAGAGCTACGGTAACGCAGACGCCATGTCCCGAAGACCATGTCCAGAAGAGTGCGGCCAGTGCACAAGAGTGGAAGAGAAGGAGCGTGCCGCAGCAGTCCGAGTAGTTGTGGCAGTGCCTGCTGAAGGCTGTGATAGCGCAGGCCTGAGGAGGGAGCAGCTGGCGGACGCAGACTTGGGGCCACTCTTGAGGGAAGTGGACGCAGGGACGAGACCAACCTGGGAGGACATCGCACCGAGGAGCGCCACCTACAAGTCGTACTGGGCCCAATGGGACTCGTTGAAGACCAGAGAGGGCGTGCTGTTCCGGGTATGGGAGTCACCCGATGGGAAGACGCAGAGAGAACAGTTGGTACTTCCCCGGAGTAAGGTCCCGGAAGTCTTGGAGGAAGTGCACGCCGGTACTTCGGGAGGACACCTGGGAGCAAACCGAACGATTGACAAACTTCGGCAGCGCTACTTCTGGCTGAGAGTCCGAGCAGATGCTGGTGGTACACCTGGACCGCCTGGCACGCTACGATGGTGCTGTTCGGGACGACCAGCTTTGAGGAGGGAGCAGTGTCACGCGAGCATCGGAACACCCTATAGAGTGGGCGACAGGAGACGGGTCGGCGTTCGCCCCGCCCCCTCGTTTGTCTTATAGCGTTAAGAAGGGATGGTTAGGGGAGGGATGTCAGGCCCCTGAGCCGTCTCTTTACCCTACTCCTAGGTTCTGGAAATTCGGGACATTCAATCTAATCGAGAACCTTCTAGATCGGCAAGCGGACCCTATATAAGCAACACGTCGTGCGAGGGGCAGTCAGTCACAGTTCTTGGTGTAAGAATGCAGTGCTAGTGTACGACGCATCGGAAGATTGTACGTAATTACGAGTGCAAGTGAAATTGTAACGGACGAACTGGTGAATCGTAATTGTGTGCATTACGTAATTCTGTGTAATTGGCAAGAGTTTAACTGTAAGTCGGTGGAAATAAAGAACATTTTTGAGTGGTGAAATTGAACTTTTCATTTCACGAACCCACAAAGTCACAATATATAAGATCAACAAGAAAAGTTCACAATGGCAATTGAGGAAGTCAATCAATAATTTATTTTTCTTAGTAATACTTAGTAATACTTCATTCAGAATGTAGACAAAACTTACTCAAGCAGAAAATTGCATAAAATGCAATGGTTTCAATCCTCTTTCACATGAATTAACAGCCATTAGGAGCCTATTTCATAGACTTAACATACCTCTACATCCAAAATAATATGATGAATTTAAATATATATTAACAATACGTACAAAAGATGCTTTAATACAAATTAAATTAGAAAAATTATCAATTGCAACTGGAGACAAAAAATTTAAAACAGATTATTGCCCTTCAAAGCACAAAACATAAAATATAAAAAAATGTATTTCATTTATCCATGTGTATTCACTAAGCTTGAATGAATATTTCGAGATTATAAGAGCAAACTAGCACAGTAAAACAGAGGTTCACTCAAGAAGCTGTTAAATAATCCTTTAAAAACACAACTACTACAGAACGAGGTATGCATGGGAATTTTTTGTGTGTAATTTACGTCCTCCGTTTACTCATATCGGACAAATGCACTGGAATAGATTGTGAAGATTGTGAAAAGGATTGACAAAGGAATGTTCTAGATAACAGAACTCTGAAGGAACATAAAATATAAACAAACAGGGAAATCGGCAGTTACTTTTCATTTCTGGAATGAGAACCATATAAAAGAAGATATTAAATTACCTAAGCCATTAACAACAAAACTTTAACTTACAACATAGGAAACAGTTTTTATTGTAAAGAATATTTCACCTGTATTTTAAATTTTTATGTGCCATCACTGAGTGGACTAATATATAAAAATATTCCAAGTGAGGGAGCTAATTACAACAGCAAACTATGCAGTAAATTGCCAATCAGCTGATAATGAGACAGGTACGCTTCCAAAAACATATGTTTTTAATTGTTAACATGAGTGATGTTTTAATAAAATATGCTCAGGATTGATTTATTTAAAAATAACTTAACATCAAAGTAGATCCAAAATAAAACTATGCTACTAGTTGTATCCCAAAATTTAATGTTGCTTTCTTGAAAAGTTCCTATTATAATAAGTATTTCAGTTAAAAGTCTTATCTATAGAGCTGTAAAATGCTTGCAGTAATCACATGGCTCGGCTACATGGAAAGTGCTGTATTCGGTAGGTGTACTAATTTGTGGAGCAAAGCTTTCCTTACAGCTGAACTGAAATTTAACCCTATGTTCCAATAAGTTGGGCTTATTTTTGTTCCTTCGTTTGTTTTAGAAATAGTGCATGGCAATTAATGGAAGTTTCAGTGACATATGAATATCATAAGCTGCCAACCTGACTTAAAATGCTAGGCATGGCATTTATGAATCCTTTTGTTCAACTACATAAGCTATATAATTTAGTGACTTGTTTGACAAATGATTACTATATAAGCAATTTAATTCTACAAGAGAGAATCTGCAGTCAATTACATAGCATCTTTAACGATCATCATACAAACAAATGAAAGCTCAATACTGAAGATGTGACTGAGAAATCCAAGTTTTCCTCATTTTAATTCTCATTGTAGTGCGCCTTCACTATATATACTGTGTGTTTGTAGTACACAATTTTTAAAAACGAAATGGAAAACATATTTTATATGCGAATTTACTCTTTTATTTGTTCGTTCTGCTGAGTTTGGTAAACCATTGAAGGTTTGCAGAAAATTCTGTTAGAAATGAACACAGCATGTTATTTTTGTATTTATTATTAAGCTCTGAAAGCGAAACAAATTTAAAGGCAGGATCTTTTGGCAGTGTTTCCAAATTCATAATCTGATTTCTATTTTTTTAAATAAATATTTTCCCCTAAACCATTAAATCTATCGGACCATTTAATTGCTTTAATAGTTTAACTTCTGGATTTATTTCATGGTGACATGACCAAAAATGATTAAAGGTCAATTTATCAGTCTGTTTATACCTAATATTCCTTTAGTTCTGGTTTTTAAATGACGACTGGTTTTTCCAATTTAAACCTGGTCATAATCTAGGCAATTAAACTGATGTCAGATTTTTTATTACTGCAAAAAATTGATAAATAGGCCATGGCAAAAAGTAGGCTCAGCTAGTTCATCAATTTTCTTAAAAACATACGTGAAGATTACATAAGCTAGTTGCAGTGAAGCAACAAATACTACACAAATATAACTATTTGCAACAAAATCTTCATTTATCTTAAGAAAATGATGTAAATGTTTCTTATTAATTGATACAATCGATTTCATAAACCCTTGATGGTTATTTTATATTATTGTTTTATACTTATTTGATGGCTGAAGATGTGAACCAAGGATTTGCGAAATTAATCTCATGAATTTATAACAAAAATTTACATCATTTTTTTAAGATAAGTGAAGTTTTCATTGCAAATAGTTATATTTGTACAGTAGATAATTGAAGTCTGTGATAGTTATATTTTACGCAGTATTTGTTGCTTCACAGCTGTTATGTTGTTTTTTGTTTTAATTGGGATAATCACTTCTCATAAATTGCTTGTTTGTGTCTTTTAGCTTTCATTAATTAAATTACACAACTTTAAACATAATCACTGGAGAAATTCACAAATTTCACACTTGTGGCTTTTTGGGTTTATGAATTAAACTATGCGCCTTCAAATTCCACAATTGAGTAAATCTCTTCTGACAAATTTCGCATATGTGTGGCTTTTTACCCTCGTGAATTAAATTATGTCTTTTCAAGCCTGACAACTGAGTGAATCTCATCTCGCAAATTGCACATTTGTATGGCCTTTTCCCTTCATGAATTAAATTATGGCTTTTTAAATTTGATAACTCAGTAAACCTCTTCCCACAAGTTTCACATTTGTGGGGTTTTTTACCCTCGTGAATCAAATTATGATTTTTCAGAGATGACAACTGAGTAAATCTCTTGTCACAAATTGTACACTTGTGGGGCTTTTTGCCCTCGTGACTTGAAATATGTCTTTTCAGATTTGACAACTTATTAAATTCCTTCTCACAAATCTCACACTTGTGTGATTTTTGAGCCCCGTGATTCACATTCTTTTGCTTTAAGTATGGATCTTCGCTATCAGTTTTTCCACAACTGTTGGAGTTAACAGATTGCTCTGATTGAATGTTTCTTTCTTCAGAATAATTTTCTGTGACATAACTTTCTTGATCTTCGGAACTTACGGAATGTTCTTGTGCACAATTATCCTGTCTCACATTCACACTTCCACCTTCTCTCAGATCTTCAGCTGAGGTTGACTGTTTACCACTATTGCCATAAACGGCTTCTAAGCATGAACTGAAATAGAAGATTTACAATCATTAATTACGAGAATGAAAGCCAATTTTAACTGTAAACAGCATCTATGATAACAATAGGCAAACGGAGTGGCTCTGTAATTTGATACTCAGCTTGCTTGCCTCAAAATTCTGTCTGTATTTGCAAACAATGATTAAGAGCAGGTTAAACAATCTTTGCCATATTTCCTAACTTCATAACCAATTATCTTTGAAAGTATTTAAAATATAGTCTCACATTATTAAATTTTAGATGAGTCGCATTTTTTAACACATCTGCTTCACTTTCGTACCTATTTTGAGGACATGTTTCGCAAATCTTTGCTTGCATCTACGGCTCTTGTGCGAAGAGCTAGGTACGAAAGTGAAGCAGATGTGTTAAAAAATGCGACTCATCTAAAATTTAATAATTAAATAATAATAATAATAATAATAATAATAATAATAATAATAATAATAATAATAATAATAATAATAATAATAATAATAATAATAATAATAATAATAATAATAATAATAATAATAATAATAATAATAATAATAATAATAATAATAATAATAATAATAATAATAATAATAATAATAATAATAATAATAATAATAATAATAATAATTTAATAATTTTTCGCTTCACTGTGGTGTTCCAATACAGTTGAATCTCGATATAGTCTCACATGTTTATGTGATGCAGAAGAATCATTTTTAAGTTCATTGATATACTTGTGTAAATGTCACTTAGATAAGATAGCTGCTTTCTTAATTATCAAAAGTTATCATAATTTATTTATTTATAAATAACAATCATGTTTAAACAAAGTAGATCCACAGTAAAATGAGGTACTGGATTTGTTTCCCAAAACTTAATTTACGTCTCTCAAATAGTTTCTAGATAATGGGTCATTTGATTAGAAAATCTAATTCATAGAAAATTCTGTACATATTAAAAATGGAAAGAAACTATGACTATACTTCCAGAGAGAAAGGACATGACTTGGCCACATGTAAGCAGGTATACTTGGCAGGCATACCAATTTGTAGGGTAAAACGTTTCCTACCGAAATTTATTATTAGTATTGATGTAAGATTTGAAGCTTTCAGGGCGATGATTATTAAGTACAGCTCCTCAAGTTACCAGCCGCGTGATATTTATAAAGTTGCTCGAGCTTTCGGCCATGTATACTCTATGGCCTTCTTCAGGAAGTGAAACTTCCACTTGTGTCCAGTTGCAATGTTTCAAACACCACTTGAGTCCCTAAGCTTATTTGTCTTCATCATATGCAGCTTATGTGCAGTTGCTCTTCTGGAATATATAAGATGGTAGGTCTATTTTCCAATGGAAACAGACACATTTGTCATTTCTTGAAACCCCTGTTTGATGGCAGCCAGCAATTATTCCTTGTTATTTACAACTTATTGTTCTGCGATCTCTGTTGGTCAGAATTTTTGGTTGCCCTAAACATAAACCATTATCATAATGTCCATCAACCTTCCACTTATGTAGGACACATGCTATTGTTCATTTGGGACTTTATCTTAGGTACTATTGCTCTGCTAGCGCGCCTACTGAGGTGGCACCCACAATTAAGCCATTACCAAGCTCTGCACCAAGTGCCATCTTGTTCTGAACTGATGCTCTTGTACACACTGCACATGCTCATTGCCTACTGCAACATATTGAGGCTAAAACAGTCAAATGACATGCTAAATGAACTAAAACTTTAGGTGCCTAATTACTTTATGCTAGATAGTGCATATTGATGATGCATGGTAATTGGTAACATATTGCATTTTCTATAATATGTCCAATTTGTAAATTTGTTAACTTTAAAGAGAGTCGATTAAAGACACTAAACAACACTTACTTTTAAATTTTTCCGGAACATGTTTCTGAGGCTTTGTCTCTATCATCAGCCGGCTCTCGACTGGTTCTCATTGGTGTAGTTGACGATATTTTGTCACAGGTCTCCTCTAGTGGCGGTTCAAGGAACTTGCTGAACAAATCTTTCTGGGGGATGTCGAAATTGAATACTTTGTTCCTATTTTTTGAAATGAAGATTTGTTCCCATGTGGATAGTTCTTGTTTTCCTGATGTATGTTTGAGTAGTTTTGGTTCTGGATTTATATTGTGGTTTTATTCCCAAAAATGTGTGGCAACTGCTGATTTTTCTAATTGTTTTATATTTTATGTTTCTAAAGTGTTCCTTTGCTCTTGTTTCTAAATTTCTTTTGGTTTTTCCAATATAAATTTGACTACAGTCATTGCATTCAATTTGATATATACCAGACTTTTTGTTAGATGGAATGGCATCTTTGATGTTTGAGCAAATTAGGTTTTCTAAGGAGAAATGGTTGACTGGTGCTAGTTGAATGTTTTGTTTTTTGAAGACTTTTTTGAATTTATCATAGGCCCATGGATGGTAAGTGAATTTTTTGAAAATCATATTAGTTTCTGTAGCTGAGAGGGTTGTGGTTTCCTTTAGTAGCTTCTTCTTTTTTGCTAAGTTCACTTTTTTGTCCACTAATGATTTGGGAAAGTTATTTTTTTGTGCTATTTCAATTATTTTGTTGTATTCTGTTTTGTATTCTTCTGCTGTGAGAGGGATGTTTACCAGTCTGTGTGTTAAACTATTGAAGATTGCCTGTTTGTGGGATCTTGATCGTCTCTCTTTAAAGTTAATTTATCATAACAACACTGTTTTCAACACTTCCAAGAAAAGAATTCCTAGAAAGGAATTGTAAATTTGTATTGGTCCCATAGGATTCAACTTAAAGCAAGTTTTACTCTTAAAAAAAAAAAAAAAAGACTTCCTGAAGAAGGTAAACATAGCCGAAAGCTCAAGCAACTTTATAACTATCACATGGCTGGTAACCTGAGAAGCTCTACTTAATCATTAGTATAATTGAGAGATGGTACAGACTTCAATGCACAATATGGCTTATATATGAGCCATTTTTAAATATATATTTAAGTTACAAGTACCCTCTCCACTGTAAGATATTATCAAATTGTAGTGGAATTACCAAGTTACTGACTGCACATAAAAACTAAATGTTATTTCATGCAATTTTGAGCATTTAATCTTCCCCTAAGGAAAACTATTAGGAATGAATCTGTGTAGTGTTTAATGCCCACTTTTACTACATGCGGCACCACAGACGGTGACACTGATGACACATTAGATGAAGATGGAGTACCGGTGAAACGAAATGGCGGGGGAAAACAGAGATCCCAGAGAAAACCTGCCCCAGCACTGTGTTATCCACCACAAATCTCACTTTGTGGTTGCCTGGGACTGAACGCAGGTCTTGGTGGGAGCCAAGTGGTCTAACTACTCAGCCCCAGTGCAGCCACACTGCAAGGAAGCTAACAATCAACATAAAACTGACCTTCAGCTACAAAAAGCAAATGCTTGTTACAAGTTGCCAATATGACATAAAGTGCTAAAAATAGTATATAAAAAGAGAAATTAAAGCATAAATAGTTGACAGCTGTAATTGGAAAATTTGCAATGAGCAATTATGTTCTCTTGCAGTTGAAATAACTGTAAATATTCAATATCACAGCTAACATAATTCGATAATTTATTACACCTTTCAAAAGGAAAACATGATTAAAAGACTTACTGAGTCATGTTTTATCAGAACTCAAAAATCTGCTAATGTCTACCATTAAAAACAGAAACATTTTTGGATACATCTCAATCCCATTCTCAGCTGATTGGAAACTGACCAATATCTGCACAGTTGGCTGTTGCGTGAATCGCTCTTAATATTGCAAAAACTCTTTGTAGTTGGTTTATTGATACTCGTCACTTACTTTTTTATATTATTGAGAGACTACTTTTAAAGGCAATCGCCTCCATTTTCTATCTCTTTCCAACTAGCATCTGCTGTCTGCTCTCTCTCTCTCTCTGGTGGTGGAACTATGAACTTTTTTTGTCAAATTATCTACTGCTGGGATTTCAAAGTTCATTACGCGATCCTTATTTGTCCATATGAATAATATGTTCTCCCATGTTGTCAGTTTATTTTGGTTTATCACTGCTTTTAATAATTTTTGATTTGTATCAATGTCATGATTTTCATTCCAAAAATGAAATGCTACTGCTGACTTATCTTCTTATTTCAATCTGATGTTCCTAAAGTGCTCTTTGACTTTTTTTTTATTTACGTCCGCCCCAACGTTAAGTTATATCGGACGGTGAATGAATTGGGTGAAATGATGCTCAAATGAGTCCAGGGTCCATGGAGCTTAGAGTTACCGGGCATTCGTCTTGAAGGATAAAGGAAAACCCCTGAAAAAACCTTATCTAGGTAACTCACCCTGACCGAGATACGAACTTGGGACCTCTTGAACGTGATGCAGACATGCTACCAACTATGCTACCGAGGCGGGCTGCTCTTTGACTCTGGTTTTTAGATTTCTTTTTGTTTGACCTATGCAGCATTTTTCACAATTCTTGCAACTTATTTGGTATATTCAGGATCTGTTACGTGATGGGATTTCATCTTTTGTTTTTGAATCTAGCAATTTTAAAACTGAGTGTCTATTAGTAGGTGCCAAGATGATATTTTGTTCCTTGAAGATCTTTTTAAATTTATTAAATGTTTTTGGGTGATATGTCTGTTAATATGATTAAAAGCATCATGAAAATTAAGCTGAAAACCTTATTTAGCTATAAATTATTAAAATTTGAAACTTCATTCATGTTCTGAAAACATTCCTGTTTTTATAATTTAATGTGAGTGAAGTTTTATTAAAATATGACTCAGTAAGGCTTTTAGCTTCACTTATAGTCATAACAATTTAATTATAAAAGCGTCATAATGATAATATATGGAAATTAATGGTTCTTTCAAATACCCATGTATAGGATGAAGCATGGAAAGGTAGTGTCAGACTTAATAATTCAATGCCATAGCTGGAATTTCAATCACGGATCTTCCGGCCTCCATCCGATTGCTCTTAACCATTGAGCTACTATGGCTACGTTGACTCTATCCAAAACCTTTGCAAATACATGGCTAGTGTGAAGGAACAATTAATTTCTATCAATTAACTTATCTACAAGAGTTTAATATTACACTGCAATTTATTATTACATGCATATTTCTCTCCTCCAACTGCGCAGGATTGATTTTGTCCCTTCTAGTATTTCATCTGTTTATACCGTGTAAGGTTATAATGTGGGGGTAAAGAATGTCCCCCAAGAACTCGTTATTTCGAGTTTCTACTGTATTTATATTTGCTGAAAGTAATTATTGTCTTTATTTGTAGATACTCAAGTTCTCTTTGTTCTCACTGCATGTTGTATAACATTTGCCTCAGTATAAAGTTTGTCAAACTCAACTTTGTGTACAGTGTTATATTTAAAAATGCGCTCTTTGCTATAAAAGTTAAACTGTCAGATATACAAATGAACGTTGTTTTCTTATGGTCTGTGTAACTAAGCCCACAGTATCTAGACAAAATTTATAAAGTGCTGGAGTCTTACCTTGGACATGTTATTGGAGAGAAGTCCTCATCCTGAAACAGAATAATTCAAATGTTAATATATTAATTAACAGTTCTGTGCTACATTTTATATTTTGCAAATACTGGTTGATAATTTCATTGAAAAATAGTCGATATTATAGATGCATATTAGAAAAAGCTAATATTGCACAGATTTTTGCTTTACAGAAACCAGACTGCATTGGACTATGCTACTGAGGAGATTCAGCACGGAGATCCAAACTTGGTCTATTGTATATACGTAAAACATGAAGCTATTAACAGTGAAGCAAACAAATATATACAAATAAAACAATTTGTAACTTAAAACTTCACTTATCTTATAAAAAATGATATTTTTTCTTATAAATTGTCTGGGATCACGATTTCATGTAAAACTTTTACACATCTTCAGCCGGAAACAACAAAGCTGTCACCATCGTTATGAACACTAGAAGTTAATATATTCTTGTTAGTACTACCAAAATCTGAAAATGAAACAAATTTAAAAACAGAATCGACTGCCAGTATTTCAAAATTCATTACACGATGTTTGTTTTCTAAAATAAATATTTTTTCCCAAACCATTAAATCTATAGGACCATTTAATTGTTTTAATAATTTAACTTCTGGATTTATTTCATAGTTAAATGACCAAAATTGATCTGCTACAACCAATTTATCAGTCTGTTTATATTTAATGTTATCAAAATGTTCTTTCATTCTAGTTTCTAAATTACGTTTTGTCTTTCCAATATAAACTTTATCACAATCAAACCAATTAAACTGATAAATACCAGATTCTTTATTATTAGGAATTTTATCTTTTTTAGAGAAATGCAATAAATTTTAATACAATATTTATTTTGAGGAACTAAAGTTATACCAACTTCTTTAAACAAAATTTGAAAATGTTTATAAACCCAAGGATGGTAAATAAAGTTTTAAAACTTATAATCGTCTTTTATTTTTTAAGGGTAGAAATATCATTAACAGTTTTTTGATATTTGAATTTTTCAATTTTTTTACTTATAAAGTCTTTAACCATCAATTAAAGCAGTGTTAATAATGCGTTTATATTCTTTATTAAATTCCTCTTTATTCAGGAATATATTTATTAATCTATAAATCAAACTATTGAAAACAGCAAATTTATGTGAAAAAGGGTTAAAACTTTTATTTTTTATGTAACTATCAATATGAGTAGACTTCCTATAAATACCACAGTTTAATTTAGTATTATTTCTTATCATCTTTAGATCTAGAAAAGGAAGAAATCCATTAATTTCAGTCTCTGTTGTGAATTTTATAGACTTATCTGGCAAATTTAGTAATTTTAAAGCATCATATATGAATTTATCAGGGACAATTGGAAAAATATCAATATATATATATATACCAAACTTTAAAAATTAAAGAGAATGCTGTATTTCGAAAAATCTCATTGTCACTTTATACATTTACCAATTGTACCCCTCTTTCATGACAAGGGATAAAGCAACCTGTTCAGCTTCGTGAGAGATCACATTGTTGAATACTGTGCCCTGATCGAGTTCTACACTTTTCTACTAAACATTCAATGCAAGTTTTTATTCAACCCTGAATCATTATAACATTATAACTCCTAGGCAGAATATCAGAACCATATGTGATCAGCAATTTCCCCCCTACTCCCCATTCCCCTACGACTTTCTTGCTGAGGCAAACTAAAGCATACTCTTAATATTATGAAACTATAAAACATTGTGTGTATAGGATTATGTTGAAAAATTAAAATGTGACATTCCAAAGCATCTTTTTAGTTAAAATTTTCCAATTAAGGTTAGTGAAATATATTGTAAACAAAAAAACTACACCAATCAAAAGAACTATTTGTAATCGGTTTATTGACACTTTGTCATTTACATTTTTATATTATCAATGGACTAGTTTCAGAAGCCATCACTTCCATCCTCAACCTCTCTTCAATTAGCTTCTCTTGTCATCTGCTCTCTTCTGTGGTGGTGGAACTATGAACTTCTTTATCAAATTATCTACTAGAGGGATTTCAAAGTTCATCTCGGTCCTTACTTTTTCGTAAGAATATGTTCTCCCATGTCAGTTTATTTTAGTTTATCACTCCTTTTAATAATTTTGGATTTGAATCAATGTCATGATTTTCATTCCAAAAATTAAATGCTACTGTTGACTTATCTTCTTGTTTCATTTTGATGTTCTAAAGTGCTCTTTGACTCTGGTTTTTATATTTATTTTAGTTTGACGTATGTAGCATTTTTCACAATTGTTACTTATTTGGTATATTCTGGATCTTTTAATTAATGGGATTTCATCTTTCGTTTTTGAATTTATCACTTTTAAAACTGAGTATCTATTAGTAGGTGCCAAGATTATATTTTGTTCCTGCAAGATCAAACATCAAAATTAAACAAGAAGATATCAGCAGTAGCATTTCATTTTTGGAATGAAAATCATGACTGATCCAAATCCAAAATTACTAAAAGGAGTGATAAACCAAAATAAACTGACAACATGGGAGAACATATTCATATGGAAAAATAAGGATTGCGTAATGAACTTTCAAATCCCACCAGTAGATAATTGGATAAAGAAGTTCATAAATAGTCGTAAGCTTTCACAGCCGGAGTCTAATTTGCATATAGAAGAATTTTCTGGCCACACGTTACGTTCACGTCTGCGGTGAACATCAACAGTTGTGGTGTTGTCTGAGTCTTCTGGGTGAAGTTTCAGTCACAACTGTCCCACTAGCTGGAGATGCGGCCATATTTATATCTAGTCTGACATCTTGTGTTTGGCCTGGTTGGCACTACATGGGAGGAGGAGGTGGTGGGCGGGGACTAGCTGCTCCAGTGCAGTCAGAACTTCATTGGTTTGTGTGTATTCTGTGATTATAAAAGTGTTTGATGCACTCAAGGTTCGGATGCCAGTTTTCGTTTAGTTTTAAACCTTCCTCTTCCATCATCTTCAACAGGCCCTGCTGACCAATGACTACACCGCACAAGAAGTCCGCAGAGCTATACGATCACGTAAACCACAAAATAACAGCCTCAAAAAACAAGAACCACCCAAAAGCAAAGGTACTGCCTTCCTGTCTTATTTAAAAAAATGTTACATACAGGATAGAATGCTTATTCAAGTGCCATAATGTCAAAACCATCTTCAAGCCCACAAGACCAATCAGTTCACTATTACACTCCACTAAATATCCTAGAGATCCACTAACTTCAGCCGGCATGTACAAAATCCCTTGCTCTTGTGGTTCACTCCATATAGGTGCTACACAACGTAACATCAACACCCGGCTTACGGAACACAAGAGATTGTCATCTAGGCACCCCAAGAATCTGCAGTTGCTGAACATGCACTCTGGGCAGAAGGTGAACACATAATTCAATACCAGGAAGCATCGGTCCTCTCATCTAAGCCATACTATCATGCCAGACTACAACGTTAGAGTTTTAACAGGAAGGAGGAAACTTTAAAACTAAACAAAAACTGCCATCTGATCCTTGAGCAGATCCAACACTTTTATAATCACAGAATACACACGTACCAATCAAGTTTCGACTGCACTGGAGCAGCTAGTCCCTACCCACCACCACCCCCTCCCATGCTGCGCCAGCTGAGCCAAGCACGAGACGCCAGACTAGGTATAAATATGGCCGCATTTCCAGCTAGTCTGGCCCTTGAAGTCCCTGTTGCAACAGGGCAGCTCCAGGGGAAAGCTAAGGAATTTGTATATAGCTAATTAATTAAATTATTCACATAGATATAGTGATGTGGCAAACTCTGCCAAAACAGTTGTACTGCACCTTCTGACAAGGAATACTGTATTCCAACAATTTGCCAAATAATGACTATGCTCTCCTACAAGCCATATGACACATTTAATATATGATAGCTATTAATCCAATAACTTGATGCCAGACTTAGTGCCACTCTAGCCTCAGTCTAAAATATAGATACTCATGACATCGTCCTTTAGTTCCAGGATGACACAAATGATATAAGACGTCAGAATATAAGACGTCGCCCCATTCTGAGGTTCAGCAAGAATTCCTTATCCATTCCCACACTCAAATATCCAAGGTTGCAAGTAGAGCCTCGGTCATTCTTGTGTCCTGGTGCCCACCTTTCACCTGGCCCAGGTATCAGTCTGGGCCTCACCTCCTCACCTAGAATCCACTGGTGCAATAGTGGTACTGCCATGATTTACACTCAACTTCTCACCAGTGTAGGTGTTTTAGTGGGTAGGCACGACAGTTCAGTCTGTCAGAGGAGTCCTGCACTCCAATCCCAGAGTCAGTGCGTAAAGGCATTTTTCCTCCACTCAAAACATCAAAGGAAAAAACAAAAAGTTCAGTCAGTTGTGACTGAAACTTCACCCAGAAGACTTAGACCATGCCACCACTGATATTGTTCACCGCAGACGTCAATGAAATGTGTGGATCTTCCAACTCCAGCAGACGATGGCTCCTGAGTCTGGAAAATTCTTCTTTATACAAAGAAGTTCATAGTTCCACTGATGACAACAGATGCTAGTTGAAGAGAGGTTGAGGATGGAAACAATGGCTTCCAAATATAGTCCCTCAATAATATAAACATGTAAGTGACGAAGTGTCAATAAACCAACTACAAATAGTTTTCTTTGATTAATTTTGACGTCACTGTTACTAACTTAATCCAATCACCCATAAAAGAACTAGAGCTTATTTCATGATGTAAACATTTGGGAAGGAAGCGATGGTGAGACAGATGACAGTTAGGCCACTAAATGGGCCAGCAAAGCTATACAAATAATAGATAACATTCATTACCTTCCCTACCCAATGAAAACCCTAACGCTCATTTGTCTCACTATCGCTGTCCCAGACATTTACATCATGACTTACGTCTGATTTTTAAAAGAAGATACGTAAAGGTCATCAGTTTCTCCACATGGGTAGTGTTGCCCACCAGATCCCCTTTCTTTTTCCTCTCAACACTCCAAACATAAACAAGGGTTCCAGTTATCTCACCTCAACAAAAATATGCACAGTTAATCTGTATTAACACAAAACACAAAACACAACATAACTCTTGCACCTCAAAATAGGTTTAATATCAGAAATTTGTTAAAAGGCCCTCCCAAAAATTCAATCACTACCAAAGAAAAACCAGGAATCTATGAGATCAAATGTGAAACTTGTCCTAAAATTTATATAGGAAAAACAAAAAGAAATATTAACATCAGAACTAAAGAACATATGAGAAACATTAAAAATGGTGAAACAGAAAAATAAGCAGTGGCTTTTCATTTTTTGAATACTAGACATGACATCAATTTGGAAACATCTCTAATAAAATACGTTAATCACCCCATAGACCTTTCCGTATGGGAAAAAATCTTCATTAACAAAAATCGTCATAGAGTCATGAATTTTGAAACTCCACCACCGGACATCTTTGACAAGTACATCACGCCATCTATTGACAATACAGAGAAGGAAGAAACCACTACAACTTGCACTAGTCGAGTATCAGCTGAGGATAGGAGCAAGAGCTCTTGAAACATGTCCTGTGAATAAACAGTGTGAGTGAAGCAATGTGTCAATATATTCTCGATTCACTTTTATACTAATCTGTATTAACCTACTTTAAAAACAGAAATAAGTTGTTCACACATTCACTGAGTTGTAGAGTCTTCACATGTGTGAGTTCTTTTAAATAATTGTTTGTACTATGTAACTAATATTCCATACTTATCATTATTGTTGCTATGTATCGTAAGTTGACTTTTATGCTCTAGTGCGGTAAGTATTTCTCCATAGAAACACATATACGCGATGCAAATTCTAAAATCTAATATTTATCTTCAATTATATTTATTAATATTTCAGCTAATATCTTAACTACTAAAATTCAGATTATATAAATACACATAGTGCAAAAAGTAATGTGCAACACACATGTGGTAAGCCCATAATGGAATCTCGAGAATTGAAAAAACTCAGTGCAAGCGCCTCGTTTTTTAAAACCTTTCCTCATTCCGTATACATTACTATCGCAATATACTATTATTAATGACTTTGTTAATTGACATGTTCATATCAACGCTGCGATATGATGAAATTTTGACCCACAGGAATTCATTTACATGCAAGCATGTGACTGTCACTTTTGGATAAAAGGAACAAGCTGTTCATGGATAAGGAGCAAACTCTCGTCTTTCTGTTGGAAGAATTCTCTAAGAGAACAGACAAATTCTCTAGATTGACTATGTAATGTAACAACCCGACAGTAAGATGATCTTTGTCTTGGACCATTATTCCTCGGTCCACCTCTAATCCTACCGCCACTACGTCTTGCTTCCATAAACACGTATTTTAATTGTGTTTTAACAAAGTAGGCTAACAATACACAGCACAACTAGGCAAACTCTGTTTCCCGCATACAACTAGCGATAACTGAGCTGAGGAGTGTGTGATTCACCAGTGTATCCAATCTGGCAACCTTTGTTTACATTACCATAGCAACGGCCTTCCCCTCTTACCCTTCGCGTCCCTTGCTTGATGACCTTCATGTATCTTCTTTTAAAAATCAGACTGTAAGTAGCCTGATATACAATATAGGACTTTTTCTAAATCTTGCCTCAATTTCACCACAAGCAGATGAGGCTTCTGTTTTCAGCCACCAATATTCATCTTTAATTTCTGCTTTATTATACATTTCAGGATTACTGTTTTGTATTTTAAGCTTCCTTACAGGATCCTCTTGAAGAAATTCTCTCTCATTCTGTGAGTTATAGTCTAGAAAAGATGTCTCTGACTTAATTTCCATTTTGATTGTTGTATCACAATTATCATCCAGAAGGCCAACATTACTGTTTGTCTTCAATGAAATGTCTTTGGTAAAGAAGTCTCTCTCATTCTTTAAGGATGTGCCATCTGAGAGAGGATCCTCTTCTCCAATTTCTATTTCAGAATCCATTTTTCAACTATTGTAGATGTGATGGTATTCTTCAAAATTTTAGTAACAAGCCTGTGGAATAATAAGCATATGTACAACAGAAATTATAAATGAATAATGAAATAATAATTATAGAACATTATTATTTTTAATGATAAAATAACATAATTAATGTACATCTTGTCCGAGAAGTGGAAAAGAGGAGCAATTAAGAGATAAGGGTGTAGTGGGACTCCTCCGTTGTTGTGGGTTTTAATGCCCCAAAGTTGCGGCAATATATATAGCAAGATTCGAGCTGGTATTTCGTTTCCCGTCATTGGTCTTACTTCGTCGATCTTACCTTCGTCCAAAATATTATGACTTGATGAAGAAGATGTTCCCTGAAGTTATCAGGAGAATCCTTAATTATACCTTGGCTAGCTTTTAATATTCTTCTGTTATATTCTTACTTACGAGCAATGAAAACTCTAAGTTACAAGGGTGGTAACAAGTGAAGAAATCATTAAGATTTTTAATTTGAATTTCTATAAGAAATCAATCTCTTGTTTATTTCTTTTAACACCAAATCCTTTACTGTGATCGGAATCAATCTAATACTTCAAACAGAACTAACACTTAAATATGTTCGAGCAATTTAAAAAGCGTCCGATCTCTTCAGCGTTCCAGAAAGAAAGACAAATTTTCTTTCGCTTTCTACACCAAGATTATTTAATCCTTCATTACTATTGCTACCCATATATTACTTTTATATGATTGGATGATCTACTACTACGTCACTACATTATGTAATACAATTATTACTACGGCCAATCACAAAACTACATACATTACACAATTTTTTTTTAATAAATTTTTCAACCCCTTTTTTAAATATAAATCAAAACAACTGTTACAACGGTTAAGTTAAAAAAAATAAACTAGTGAAGAAAATGACAAATAAATATAAATTCGTAAAAGAGCAAGTTATAAATATCAGTATGATACTGGGTAATATATTTGAGTCATGGAAAGATGAAAATGTTGGTAAGTAGACAAAAACTAATAAAAGACAAAGTGAAAAGTTGGTTTGCTCACTTTCTTCTCGGGCAGCCAGCCAGGTGAAAAGATGATATCTATTTAGATGGTATCATCTTTTCACCTGGCTGGCTGCCCGAGAAGAAAGTGAACATATTCATCACCAGGAAAGCTTCAGGTCTTATTTTGAAAAGTTGGTTGTCTGTGAGTGAGGTTATAGTGAAATAATAAAATTGGGGTACAGAAGATAGGAGAACTCATAATGGAAATTCAATAATAACAGCAAAGCAGAGAAGATAAGCTGAGAAATAGGGAAATGAATGAAGAGGGGACGTAAAATAAAATGGGAATTAAAGCGAAAAGTGGAAGGAGCATAAATTAGTAAGATCATAGAAAATAAACATGCCCAAATGGAAACTGGAGATGGAAAACAATTGCCATACAAAATATAACTACAGCTTTCAGCTATATGTGATCCTAAAATAAATTAAAGTACTCCATCAATCTTTTTTTTTTTTTTTTTTTTTTAATTTTACATCCTCCCACGTTAAGTCATATCGGATTATGAATGAAATGGGTGAAATGATGCTCAAATGTGTCCATTCAGCTTAGAGCTACCCGACATTCGTCTTTAAGGATAAAGGAAAACCCCAGATAAAACCTTATCCAGGTATTTTAGTTAATTGATGGAAATTAATCATTTCTTCACACTAGCCGTATATAGGCTAAGGTATATGATAGATAGTTTGACATTAAAAATTCAATGCCACGGATCTCCTGGTTTCCGTCCAGTCGCTCTAGCCCATTGAGCTACCATAGTCAACTTGCTGTCGTGACATTAAATTCTCCATTTGACTCGTATATTTCCCCAGTAAAGCAATTTGGGCTCTCGCATCCGAGATACACCGTTTGTGGCAATTTACTATCGTGAGTACTTGAGTCCCAGGCTTCATCATTTAACTCTTATTATTTTAGTTAATTTATGGAAATTAATCATTTCTTCACACTAGCCATATATAGGATAAGGTTTTTGATAGATAGAGTCAACATGAAAAATGTGCCGTGCAAAAATATGCCATGGCCGGGATTTGAACATTTGAACTTATGTAAATATATTAATGAAATGACTAAATAACAAACAAAATACCAGCTTAATTATTAATTAATTTTAAGTTTATGTACATATATATATTTGAAAGAACTAAACTATTATGAGTTAGAAACTTAGTTGTGTAGATGGGATAGCAGTATTTGTTAGTCTTAAGTTGGCTACTCTGCTGGTGTAATGGCATGTTACTAATATTCACTGTGAACAAGCTACACGTTTCCATTTATAAAGGCAATCAATGATACTGATTGTTCTACACACACAAATCCTGTATAGGCATCAGTTTCCACAAGGAAATCTGTAACGGTAGTTTATGTTTGAACTTTAAAATGAGTTTTGTTTTCTGATCTGATTATTAGTGGGCCATGTAATGACAATATAAAAAGAAATGATGGACGGTTGTTAGGAGAAGAAAATCAATAATCTTCATAGATATATGTTCCGTAATCTTGTTTGATGGTAAAAAATGTTGCATTGAATATAAAAGTTTAGTAACAGAAAATCAATAATCTTCAAAAAGAGATATGTTCTGTAATCTTGATGGTGGAAAGACGATGTGGGCAAGATAAAAAGTTTTAACAGTGATGAGTGGACATGCAGGAGTGAGCAATTTTATATTATTAATGGAAACTATTTATTAAGGAAGTAAGGATTTGGATGCGTATGGATGCGTAGGCTTCCACGGCCTGTGTCTTGATGTGTGATCTTGGCTTCCGGTGAAGGCCGCGTCATCTTGGTCGAAATTGCCGACGTTTCGCTCATCTTGTCGTGAGCTTCTTCTGGGCTCTTGTCCGCTCTTTGTCCGGTTGCTCCCGTTTATATACCGGTTGCGAATCTCTGCTGGTCCCGCCCCTTTGTCCCCGATTGGTTGCCTGTCTGCCAATGGAATCTTGCACCGGTGTCACCGCTTTTTGTTGGTTTTGGAGATAATTAATATTGTGTTTTGCTGTCTGGTTCGATTCCTTAGGGCTTTTTTTCCTGTGGTATTCTTCCCTAGATAGGATTTATCGATATGCTGGAAATAACCTACAATGATTGACTAGGAAAGAAAGTTCAAGTAAAATGTAATCCAGATGATACAATTAAATTATATATTACGAAATTGGACTCATCCAAAATTTTATTTATGTTACTATAAACCACACCTGAGAACGAGAGATCTCATGACTCTTATTTAATCAAACTCAATCATCAAGAGACAATTCAAACTAAAGCGAAGTAACCCTGTTACATCTGGCTTCCCAATCTGGGTCTTCGAAACAGTCAACGTGCATCCTATCTGCAATGAATAGAGAATCTGGTTACAAAATGGCGCCCAGCATGGGGCTGCAACCTCGTGGTGACCACGTGCTGTACACTCTTAAAATGTGTAAATAAACTTGCCACAAATTCGAAGCCCTAAAATTGGGATGCCATTTTATAACCAGATTTTCTATTTGTTGCAGATAGGATGCACGTTGACTGTTTCGAAGACCCAGATCGGGAAGCAACCACACCTGAAAACGAGAGGTCTCATGACTCTTATTTAATCAAACTCAATCTTCAAGAAACAATTCAAACTACAGCACAGTAACCCTGTTACATCTGGCCTCCCGACCTGGGTCTTCGAAACAGTCAACATGCATCCTATCTGCAACGAATAGAAAATCTGATTACAAAACTCAAATTTAACATTACAAACTCAAATTACAATTATGGCTTACAACTCCTAAGTACTTAAGTCCCAAACTTTTTTTATAAGGTTTTATTGTAGTTTCTATTTACAAGGGCAATCAATGATGTTGATTGTTCTAACACACAAATCGTGTATAGGTAAACTTTTGAAACAGAATCAGAACTGAAAAATCCAATGCCAGAGCTGGGATGAACCATAGACCTTATGCTCTATGCATATGCTGCTCTGCCACTGATCTACCATGACAACATGCTGGTATGTCATTCAATTCTCCAACTACTTCACGGGTGGGCATTACTTGCAATGTAACTGAGAAGAAATCCACCTACCTGATTTTACCATATAAAACAGAGCATAGCATTCACAGGGCCAGGCCTAGGAACATTGGACATGGCGCTTCTTCTAAATTGCTCTTGACTTTCTAATTCGAGGTGCATGAAATGCCCTTGTCTCACGCTGAAAGAAAGTAAAACACTGAAATTAGTAGTATCTGCACAAAACCTTAAAAGCTCAGTCCTCAATTCAGCAATCGTGGCCTTCCTTCAGTAATTACTAATAAATCGCGTCAGAATGCGTAACAGTAACATCTCTCGCGTATTTGAAACATTAAATGCAGCATTCGCGAAAATCTAGCTTGTTTTATTTCTGTGGAGTTGCCAGCCTGAGCTTGAGCGATACCTGACATGAAGGGTGACCTCTGGAGCAACATTACCTTTTAAACTGTAGATGTAGGTTAATTTGTTTGTTCGTTCCCCACCATAAGTAAATCTCAGTGACATTGGACAAGCTATGGTGGTTAACATCATGGCCCATTCCTTTATTAAATCATCTTTTTTCTGCTTTTGTTTGTGGGAGGCGGACCTGTCCAATAATACCAGTTACCTGCCCAATAATAATTGTATCTGGAAAAAAGAAAAAGAAAACCACGCAACCGTGATAACACAGCCTGACGAATCTATTGAATTAATATAGACGTTCAGTTATTTTAAGAGTATACTTAAATGATAATTAATTATTTATTCTGAATGATTTGTTTTTAACACCAATGTTTATGAAGAACAGTAGCAGTCTTACCGTGGTCTCACCTCACAGTTCAGTTTTCATTTCAATCATTCCACTTAAAATTATCAGAGGGAAATGATGTCATTCTTTCGTGTTTCAAACACGTATACTTTATTTGTTTTACAAATTATGCGCTAGTATTTAGAAAACGCTACACAATCTCAGATTATTTCACAAAATGATGGAACAGTAACGAATTATTTAAAGCTGTTTAGTTTTTACTCTTAATCGAGTTTCTGAAACTATCACCACTGAAAACAACTGATGAAGGCATAGAAGAAAAGGAAATGAGGGTTACGCAGGGCGGACTCAGTCAAAGGCACTATTCAAAATTCAGAAGTTGCCTGCTTAATGTTGCGTAGCGTCCACAACGCAGTGAGATGTGAACAACGATATTTTAGTACAGATCATATGCTGACAGTCATTGGTATAATAACTCATCCATTATTACATGAATGTGTTGTAGTTACCGCACTCCCGTCTTTAGTAACTAGGCAATGCGACTTCTCTACACCTGGCATGTGTTAAACTCTCAGGTAAGGAAATTATCCCGTTAAATTTTAATTGTATGCTAGGTTAAGTAATTTTGATCTCTGACTATAGTCTCTTTGAATAAGAAACTAACCTATTTTGCTGTATCCTTTTTGTTTGAAGTTAATTATATGCTCTATATTTTAGTGTATGGTATAGCAATTGTGGACTATTGAGTGCTATTGTGTTTTTGGTAATCATGCAGATGGGCGACGCACGGATATCGTGGCTCTGACGTCATAGCTCCAGCGTTGCCAACTTCACAGCACGCTAACACGGAAAATACCAATATGACTTAAGGAAACCAGCGACACTGTAACGTTCTGCTGTGTTCGCGTATATCGGAGCAGCGCAGTTGGCAACAACTTGATTTCGTGACGTCATTCCGTACCAACATAATTGTACGCCGCTCATCTGCACGATTATCGTTTTGTCTTCATTTACAAGCAATGCATTGACTTTAAACCAGTTTAGTACATTTTAGTTAATTGATGGAAATTAATCATTTCTTCACACTAGCCGCGTATAGGCTGAACCACGGATCTCCTGGTTTCCGTCCTATTGCTCTAACCCATTGAGCTACCATGGTCAACGTGCCTACACACGGCTAGTGTGAAGAAATGATTCATTTCCATCAATTAACTAAAATAATAAGAGTTAAATAATGAAGCCTGGGACTCAAGTACTTACGATAGTAAGTTGCCACAAACGGTGTATCTCGGATGTGAGAGCCCCTAGTGGTCTACCAGGGAAATATACGAGTCAACTGGAAAATTTAATGTCAGGACGGCACGTTGGCCATGGTATATCAATGGGTTAGAGCGACTGGACGGAAACCAGGAGATCTGTAATTCAAATCCCAGCCATAGCATTGAATTTTTCATGTTGACTCTATCAGTTTAGTACATTTTTCTACAGCTGATGTTACGTGTTTCTTTAAGGCTGTTATCATCCCTTGCTGTAATGAAAATACTTATATAATTCGCAAAAAAGTGTAATTTTAGCATCCAAATTGTTTTTAAGACACAGTAGCAGATCGTCTATATATAGTAAGAACAGCAGGAGGCCTAGAGTAAGATACTTGTGGAATCCTTGATACTACAGGTAAGAAAAGTAGCTTTGACTGCTTCCGTTTCTGCCAGTTGCTTGCGTTTCATGTGTGGCCAAATGAGCTCTGTTCCATGTGACAATTGGAGCAAGAATCTTATAGCTGTCCTTAATGATAGTCTTTGCCCTCACTGCGGCATTCACTCTGTCTTTGATATGTAGTGTCAAGACATTTTCTGCAGTCAAATGACAATATATTTAACTATCAGGTTGTCTGAGATCATTGCTGATTGTTTAAATGTACAGTTAGTTTCAGTAGTTCTAAATATGGAAATAGCATGAAAATAGAGACTAACCACGTACAAATCAGGTCTCAAATGGTAACTGTTGAATTTGTTTTAAAACTGTAGCAAAATTCTATTTTATATACCCCGAAAGATGTTTAAGATGATAACGGTGATGTTCAGAAAAGGCGGAAACGGGACAGCCCTATGCTACAGGGACAGGCTGCTCACAATAGTGACACATTTTAAATACGAGGGCTGTTCAGTAAAAACTTATCATAATTTTTTTTATGGTCATAATTTTTCGCACTAAAATCCAATCTTATTATATTCTGTTAGCTTAATGTAAAACAAACACGCCATAGTAGTTTCATTGTTGTGATGTTACTCCTGGTTCCCGCCTGTGAGAACCAGGCAAGTTCAGACATGTTCAGTATCTCGAGATTTAACTGTATTGGAACACCACAGTGAAGCGAAAAATTATTAAATTTTAGATGAGTCGTATTTTTTACACATCTGCTTCACTTTCGTACCTATTTTGAGGACATGTTTCGCAAATCATCGTTTGCATCTACAGCTCTTATGCATATGCATAATATGTTATGCATAAGAGCCGTAGATGCAAACGATGATTTGCGAAACATGTCCTCAAAATAGGTACGAAAGTGAAGCAGATGTGTAAAAAATACGACTTATCTAAAATTTAATAATATTCAGTATCGTCTACCGCTGCAATGGAGGTAACATGCAGTTAAAGTTGATGTTAGAGGAAGATCCGGAGTTTCTTTAAAATGTAATCACTGCTGATGAAACTTGGCTACATCACTTTGACCCTGAGAGCAAACAGCAAAGCTCAGTGTGAAAATCTCCTTCATCACCAACCCCCAAAAAAGCAAAAGTGGTCGCTTCTGCTGGGAAAGTTATTGTCATCTCATTCTTTGACATTCATGCAATGGTTTACCAGCATGTTGCACCTGCACACACATCAGTAACTGGAAAATACTACAGGGAGGTCCTGAAAACATTGCAAGTCCATATCAGGTGCAAAAGACCACATTTCCGTGAAGCAGGCTGGATGCTGCACCACGATAATGCGCGGTCGCATATTGCCAATGTTGTTGCTGAATATCTTGCAAAAATCAACGTGAAGTGCATCCATCACCCTCCCTATAGTCCGGATTTAGCCCCATGTGGCTATTTTTATTCCCTAACTTGAAAAATGCCTTCGTGTGAGGCATTATCCATAATCAGAAGCAGTGCTGAAGGCTGCGTAGGTGATTTTGAAGGATCTCTCAAAAAATAGTTTCCAGCATATCTTTGAAGACTGGCAGAAACACTGGGACAAGTGCATCGTATTCAGTGGAGACTATTTTGAGAAGGAACATCAAAATTATGAGGATGAGTAAAGGTACGTTGTCAAAAAAAATTGTGATCATTCTTTATTGAACAGCCCTCATACTCAGGAATGACGCTTCAGACTCCAGGAAATAAGACATCATTATTGGTTCTCTTTCTTTTGGTCATGCAAAGAGAACAAAGTTTCAATGCGATCACATAATAACCAGCACTTAAAATATTTGATTATTGCTTAAACCTACCTGCAGTAAGTAAAAGAATAGTAATTGGAGGAATTTAGTAATGGTGACGTCAAAATTAATTGAAAAAACTAATTGCAGTTAGTTTTTAACACTTCGTCACTTACATTTTTATATTATTGAGGGACTAGTTCTGCAACGGCTTCTGAAACTAGTTCCCTCAATGATATAAAAATGTGATGAAGTGTCAAAGCTGACTACGAATAGTTTTTTCAAAAGAATAAGTTTCTTAATGAATGATTGTTGAAGAATGATTAGAAATGTGAATCTATTGTTACTTTTGTTGGTTTTTTGTAAAACTTTATTATGGGTTTACTGTGTGCAAAATTTTAAATATAATTAAATTGCAAACAAAATAAAGTGGAACGGGATTTCTTCGTTGTAGAGGTGTTTCCAAAGTTGGGAAGCCATATGTAGCACGACGAAATGGTCTCTCACCTTCTTTGCTGTTTGAGCGTCATCTTTCTATCAGCCATCTAGGAAAACGACTATTCCACAACTAGTTGTTAATTCTTCTATTGTATCTGCTTAAATATGAGTCAAGGGTGGCTACGAGTGAAAGAAATAAAATTTGAATAAGTTAAATTTCGTAATATATAATTTAAGTTTATTTTCCATAACTTCGATGTTTCCAAATGTAATCTTAATTAATTTTTCACCATTTTTAATAAAATATCACATTACAGTAGGAATGCTTTAACTACTACTAATCTCAAACATAACTTAAAACTTTAAAAGATTATATTGATGGATTAAAAAAAAACATCTACTTCCTGAGTACATTGATCGAAAGATGATTTCTCTCCAAGCTTCTTCAGCAAGATTATTGATTTTTACTTCCAAACGCTGAATATACACTATTACACAATATATTTTCTTTTAGATTACTCTCCTGCACGTTCACTTATCACTATAAAACTTTCATCTTCTTCGCGTCCTTTTTCCACAAGGAAGATTATTGATTTTCTATCTCCATAGCAACCGTTCATTACTTTATACTTACGTCACTTGTACCAGCCAATATATATATATATATATCTCTTGTTTATTATTTTTCTTTAGAATTTCTCTTCCACATATGTAATATAAACATAATATATTTAAACATTTTTTTTAATTCTAAATAACACTACCAAGTAAATAAACAAAACTCATTTTTAGTGCCAAACAAAAACAACTGTTACAAAAGTTAGAGGCATGACTTAGTGAAACTGAAGCTCTCTAGCTTTCCCCCTCTACTGTCAGTTTAGATTGTCTCTTCCATCGTGCTGACTCTACTAGTCAGCTGTATCACTCTCGCTTTCACTGTTGGATCCAGTCTGCATTTTCTTTGGAAATATTTGGTAACTTATATACTAGAGTGCGTTTGGGTTAAGTTTAGAAAGAAAGAGCAATAGTGAAGGAATGGCCTGAAGTACCTCCCATTCCCTGCAATGGATAAAGGATGTTTCTTCTGGTCAAAAACTTCCCTTGCTGTCAGCTTTTTTCCACCACTGGTTCCTCAAATGTGCAGATTCCCCCTTCCACCTACACTCTGAAAGATTCATCACAACACCGTGCGAACAAGTGTTAATAGTGCTTTCTCTTTGTAGAAATCCATGACTTTTTATCTCACACAGACTGTAATTCACGAGCTTGAACTCTGTGTGGCCTACCAGAAAAGCAAGAAGACTTTGAAAGCTAGCAATTCATTTTTTGGATGCTTTAATATGTACAGAAAAGCAAAATAGTGTTGAAAAATACATGATTTTTGTTGTGGTTATTTTCCCGCCTTAACATGCAGCAAGAGAGAAGAGTGAGCCACATGATGCTTTAGTGGTGAGGAAGGCAGAAGGTGCCGCTCACACATGTGCACACCAACATCAATTTGTTCGTAGTTTATCTATAATTTGACATTCAATAGACTTTTCTTTACATCTCCCTATTATCCTACCTTCTGCTGGCCCATATATGTTGTATAAGGCAGACTCTACTGTAATAGAATTTGTAGTATTAAATAGATAGCTTGTATTTGACCAGCAAAATTTGTTATGACAAATCTTGATCTCTATATTTTGCAGATGTCCTGAAGATGGCATTGCAGTCACTTAGAAGAGGCAGTAATTTTGCATGGCAACATCTCCTGCAGATAATGCTTTGCAGGCGACACAAGAAGAAATTACTGTACTCATGGTACTACTAGTCTGTCAAAATTATTGCAGGAACTTCTTGGTGAGAGTTTGCATGACGCTATGTAAATCTTGCAAGTGGTTTATATCTTGTTACTGTGAATTACTAAATACAAAATCAGATTAGATAAGATTGATTTGCATTCATTCTGTTCACAAAGGGCTATGAACATTGAACATGTTAAAGAAATGTACAGTTTAAGGTGAGAAGGTACTGTCTATCTCCACAATGCTACTTCCTTGATATTTTTGGGTGCACATTACTAAGAAATAGTTATGACATGAAAATTTTCAGACATGTTCTTAAAACGTTTATCTTTTAATAATACCTGATTATTATTTGAAAATTTTGTTCTGATATTTGTTACAATTTTTTAGTTTTTGTGGAAAACAAATACCACTGAAATTTCAGAAAATTTTATTTTTTTAAACAAGTATTATGAATCTAAGAGAAAACGCCATTCTTATTATTATCCTTATGAGTCGTGCTTAATACACACAAAACAATTCATATGTTTTGGTTGATTATTTTTTTTTTTAAAAAAAAGTGTACGGGAACCTGAAAAAATATCTCCTAAAAACAGCTTTAAAGTTTATATATGATTACTGACTTCTCACATGAGTCACAACATTCCTGCTGCATAGTCTTTCTCTTACTCTCTCTCTCTCTCTCTCTCTCTCTCTCTCTCTCTCTCTCTCTCTCTCTCTCTCTCTCTCTCTCTCTCTCTCTCTCTCTCTTTAGTAATTTACGTCTTTTAACTTTTTGAAGTCATATCGGACTAAATGATGCTCAAATGGGCCCAGAGTCCATGGAGCTTAGAGTTACTTGACTTTTGTCTTTTAGGATAAGGGAAAACCCCGGAAAAAACCTTGTCCAGGTAACTCACCCTGACCGAGATTTGAACTCGGGACCTCTACATAGTCTTGACCCTCTGTACTCTCACTTGTTTTTTTAAAGCTGCTCTTCATTTTTCCTGCCTTCTTGGTCAGTTCCTCAACTATTTTATCTGCTTTCAGACTCGCAGCTCATCAATTTCTGCATATCACTACTATCATGATTAGCACACGTACTGTGTGAACTGGGCCTACTAACCTCAATATTACATGTAGTTTCATTGTCTATTCTATTTATATTTTCTACATTCACTGTTCTATGTTTAGTAAAACGATTGCCTATAAACTTTCTCTTTCAAAATGTTTTTGGACTATCCATATCATATATTCACCAATAACTAGTACAAAATATTATTCAGAACAAATAACTGTTCACATACACAGCCCAAGACAAAGGAAAAACTAGCATCATTGAAGTTACAGTGGTACCAGCAGAAAGCTTGAAATATCCCTTACAAAACAAAGCTTAGCTCAGAAATATCCGTTCAGTATTCCAGAAGTTATGATGGATTTTCTGAAAGTTTGCAAAAAGGGGCATGGCAAAAACTTAACATTATAATTAGCAAATTAGATATAAAATATTGCTCCAATGAACTTTATAACTATATATTTGTAATCTAGAGCGATGACATTATAATAAAATGTAAAAATAAAAAAAATTAATTTTAACCTCAAGTGCAGTACCTTCTCACCTTAATACAACAACGATAAGATTGTATAGAATTTTATGGAGGGGATTTGGCACATTGAACAGACTGATCTTTGTATCTATGCCCCAAGCAGGGTATCCCCAAAAGCAAGGATGAGGCAAGAGGAAAGAGAGGGGGCCAACCCCAAGGAGTCATGACAGTGTAGAGGGCAGGGTTCCTACCATTTACTGGCTTGAAACACTGTGGTAGTCCAGCACAACTGGCATCCCCCCTACTGTGGCTCCAAAACAGAGCATCAGACTGGATCAGAGGCTGGAGGCTGCGTTGCCAGAGCTTGGAAAACTCCCAGCAGGCTTGCAAAACCAGCATCTCTCCTACCATGTTCCTGAAACAACCATCATGCCAGGTTCAGAGACCAGAGATTGTCCCACTGGATGACGAAGGTGTTTACCAGGAGCATATCATCCTGCCATGCAATACCGAGACACCTGCCGACATTTCTACCCTGAAAGAGACTACCAAATGAGAGATGATGTGAAATGATAATGGAGATGAAGGGAAGGTCAGAAAATTCAAGGGATATAATTAACCTAACCAGCATATGCCAGGTGACCTTGGAAAACGACAAAAAAAAAACATGGTTCAGGTAGCTCGGCCACAGGAATCAAACCCATACCTCACCAATGCGGGCCACAGACAAAACCGCCTGAGTCATCCTACTCGAAAGGAGAAAAGCAAAGTTAAAATACGAGGGCTGTTCAATAAAGAATGATCATAATTTTTCGCACTAAAATTCAATCTTATTATATTCTGTTAGCTTAACGTGAAACAAACACGCCGTAGTGAGAACCAGGCAAGTTCAGACATGTTCAGTATCACCTACCGCTGCAATGGAGGTAACACACGAGGAACAATCTGCAGCTTTGAATTTCTGCTTTCTCTCAACAAATCTTCAGTTGAGGCCTATACAATGATACAGGAGGCCTATGGAGAGTCTGTTCTACCCTACAGCACAGCTCGAAGGTGTTTTAAAATGTTTAAAGAGGGGAGACAATTTCAAAGGAAGATGGACTCGGTTCTCCAGTTACTGCTCTTACGGAAGAAAACATCAACAACACTGATGCTGCCATTGTGAGAGAGGATCGACGAATTACCTTAAGATCACTTTATGAAATACTGAACATTACATTGGGTGCCACACACACGTTGGTGACAGAAACATTACACATAAGACGTGTTTGTGCACGCAGTTAAAGTTGAAGTTAGAGGAAGATCCGGAGTTTCTTTCAAACGTAATCACTGCTGATGAAACTTGGCTACATCATTTTCATCCTGAGAGCAAACAGCAAAGCTTAGTGTGGAAATATCCTTCATCACCAACCCCCAAAAAAGCAAAAGTGGTTGCTTCTGCTGAGAAAGTTGTACCTGCACACACATCAGTAACTGGACAGTACTGCAGAGATGTCCTGAAAACATTGCAAGTCCATATCAGGCGCAAAATCATTTCTGTGAAGCAGGCTGGATACCGCACCACGATAATGCGTGGCCGCATATTGCCAATGTTGTTGCTGAATATCTTGCAAAAATCAACGTGAAGTGTATCCCTCACCCTCCCTATAGTCCGGATTTAGCTCCATGTGACATTTTTCTATTCCCTAACTTGAAAAAACACCTTTGTGGGAGGCATTATCCATCATCAGAAGCAGTGCTGAAGGTTGCGGGGGCGATTTTGAAGGATCTCTCAAAAATGGTTTCCAGCATGTGTTTGAAGACTGGCAGAAACGCTGGGATAAGTGCATCGCATTCAGGGGAGACTATTTTGAGAAGGATTATCAAAATTATGAGGGTGAGTAAAGTTACGTTGTCAAAAATAAATTGTGGTCATTCTTCATTGAACAGCCCTCGTATATGTGTTATGTTGTATTTGCAATTAACAGAAAGTTTTCCTAGCTTGTGGGAATGGGAAAGAAAACTATGGCCTGTTTTAACTTTCTCACACTCAAAATGCTGAGCCTGAGAATGAATGTGAGAAGGTCCAAATTGTTTGTTTAATTTTTTTATTTATCTTTCTATTTATGTCCTCAACATTAAGTCATATCAGAGGAATGAAAAAGGTGAAATGATGTTCAAATGAGTACAGGGTACATAAAGCTTAGAGTTACCCGACATTCATCTTTCAGGATAAGGGAAAACTTGGGAAAAATCCTTATCCATATAACTCACCCTAAGATTGAACTTGGGACCTCTTAAACGTTAGGCCATCAGGCTACCATCAATGCTACCAAGGCCGGTATCCCTATTGTACATATTACACTTTTCACTGTATATATTATTTAAGATTGCTGTGATATGAAACTCCCTAAACTGCCCTCTAGTCTCAAGTTGGGATAATGAAAATGGAAGAAATTCAAGTTTGTGTGTATGCTAATTTCAAATCAAGATGCCTGACAATGGATTAAGTGTTGGTTATTCTGGTAAACTTGTCATCTAGTTTAATTTTGTAACTCAAATGCTTCCATATCCATCATATTCACTAAACTTGCCTCTTAGACATTACTTTTATTCCCATATTTGAAGAAATGGCTGAATGGATGATGATTGGCATCAAATAAGAAGTATGAAACTGAAACAGATGCCTTATGTTGCAAAACTCATTTTACTGAAAGCATTAAAAAGTTGGAATATCAAATTAAATTTTAGCTTTACAATGTGATTATGCTGAACAATAAATTTAACATTTCTCTTAAATCTCAGACTTAAGAATGCTACTGGTAATATAGTGAAAAAAGCTTGACATACAGGGTGTATATAAATGAACATCGGGGTTTTAACTCTTTATAATATTTATTACTTTCAGCTTACAGTCATAAATGGTATGTCAAATGAAAAAGCAACTCAAACAGTTTTTCCAAGAACCTTATAAATGTTCAATGTGACTACCCTTTGTCACACGGCATACATCAAGTCTATAGCCGAGTTCTTCCCAAATGTTGTTAAGAGTATATTCAGTAATTGTAGCAACAGCTGCTTCAATCTGGTAGGTCAGCTGGTAGCGGAGGCACGTACACACAATCCTTGATGAAGCCCGCATGGCGTTAGGTCAGGAGAACTTGGAGGCCATGCATAGCAAGCCCTGTCATTGGGGCTCTTGCAGCCTATCCAACACTCAGGTACAGTGACGTTCAACCAATCACGTACTTCGTTATGCCAGTGAGGTGACACACCATCTTGCTGGAAAATGAGGTTCTCTGGCTCATTTTCTTCCAACTGAGGGAAGATCCATTGCTCTAGTGTATCAAGGTAAGATGTGCTAGTTACAATAGGTTCACCAAAACAGAAAGGCCCATAAGCTTTTCGCCAGGATACAGCACAAAAAACATTCACTTTAGGGGAATCTCGTTGCATTTGTACCATCTCGTGAAGATTTTCTGAGCCACAGATGCACACATTATGAGTGTTAACATGTCCACTAAGGTGAAAGGTCGATTCATCACTGAAGACACCACAATTCATAAAATCGTCATCGTCATGAAACATGTCGTTTGCGAAGTTGGAACATAATCCATGGTCTATCGGCTTTAGAGACTGTAATAACTTTTGACACAGGAACTTGTAATTCATGACTAGTCTTCCGGATTGATTTCTTTGGGCTATGAGTGAACGACTCTCTCCCTTACTCAACAGTCTCTTCACTTACTCTTGGTCGTCCCGTGCTCTTCCCTTTACAAAGGCAGTCAGTATCTTCAAACTGATGGTACCCTCTACTAATGTTATTTTCATAGGAGGATCACAACCGAACTTAATGCGGAACACACGTTGCACAGTAACTACAGATTCGGTCTTTGCAAAACACAAAACGCTTTCTGTTTACTAGTCGCCATCTTTGCTACTGCCGCTATCTAGTGGATTTTGGCAGAAACATTGCACACACATGCGCACTGGTACCAACAAACAAAACTGTTTGAGTTGCTTTTTCATTTGACATATTATTTATAACTGTAAGTTTAATGTAATAAATATTATAAATAGTTAAAACCCCGATATTCATTTGTATATACCCTGTATTATCTAGAAACAAAATGTCAATCAGCATTCATTTAAGCGTAAGAATTAATGACATTTGTTATTGTTCTGAATAATGTATAGTTAAGTAATACCTTGCAACTATTGTATTTCTACCCTTCCCCATTTCAGAAGCCTCGGTTTGTCTAACCATAGACAATTTGTACTTTTTAACTGTAACTTACTTTCATTAAATTTAATCTTTTGCAGTGCTACTATTTGAGATTTTGTTTGCACAGGTTGCACAGAAGCCAAAGCTGGAAGAATTATATGGAATCACAGTAACCTAAGAAAACTGGATGAAGTAAGGCTACGGAAGACAGTAAATCATTTAAAGGTGAGGAAAAAACTATTACAACCTAATATGCAGCCCTCGTTGTTATAATATTATATCAAAGAGAGATGGAAATAAATATTTCTCTGTATACATCAAGCAATATTTAATATTGTTTCTCCTTGGATTATTGTATGTAGAGTGTGGGGGTATCACAAGAAGACATTGCAGAAAATGCTAGCATTTTGACAACGCTGCCACAGATTATTGACAACCGCAGCATGATTCTAAAAGAAGGTGGATGTTCACGAATGAATACCAATGTTATAAGAAGGTAAGCAGTTGTGTCCATTTTTGTGCTTCAGGAAAATGAGATGCTCATAGCAGAAGTTAGCAATGTGACACAAAGCAGTAATAAAGAACACTATAAGTCAGTTTCACTGATGTTAAAACACTGTTTTTTTTTAACATTATGTTAAAATGAATTGAGGGGGGAATTAGATTTACACTATAATTAATGAAGTTGGAAAATATTGTGACTTTGTGGGTTCTTAAAATTAAAAGTCCAATTTGCAGGAATTCCAAATGTTCTTTATTTCCATGGAAATACACTTTGGTCAACCCTTACACTAGCAGAATTACGTCATATACACAATTACAATCTTCCAGTTCGTCTGCCACACCCACAAACAAAGAGTTCAAAATACAGCTGCACGATTATCAAGTTCCATTTCCACTCTGTTTACAACTCTCATTACGACTCTACGACTACTCCACTGGCATGTTGCGATCCCTTATATATACCTCCATTGATGATTCTAGACCGTTCTCGAATGTTCTCTATCAATCAAGATGTCACTAGAATTTTCCATTTATCTAACTTTACTTGTTTCGGCAGACCTTTTATCTCCATGCTATCTTTATTTATTTTGGCATACTCTTTATCTCTGCGCTGCACTATCAGTTTCTTATCTCTCCGCGCCACATTGTCTCTCTGCGCGTTGCCATCAGTCGTGACAATATGTTTGCTTACCTTTCTTAGACTTCAAAATAATCAGCTAGAACCAAGAACTCACTTTGGAACTAACTTTCCTAACTAAAGTTTATATTTCTAACTCATTCTTTTACTACTTTTAATTGTTTTAGTTTCTTTAATAGTTTTTTTTAATTTTTAAGTTCTATCTTACATTTTTAAACAATTATACAGCAAGTCGACTGAGACACTCTGTACTTCTCGTACCTCATTTTATTTCAACACGTTTTGCCTCCACTTGAAGGCATTACCAAGAAGTTGTTGACTTTGGTGTTCCAGCTGATCATGGTTCTTGGAGACGCAACATGTAATGATGATACAGTGAGGCTGAGTAAAATATTTTCTTCCAATGGAATGTCAAAATTCATTAAATATTGTGACTTCGTGGGTTCGTAGAATTAAATGTCTTGTTTGCAGTAATGTTAAATGCTCTTTATTGCAGTAAACAGTAACTTTGTACAACCCTTGCAGCAGTAAAAAGATGTGACATACACAACAGCAGTCTTCAAGGTCGTCTCATTGCTTCACCACATGTAAACAAACAAAAGAATTCACTGCGGTACACTTCAAACGCACAATTACAACACAGCTGCACAACTTCTCACTCTTTGCCGCTTATTTATAAATCCCAGTCATTGTTCTCGAATGCAGTAGACCTGTCAGTAACAATCTTAGAGCCAAACTTCCTTAGAGCTAATAGCTTCTACAGCGTGGATGAATTTTTTAAATTTTTAAATATTTAGTTAGCTACCTTAATTGTAAATGTTGTACTTAGTTTTTAATTTGACATGTCCTACAACATGTACATGTTTTAATGGATGAATCAATAAATCAAATCAAATCACGATGGCAGCGCAAAATTCCAGCTTCTCTGTTTCTTTCTTTCCTGCCCACATGCATAGCTCTGGCTTTGCGGCAGCTCCAATCCAACAATGCGATTGGCGACAATATGTTTTGAACTTCTTTATATAAATGTTCTCCCAGATGTTTAATTTGTGATTCATGTGAACTAAAACCAGCATAACTGATCTCATTTCTCACCTTTCCCTCCTTTTTCTCATGATGCAATACCTGACATAACCTAATTAGCTCATATTTTCTTTGTACTGTCACCACGCATAACTTCTAGCTCTTAACAAATATAAGAATAAGAATTACACAAATATAAATATTTGCTACTAAAGCTACACTTATATTAAGAAAATTGATGTTAATACTTCTTTCCAATGGAAATCGATTTCAAAAGCAAATCGCTTTCATCCTCAGTCCATCAACTCCAAATCAAATCATTGTTTTGTGGAGTTGATGGACTGAGGACAAAAGCGATTTGCTTTTGAAATTGATTTCCATTGGAAAGAAGAAAGAAGTATTAACATCAATTTTCTTAATATAAGTGTAGCTTTAGTAGCAAATATATATATTTGTGTAATATTTATTGCTTCACTGTAACTAGCTTTTGAATTTTATGACAAATTGCTTTTTAAATTCCATATGATTTTGTTCACCAAACATCAAGACTTGTCAAAAATAATATCCACTTGTATGTTAACTTTACTTCTCTTCTATATGCTAATTTATCACCTCTTATTAACTTTATTTTCTTCAAAGAAGATAATTAAAAATGTTTTGGAGTTCTTTACTGTGTATGTATAATACAACTTTCTATTTTTTAGTATCTATGTTACATCATAGATTAAAGCATAATGGTCTCAATTGCAGGTATTTACCTCTTGTTAAGAAACCCATTTCACTTCTTAAGTTGCATGAAGTAATACCTGAAGATGTAAACGTTGCTGAAAGTTTTCTGTCTCATATTGTGGAACCTCCACCTTCAGTATCAAATGTTGATGTAGTGAGGATAGTGTCAAACGATGAAGCAACTTTTCATCAAGTTCATGTTGAAATACTGAGGCTGTTTCTCTGCTGGAAACTGGATATGTCTCCAGAAGAGGCTGATAAACTGCTGAAAGTCTACGGCAGAATGCAACACAAGAGTTTCAAACTTATGCAGCAAAATCTCGACATACTTCAAAATGATTTAGGTTTCACTTTGGAGAAGGTAAGTATCCCAGTAAGATAAACTTGGAGTAATTCCATATCACAGTCCTAACTGAAATAAAGGAGGGCACAGGCGCTTCTCACAACACATTTTTTCAAATAATTGATGGTAATGATTTGAAGCAGGGAAAGAAAGAAAATAGTTCTATTCCAGATATATGTACTTTATGCACGCGATAAAAAGAGTGATCAGGCTCCAAGTCCTCATTTGGTAAGTTTCATTTAACTCCATAAACATAGATGACAACTTTCAAATTTGAAATGCGCTATACACTGACATCTAGTGGCTAATACGCTAAGCTTTATCAAGTCTGCCATATTTCATTTTGATCAATTTCGAGGTTAATTAGCTAACCAGTTTACAACAATCTTATGTTAGAATTACAATTTTAGTTTGTCCTTGGCAACATACACATGTTATGAGACACGTCAAAATGTATAAATACAGTATATACATAAAGTCAAATTGATTACATACAATATAGACAGTAAGCAGCTTTTCTATGGTTTCATGTGGTATTTGCATAGACTAATTTACTACAAGAAATGTCACAATATAAACATTACAGGTTTGTGAATGTACTATGCTCCCAGTACTCATTTACATGGTTATAGTTCTAAAAATTCATTAACCGTATAAAAACAGTGTGAATGCAAAAATTTCTTAAACTTATTCTTAAAGTGTTTTAATGATGCAGCTTGTTTAAATGAATTTGGAAATGTATTATATAACATTATCCCTTTGTAGTTAAAGCTTCCTTCATAAAGGCTCGTTTGGTGCGCTCGAATTGCCAGTTTATTCTTGTTACGAGTGTGGTACATCAGCATTTACTTGAAAATCATTTATATTTGTATAAACATTTGTGGAAGTTATGGCTCTCGAAAGGGGACACATTATTATTCGTCTACCTCCGTATAACTGTGATCTGAATGTAATTGAGCTGGCGTGGGCAAAACTAAGGAATGTTTTCAGAGGATACAACTTTACTTGTGATATCTTCGCTTATCTTACATGCTATTTTGCTGAACTGTGTTTTTCAAGGTTGACCACACTCCAGAAACAAAAGAGTGTTAGCTCTTGCTTCCAAATTCATTTCCTCTTACTTGTTACATAACAGACAATTTGGAGATGACAACAATTCACTTTTATGCAGGTGTTAGTCTAGTGGTGAGTCTGAACATGGCAACGGCTGTTTTTTGAGATTGTTCAGAAATTAGTTTGTTTTTTAAGAATGTTTCTCCTTTGGAAGTAATTACAAGGCATGTCCGCAAAATAAGGTCTCCAATTTTATTTAATATAGAAAACATATTTATTGTCAATGAATGTTACATTGATAGAAAGGCGGAACTTACAGCTATTTTTCTACGTAATCACCATTGCAATCGATGCACTTTTGTATGTGCTGTAACAGTTTTTGTATACCCTTGTCATCACTCTCCCGCCAGGTTGCACAGGTAACGCTCAACCTCATTTTTCAAATCATCGTCGGTCTGGAAATGTGTTCCACCCAGTTGTGACTTCAACTCAGGAAACAGATGATAATCACTAGGTGCTAAGTCTGGACTGTAGGGGGGATGGGTGAGGATGTCCCATCCGAACTGGGCTAGGAGATCAGTCTTGCACACACCTTGCGATAATGCAAATGTTCGGTCAAAATCTTGTCAATCGTAGTCTTATTAACTTCAGGGATAAGTTTGTACAGCTCGCAAACTGTCACACGCCGATCTTTAAGCATTTCTTGCTCCACTTTTGCAATTGTTTCGGCTGAAACCGAAGGCCGAGAATGCTGTCCGTCATGGACGTCTGTACGTCCGTCTTTGAATGTTCTGACCAACTTTTGCACGTTTTTGACGTCCATACACTGTGGCCCATAGACTTCGCATAACTGTCAATGAATTTCAGTGGGGGTAGTGCCCTGGGCACTCAAAAAACGGATCACTGCACTTAACTTGCACTTGGCGGAGGAAGTGATAGGAAGCTGCCCAGCCAAGACTAATGGTTGCAACAGGTTTTTTGTGGTGGGGATTTGAAGGGGTGACACCAAGCTACACGCCAGTGTTGCCAGATCTTGTGTAATAGCGTTCCTCACAGCTCCAGTGCCTTGGAGACCTTATTTTACAGACACGTCTCGTATATTTGTGGTTAGTTTAGTTTTATAATCATTATTCATTTTCTTCTTCATCATACATTTAACTGACTCCAGTGGTACTTTTGATTGTATCTTATGAGGGTCGTTTGATAAGACTGGTAAATTTCCATGAAGAGATGAAAATTTTTTGTTGCAACTTTGTGGGTGATAAACTTGATTATTCAAATGATTGTACAGAACATTTGAATGTGCTACAATATACAGTTCATTGTTGACAGCCATCTGAACTGGTCAGTATAATAGCTGCAATATATTTATTTGTATATATCTTTGTATAAAAAATATGAGTAACAAGTAGAGAAAGTTATGTGAAAATTAATTAGTAGTTCGTTACTATAGCCTCATAATAAATGCATTTTGTTTTACAGATTAAGAAGCATGGTTATTTACTGTATACGTATCCAGATAACACAAAGAAAACACTTCAGCACTTCAAGAAAATAGCAGGGATGGATGTGAAAGAACTTCTTAATAAATACCCTAAAATAATATGCTCACCAACTGAGACTCTTATTAAATCTCTGCAGCACTTTCAGGTATAAACAGACATTATGCTTATGTATCATTGAGGTTAATTTTGTACTGAGTATTTAGGAACATGCTTCTGAAGCTAGTTGGTCATTTATCAAGTCTGGTTGACTGCCAGCGTCACTCATCTGGTGGTTGGCTTTGTCTCTCGTACTAATATGTCACCTGTGGGATTTAAAAATTTGCAAAAGAAGGGTGAGAGGTTGGAGCGCGAGTCTATTGTGAACTTTTTAGTCATTATATTGCTTTAGGGTACAATAAGATAGTATTCAAAGGAGAGAGCCAAGCAGTAGAGTTTGCACTCACACAACTTCTATACAAAGATCATTTGACAAGGCAGTCATACTAGTGGACTCGAAAGCAGTAATACAGGCGATTTCTTCCAGACAAAAACCAAAATCAAGCTCAGTACAGGAAATAAAGTAACTCTTATCCCAAATTTGTAAATTCAAACTCATAGCAATACAGTGGATTCCAGCACTTGTAGGAATCCAAACCAATGAAATATCTGATACACTGGCAGAAAAAGGAACAACCTTATCAAAAACCAACAAAATTCTGGATGCACAAGAAATAAAATCACTACTTAGGAGGAAGGCTTGGCAAAACTTCAAGCCCACATCTCAAAAAGGCATTAAGAACAACGGGCAACAATACAAGAAGAATGGGCAGTCAATAAACATACCACAGAAAAAAGCAGTTGCTATGTTTAGAATGAAGACAGGACATGACTGTCTTGCAGCACATTCTGCAAAACAAACATCTTAACATCCGAGGAGAATGCACTGTGTCGACAACCAGGGACAGTAATGAATGTGGACCACCTACTCAACTGCAGGAAACTTGATCCCAAAGGAAGCAGCCAACTTGACCAAATTATACTGGACGGCAAGATTCCAAATAAACTAGACGTTGTCAGCTGGAAGACCATTAGAAGAAGAAGGATTTCAAAATTGAAAATATTATTCCTATTCTTCTGAATGTAAATACCTTGTTTTTTATTTATAAGGAGCATACAACAAGAAAAGAGCCGAAGTCTTAATTACAGAAATCAGTACCTGTATGTTAGAAGTATTGGCCCTGACTGTAGAGACACTTGTCCCACTGTGACACAAGGCGATGAATGGCTGTCTCATAAAAGTCCTGGGACTGTGATGTGAGCCAGTACCTGTATGTTAGAGGTATTGACCCTGGCTGTAGAGACACTTGTCCCACTGTGACACAAGGCGATGAATGGCTGTCTCATAAAAGTCCTGGGACTGTGATGTGAGCCAGTACCTGTATGTTAGAAGTATTGGCCCTGGCTGTAGAGACACTTGTCCCACTGTGACACAAGGCGATGAATGGCTGTCTCATAAAAGTTCTGGGACTGTGATGTGAGCCAGTACCTGTATGTTAGAAGTATTGGCCCTGGCTGTAGAGACACTTGTCCCACTGTGACACAAGGCGATGAATGGCTGTCTCATAAAAGTTCTGGGACTGTGATGTGAGCCAGTACCTGTATGTTAGAAGTATTGGCCCTGGCTGTAGAAACACTTGTCCCACTGTGACACAAGGTGGTGAATGGCTGTCTCAAAAAAGTCCCGGGGCTGTGATGTGAGCCAGTACCTGTATGTTAGAAGTATTGACCCTGGCTGTAGAGACACTTGTCCCACTGTGACACAAGGCGATGAATGGCTGTCTCATAAAAGTCCTGGGACTGTGATGTGAGCCAGTACCTGTATGTTAGAAGTATTGGCCCTGGCTGTAGAGACACTTGTCCCACTGTGACACAAGGCGGTGAATGGCTGTCTCATAAAAGTCCCAGGGCTGCAATGTGAGCTAGTTCTGCACCTACAACTGCACGTCGTCCGAGGTGAATCGTTTGACCCTCAGAGCCTTTTTAAGGAGACCAAAAGGGGCATAATCACAGGGAGAGAGATCTGGACTGCATGGAGGGTGGCCGAGAACCTCCCATTTGAATTTCTGCAGGAGTGCTGCAGATTCTGTTGGCCGTATGAGGCTTTGCATTGTCGTGGAGCAGAATAACCCCACGGGTGAGATTACCTGGTTGTTTTAATTTGATCGCTTGGCGAAGGTTGGTCAAGGATTGTGAGTAATGCTGGGCATTCACTGTTGTCCCGTGCTGCAGGAAGTGTATCAGAAGGGGGCCCTCTTGGTCAAAGAAGAACGTCAGCATAACCTTTCCTGCATTTGTGTGGATGGCCTTGGCTTCTTTTGGTGACCCTAGATGCCTCCACTGGAGACTTTGTTGTTTTGATTCTGGTTGGAAGTGATGACACCAAGACTCATCTCCAGCCACCACTCATGCCAGGAACTCATTCCATTCCCTAACAAAGCGCTGCAGATGACCAAGACAGTGAGCCATTAGACATGCTTCCTGGTGTGTTTGAAGACTGGGGCACCCATTGGCACATTCTTTGTGCAAGAACAGTTGTTCCTTATGATGGTATGAACACTTCTGACACTGAATGTGACCTAGGCGGCTATGACTTTCAGTCACTCGGTAGTCCTGGGTAATGAGTGCATCAACCAGCTGGACGATGTCATTAGTAATGCAGTGTGGTGCTCCAGATCGTGCATCATCAGCTAACAACACCCATCCTCCCCTGAAGCGCTTGTGCCACGCCTTGACATACGTCGATGAATGTCCATTCCCCCTACTGCTTCCGCTGTCAGAAAACGAACAACAGCTCTTTGCTCTTCTCTTGATGCCTCCACTTTACTGTTTGCAATGTGACTGGCTGCATAGGACGATGGATCCATGCTACTGCTAGCTTTGTAGTCACATGATGTGCACGCGTGCCTTCTAGCGACAGGCTATGAACTTCCACGCTCTGGTCAGGATGCATATTTTTGTAAATTCAGATATTTTTTTCAAACCTCCCTTCACTAAGTTTTTCTTATGTAAAAGACTTAATTATTAATATATTTTTAGGTTAATTACCTTATCTAACTCAACTTTTAAGGTGCTGTTTGCTTTTATATATGGAGGAAGCTAGAAACTGATGTGTGAAGACATATTTAATTAAGATGAGTGGGTAATAGCACTAACATCAATTGAATTGTATTGTGTTTATTTCATCCTTTGGAACATAATACATTTGTTATAGGACACGTCAGTTCAAGATACAAAGATAAATATAAAAAGTTACATAAGACATAATTAAAGGTCATTCAATATTTAAAAAAGAGTTGTTAGTGTTACTAGTACCAACTCATCTTAGTTAAATGCATCTTATTTGCTTGTTAAATCTCAGTTTTATTTGGACATTTTTTTCCATGTTCAGAAGTAGATAAATGTTTTAGATATTCTTGGATAGAAAAAGATTGTTTGTGGAATTTGTAAGAGTAGATAGAAGTACGAGGTGCATCCATAAAATAAAGTTTTCCTGAGGCTTTGAACAGAAACAAAACAAATTTAATCGCAAGTTATATTAGAACTGGTACAGGAAGTTTTGAGTTATCTTTCAACATATTCAGCACTGTAATTGAAACTTTGTCATACAATGTGATCAACTTTGTATCCCTGTGGGATAGGAGTCTGCCACCAATAAGTGACAACCATATCTGCCTCTCTGCTAGTCCGAAAATGTTGACTGTGTTTCTGGAGGTTCTGGAATGTTGAAATCACTGGGAGCAAAGTCCAGGCTGCTGTAGAGTGGGTGATCAAACACTTGAGCTATGAGTGGCCAAGTGTTAACACAGGCACTAAGGTTCTTACATAAATGGCCCATCACAACTTCTGTATTGTTTTGTAGTAATGCTTACTATCACTGTTCTCACACCGCTACATACTTGAAACTTCGATGGTACAATTTGAAAACATTTGAAAACATTTGAAAGCATTTGAAAACAGCCTCCATTTTCACCTGCTTCTGTGAAACTATTGTGAGACTTCAGGAACTTCAACTATCACATGTACTGTAGACCCACGACAAGAAGGCAAGCTAGAGGAATGTGTAGCATAATCACTTTTGCTCTGCCAATGGTGTTTATGCTCACTTTCCCAGTATGACAAGGATGGAAGGTTCATTTAAAATACACAAGTGTTGTCACATAACTCACCCATACATAATATATATCGCTGCATTTATGGCAACAAGCATTAGATCTGACAGTATGGATGATCATATGTACTCTCATACACTCATTTCGTAGTAAACAGATCTACTAACAGAGCAGATAAACAGTTCAAGCTCCTCTCCCTCTTCAGCCCCGCTTGTCTTTTTGTGGTGGGTAGACAGTACATAATACCTATCACTACAGTTACTGAAACGAGCATTAGATCTGACAGTATGGGTGACTCATATGTACTCTCATACACTCATTTCGTAGTAAACAGATCCACTAACAGAGCAGATAAACAGTTCAAGCTCCTCTCCCACTTCAGGACCCGCTTGTCTTCTTGTGGTGGGTAGACAGTACATAATACCTATCACTACAGTTACTGAAACGAGCATTAATCTGGCAGTATGGGTGACTCATATGTACTCTCATACACCCATTTCGTAGTAAACAGATCTACTAACAGAGCAGATAAACAGTTCAAGCTCCTCTCTCTCTCTTCAGGCTCCGCTTGTCTTCTTGTGGGTAGACAGTACATAATACCTATCACTACAGTTACTGAAACGAGCATTAATCTGGCAGTGTGGGTGACTCATATGTACTCCCATACACTCATTTCGTAGTAAACAGATCTACTAACAGAGCAGATAAACAGTTCAAGCTCCTCTCCCTCTTCAGGCCCCGCTTGTCTTCTTGTGGTGGGTAGACAGTACATAACACCTATCACTACAGTTACTGAAACGAGCATTAATCTGGCAGTATGGGTGACTCATATGTACTCTCATACACTCATTTCGTAGTAAACAGATCTACTAACAGAGCAGATAAACAGTTCAAGCTCCTCTCTCTCTCTCTTCAGGCCCCGCTTGTCTTCTTGTGGGTAGACAGTACATAATACCTATCACTGTAGTTACTGAAACGAACATTAGATCTGACAGTATGAGTGACTCATATGTACTCTCATACACTCATTTCATAGTAAACAGATCTACTAAAGAGCAGATAAGCAGTTCAAGTTCTTCTCTCCCTCTTCATGACCCGCTTGTCTTCTTGTGGTGGGTAGACAGTACATAATACCTATCACTACAGTTACTGAAACGAGCATTAATCTGGCAGTATGGGTGACTCATATGTACTCTCATACACCCATTTCGTAGTAAACAGATCTACTAACAGAGCAGATAAGCAGTTCAAGCTCCTCTCTCTCTCTCTTCAGGCCCCGCTTGTCTTCTTGTGGTGGGTAGACAGTACATAATACCTATCACTGCAGTTACTGAAATGAGCATAAGATCTGGCAGCATGTGTGACTCATATGTACTCTCATACACTCATTTCGTAGTAAACAGATCTACTAACAGAGCAGATAAACAGTTCAAGCTCCTCTCTCTCTCTTCAGGCCCCGCTTGTCTTCTTGTGGGTAGACAGTGCATAATACCTATCACTGTAGTTACTGAAACGAACATTAGATCTGACAGTATGAGTGACTCATATGTACTCTCATACACTCATTTCATAGTAAACAGATCTACTAAAGAGCAGATAAGCAGTTCAAGTTCTTCTCTCCCTCTTCATGACCCGCTTGTCTTCTTGTGGTGGGTAGACAGTACATAATACCTATCACTGCAGTTACTGAAACGAGCATTAGATCTGACAATATGGGTGACTCATATGTACTCTCATACACTCATTTCGTAGTAAACATATTGTGACTTTGTGGGTTCGTGAAATGATAAAACGAGGTTACGAAACACAAAAACTACACTTTATTCTCCTCGAAATACACTGTTCAACATTACAAAATTGCTAGAACCTCAAAGCTGTTTATTTTTCCAACAACTACCCTCAACTGTCTCTCACTTCCGGTAACGATCGGCCATCATTTTTCATCGGCTTCGCGAGCCTACCACCAGGGTGACACTGCTCCCTCCTCAAGGCTGGTCGTCCCGAACAGCGCCTTCGTAGCGGGCCAGGCGATCCAGGTGTACCACCAACATCTTTCCTCAGGGCACCTTCTGGATGCGGTAGACCACGTCGTTAATCCTCTTCACCACACGGTACGGTCCTTGCCATGAATGCTGAAGCTTCGGGCAGCGTCCCTTGGTCCGGCTCGGGCGGTACAACCAGACCAGGTCACCTTGCTGGAACCCTTGGCTGTTGGCTTGCCTGTCGTCTCAGGTTTTCATGCGGTCGCTCGCCTTCTGGATGTTCTGGCGAGCCATCTCGTGCATGTTGTGGAGGTGGTCCACCGGGTTCTCCACATCCCTCAAGAGTGGCCCCAAGTCTGCGTCCGCCAGCTGCTCCCTCCTCAGGCCTGCGCTATCCCAGCCATCCGCAGGCACTGCTGTAACTACTCGAACTGCTGCGGCACGCTCCTTCCCCTCCACTCTTGTGCATTGGCCGCACTCTTCTGGACAGGGTCTTCGGGACATAGCGTCCGCGTTACCGTGACTCTTCCCTCTGCGATGTTCCGAGGTGAAGTCGTACTCCTGCTGCCTCTGGACCCCACCTGCTGTCTGGCCTTCCGGTCGCGCCGTCACTATCACTTCGCTCCTCGCAGGGACAACCACGTCTTCGCTCAAGACGACCCTGCCAATTCCAAGGCGCTCTTCTGGTTGACGGAGTATAACCTCTTCTCCGTTGAGCCTCAGGACCTTCCTGCCGACGTCGACCGTCGCCTCGTGGCTCCTGAGGGCATCCAGTCCCAGAATCACCTCCTCAGCCACCTTCGCGACGATTACCCACAGACGCACGGCACTCCGGCCCAAGTTCAGCTCCAGCAGGGCCTCCTTCTCCACAGGCATGGTGTCGCCCGATTTCGTCACAAGCTCGTATGGTCGGCTCGGCTTCCTCGTCGGCAAACCCTTCGCCACGTCAGGTCTGATGATGGTCACTGCCGCCCCGATGTCCACCAGCACGCGGCACGGCTTTCCTCTTACCCAACCGTCCGCGATGAGGCTGTCATCCATACGCCGGCTGACGGCGCGCAGTGTCACTCGAGGGGATGGTGGTGATGGCGCCGACGTGCCCCTCTCCACGACGGCCCTTACTCGTTTTCCGGCTGCTCTTCCTGGTGTGGGCAGTCTCTCCGCAGGTGTCCGGGCTGTCCACACCCCCAACACAGGCCACTAGGTGTTCGCCGGCGTCCCTCAGCTGGTCTTCTGTCTCCGGCGTAGCGGACACTCCTCGTTCTCGACGTCGGGATAGATGCTACCTTGGCCGCCTCCATCCTTAATGCCGCTGTCAGCGCCTCCTGGATGTTTTTATAATCGCCGAGCATTAGGCGCTGACGAATCTCCGTGTCCCGTACCCCGTCGACAAAATTGTAGGCGGCTTCCCGGGATACGAACTCCAGTGGCAGGTCAACCAAGGCCTTGCTAGCCAGCTGCTCGATCGCTATGGCGAACTCCTGCAGCGTCTCCCCCGGCTGCTGCGACCTTGCCTTTAGCTGGCTGCGGTATGCTGCGGCTAAGCGGTGGTTCACGAAGCGATTCTCCAGGGCCTCCCAGATGTCCTTGGGCGCCGCCGTCGTCTGCACCGCGTTTAGGATTTCCGCGGCCCGTCCCTGGAGGCTGGCTATTAACTGTGTGGCCTCCTCCTCCGGTGACCATCTGTTGTGCTTGGCCACTGTGTCGAACTGGCGGCGGAAGACCTCGAATGTTGACGCGCCGTCATATTTCGGAGGTTTGACGCGCGCCGATGTTGTGTCGGGTCCCGGTGCGTCAGCCTTCAAATCCTTCAGTCTCCTGCCGACGACGTCCTCCACCATGGCGTTCAGGGACTTGACGTTGCTGTCGGCCTTTCCCTCCAGGTTGTTTACGCGGTTCGCGAGGTCTTCGACGTCTTCAACCATGGCGTTCAGGGACTTGGCGTTATTGTCGGCCTTTTCCTCTAGATCATTGAAGCGGTTCGCCAGGTCCTCGACGCGCTCGTCCACTTGGCCCATCCGCTTGCCCAGCTCCGTCACGTCATCTCTCACGCCGGCCAACTGTTCCTCAAATTTGGCGGCGAGGACCTCGTTCGCCTCCTTCATTTCCGTGGCCAGACTGTCGTTCGATGCCTTCATTTCTGTGGTCAATTCGGTCTTTATTTCTTTCAACTCTGCGGCCAGGTTGTTATTTGCCGCTTCTGTTTTTGTTGTTAACTCGTTCATCTTCGCGGCCAAGTTGTTATTTGCCGCTTCCGACTTCGCTGTTAATTCGTTCATCTTCTGCAAAAGCATTTCCAATGCCTATTCCATGGCCATAATGTTCGGTGATGTAGTTATCCCGCTTCCTGACACCAGTTGTGACTTTGTGGGTTCGTGAAATGATAAAACAAGGTTACGAAACACAAAAACTACACTGTTCAACATTACAAAATTGCTAGAACCTCAAAACTGTTTATTTTTCCAACAACTACCCTCAACTGTCTCTCACTTCCGGTAACGATCGGCCATCATTTTTCATCGGCTTCGCAAGCCTACCACCAGGGTGACAATATCCCCTAACAGAGCAGATAAACAGTTCAAGCTCCTCTCCCTCTTCAGGCCCCGCTTGTCTTCTTGTGGTGGGTAGACAGTACATAATACCTATCGCTGCAGTTACTGAAATGAGCATTAGATCTGACAGCATGGGTGACTCATATGTACTCTCATACACTCATTTCATAATAAACAGATCCACTAACAGAGCAGATAAACAGTTTAAGCTCCTCTCTCTCTCTTCAGGCCCCGCTTGTCTTCTTGTGGGTAGGCAGTACATAATACCTATCACTGTAGTTACTGAAACGAACATTAGATCTGACAGTATGAGTGACTCATATGTACTCTCATACACTTATTTTATAGTAAACAGATCTACTAAAGAGCAGATAAGCAGTTCAAGTTCCTCTCTCCCTCTTCATGACCCGCTTGTCTTCTTGTGGTGGGTAGACAGTACATAATACCTATCACTGCAGTTACTGAAACGAGCATTAGATCTGACAGTATGGGTGACTCATATGTACTCTCATACACTCATTTCGTAGTAAACAGATCCACTAACAGAGCAGATATACAGTTCAAGCCGCTCTCCCTCTTCAGGCCCCGCTTGTCTTCTTGTGGTGGGTAGACAGTACATAATACCTATCACTGAAGTTACTGAAACGAGCATTAGATCTGACAGTATGGGTGACTCATATGTACTCTCATACACTCATTTCGTAGTAAACAGATCCACTAACAGAGCAGATATACAGTTCAAGCCGCTCTCCCTCTTCAGGCCCCGCTTGTCTTCTTGTGGTGGGTAGACAGTACATAATACCTATCACTGAAGTTACTGAAACGAGCATTAGATCTGAGAGCATGGCTGATTCATATGTACTTTCATACACTCATTTCATAATAAACAGATCCACTAACAGAGCAGATAAACAGTTCAAGCTCCTCTCCCTCTTCAGGCCCCGCTTGTCTTCTTGTGGTGGGTAAACAATACATAATACCTATCACTGCAGTTACTGAAACGAGCATTAGATCTGACAGTATGGGTGACTCATATGTACTCTCATACACTCATTTCATAATAAACAGATCCACTAACAGAGAAGATAAACAGTTCAAGCTGTTACTAAAATTAGGCAAGTGAGTCAACCTTGTATATACTTTTCTCCACTTACAAGTTCAAGCTGCTCTCTCTCTCTTCATGCCCCGTTTGTCTTCTTGTGGTGGGTAGACAGTACATAATACCTATCACTGCAGTTACTAAAACGAGCATTAGATCTGACAGTATGGGTGACTCATATGTACTCTCATACACTCATTTCATAATAAACAGATCCACTAACAGAGCAGATAAACAGTTCAAGATCCTCTGCCCTCTAGCCTTCTTGTCATGGACCTACAGTACCATGTTATTACTGTCTTACATAAACACAGTTATGTCAAGTAACAAATAGATTGCTAGCTGTGGGAGAATGGGAAACTTACTTTATGGACATGCCTCACAAATAAATTAAAAATAATAATTTCATGATTTTGTCACTAATGCTATGTAATAATAATCTTTTAGGATTTTGATATTCCTGATGAGGCAATCCAAAAATGTCCATACGTTTTAACATTGGGAAGTGAAAATATTCAGCAAAGACTGTTACAGTTGGAATCCAGTCCAGAATTTAGTGGATTTTTAAAGAATCCACGTGTGGTACAATTGATACACTATCAGCGTAAAGCACAAGCAAGAATAAACACTTTGCAGGACATGAAGCTCAACTGTGTCAGCCTGTATTTGTTATCTTCTGGCCAAGCACGATTTGAAAGGTAATTATTTTAAAATTGGAATGTTAATGGGCTAAGCCAATTTGAACACAATATTTATTATTTTAGTGTAATATTGTTTTATTAAAGTGCATCTTTATACTTTGTGCTCCGGTCTGTCATTCATATGTTAAACTTAATATGAAATTATTAATTTTTAGATGAGTCGTATTTTTTACACATCTGCTTCACTTTCGTACCTATTTTGAGGACATGTTTCGCAAATCATCGTTTGCATCTACGGCTCTTATGCGACTAAAGCTTGATCCAGCGGTGTGGGTAATTCTGGGGTTGCTGCTGCCATCTGTTGATTTAGTGATGAACTTAAATGTGGGATTCTCTTCTGGCGGGATTTCAAAGTTCATTAGTTGGTTTTTATGTTTTTCTATGTATATCCTCTCCCATATGACGAGTTCACTATGTATTTGTAAGTATTTTAGTAATTCTGTGCTATCTTCAATTTCATGATGAGAGATGAGCTGCTATTGCGGACTTATCAATATTTTTGTATCTTAAGTGCCTGAAGTGTTCTTTCTTTCTAGTGCCTATGTTTCTTTTTTTCCTCCCTATGTAAATTTTTTCACAGTCTTTACACTTAATCTTGTAAATGCCTGACTTTTCCTCTGGTTTTATCTTATCAGTATTATTACTGTGAAGTAGTGAACTCGTCATATGGGAGAGGATATACATAGAAAAACATAAAAACCAACTAATGAACTTTGAAATCCCGCCAGAAGAGAATCCCACATTTAAGTTCATCACTAAATCAACAGATGGCAGCAGCAACCCCAGAATTACCCACACTGCTGGATCAAGCTTTAGTCGCATAAGAGCCGTAGATGCAAATGATGATTTGCGAAACATCCTCAAAATAGGTACGAAAGTGAAGCAGATGTGTAAAAAATATGACTCATCTAAAAATTAATAATTTTTCGCTTCACTGTGGTGTTCCAATACAGTTAAATCTTAATATGAAATATTATCTTTAATGAATGGTGTAGTCAACTTTGAAAATTCTTGATTAACTTCACTCACCTGTGTATTACTCAGAACATATATGTGCTAGCAAATTGAAGTTAATTATCCAGTTGTCAAATTCCAGTATATAGATCTCCCATATTTCAAGTTCAGTGGGTTTCTGGGATGTCTTCAATAGCTTTATGTTGGTTCCTATTTTGTAATTTGGATTGTACAGTAATTGCCACTTAAGAAACATTGCATCATATTCAAACAGACAAAATAAACATGTAGCTGTGACCTCCAAGCATGTCTCATTGCTCCAAGCAGTGTATGGATCCCATTTAATAACTGGAGGTACCCAAACTTAGAGTCTGATGGTAAAGTGATAAAATCTAAAATAAGACCTGAAGCTTTCCTGGCGATGAATACACTCATTTTCTTCTTGGGCAGCCAGCCAGGTGCCACCTGGCTGGATGCCCGAGAAGAAAGTGAGCATGATAAACTCTGTGTAGTCAACGCGAGTACAGTTGCGTCTCAAAGGAAACGGACCCTACCGCCCACTAATGACCGTCATAAATCTATCTCCACACTTCAGAAATGGAACACTGTCATTGAGGACCAATAGGAACCCTGAATTTCTGGAAATGACAGTCGCATGTTTACTCCACGTGGAGTCTCAGTTGCCAAAGTTCCAACTTCCAGTTGAACTGTTTCATTACATGCAGAAATTCGTTGTGTGTCATGATGTAGAGACCGCGGGAGGGAAATGCAAATGAAGTAGTAGATAACTTTCAGTCAAGTGAAAATAATCAAAGTGAAGACAATAGTGTGAATGAATTGGAAAGTGTTGCTGGGCCTAGTTATGTTACTGGAGAAGCCTTAACAAACAAAGTTATAACGGGAACTCTTTCTAAGCAAATTCAAGCGCTTGTTTTAAACACACATAAATATGTGCTGAAAAATAATCTTGGTAAGGGGTCATGCAATGAACCTGATAAATTCTGGGTATTCACAGAAATACAGTGAGAAAAATTGTGACGAAAGGAATATTAAAGATGCCAATCAAGTGTGAAAACAAAAGGAAACGTTTCTCTAAAGTAGATAATTTCACATGCGATTTAATTTGCCGAGAAATGTATAGATTCTATACAAAAGGTAGAGGGCCCACCTTAGATTAATTGGTTGCACATTTGCAAGAAATTTGTTATTTTCCTTTTGGGCACTGCACTTTGCGCGGCCTCCTAAAGGAGCTGGGTTTCAAATACTGCACTTTGAATAAGGGTTATTGAGGACTCCAGTAGAATTTTAGCTTGGTGATATATATGTATATTTGTCAAACTAAGAAAGTTTCGCAGTAATGGACATAAGATAATTTATTTAGACAAAATCTTCTAAGATACCCATGACGTATCAAGAAAGCTGGCAACCTTGCAGAAAGGACTGGGAGAAGGAGGGCCAGTGTTGTAAAACGATTATAAGGGTTTGTCAAAGGAGGCCGCTGAACTGCATCGCGTTGACTAAATAGACTTTAATGGTAAATGGTAATGGAATGAGAGGACCTACAGCTTTTAGCATGAGCCTTGAACCATGTTGAGCTTGGGACATGAGCCATATAGAGATAAAGTTTTGAATAGGTACAACTTAAAATCACCACCCCTAAGCTGGAAGTGAACCACACACCCTCAGCTACCCAGTGCCCTTAACATTATGTACAAGGATAGTTCGTTTTGTTGTAATTGATTGTACATCTTTATTAATGGCTTTTGACAAAATCATGAATTCTTGAGATTTCTACGCTTGAAATAAAAAGGTATGTTAAATGGCAACAATTTACAAGCTTGTGACTTTTGTGAACCATCAAGAATATAAATGCTTTCATAATTAACAATTTATCTCATAACGTAGAACACTTCAAATGAAAATGGTTAGGATTCTGTTAAAATACACAGGGGTATGTTTTGTGCATGGAATTATAGGTTTGATAAAACTGGACATTGCATTCTTTTTCCTGAAGTCTGCATTACAGTATGCGCGCGATAAGTTGAGCGCTCGGGTTCCAAGTCCTTAATCAGTAAGTTTTGTCTAACTTCATAAACACAGATGACAACTTTAAATGCGCTATACACTGACATCTAGTGGCTAATATGCTAAGCTTTACCATATTTCGTTTTGATCAATTTCAAGGTTAATTAGCTAACCAGTTTACAACAAAGGTATGTTGTGCATGTTATGGCTCTCGAAAGGGGACACATTGTTATTCGTCTACCTCTGTATAATTGTGATCTGAATGCAATTGAGCTGGTGTGGGCAAAACTAAAGAATGTTTTCAGAGGATGCAACGTCACTGGTGATATGTCGGCTCCAAATCTTCGGAAACTTGCTAGAGAAGCATTATCTTTCGTAACCGCAATGCATTGTAAGAAGGTCCAAGAGCTGTAAGTGAAATATTGCAGAAATAATGGTGTAATAGAAAACACAGCTGATGAAATTATCAACACATCAGAGGATTCTAGTGATGAAAGTATTTTTTTAATTTACGTCCTCCAACGTTAAGTCATATCGGACGATGAATGAAATGGGTGAAATGATGCTCAAATGAGTCCGGAGTCCATGGAGCTTAGAGTTACCCGACATTCATCTATCAGGATAAGGGAAAACCCCGGAAAAAACCTTATCCAGGTAACTTGCCCTGACCGAGATTTGAACTCGGGACCTCTTGAACTTGGTGATGAAAGTGATGCACCGGACTCGAAGAATCACAAAGTGAATGAGTATGTATAATTGTCATAATATTTATTTTCTATTTTTATCTTATATAAATAGTAAGTTTATAAATATTCAGCTTTTTTTTGTGATTTACGTCCTCCAACGTTAAGTCATATCAGACGATGAATGGAATGGATGAAATGATGCTCAAATGAGCTCAGGGTCCCCAGAGCTTAGAGTTACCCGACATTCGTGTTTCAGGACAAGGGAAAACCCTGGAAGAAACCTTATCCAGGTAACTCACCCTTACTGAGATTCGAACTCAGGCCTCTTGAACATGAGGCAGGCATGCTACCACCACGCTACCGAGGTGGGCATATACAGCTTATTGGATCAAGTTCAATTTACTATTTGTCCACATATCTCACATATGCAGTACATATCTTTGCTTTTCTTACATGCTATTTTGCTGAACTGTGTTTTTCAAGGTTGACCACACTGCAGAAACAAAAGAGCATTAGCTCTCACTACTTCCTCTCTGCCCGCACCACACCATAAATCCAGTGCTCAACTTATCGTGCGCATTTAATAAATGGTAAAAGAATGTTATAACGGTAATGACTTCATGTTAACAGGTATATTCAAGATGCCTCAGATAAGACCAAGGGAAATGACACAGTTGAATTCCTGTCAGTTGAACTACAATGTGATAAAATGCGCATCAGGGAAGCATTGCGCAGACATCCGTTTTGGTGTCATGTACCTCTTTCAACTATTACAGATACTGTGAAGTTTTTAAAGACACAAGGCTTCCAGAATACTGACATCACAGCCAATATCCAGGTGGTGCTGTATAACAGGTAATGTTCAACTTGCAGCACTAAGTCCATATATTTTAATGGCTTTATAACACGAGTCAGTTGTAGAATTTAATGTCGTGCTGGCCAGAGACTGGAATATCGTAGTTCAAATCCTAGCTATAGCATAGAATTTTTCAGTCTAACCCTACCTTTCCATACTTTGTCCTACACATGGCTAGTGTGAAACAACAATTAATTTCCATTAATTGACCTAATAGCCTTAAAATACTTACAGCACAGTAAGTCACCATTAAAGTAGTTGTCTCATGTGTTTATAAGAGCCCCTAGTGGTTTACCGGGAAAACTACGAATCAGAGAATTTAATGTCATGCTGTCATGTTGGCCATGGGAGCAGCTGGATGGAGACTGGAAGCTCTGTGGTTGAAATTCCGGCTGTGGCATTAAATTTTTCAGTCTGACTCTATCTATTCAAACACTTTCTTCTTTGGTAGGACAGTCGCCAATCTTTGGGCCGTCCGGTGGGTATTTCAGGACCATGGTGGGTGGAATACCGATTGTACTGACTTCCTGGGGAGTTTCAAACTGGTAAATTGTGGGTACCCAGCCCTCCGCATTGTCATGACTCCTTGAGTTTGCTGCCCCATCTTCTCTTGCCTCATCCTTCCTCCCAGGAATGCCCCACTTGGGTCATAGGTACAATAGATTAAGACTGGTCGCAGTGCCGAATCTCCTCAGACGATTTTATCCTATCGTATCCTAAGACATTGGACTTCTACCTCCTTTATATTAAACCATCTTAATAGTGTTCTGGGTGTTGATGTCTAGATACAAGTTAAATTCATTGAAATATTTTAAGTTCATTATAATTAATGAAAGTTCTCTGCATTTTAGGAACATGCTACAAAATGAGCTAACAATGCTTCTTGACCATTCAGAATTAAAATCTGAGCTTCTGTTTGCACCAGCGATTTATGGGAAGCTAAAGCTCTCCAGAAAACTGCAGCTGGCAATGTGTCTGTACTTCATTGAAAGACGCCACCACTTCTCTGGTGATGGCGTGTGGTCACATCCAAATGTGCATGCCACAAAAGGAGAAGCTGTTGAAGAGCTAGCCTTATAATGTGTACAAGAGCACCAGCTTCTATCATTGATTGTGCTTGGGTCACACAATATTGTATGTAAATGTCCCATAACTCAGAGTATAGTCACAATGAGAAGTGACATCTGCTGAATGGAGTTCTCTTCATGAAACCCTTATGTCAGTGACCTACTACAGTCTACTAGATAGGATGACTCAATATCAGAAAATAATGAAAGTGTAAACCAAATCAAAAGAAATAGGTTAATGATATTAAAAAGCACAAACACTCTGTACCACAGGATCAGGACATTAATGACCTACTTGGCCAATCACAAATACTTCATATGAAGACAGACAAATGCAAGATCTTTTATTTTCTGCAGGTAAATCTCTCACTCTCTCTTTCTGCTTTGCTTTTCCCTTCCTTGTTGAGTGTTCACGGATGTGTGATAATGAGAAAACATAAATATGTAATGCTTATGTACAAGGAAAGAAAAATACCTGCATTTCATATGAAATTATAAAATTTGATAAGAGCATACTATATTAGTATGTATTCACTCGTTTAAAACATTAAATTAACTAAACTTATATGATACACAGTGTTTTGTTATTTGTTTCTTGAAAATTCCTCTTTGCATTTTTTGCCCAGAAACCCTAAGTCCTTTTTATCCTTTTTTTAATACTCTTTCTACACTACCTAATGTCCTCACAACATATCAGCAGTCCCTCTATATTTAAAAGCTCTTCTTTAAAAAAGAAAAAAGTGTTAATTTGTGTGGTGTACTTCTGGATGAACAGACAATTCAAGTTACCTCAGTTCATATTAGAACCAACATTTTCAAGGATGCAAAGTTAGGTACTTCAGTAAATCTCAAACATGCCTTCATGGGAAGATATTTATTTCAGAAACAGCTCAAACAATTGAAAGGTATCATCACCTCAAACCAGAATCAAAATGACAAAGTCTCTAGTGGAAGTATTCAGGGTCACCATCACCAAAAAATGCCAAGGCCATTCACACAAGTTCAGGAAACATTATGCTCATGTTCTTCTTTCACCAAGTTGGACCCTTTCTGATACACTTCCTGCAGTGCGGGTGAACAGTGCATGCCCAGCGTTACACGCAATCCTTGATCAACCTTTGCCAAGCGATCAAATCAAAACGACCAGGCAATCTCACCTGTGGGGTCATTCTGTTCCATGACAGTGCAAAGCCTCATATGGCCAACACAGTCATAGCACTGCTGCAGAAATTCAATTGGTCCCCTTAAAAAGGCTCTGAGGGGCAAACAATTCTGCTCGGATGACACCATCCAGCTGTACATGCAGAACTGGCTCACATTACAGTCCCGGGACTTTTATGTGATAGCCATTCACTGCCTAGTAGGACAAGTGTCTCAACAGCCAGGACCAATACTTCTAACATACAGGAACTGGCTCACATCGCAGCCCTGAGACTTTTATGAGACAACCATTCACCACCTTGTGTCACAGTGGGACAAGTGTCTCAACAGCCAGAGCCAATACTTCTAACATACAGGAACTGGCTCACATCACAGCCCCGAGACTTTTATGAGACAGCCATTCACCACCTTGTGTCGCAGTGGGACAAGTGTCTCAACAGCCAGAGCCAATACTTCTAACATACAGGAACTGGCTCACATCGCAGCCCCAGGACTTTTATGAGACAGCCATTCACCACCTTGTGTCACAGTGGGACAAGTGTCTCAACAGACAGAACCAATGCTTCTAATATACAGGAACTGGCTCACATCGCAGTCCCGGGACTTTTATGAGACAGCCATTCGCCACCTTGTGTCACAGTGGGACAAGTGTCTCAACAGACAGAGCCAATACTTCTAACATACAGGTACTGGTTTCTGTAATGTCTCTGGCTGATTTCTTTTTGAACGGACCTTATAGATAGCTGCAGTGCCTGTCAAACACGAAGTGGAGAGTTGACCCTTATGTGGCAAGTATACATTGTTCTATCTGGCTGTTTGCTTTGAGGGGCATTTCTACAAGACTTCCTGAGTGGGAACTGCTAACAGCAATAAAACAGGAAATTATACTTGTCAGTCTTTACAGCTTATACTTAACAGAAACGTAAATACATATGCTACATTACACACTCATCAGCCATATGAACATAACACTTAAGTTAACTCTCATAGAAAGTTATACATGCAACTCCTCAGTCTTTACAAATTACACTCTTAGAAAGTTAGTCCAATTTCTTGAATTTTGTTTTAACTCCGCCAAATCAATCTTTAAATGATTTTGAAAATGTCTACAATGTCAACACTACAGTGGTAACACTGTATACTTGATTAATATAATATTGTATGAAGGATATTACAGAGTTAAGACTCAAGACATATGTTCCTCTCTTTCATGTATATGTGTACACAACAGTGGTTTGCTTGCCTGGAATAATTTTGCTTAGTATTCTGGTGGCAGCCACAGAAAACACAATGATAATCAGGACACAAGACAACCACCTCCTCAGAAGAATTCAATTCAATTTTATTCATCCAATTTAACATATACATGTTTGGATTTGTCCAGTATTTTATACATTTAATTACAATATTATAAAGTTAGACAATAAGTACTTTAAAAAATTATACTGTACATATATGTGGGCAGTTCAATAAGTAATGCAACACTTTTTTCTGAAACAGGGGTTGTTTTATTCAGCATTCAAATACACAATGTTATTCCCCAATCTTTAGCTACACAACATTAGTTTTCAACATAATCTCTGTTCAATGCTATGGCTTTACACCACCTTGAATTGAGGGCCTGTATGCCTGCATGGTACCATTCCACTGGTCAATGCTGGAGCCAACGTTGTACTGCATCAATAACTTCATCATCCACATAGTGCGTCCCACAGATTGCATCCTTCATTGGGCCAAACATATGAAAATCTGATGGTACTAGATCGGGGCTGTAGGGAGGATGCGGAAGAATAGTCCACTGAAGTTTTGTGAGCCCCTCTTGGGTGCAAAAACTTGCGTTGTCGTGGAGAAGAAGAAGTTTGTTTGGATTTTTGTGCCTACGAACACGCTGAAGTTGTTTCTTTAATTTTCGAAGAGTAGCACAATAGATAGATAATTTATTCATCTTGTAAATCATACATTGTACATGAGTACTATGATATGAGACACGTCAAATTGTGAATACACACTGCAATTGTCCAATAAGGACAAGTCAATGTTTGTACAAAATATGTTTTATAAAGATATGTCAAGAATTTTATAATATACACAATTAATTCAGAAATGTAACAACATTATAAACTTTGTACAAAATTGAATCGAGAATATATTGACACATTGCTTCACTCACTCAATATATTCTCGATTCAATTTTGTACTAATTTGTGCTTCACTGTCCCTACGCTTCTTTCAAGTTTATACTTTGATTATAAACTTTCCATAAATTCACTAACAGAATAAAAACAGTGGTCAAGCAAGTATGCCAAAACTGACTTATTAAATGCTGAAAAATTGCAAGTGGTTTTATTGGCTATAGGCAGTTTATTAAAAAAAGTGATTCCTAGGTTTATTACACTGTTTTGATGAGCTCTTGTGTTACTTCTATTCATATGAATATCCGTTCTCTGTCTAGTATTATGGTTATCAACTGTGTCATTAAAGGTGCAGCGGCCATTTCCTGTCATTAAATTTGTCTTTGTAAATTTTAAAATTTCAAAAATGAAAATACATGGGAGAGGTAAGATTTTACATTTTTTAAATAATGGTCTGCATGTAGATGTTGGTCTTAGAATCCGTTTTTGCATTATGAATAATGATTTACAACGTGGTGAGTTACCCCATAATGTTATGCCATATTTTAAAATGGAGTGAGCACAGGCAAAATACACGCTTCTGAGAGTTTTTATGTTAACTATGTGTACCAGTTGTCTGAAATTATAACAAATTGTACTCAGTTTTTTAATTAGATGATCAACATGTGTCTCCCATTTTAGGTAACTCTCTATCCAACACTTAAGAGTTGATTGTTTGACCATGGGGAAGGGCATCTTCAACGTCCCAGAAGACTGTATGTAGCCATGACTTTACTGGCTGAAGGTATGGCTTTAAACTTTTTCTTGGTAGGGAATGGGTGTGGCGCCACTCCATTGATTTCCATTTTGTTTCGGGTTCTATGAGATGAACCCATGTTTCATCGCCGGTAACAATGTTTGACAAAAGACTATCACCATCAGCCTCATGACGAGCAAGCAATTCTGCACAGATGGTTCTCCTTTACTCTTTATGGTCTTCCGGTCAACATCGAGGGAACCAGCAAGAACAAGCCCTTGAATATCCCAACTGGTGAACAATTGTGACAGCACTACCAACAGAGATGTCAAGTTGAGTACTGAGGTGTTTGATTGATATCCGGAAATCACCTCGAATGAGAGTGTTCGCATGCTTCAGTGTTGCAAGAGTCACAGCTGTGCACGGCTGTCCAGCACATGGCATATTGGACTGTTTTTCCTTGACCTTGCGGCAATGATGACACACGCTTTACCCAACGACTCACCGTGCATTTGTCCACTGCCAGATCATCGTGGACATTCTTCAAGCACCTATGAATATCTGAGATGCCCTGGTTTACTAACAAAAAAGTCTCAATCACTGCCCGTTGTTTGGAACGCACCTCCATTACAGACACCATTTTAAAAGATCCATATAGCACTGTCACCTATCGGAAGTTGATGAAACTTCATGAGGCAAAGCAGGAATGTTTGAAAATGTTCCACAAGAAATGTCAGGCTTTTCCAACCCAAATCAGCCGAGAAAAAACATGTGTTGCATTACTTTTTGAACTCCCCTCGTAGATTAAACTTATACATTGTTAAAAAAATACAAGTGAATACTTCATTAATGCAAAAACTCATCAGTAGAGTAATAACATCTTTGAATTAAAAATTGCTTGAGATGTTTTTTGAAGTGTGGAATGGAATCTATATTTTTTATTTCAACTTTATACCTCTATAGCAGAAACTATTTTCAAACAATTTTTTGTTATGTGGGGTTATATGTAGTTTTGCTTCATCTCTTGTGTTATGACAGTAAATTTCAGAATTTATGGTAAAATCTTTGATGTGTGTTTGCATTAATACAATTGTGTCGTATAAATATATACAGGGTAATGGCAAAATGATTAGTTATTTAAAGAATGGTTTGCAGCTGGCAACGGGAGGTAAATTGAGAATAATTCGAATGACCCTTTTTGTAATTTGAATAGCTTTGCTACTGTTTCCCAACAAGGATATTCCATATGAAATTAATGAATGAAATTTGGAGATATTGAATACTAAACAAATACATCTTGGGCCACCCTTGAGCTAGGCCATAGCCCCTTTGCTAACAGGGCAGGCCTTCAATACAATTACATTCTTAATACGTGCTTGACCCTTTTAAAAGTCATTGCTTTCCATTTACTTTTCTATCCTGTGTTGGTTTTTCATATTCATTAAATTTTTGTCTATCCCTGTAAATTATTTTCACTTGTTTCAACTTCATATTAGAATTGTTTCACTGTGTCTGTACTCAGCCTCTCTTGCACATTAACTCATTTCTGGTCTCCCTTTTCCCTATTACAAATAATTTAATTTCCCAGCCGCTTTTTCCAATCCTTCTTCCCTACCTATGAGGGCTGTTCAATAAAGAATGATCATAATTTTTTGCACTAAACTTCAATCTTATTATATCCTGTTATCTTAATGTGAAACAAACACGCCATAGTAGCTTCATTATTGGTATTCCTGGTTCTGCCTGTGAGAAGCAGGCAAGTTCAGACATGTTCAGTATCACCTACTGCTGCAATAGAGGTAACACACGAGGAACAATCTGCGGCTTTGAATTTCTGCTTTCTCTCAACATTTCTTCTTTCAGTTGAGGCCTATACAATGTTACAGGAGGTCTATGGAGAGTCTGTTCTTCCCTATAGCACAGCTTGAAGGTGGTTTAAAATGTTTAAAGAGGGGAGACAATCAATTTCAAAGGAAGGTGAACTTGGTGCTCCAGTTACTGCTCTTACAGAAGAAAACTTCAACACTGCTGCTGCCATTGTGTGAGAGGATCGACGAATTGCCTTAAGATCACTTTCTGAAATACTGAACATTTCATTGGGTGCTACCCACACGTTGGTGACAGAAACATTACACATGAGACATGTTTGTTCGCGATGGGTTCCAAGACTGATTCCCAATCAAAAGGACATTCGCATGCAGGTCTGCTTGCAGTTAAAGTTGATGTTAGAGGAAGATCCGGAGTTTCTTTCAAACGTAATCACTGCTGATGAAACTTGGCTACATCATTTTGATCCTGAGAGCAAACAGCAAACCTCAGTGTGGAAATATCCTTCATCACCAACCCCCCAAAAAGCAAAAGTGGTTGCTTCTGCTGGGAAAGTTATGGTCAGCATGTTGTACCTGCACACACATCAGTAACTGGACAATACTACAGGGATGTCCTGAAAACATTGCAAGTCCATATCAAACGCAAAAGACCACATTTCCGTGAAGCAGGCTGAATGCTGCACCACGATAATGTGCGGCCACATATTGCCAATGTTGCTGAATATCTTGCAAAACTCAACATGAAGTGCATCCCTCACCCTCCCGATGTCCGGATTTAACCCCATGTGACTTTTTCTATTCCCTAACTTGAAGAAACGCCTTCGTGAGAGACATTATCCATCATCAGAAGCAGTGGTGAAGGCTGCATAGGTGATTTTGAAGGATCTCTCAAAAAATGGTTTCCAGCATGTCTTTGAAGACTGGCAGAAACGCTCGGACAAGTTCATCACATTCAGGGGAGACTATTTTGAGAAGAGCCATCAAAATTATGAGGATGAGTAAAGGTATGTTGTCAAAAAAAATGGTGATCATTCTTTATTGAACAGCCCTCGTATATTGCACTTAACATGACTTGGGACAAACTTTAATGGTCTGTTTTCAGTTGTGATTCATTTGTCACATGCATTATATTTACTTAGAAATAAAAAACAAGGTTACTCTCTTCATTTGTACATATTATGTCTGTTTGGGTCTGTCGAAACTGTAAGAAGATGTTTCTTGCATATAGAGGATAAAAAAATGTATGAACATAAATCCGGAAATTGTTTAATTCCATGGTAGAGCTTCTTTTCTACAACTCCGCTTACACAGTGACATGTGTAATACGAGGGGAGTTCAATAAGTAATGGAATGCATGTTTTTTCTCTGCCAATTTTGGTTGGAAAACCTGAAATTTCTTGCGAAACATTGTCAAACATTCCCGCTTCGTCTCGCAAAGTTTCATTGACTTCCGATAGGTGGCAGCGCTATACGGAGCTTTTAAAATCGCGCCTGTAATATGCGTTCCAAACAACGGGCAGAAAACCAGGGCATCTCAGATACTCATAGGCGCTAGAAGAATGTCTACGGTGATCTGGCAGTGGACAAAAGCACGGCGAGTGGTTGGACAAAGCGTGTGTCATTGCCGCAAGGTCAAGCAAAACTGTCTGATCTCTCGCGTGCATAGCTGTGACTCCTGCAACGTTGGAGCACGTAAACACTCTCATTCGAGATGATCGCCGGATCTCAATCAAACACCTTAGTACTCAACTTGACGTCTCTGTTGGTAGTGCGCGGCCTAAAGTGGCGTAAAGCCATAGCATTGAATGGAGATTACGTTGAAAAATGATGTTGTGTAGCTAAAAGATTGGGCAATAACATGATGTATTTGAATGCTGAATAAAACAACCCTTGTTTCAGAAAGAAAAAAAAAGGTGTGGCATTACTTATTGAACGGCCCTCTTAGATAGCTGTCCTGTAGCTGCAACCCAACACGAAAACAGTGGTTTAATTGTACAGTAGCAAACATTCAGTTTTACATCTAGTTAAATTGGGTGGAGATGATGAATTTCACCATATGTTAACTACAGATAAATTATTTTTATATTGTACGTGGGCCGTATTCATAGTTATCACTTTGGTCTAGACTATCTTCCTACTAACTCGGTCCGGACCAAAGGCGGTCTAACCTTTTGGTATTCATAGACGATAAAATGCCTAGGACCATTTAAAACCATGGACCAACAGAAAGGTTTTTCTGCGCATGCGCGAGTCCCATAGAGTGCTAAACAAACCACAGTGTACCTACAAGTTTATACATCTCTGTGGTAGTCTTACAGCTGTTTCTTATTCATTCTTACGGTTACTGCTGCGGTTTGAGGTTCGGAGCGTGCTGTGAATATGGATAATATGAAGAAGCGTGGTGTCAGTTGGTCAGAGGAACACCAATGTTTTCTCTAGTCCAAAAAAGAATGAACATTATATAAAATAAATACGCGTCGACGAATAGAAATGTGAGAAAGGAGGAGGCATGGAGGAAACTTTATAACGAGTTTGCTGATAATGCGGCTTACTGATGCAGGTCAGCAGTGTTGTCTTGATAACCTCCTCTTGCATAATACCGAAGTGTTGTTAGGATTTGAGTGTCAGACCTCGGTTAACGTCCCTGACGTACAGGTTAGCAGTGTTGTCTTGATATCCTCCTCTTGCATAATACCGAAGTGCTGTTAGGATTTGAGTGTCAGACCTCGGTTAACGTCCCTGATATACAGGTCAGCAATGTTGTCTTGATAACCTCCTCTTGCATAATACCGAAGTGTTGTTAGGATTTGAGTGTCAGACCTCGGTTAACGTCCCAGACGTACAGGTCAGCAGTGTTGTCTTGATATCCTCCTCTTGTATAATACCGAAGTGCTGTTAGGATTTGAGTGTCAGATCTCGGTTATTGTCCCTGACGTACAGGTCAGCAGTATTGTCTTGATATCCTCCTCTTGCATAATACCGAAGTGCTGTTAGGATTTGAGTGTCAGACCTCGGTTAACGTCCCTGACGTACAGGTCAACAGTGTTGTCTTGATATCCTTCTCTTGCATAATACCGTAGTGCTGTTAGGATTTGAGTGTCAGACCTCGGTTAACGTCCCAGACGTACAGGTCAGCAGTGTTGTCTTGATATCCTCCTCTTGTATAATACCGAAGTGCTGTTAGGATTTGAGTGTCAGATCTCGGTTATTGTCCCTGACGTACAGGTCAGCAGTGTTGTCTTGATATTCTTCTCTTGCATAATACCGAAGTGCTGTTAGGATTTGAGTGTCAGACCTCGGTTAACGTCCCTGACGTACAGGTCAGCAGTGTTGTCTTGATATCCTCCTCTTGTATAATACCGAAGTGCTGTTAGGATTTGAGTGTCAGATCTCGGTTATGGTCCCTGACGTACAGGTCAGCAGTGTTGTCTTGATATTCTTCTCTTGCATAATACCGAAGTGCTGTTAGGATTTGAGTGTCAGACCTCGGTTAACGTCCCTGACGTACAGGTCAGTAGTGTTGTCTTGATATCCTCCTCTTACATAATACCGAAGTGCTGTTAGGATTTCAGTGTCAGACCTCGGTTATCGTCCCTGACGTACAGGTCAACAGTGTTGTCTTGATATCCTCCTCTTACATAATACCGAAGTGCTGTTAGGACTTGAGTGTCAGACCTCGTTTATCGTCCCTGACGTACAGGTCAACAGTGTTGTCTTGATATCCTCCTCTTACATAATACCGAAGTGCTGTTAGGATTTGAGTGTCAGACCTCGGTTATCGTCCCTGACCTACAGGTCAACAGTGTTGTCTTGATATCCTCCTCTTACATAATACCGAAGTGCTGTTAGGACTTGAGTGTCAGACCTCATTTATCGTCCCTGACGTAGGTACAGGTTAGGATGAATCATTTCTATCAGATTTCTGGCGTTCCCTTTACTAAACCTATATCTGATTTTGAAGTTTAGGTCGTCGTACTTCGCAATAATTTCTATTCCTGGTAGATACGTTTTCCTCCGTCGTCTTATTTCACGAATTCTACCGCTACAGCTACATTCATCACTTCAGTGTCGCCCATGTTACAAAGATAGTCCGCTTTTAATTTACCCCTCGGAGCCGGGCCAAAATTTAAGCCGGACCAACGCTTTTGGTCCCCGGACTGTCGCTAATCCTGGTTAATGAATAAGAAAATCGATGGTCCACCGTTAGTCCACCGGAAGTAGCAAATTGGTCAGGCCAAGTCTGACTATGAATACGGCCCACAGTTTCTGAATTTTCATTCTAAACTTGTGTATAACTATATGTTTATTGTGGAAACGTTGAGTCAGACTGAAAAATTCAATGCCATAGCCGGGATTTGAACCACGGATCTTCTGGTTTCCGTCCAGCCGCACTACCATTGTGCTACTATGGCCAACGTGCCGATATGACATTAAATTCTCCAACTGACTCGTATTTTCCCGGTAAACCACTTAGGAGTTCTCATAAACACATGAGACAACTACCTTAATGGCGACTTACTACATGTAAGTACTTTAAGGTCCCGGCTTTATAGTTAACCACTATTAGGTTAATTAATGGTGGTTCAAATCCCGGCTATGGCATTGAATTTTTCAGTCTGACTCAACGTTTCCACAATTTAGCCTACACACGGCCAGTGTGAAAGAATAATTAATTTCCATTAATTAACCTAATAGTGGTTAACTATAAAGCCCGGGCCTTAAAGTACTTACATGTAGTAAGTCGCCATTAAGGTAGTTGTCTCATGTGTTTATGAGAACTCCTAAGTGGTTTACCGGGAAAATACGAGTCAGTTGGAGAATTTAATGTCATATCGGCACGTTGGCCATAGTAGCACAATGGTAGTGCGGCTGGACGGAAACCAGAAGATCCGTGGTTCAAATCCCGGCTATGGCATTGAATTTTTCAGTCTGACTCAGCGTTTCCACAATTTAGCCTACACACGGCCAGTGTGAAAGAATAATTAATTTCCATTAATTAACCTAATAGTGGTTAACTATAAAGCCCGGGCCTTAAAGTACTTACATGTAGTAAGTCGCCATTAAGGTAGTTGTCTCATGTGTTTATGAGAACTCCTAAGTGGTTTACCGGGAAAATACGAATCAGTTGGAGAATTTAATGTCATATCGGCACGTTGGCCATAGTAGCACAATGGTAGTGCGGCTGGACGGAAACCAGAAGATCCGTGGTTGAAATCCCGGCTATGGCATTGAATTTTTCAGTCTGACTCAACGTTTCCACAATTTAGCCTACACACGGCCAGTGTGAAAGAATAATTAATTTCCATTAATTAACCTAATAGTGGTTAACTATAAAGCCCGGGCCTTAAAGTACTTACATGTAGTAAGTCGCCATTAAGGTAGTTGTCTCATGTGTTTATGAGAACTCCTAAGTGGTTTACCGGGAAAATACGAGTCAGTTGGAGAATTTAATGTCATATCGGCACGTTGGCCATAGTAGCACAATGGTAGTGCGGCTGGACGGAAACCAGAAGATCCGTGGTTGAAATCCCGGCTATGGCATTGAATTTTTCAGTCTGACTCAACGTTTCCACAATTTAGCCTACACACGGCCAGTGTGAAAGAATAATTAATTTCCATTATATGTTTATTGTATAATTTTTAGTTATAAGTACTTGACGTGTCCTATATCATGTACTAAGATCAAAAGTATGAATAAATACTACTTCTACATTATTGTCATTCTGCTACAGTAAAGTACGTAGTCCGCTTGTTAGGTATTGGTACTCAGTTCATGCTTGTTGGAGTTTCCCCTCCATTTAGGCTTTCTGTCCACTGATTTCAGGCCTCCAAGCTCACCTGACTTAGAGCCATTAGAATTTGGTACATTTGAAATCTCTTAAATACGTAAAATATGAAGCTATTAACAGTGAAGCAAACAAGTATATACAAATATAACAATTTGTAACTTAAAACTTGACTTATGTTATAAGAAATTATAATTCTTATAAATTCTCCAGGATCGCGATTTCATGTATATCTATATACATCTTCAGCCCGCCTCGGTAGCGTGGGGGTAGCATGTCTGCCTCACATTCAAGAGGTCCCAAGTTCGAATCTCGGTTAGGGTGAGTTATCCGGATAAGGTTTTTTCCGGGGTTTTCCCTTATCCTGAAAGACGAATGTCGGGTAACTCTAAGCTTTATGGACCCCAAGCTCATTTGAGCATCATTTCACCCATTTCATTCATCGTCCGATATGACTTAACGTTGGAGGACGTAAATTAAAAAAAAAAAAAAAAAAAAAAAAAAAAAAAAAAAAAAAAAAAAAACATTTTCAGCTGTCGCCATCATTGCTAAACAACAAATGTTGCTATGTTTTTGTCAGTATTACCAAAATCTGAAAGTAAAACAAATTTAAAAACAGAATCGACTGCCGGTATTTCAAAATTCATTATGCGATGATAAATTAAAAACAATTAAATTATTAAAACAATTAAATGGTCTGATAGAATTAATGGTTTGGGAAAAGATATTTATTTTCAAAAACAAAGGAGAAACGGAATTTGTTTTTTCCTGTGGTTTTCTTTGACTGACGACGTGAACAAGAGTTTGTGAAATCTATTTCAACTTTAACTAATTCAACTAATAAGAAAAAATGACATCAGTTTTCTTAAGATAAGTGAAGTTTCTTTGTTACAAATATTTATATTTGTACAATACTTATTGGTTCACTGTAACTAGCTTCATTTTCTACGCAATATTACAAGCTGTTTGTTACCGGCGCAATTAGAGGAATAGATCTTGATTTGCACTTAGAAGAACTTCGCACAATTAACGGGACAACTACCGGTGCACAATGTATACAGACTGAATCGAAGAATACAGATAAACGGAGAAATACAATATGTTCCAACAAGATCCATTGATCACAATCCTTACCGGAACACGTCTACAACTGCGGCAAGTTTCACCACCGGACGAAATAATAAACGTTGACTTAGATGTGGTCAGACACATGTAGATGACCAATTAGACTGCGCAACAGAACATGCAGCAACTGATTAGACAACGATCTCTAATGCTATCGAGAAACTACCAGTGTCGACGTACGAGACACAGCAGGAGGCGCTAAACGAGCTGGGGCTAATGAGGCACAGACATACCCGCGATTACCGAGTCGGATAGACTCATTCGGACCACGATATTCCTCAGCAGGCGATTGGGAACTGATCCCACATACTTCAACCAAACGTAAATGTCCGGAATCGACAGAAACTACCCCAGCAGAGGAGCGGTCAGCATGCTGGGCAACACATTTATCGCAAAGGCATGGGACACAATAACCGTTGAACAGGGCCGGAGAGCTCCAGCGGGAGATCAGAAAATGGTTACTAGCTTACTTCAACAGATTGTCAAAAAATTACTGGAACAACTGTTTTATACTCTGTTGGGATTACAAACAAATCTACACTTATAATTGACATCACTCATATATAAATACCAGGGACCACAGTGTTATACTGCAACACCCAAAGTATAACTGGCAAATTAGCTGAGTTCTCGACATTCCTAGCGCGGACACGGCCGCAAGCATTTATAATAGTAGAAACGTGGTTACAATTACACCAGTCGTTATATATGCCCGGACATAAGATATATCGCACAGATAGGCAAACATTCGGAGAGGATGTGGTTATCGGTATTCGTGATCACATCGTGAAGACCGATATACTATATTGCGTATTTATTGCCATGACATCATATACATGTATATTCAGAATGACATTAAAAACAAAAATTCTGCACATGTAAACAACACTTACAATGACAACAGTCAGCAATTACTACTCACTGTAGCCAACAGTCCTGACGCCATAGAGAATAGTAAAATTTACCGCACAAAATTATCTTAAAATTTACTCCATATATTAAACTTTTCTGCAAAAATGGGCGTGGCACTTATGTTCAAAGAGATGCGAGTCAATTTAAATGATTTTAAAGGGTTAAGCGTTTTAAATGATCAATAAACCATATATATTCGGAATCGGAAGGAGTCACGTAATTTTTTTCCGCTAAAGGAATTCTTTGTCATATTTTTTCATTTTACACTACCCACTCCCCTTAAGTAACATTCAGGGCTACTTCATCCCTCCCGGGTAACACGTTATAAACAAAAACAAAAAAAAAAAAAAACAAAAAAAAAAAAAAAACATTCTGGGCGTTCTACTATGTGTTTCAGTGTTTTCCTCATCCTACTTAGTACAAGGAAATGCAGTTACTATTCCAGGTACTGTTTCCTTCCTCATATTAGTTGTTATCAGTTTCTTCTTAAAGCATCAACATTTGAATATCAAAACAGTTACAGCACATTTGGTTGTTACAGCAGTCTTCTGTGTCAAGGTAATGTTTTCTCATTGTTTTTTATCACATTGTATGCCATAACAAATGAGGGTTATTGCTAGAAGACTCATATAAATTGTTTAAAGTGAGTGTGTGTAGGTAATGCTCAGGTATTTAGCAACACAACCATTCTCCTTATTGACTCCCAATATTTTGAGGTCAGGCCTGGATATCACAGGTAGATAGATAGATGGATGGTAGTTAGATGTTCCATATTCACTTCCTCTTCCTTGTTGCATAACAGACAATTTGGAGATGATAACAATCCAATTTTATGTAGGTATTTTTCTAGTGGTAAGTCTGAGCAGGGCAACAGCTGTTTTTCAAGGTTGTTTGTTTTACGTTTCTAAAGAAATTTTCTCCTTTTGAATTTAAAATATTTGTGCTTAATTTAGTTCAGGAATTAGTTTTCATTCTTTTTTAGTCATCCTTTTGAAACACATACAAGTTACTGTAGACACAAAATGAATAAATAGTTGATACAGAAAGAAATAAACATAAAAAAGCAGTAAGTGTAGTCAATAGAAAATATTTACAAGTAAGTGTAGTCAATAGAAAATATTTACAAAGGTAATAAATATAAATTACAGACCAACTTTTATCTATTTATCATATGTACAACAAAGAATTTACAAAATGAATAATAAAAAAACAGTAAGGTACCATGAGCTACACGAGTTAGAGAATTTAATGTCAAGCTGCATGTTGGCCAAGGTAGCTGAATGGTTAAGAGCAGCTGGACAGAGAATGTAAGAACCTTGCTTCAAATCCCAGCTATGGCATTGAATTTTTCATCTGACTCTACTTTTCCTACGAGGGCTGTTCAATAAAGAATAATCATAGGTTTCTTCGGTCATAATTTTTCGCATTAAAATTCAATCTTAATATATTCTGTTAGCTTAATGTGAAACAAACACGCCGTAGTAGTTTCATTGTTGGTACTCCTGATTCCCGCCTGTAAGAACCAGGCAAATTCAGACATGTTCAGTATCGCCTACCGCTGCAATGGAGGTAACATGCAGTTAAAGTTGATGTTAGAGGAAGATCCAGAATTTCTTTCAAACGTAATCACTGCTGATGAAACTTGGTTACATCATTTTGATCCTGAGAGCTAACAGCAAAGCTCAGTGTGGAAATCTCCTTCATCACCAACCCCCAAAAAAGCAAAAGTGGTTGCTTCTGCTGGGAAAGTTATGGTCATCTCATTCTTTGATATTCATGGAGTGGTTTATCAGCATGTTGTACCTGCATACACATCAGTAACTGGACATTACTACAGGGATGTCCTGAAAACATTGCAAGTCCACATCAGGCGCAAAAGATCACATTTTCGTGAAACAGGCTGGATGCTGCACCACGAATGCGCAGCTGCATATTGCCAATATTGTTGTGTGAAGTGCATCCCTCACCCTCCCTATAGTCTGGATTTAGCCTCATGTGACTTTTTTCTATTCCCTAACTTGAAAAAATGCCTTCGTGGGAGACATTATCCATCATCAGAAGCAGTGGTGAAGGCTGCGGAGGTGATTTTGAAGGAGGTCTCAAAAAATAGTTTCCAGCATGTCTTTGAAGACGCAGAAATGCTGGGACAAGTGCATCACATTCAGAGGAGATTATTTTGAGAAGGACCATCAAAATTATGAGGATAAGTAAATGTACGTTGTCAAAAAAAATGTGATTATTCTTTACTGAGCAGCCCTCGTATTTCATCCTACACACAGCTAGTGTGAATGAACAATTAATTTCCAAAAGGCATAATGTTTGTTTACTCTTAGGAATAAACAAACTAGCTTTTGTGCTAACAGGTATATTCTCATAAAAACTATTTGTAGTCAGTTCATTGACACTTGTCACTTACTTTTCTTATATTGATGAGAGACTAGTTTCAAAGGCTATTGCCTCCATTTTCAATCTCTCTCCAACTAGCATCTGTTGTTGTCTGCTTTCCTCTCTCTGGTGGTGGAACTATGAAACTACTTTGTCAGACTGTCTACTGGTGGGATTTCAAAGTTCATTACGTGGTCCTTATTTTTCCATATCAATATGATCTCCCATGTTGTCAATTTATTTTGGTTTATCACTCCTTTTAATGATTTTGGATTTGGATTAATGTCATGATTTTCATTCCAAAAATGAAATGCTACTGCTGACTTATCTTCTTGTTTCAATCTGATGTTTCTAAAGTGCTCTTTGACTCTGGTTTTTAGATTTCTTTTAGTTTGACCTATGTAGCATTTTTTACATTTTTTTACAACTTATCTGGTATATTCCGGATCTGTTAACTGATGGGATTTCATCTTTTGTTTTTGAATTTAGTAATTTTAAAATTGAATGTCTATTAGTAGGTGCCAAGGTGAAATTTTGTTCCTTAAAGATCTTTTTAAATTTATTAAATGTTTTTGGGTGATATGTGAATGAACTGAATATGCTGTTGCTTTCTTTTTCTTTTGTAAATGTGGTTGCTTCCTTAATGGTTTTCTTTAGTTTAGCTTTTCTAAATTTCTTAAACACCAAACTTTTGTTGTATTCATTTTCTTCTGCTATGTGTAGTATTGCTTTTTGTTCTTTGAAATATTCTTCTTCATCCATTGGAATGTTGACTAGTTTATGTGTGAGGTTGTTTAATATTACATGTTTATGTGTAATTGGGTTGTAGCTATTATTTTTATGTAATTTTCTGAATGTATTGTTTCCTGTAAATACCAAATTTTATTTTTGTATTATTCCTGATGATATTTAGATCCAAGAAAGAGAGTTGTCCATTGATTTCCTTTACCATTGTGAATTTGATAGTCCTTTCTTGCAGAGTGAGTAATTTTAATGCATCATCTAAATGTTTATTCAGTACAATTGCAAAGACGTTGTCAACATATCTGTACCAAACTTTGAAGATCAATGGGAAGGCCTTTTTAATTTGTGTTTCAAATGCACTCATAAGTAAATTTGACAAAAAAAGTGAAAGTGGATTGCCCATTGATAACTTTGATTTCTGCTTGTAGTGTTTTCCATTAAAGCTGAAGAAGTTGTTCAATGCATATTTTTGTTAGTGAAATGTATTCTTCTACTTTTATTGTTTCTATTTCTATTGCAGTTAGCCATTTTGTTTATAAAGTCTGTAATTTTTCTGTTGGTACGCTTGGGAATAAAGATGTGACATAACATTCAGAAAATTACATAAAAATAATAGCCACAACCCAATTATAATAATCATAATTATAATGGTTTATTCACTTATAGACATGAGAAACATGTTTCAAGTTTCGTCGCAAAAGTATAAATATTACAATATTGTAAATGATTAGTTACATACATCAAGATTTACAAATTTTACAGAGCATATACAGAGATTAATAAATAATGTAACTGTCTTCATGGTAAAAAAAAAAACAATCTTCGGTTTTCCCTTTCTTTGAGGAGGGTCTCGCAGTTCTTCCTGTCCATTGGTCATAAGGTGAAGTTCTCAGTAATATGAAACAGAAGATGTAATAAACTGTATTAGTATTTTCATATTTGTTATATAATGATTGAACATAAATAATAATAGTAATAAGAATAATAATTTATAAATATGTACTTATTTACTGATTTCAGAAATATATTTTAAAGATTATACTCACTTGTTGAAATAACTAGACAGATTGACAGTTTGATCTCCCATTTATACCCTCATTGAAATATTTACAAATTGCATGTGTCAGGAAAAAAAAAAAAAAAAACTTTTCAAATTACAATTGCAGATATTCATCTATGTCATAAAAGGCCCTCTCAATTAAGTAATTTTTTAAACATTTATTAAACTTGGAACCAGTTGATTGTTTAATTGTGGCTGGCAGCTTATTGTATAAAGTTTTTCCAATTACAAATGGATTTTTATCAAAAAATTTCTTACTCTTCGCTTCCCTATACATATTCTCTTTAGTTCTTGTGTCATATTTATGTATATTGCTATTACTCCTTATATTTGTAGTTCTCCTAACTAGTAAAATAACTCTAAAGATATATAATGCAACCACTGTAAGAATTCTTTCTTTTTTAAACATTTCTCTACATGAATCCCTTGATTTTAATGAACAAACCATCCTTACACACCTCTTCTGCAATACCAGTAATCGTTTCAAATTTTCTTTAGACGTTGTACCCCATAATTCAATACCATAATTCAAATGAGGATGAATTATCCCATAATAAATCAATTTTAAATTAGGTTTGTCCAAATAGTGTGCCACGTAATTTAATAGATAGATACCCTTACTTATTTTATTGCATATATAATTTACATGTTTTGTCCATGATAAGTTTTTGTCAATATTCAATCCTAGAAATAAGTGATCATCTGTTGTATCTATTTCTTCATTTCCAATTTTAATTTTCATATCGTTGTACATGCAATTACTAATTTTAAATTATATTATGCTTGTCTTGTTTAAATTATTAACTAGGTTGTTATTAACAAGAAATTTAAGTATTACATCTGTACCTGAGTGTATATTATTAGTTAAGTTGTCTTGATCTTTTCCCCAACAAATTATAGATGTGTCATCAGCATATGATACAGTTTTAACATTATTAATCACAGGCAAATTGTTAGTGTATAATGTAAATAGTAAAGGTCCAAGCACAGATCCCTGTGGGACTCCATATTTAACGGTTGCTAATGAAGACTCATATTTTGTTTCTATTTGGTTTAGTTTACATATTATTTCTGTACGTTGTACCCGGCCTTGTAAGTATGTGTTAATTAATTTACCTGCAGTCCCCCTTATACCATAATGTTCCAATTTTTGTAATAAGACTTGGTGTTCAACACTATCGAAGGCCTTTCATAAATCAAGAAAAATCCCCATTACTTGATTGTCATTTTCCATTTTGTTAATTAATTCGTCTATAAATTCTACCACAGCAGTAATTGTAGAATAACCTTTTCGAAAACCATGCTGGGAATTAGATAAAATGTTGTGTTTGTCCAAAAAACTTAAAATCCTCTTTAGAATAACTTTTTCCAGTAGTTTAGCAAAAGTAGATGTTAAAGTAATTGGTCTATAATTACTCACATTAGTAACATCACCCTTTTTGTGTAATGGTTTTACAACCCCCTTTTTTAAACAGTTCAGAAAAATTCCTTCCCCTATAGAGGCATTTATTAGATGTACTAGGATGTTAACTAATTCTTCCTTGCATTGTTTCAGAATTTTTTATGAAACTTCATCCCACCCGTTCAAGTTTTTAGATTTTAATTGAGTAATAATTTTGATTAATTCTGTCTCAGTAACAGGATTTAGGAACACTGTGCTACCAATATGCTTTATTCCCTCATTCCTATCCATTTTAACCGTTTTATTTCCCTTAGGCACAGCTACATTTATGAAGTATTCGTTAAATATATTACCAATGCTTACTGGATTATCAACCCTTTTGTTCTGATAATTAATTACAATGTTCTCTGAATTTTTACAGTTTTTCTTACTAGCATTTACTATGTCCCATAAAGCCTTACTTGTATTTTTTGCAGTAGCTACCTTATATTTAATATTTTCCGACCTTAAACTTTTGAGAGCAGCTTCATACTCTTTTTTGTAATTTTGATATCTATCATAATACAATCTATTGCCATACTGCTTATAAAATATATACATGTCCTTCATTGATTCCCTAATCTTAATTACACTGGGGAGAAGGATTAATTTATTACTTTCTTTTTTGCGTTTATTTATAGCCCGTTTTGGACACGAAGTATCAAAGTGTTTATTAAATATGAGGTAAAACTTATCCCATTTTTCATTAACACAGTCAGTATCATGTACTTCATCCCATGATTCATGTTTTAGCAACTTTTTGAACACATTTATATTATATGAATTGGTTTTCCTTGTTCTTGATTTTAAAATATTATCACTTCTAACAATAAATTTTTGAATTTTCATTATCTGTGCCTTATGATCAGAAGTAAAGCTGTCAAATACTTCTAATTTTATTCTTTTACTATCTATATTTGTGGCAATTTGATCTATAGCGGTAGCTGATGTCAAAGTAACCCTAGTCGGTATTGTAATATGCATTTTAATATTAAACATATTTAATAACTCTGTAAGTTTTGTATACACGTTATTTCCATTGATAGAGTTTATATTTATATCACCTATTATTACAATTTTGTTACTATATACTGAGTATTTTGTCAACACTGTTTCTAATCCTTTGAAAAAATTTGAAATTTCACCACTTGGCGATCTGTATACTCCAAAAAGTAATATATTACCCTCTTCAGTATTAATTTTAACCCCAGTAATTTCAAAATCCTTTTCTATGCAATATTTAAGTTGTATATTTGCACAATTTCTTTGTAGTTTTCATTAGCATATATTGCAACACCCCCACCTTTAAATTTACTTCTACTGAAACTATTTTGTAAAACAAAATTGTCTAATTTATAATGCTCAATTTGGTTTTCCTTTAGTCCATGTTCTGTAATAACTACAAATATAAGGCCTACTTGATTTATAAGTATATTAAATTGCTCAATTTTGTTTGCTAAATACTGCACATTTTGATGCAGCACGCTTAAGTAACTGTTTTCATTATTTTGTGTTACAGATACCATATAATTTTTGTCTGAATCTTTTACTTTATAATACCCCACCTTAAAATATTTTAAACAATCAGCCTGGCTCCTTTCATGCAAAGCTAATTCTAACTCATCAGTTTTATTTCTTAAACAACTATCACTGATTCAAGGGGTCTTAAAAGCATCGAGCATGTTTTTACCATTGAAATCATTTACTTTAGAAGGAAGATTGTCTATAAAAAATCAATACTTAGCTTTTGTGGTGGTCTTCTGTCCCTTTTTGATGCACGCAGCTCTTCTCTAGTTGTCATCACTGCTATTACACACTCCTGCATATCCTCTCTCTTGTGGAGTTGGACATTCTCCTGCTGGCCTTCGTCGGCTGCTCTGACTGGTTCCCTCGATTCTTCCTCCTTCCACGGCAGGATAATGTTTGACTGCTTATACTTGGGCCTTTTAATTTCTTCTGCAATTTTCTCAGCCACCTTGATTTTACATGATTACACATAAACATGCAATAATAAACAACCTTACACACAGACTAGTCAACATACCCATGGAAAAAGAAGAATATTTCAAAGAACAAAAAGCCATACTAAACATAGCAGAAGAAAATGGATACAACAAAAGTCTGATGTTTAATAAAATTAGAAAAGCTAAACTAAACAAAATCATTAAGGAAGCAACCACATTTACAAAAGAAAAAGAAAGCAACAGCATATTCAGTTCATTCACATATCACCCAAAAACATTTAATAAATTTAAAAAGATCTTTAAGGAACAAAATACGAGGTACGTCCAGAAAGTAAGTTCTGTTTGGTAATAGAATTAAATTGTGTACAGATACAGAAAAATTATTTATTGCACAAAATTCTACAACTCTTAAACTACTTTTCCACATAACTGCTGAAGTTTTGCAGGCATTTGTCATAGAAAGGCACAAGTTTTTGTATACCTTCTTCATAGAAGTTTGCTGCCTGTGTCTTCAACCAGTTGGAAACATTTTCTTTGAGCTCTTCGTCATTGTTGAAGTGTTGACCGCCAAGGAAAGATTTGAGATGCAAAAACAGATGAAAGTCGCTAGGAGTGAGGTCAGGGCTGTATGGCAGGTGGTCAAATACGTCCCAGTCAATCCCTGTAGGATGCATTTTATCGCATTTGCAGTTTGTGGTCGTGCGTTGTTGTGAAGAAGCACAAAACCTTTTGGTAGCCGATAAATTTTAATTGGTTTTACTTTCCTAGCATTCATAAAACGAATCAAGATCTGATTTCACAAGCGGCGGGATTTTCAATCAACACTGACATTGTAAACAAGCACAACAAAGCGTACGTGGCTGACATCGATCTCACAATGGCGCACGTTTCTTCTCCTTGATACAGAGCATCTACCATGCATGTGCGGAACTGCGATCGCAGCGCTGCAGCAGAGATAAATTGAAACAGAACTTACTTTCTGGACGCCCCTTGTATAATCCTGGCACAAACTAACAGATACTCAGTTTTAAAATTGTTAATTTCAAAAACAAAAGATGAAATCCCATTAGTTAACCGTTCCGGAGTATACAAAATAAGTTCTAAAAATTGTGAAAAATACTGCATAGGTCAAACTAAAAGAAATCTGAAAACCAGAGTCAAAGAGCACTTTAGAAACATTAGATTGAAGCAAGAAGATAAGTCAACAGTAGCATTTCAGTTTTGAAACGAAAATCATGACACTGATCCAAATCCAAAATTATTAAAAGGAGTGATAAACCAAAATAAACTAACAACATGGGAGAACATATTCATATGGAAGATTAAGGACTGCATAATGAACTTTGAAATCCCACCAGTAGATAATTTGACAAAGACATTACCACCAGAGAGAGGAGAGCATACAACAACAGACGCTGGTTGGAGAGAGGTTGAAACTAGTCCCTCAATAATATAACGAAAGTGATGAGTTTTTGAGTTTGATTTATGAGTCACTATGTTTACACTCAACTTCACTTACTTGCTGTTGTATAATTGAAACGTTTTCAAGATCATTCGATCTTATCCTCAGCTGTTTGGTGACTAAATGAACATTCATCTTCCTCCTCTACTACGGTGCTCCGATCCCTCTGCCATCTGGTGTTAGGGGCATTAAGTTTTAATACTTCATTTAATAAATCCTTTCATGGAAGTGTTGAAAACAGTGTTGTTGTATAAATTAAGTTAATTGGGAGTCGATTAATAACACAAAACAACACTCACTTTTAAATTTTCCCGGAACCGGTTTCTGAGGCCTTCCCTCTATCTTCAGCCGGACATCGACTAGTTCTCATTGGTGTAGCTGGCAATATTTTGTCTTCGGTCTCCTCTGGTGGCGGTTCGAGGAATGAGAACTAGTCGATGTCCGGCTGAAGATAGAGGGAAGGCCTCAGAAACCGGTTCCGGGAAAATTTAAAAGTGAGTGTTGTTTTGTGTTATTAATCGACTCCCAATTAACTTAACTTCATTTAATGCCGGGATATCAAAATGTATAACTTAATCCCAGTTTTTGGTTATGAATATATTTTCCCAAATATCCAATTCTATAGGTCTACTTAAAACATTTTAACAGTTTTATGTTATGGCCAATGTTGTGGTTTTCTGTCCTAAAATGGTGTGACACCCATAGACACCCACAGAATTGGATATTTGGGAAAAAATATACATAACGAAAAACCGGGATTAAGTTATAAATTTTGAAATCCCAGCAAAAATGAAGTATTAAAACTTAGTGCCTCTAACACCAGATGGCAGAGGGATCGGAGCACCGTAGTAGAGGAGGAAGAGGAATGTTCATTTAGTCACCAAACAGCTGAGGATGACATCGAATGATCTTGAACACGTTTCAATTATACAACAAGTAAGTGAAGTTGAGTGTAAACATAGTGACTCATAGATCAAACTCAAAAATGAAGAATACTTCACTGTTAATAATGCTTCTGCTTTTAATATTTATAAAGTGATGAGTGTCAATAAACCAACTGCAAATAGTTTTTGCGATTAATTTTGACGTCACAGTTACCAAATTCCTTCAAACAAACATAACTAATAGGTATATTTTGTTTTATAGGATGATGTCTGGAGTGTTATACTACTTGCTGGCGGCAAGCATGGAGAATTCAGTCACAACTTCAACAATGTGTCCTAAAGGTTGCAGGTGTTACAATACATTTTCAACAGAGATCCACTGTGACAATGTCTCTCTGATCCACTTAAGCACCTCTGTATTTAATTTACCTAATGCCTCTTTGGTAAAAGAACTGACTCTTTCTAAAAATAATATATCTGTACTAGATCGAAATGTGTTTTCAAACTTAACTGGTTTGTGGGAATTGAAGATTATTGGGAATGACATAACAGAGCTTCCAGAAGGACTGTTTGACCCTTTCAATATCTTGTTCCATCTCAGTCTATTTGATAATAAACTTTCTACCTTACCTGGTGGTCTGTTTAGGAACTTGAAGTATCTAAAGGAACTCGAATTGTATAAAAATTGTTTAACAGAAATTCCACCAAACATATTTGCCGCACTACATCATCTTCAAACCTTGGATGTGAGCAGGAACAAAATATCTGAAATAACAAAAGAGAGCTTCAATGGACTACATGAGCTCAGTGAACTACGCTTGAATGGCAACCAACTTGAAGACCTGGAAGCAGATGTCTTTGAAGACTTACGTTTACTACATAATTTGTATTTAAATGATAATTCAATCTCTTACCTTCGGGGAGATATTTTCAATCGATTACCTTACCTAGATCACCTCTGGTTACATAATAATAGACTTACAACAATTACAGACACTCCCTTTGCTGATTGTCAAGGACTATATTTGTTATCTCTTTACAATAATTCTATTGTTGAGATTTCTAATAAAGCATTTCATGGATTGCACAACCTTCGTATTCTTTATCTACAGGACAACAAGCTACAGAATCTTGATGCAGATGTCTTTAAGGGATTGACACTAGTTTATGACTTGCAACTTCAAAACAACAATTTAACAACATTTGATAAACAAATATTTGAACCTTTCCAATATGATTCACAAATAAACATGTCAGGAAATCCTCTGAACTGCAGCTGTTCCTTAAAGGACTCCTGGCTACATTACCGTATTAAAGGTGTTAAACTAGATGCACCTTGTATTCTTCCAGAAGGAGAAATGTTAACTGATGTTGGAAAATTCTCCTGTAGACAAAACAGTGATTCTTCAAACATAAAGAAAGAAGATATTGTTGTACTGATGTTACTTTCTCTTTTGTTACAATTTTTATTCAATGTGTAAGATGGCATGTTTGCATAACAATAAGTTCTCTGTTGTTCTCAAATAATGTATCAGACGAAGACACAGAGTGTATAAGTAAACAAACAAAAGCACTTTTTTGTTTTGTCTGGCACTCGGCAAGTAAAGCTGGATAATTTGTGAAGGACATTATATAATTTACACAAACAGGGCTCAGTAAATAAGCTTAGACATAGTCAGTTTAAAATATTTTATACTTAACATAACTTGGGACAAACTTTAATGGTCTGTTTTCAGTTGAGAGTCATTTGTCACATGCATTATACAGGTGTCTCTAAAGTCACTATCTATTTCAATGAAGGAAGACAGTGATTGAAAAATCAATATTGTTTTGAAGTGTTACACATATTCTAGTGCCCTTCTATATGACCTCCATCTAGCTCAAAATATATACACCATCTTTCAGTATTGGAACGAAATGTAAACTGTATCATGTCAACTGTAATTCGACCTGCTGCTTCCCTGATACGATTCCATAACTAAGGCTGATCATTCACTTTGCTAGTGTACACTCAGATTTGATGTACCCCCATGCAAAAAAGTCTAAAGGAGTAAGGTCCGGTGAACGGGAAGCCCACAGCCGAGGTGAATCTCTGCCTACCCATCTCACTGGAAAGGTTCTGTTCAGGTAATCACAGATGATGTTTGCAAAATGTGGAAGCGCATCATCTTGCTGAAACACAACTGTATCCAGTATGCCATCCTATTGAAGCTGTGGTTCAAGGAACAGTTCTAACATGTTGAGGTAGATGTCATCTGTTATTGACCTTTCGGCAAAGAAAAATGGGCCATACAGTTTTGCGTTTATGTACCCAACCAAACATTGACTTTCGGTGTATCACGTTCCCACTCCAATACCTCATGTGGTTTTTCATATGCCCATATTCGGCTGTTATGTCTGTGCACTTTCCCACAAACATTGAAAGTGGCTTCATCGGAGAATAAAATGTTGTCCATTAAATTCTCATTCTCTACACATTCCAGGAGATCATAACACTTTTCCGGACGACAGGCGAAATCCTTGTCCTCAAGATGGTGCAGAACTTGAATGTGATACGGACGTTTTCATAGAGTGAAACGTAGAATTTTCCACACTGTGTTGCGAGGGACGTTCAATTCCCTACTGAGGCGTCGAATTGATGTCTTCGGACTCCTTTCACTGGCAATTTGAACCTGCTGCACTGTTTCTACCAAGACGTGTGGTCGTCCAGGACGTGTCTCATCAGACACACTGCCGGTACGCTTAAATTTGTTCACAAGCAGACGAATGTGTGCCCTTGATGGGTCCAGTTTGTGGAATTTATAGGTAAATTTCCCTCTAGCGTCTTCATATGACAATCCACGTACCCATGCACAAACAATGGCAACTGGTTCTTCTGTGCTAAACATGTTGCACTAAGATACCAGCATCTGAAAAGAAAAGAAACAAAATATTGTGTTTTCATTGAAATGGATAGTGACTTTAGAGACACCCTGTATTTACTAAGAAATAAAAAACAAGATTACTCTTTTCATTTGTACATATTATCTCTATGCAGGTTGTAGGAAGATATACATATATAATAATTTCTAACTTAAAACTTATTTTATAAGAAATGATGATAATTTTTATAAATTCTTCGGGATTGCGATTTCATGTAAACTTATACACATTTTCAGCCAGAAACAAAGCTGTTGCCATCGTTGTGAATGCTAAATATTGATATGTTCTTGTGAGTACTACCAAAATCTGAGGAATTAAAGTTATAACAAACTCTTTAAAAAAAAAAAAATTTGAAAATGTTATTAACCCAGGGATGACAAGTAATTTTTTTTAAATTATAATCGTCTTTTATTTTTCTTAGGGTAGAAATATCACTAACAGTTTTTTGATATTTGAATTTTTCAATTTTTTTATTTATAAAGTCTTTATTAAAATCATAAATGGTGAATTTTTTTGAACAAACTTCTGGCTTGGCAATGGGTAATCCTCTTTCACCTTTTCTTGCTGATCTTTTTATGAGTTTTTTCAAAATGCAAGTCACTAAAGCATTCCCTTTAATTTTTAAAGTTTGGTATAGATATGTTGATATTTTTGCAGTTGTTCCTGATAAACTCATAAATTATGCTTTAATTACTAAGTTTGCAAGATAAAGCTATAAAATTCACATTAGAAGCTGAAAATAATGGATTTCTTCCTTTTCCAGATCTAAAGATAATAAGAAATAATGATAAATTAAACTTTTGTATTTATAGGAAGTCTACTCACATCGATAATTACATAAAAAATAAAAGTTTTAATCCTTTTTCACATAAATTTGCTGTTTTTAATAGTTTGATTTATAGATTAATAAATATAGCCCTGAATAAAGAGGAATTTAATAAAGAATAAAAACATACTATTAATACTGCTTTAATTAATGGTTTTAATAAAGACTTTATAAGTAAAAAATTTGAAAAATTCAAATATCAAATAAGTGTTAATGATATTTCTACCCTTAAAAAAATAAAAGACGATTATAATTTTAAAAGTTTACTTATCATCATCCTTGGTTTTATCATTTCAAAAAAATGTTAAAGAGTTTGGTACAACTTTAGTTCCTCAAAATAAATATAGTATTAAAAATTTATTGCATTTCTCTATAAAAGATAAAATTCCTAATAATAAAAAATCTGGTATTTATCAATTTAATTCTTTGATTATGATAAAGTTTATATTGGAAAGACAAAACGTAATTTAGAAACCAGAATGAAAGAACATTTATGTAACATTAAGTATAAACAAACTGATAAAATGGCCATAGCAGATCATTTTTGGTCATTTAACCATGAAATAAATCCAGAAGTTAAATTATTAAAACAATTAAATAGTCGGATAGATTTAATGGTTTGGGAAAAGATATTTATTTTAAAAAACAAACATCACATAATGAATTTTGAAATACCGGCAGTCGATTCTGTTTTTAAATTTGTTTTATTTTCAGATTTTGGTAATACTAACAAGAACATATGAACATCTAGCGTTTGTAATGATGACGACAGTTTTGTTGTCTCCAACTGAAGATGTGTAAGATGTATATATTTGTTTGCTTCTCTGTTCTTAGCTTCATATTTTACGTATTCTAGACCAATGTTTATATAACCTTTGTTAACCTGTATCTGTAAGAAATATTTTCTCATATTATTGATATATATTTTTGTTACATCATATATATTATTAGAATGTGTTGTAATTTGTTTATTTTTGATACATAAATTAAAAGTTACATGTTTGTAAAATAAGATAATTATGAAGTTATAGTAATGTATAATAAAGCTAGAACTATAATTTTTCTAATAATGTTTTTTTTTTTTTCATATAAATATATAATACTAATCGTATAATCATATTTAAGTGAGATTGTGTTTTTATTTCTGCTAGAAATATAGCAATCATGACATATGTTCTACATAGAAAACAATCATGTAGCTCCTCTCCACAAATAAAAGGTTCTGTTATGACAAAAATAGATGTTATATTCACATAGCTTTCTCTACCGGATTAATGGATTCTAAGAATGCTTGGAGGAGTTAAATCAACAGCTACGTGCAGACCATTATTTAAAAAATTTAAAATCTTACCTCTCCCATGTATTTTCATTTTTGAAATTTTAAAATTTACAAAGACAAATTTAATGAAAGGTAATGGCCACTGTACCTTTAATGACACAGTTCATAATCATAATACTAGACAGAGAATGGACATTATGTGAATAGAAGTAACACAAGAGCTCATCAAAACAGTGTAATAAACCTAGGAATCACTTTTTTTTAATAAACTGCCTATAGCCAATAAAACAATTTGCAATTTTTCAGCATTTAAAAAGTCAGTTTTGGCATACTTGCTAGACCACTGTTTTTATTCTGTTAGTGAATTTATGGAAAGTTTATAATATTGTTACATTTCTGAATTAATTGTGTATATTATAAAATTTCTTGAGATATCTTTATAAAACATTATTTTGTACAAACACTGACTTGTCCTTATTGGATGTGACTTGTTAATTTACAAGTATAGTTAATTGCACTTTAAATTCACAATTTGACGTGTCTTATATCATAGTACTCATGTACAATGTATGGGTTTAAAGCTATACAACCACTTGCCAAATCAATTAAAAAATGTAACCTCTATAAATAAGTTTAAGGCAGAGCTACACAATTTCTTTAAAAAAAAAAAATCAGTTTTACTCAGTAAATGAAATACTTAGAATACAAATCAGGTAAAGCATAAATTAATCAGTTTGTTGTTCATAATTATACTAATGTATTCTATTTCTATTGTTGTTTCATGTATCCAAGATTGGAAGACTCAATGATGAAGAATTTTAACCGGACCAAAGCATTAAAATTAAGTGTAATACTAGAGTCAGTGTCTGCATAAATATTCATAACTGATTAAATATACATAAATCCAGAACCAAAACTACTAAAACATATATCAGGAAATCAAGAACTGTCCATATGGGAACAAATCTTCATTTCAAAAAAGAGGAACAAAGTATTCAATTTCGACATCCCCAGAAAGTTCCTCGAACTGCCACCAGAGGAGACCTATGACAAAGTATCGTCAGCTACACCAATGAGAACCAGTCGATGTCCGGTTGACGATGGAAGCAAGGTCTCTGAAACATGTTCCAGGAAAATTTAAAAGTGTTGTTTAGTGTCATTAATCGACTCCCTTTAAATTGAATTTATTACAACACTGTTTTCAACACTTCCAAGAAAGGAATTCATAACTGAGTTGATCTGTTATTGTACTCAAGTGTCTTAATGTTTTTTGAGTGTGAATAGTAAATTTGTGTATATTATCTGTAAAAATTAAGATTGTAAATATTGTTAAATACTCTAAATATATTGACAATGCCTATAATTCTGTATGAATTCCTGTGGCTAATAAACATTGTATTGTACTGTATGGCAATCGAACTCAGAAACCTTCAGCAATCCTACACAGCATATAAAAACATCTGCCATCCTTAATTACCTCTTAACTGAAACAAGTTAAATTTTTATTTTCTAAAAAATGGCATAACAGTTTTAATAACAATATATGTTTCAAAATTTGATTTAAAAAATAAAATATATGTATAAGGTTTTTTTTTTCCTCTGTAATTTACGTCCGCCCAACGTTAAGTTATATCAGACGGTGAATGAATTGGGTGAAATGATGCTCAAGTGAGTCCAGGGTCCATGGAGCTTAGAGTTACCCGACATTCCTCTTGAAGGATAAGGGAAAACATTTGTCTTTTAGGATAATGGAAAACCCCGGAAAAAACCTTATCTAGGTAACTCACCCTGACCGAGATTCGAACTCAGGACCTCTTGAACGTGAGGCAGACATGCTACCATCTACGCTACCGAGGCGGGCATATGTATAAGGTCATACTTCATTTGTTTAAATCATATGTATTGTGACTTTGTGGGTTCGTATAATTAAAAGTTGAAGTTGCAGATATTCAAAATGTTCTTTATTTTCATAGAAATACACTTTGTCCACCAGCAGAATTACGTAACATACACAAACACAATCTTCCAAGGTCATTGACCACCACAAAGAGTTCACTTCCAGAACACCAGTTTCAGTCACGACCCTGTTTACAACTGTTTACAACTGTCTTGACGAGTCTCGGAATTGCTTATATATACCACTACTCATATTACTAGATATTTCTGGAACAAACAAGAAACCAAATGTTCTGTATCAATCAAGATGTCACTAGAATGTTCCATTTACCTCACTTTATTTGTTTTTATATCTTTCATCTCCTCGCTATATTTATCTGCTTAGGCAAGCTGTTTATCTTCATGCGGCACTATCTGTCCCTTATCTCTCTGTGGCGCACTATCGTAAATAATGGGTTCGCGACAGTATTATTATATAAAGTCTGTTTAGTTAACTTGTGTGCATGTCGGCCGACTCCTTTGACGAACCCTTATAATCATTTTACAACCCCAGCCCTCCTTCTGCCAGTCCTTTCTGCAAGGTTGCCAGCTTTCTGGATACATCATGGGTATAATATAAGGTTTCGTCTAAATAAATTATCTTATGTCCATTACTGCGAAACTTCCTTAACTTTGACAGCTACAATTCTACTGGATTTCATAATAACTCTTTTCTTGCTCAAAGTGGGGTATTTGAAACCCAGCTCCTTTAGGAGGCCGCGCAAAGTGCAGTGCCCATAAGAAAAATCACAAATTTCTTGCAAATGTGCAAGAAGGTGGGCATTCTCCCTTTTGCATAGAATCAATAAATTTCTCGGCGAATTAAATTGCATGTAAAATTATCTACTTTAGAGAAACGTTTCCTTTTGTTTTCACACTTGATCAGCGTCTTTGGTGCCCACCTCAGTAGCGTAGATGGTAGTATGTCTGCCTCATGTTCAAGAGGTCCTGAGTTCGAATCTCGGTCTGGGTGAGTTGCCTGGATAATGTTTTTCCGGGGTTTTCCCTTATCCTAAAAGACAAATGTCGGGTAGCTCTAAGCTCCATGGAGCTTGGGCCCATTTGAGCATCATTTCACCCATTCCATTCATTGTCCGATATGACTTAACGTTGGAGGATGTAAAATTACAAAAAATCAGCATCTTTGGTATTCCTTTCATTACAGTTTTTCTTGCTGTATTTCTGTGAATACCCAGAATTCATCAGATTCATTGCACGACCCCTTACCAAGATTATTTTTCAGCAGATATTTATATGTGTTCAAAACAAGGCTTGTATTTGCTTAGAAAGAGCTTCCATTATAACTTTGTTTTTTGAGGCTTCTCCAGTAACATAACTCGGCCCAGCAACACTTTCCAATTTATTCACAGAATTGTCTTCACTTTGATTATTTTCACTTGACTGAAAGTTATCTACTATTTCATTTGCATTTACCACTGCATTTCTCTCCCACGGTCTCCACATATATGTGGAAATAATACATGATTTAAATGGAAAGTTAATGAAATTTTGATCATCATTCAAAAAAGTAACACATGGAGTGCCCCAAGGTTCAAAATTAGGACCATATTTATTCCTACTGAATATAAACAGCTTATTTCAAATAATAAAAGAAGCAGGGGGAATAGCAATAGGCTATGCGGATGAAACCACGATTTTAGTAACAGGAAAAACAGAAATAGAAGTACAAAATAGGGCAAATACTCTACTAGTAAAAATAAACAGACATTTAGAAAACTTAGGCATGATATTAAACACAAACAAAACAGAGTGGATACAAATCAGTCTTAATAACAAAAACAGATAAATATAAAGTTAACAATAGGAAACAAAGAAATTCAACCAAACTTCTCAGGATTAGTAATAGACAACAGATTGAAATGGAATGGACATATTAAAAAAGTAATAAAAAATTTAATTCAGGTATATATATATATCTTAAAACAAACAATGCAAATAATAGATAAAAAATGTATTAAACAAACATACTATGTATTCATTCACTCTCACTTGAACTATGGGATTGTATTATGGGGCACAGTGCAAAAAACTTTAGCTTTAAGATTATTTAGATTGCAAAAAGGAGCAATACGTTTGTTGGCAGGAATACAGAAAAGAGACACATGTAGAAATGCATTTAAAAAACTAAATATTTTAACATTACCTTCATTATATGTATATATGAATGTATCAAACTTACATTAAAAAGTTATGATCAAAACAAAAATAGTAACATCCACAGACATAAAAGCAGAACAAAAGATAATTATTTTAGAAACAGACTTACTGGTATCCTAAATAACAAATGCATAGAAAATAGCATCAAAGATTCGTATAACCACGTACCGGCTGAAATCAAACAGATAACAAACGGGAAAACAAAACTAAAGGCTGTCAAAACTTATTTATTACAGAAAGTATTTTACTCTGTGGAAGAATATAGACAGATTAGGTAGAATATGCTATTTACACTTCTCAACTATGTAAACATCTTTGTAAATACTATTGTATTAATTTTATGTATATACAAATTGATGATCCACGTAAAAAGCTTTACAGTTGGAGATAAACATCAATCAATCAATCACAAAAAAAAAAAAAAAAAACATCGTGACATACAACAAATTTCTGCCAGTAATGAAACAGATCAACTGGAAGTTGGAACTTTAGCAACTGAGACTCCACGTGGAGTAAACATGCGACTGTCATTTCCAAAAATCAGGGTTGCTATTGGTCCTCAACGACAGTGTTCCATTTCTGAAGTGTGGAGATAGATTTATGACAGTCATTAGTGGGCGGTAGGGTCTGTCTCCTTTGTGAGACAACTGCACTTGCGTTCACTAGACAGACTCTAACACAGATTTCCTGAAAGACAAAAAAATAAGTACTACAACAGAAGCAATCTAGAGCTCAATAGAAAACAGTTCCTGTCTGTCTCTGTAGTGTAGCTGGTGTCTGCTTCAACTTAGAGAGATTGTAAATTTTGGTCAGGTGAGTTATCTGGATAAAAGCTTTCTTCCAGGGTTTCCCTTATCTTGTAACATGAAGGGTAACTCTAAACTCTATATACCCCGTATTATAAAAGCCAGCTATATGTAGCTATGACTCAGGTTTCACAAGCGAATAAATGTGAGGGGGACTAAGAGCAGCAATGTATTGTGACAACAGAGAGCAATTGTCTTGAATGACCAACTGTTACATCTAGTAAAACTGTCAGGTATAGGCTGACACTTAACTTTGTCCTCTGTAATTGATATTCGCAGTTGATGTGACAATAGGAAAATAGATAACAAGATGACAGGAACGAAAATGAATATAAGACATTAGAATAGTGTCACCCTGGCGGTAGACTCGCGAAGCCGATAAAAAATGAGGGCCGATCGTTACCAGAAGTGGGAGACAGTTGAATGTAGAGTTGGAAAAATAAACAGTTTGAGGTTAGCTAGCAAAAGGTAATGGTGAACAGTGTATTTTGAGGAGAATAAAGTGTAGTTTTTGTGTTTCGTAACCTCGTTTTATTATTTCACGAACCCAAAAAGTCACAACTGGTGTCAGAAGTGGGATAACAACAACACCGAACATTATGGCCATGGAATCGGCATTGGAAATGCTTTTGCAGAAGATGAACGAATTAACAGCGAAGTCGGAAGCGGCAAATAACAACTTGGCCGCGAAGTTGAACGAGTTAACAACAAAAACAGAAGCGGCAAATAACAACCTGGCCGCAGAGTTGAAAGAAATAAAGACCGAATTGACCACAGAAATGAAGGCAGTGAACGACAGTCTGGCCACGGAAATGAAGGAGGCGAACGAGGTCCTCGCCGCCAAATTTGAGGAACAGCTGGCCGGCGTGAGGGATGACGTGACGGAGCTGGGCAAGCGGATCGGCCAAGTGGACGAGCGCGTCGAGGACCTGGCGAACCGCTTCAATGACCTAGAGGAAAAGGCCGACAATAACGCCAAGTCCCTGAACGCCATGATTGAAGACGTCGAAGACATCGCGAACCGCGTAAACAACCTGGAGGGAAAGGCCGACAGCAGCGTCAAGTCCCTGAACGCCATGGTGGAGGACGTCGTCGGCAGGAGACTGAAGGATTTGAAGGCTGACGCACCGGGACGCGACACAACATCGGCGCGCGTCAAACCACTCAAGTATGACGGCGCGTCAACGTTTGAAGTCTTCCGCCGCCAGGCACAACAGATGGTCACCGGAGGAGGCCACACAATTAACAGCCAGCCTCCAGGGACGGGCCGCGGAAATCCTAAACGCGGTGCAGACGACGGCGGCGCCCAAGGACATCTGGGAGGCCCTGGAGAATCGCTTCGTGAACCACCGCTTAGCCGCAGCATACCGCAGCCAGCTAAAGGCAAGGTCGCAGCAGCCGGGGGAGACGCTGCAGGAGTTCGCCATAGCGATCGAGCAGCTGGCTAGCAAGGCCTTGGTTGACCTGCCACTGGAGTTCGTATCCCGGGAAGCCGCCTACAATTTTGTCGACGGGGTACGGGACACGGAGATTCGTCAGCGCCTAATGCTCGGCGATTATAAAAACATCCACGAGGCGCTGACAGCGTCATTAAGGATGGAGGCGGCCAAGGTAGCATCTATCCCGACGTCGAGAACGAGGAGTGTCCGCTACGCCGGAGACAGAAGACCAGCTGTGGGACGCCGGCGAACACCTAGTGGCCTGTGTTGGGGGTGTGGACAGCCCGGACACCTGCGGAGAGACTGCCCACACCAGGAAGAGCAGCCGGAAAACCAGTAAGGGACGTCGTGGAGAGGGGCAGGTCGGCGCCATTACCACCATCCCCTCGAGTGACGTTGCGCGCCGTCAGCTGGCGTATGGATGACAGCCTCATCGCGGACGGCTGGGTAGGAGGGAAGCCGTGCCGCGTGCTAGTGGACACTGGGGCGGCCGTGACCATCAGACCTGACGTGGCGAAGGGTTTGCCGACGAGGAAGCCGAGCCGACCATACCAGCTTGTGTCGGCATCGGGCGACACCATGCCTGTGGAGAAGGAGGCCCTGCTGAGCTGAACTTGGGACGGAGTGCCGTGCGTCTGTGGGTGTTCGTCGCGAAGGTGGCTGAGGAGGTGATTCTGGGACTGGATGCCCTCAGGAGCCACGAGGCGGCGGTCGACGTCGGCAGGAAGGTCCTGAGGCTCAACGGAGAAGAGGTTATACTCCGTCAACCAGAAGAGCGCCTTGGAATTGGCAGGGTCGTCTTGAGCGAAGACGTGGTTGTCCCCGCGGGGAGCGAAGTGATAGTGACGGCGCGACCGGAAGGCCAGACAGCAGGTGGGGTCCAGAGGCAGCAGGAGTACGACTTCACCTCGGAACATCGCAGAGGGAAGAGTCACGGTAACGCGGACGCTATGTCCCGAAGACCCTGTCCAGAAGAGTGCGGCCAATGCACAAGAGTGGAGGGGAAGGAGAGTGCCGCAGCAGTTCGAGTAGTCACGGCAGTGCCTGCGGATGGCTGGGATAGTGCAGGCCTGAGGAGGGAGCAGCTGGCGGACGCAGACTTGGGGCCACTCTTGAGGGATGTGGAGAACCTGGTGGACTACCTCCACGACATGCACGAGATGGCTCGCCAGAACATCCAGAAGGCGAGCGACCGCATGAAAACCCGAGACGACAGGCAAGCCAACAGCCAAGGGTTACAGCAAGGTGACCTGGTCTGGTTGTACCGCCCGACCCGGACCAAGGGACGTTGCCCGAAGCTTCAGCAGTCATGGCAAGGACCGTACCGTGTGGCGAAGAGGATTAACGACGTGGTCTACCGCATCCAGAAGGTGCCCCGAGGAAAGATGTTGGTGGTACACCTGGATCGCCTGGCCCGCTACGAAGGCGCTGTTCAGGACGACGAGCCTTGAGGAGGGAGCAGTGTCACCCTGGCGGTAGACTCGCGAAGCCGATAAAAAATGAGGGCCGATCGTTACCGGAAGTGGGAGACAGTTGAATGTAGAGTTGGAAAAATAAACAGTTTGAGGTTAGCTAGCAAAAGGTAATGGTGAACAGTGTATTTCGAGGAGAATAAAGTGTAGTTTTTGTGTTTCGTAACTTCGTTTTATTATTTCACGAACCCACAAAGTCACAATACTTTGTTTTATAAGAATGAGGTGGCCCATACAAGGCACCCATGTTTATGTTGCTGAAGAAGGTGGAGCAATAGATGAAACGCAGAGTGGGCTGGCCTTGCAATAATAAATTGAATGAATGAATCCAACTACAATTACATCAGCAGTATCCAAAGTTTCTGAAAAAGTATTTTTAAATAGATTATAAAGTTTCATTAAGAAACATAAAATACTGTTTGATAGGCAATATGTCCACCAGAGATGCAATAACCAAAATAATTAATACCATCATAAATAAACTGTTTGATAGTGTTAGTGTTATGATGATTAATGTTATCGTTACCGTTACCGCTACCGCTACTGTTACTGTTATCATCATTATCATTATCATTATCATTATTATTATCATTATCATCATCATTATTATCATCATTATCATTATCATCATCATCATTATTAATTACCATTCATTAATATTGATGTGTTTAGTACCACTAATTGTATAATTGTAATTATTTGTATCTTATCCATTATAATTGCTTCTGACGTGATCTTCAATAACACCAACTGTGTATATTGTATGATTGAAAATAAACTAAACTAAACTCTAAGTTTATTTACTGAGCCCTGTTTGTGTAAATTATATGTTATTCACAAATTACCCAGCTTTACTTGCCGAGTGATGGACAAAACAAAAAAGTCCTTTTGTTTGTTTAGTTATACACTCTGTGTCTTCTGTCTGATAAATTATTTCACAACAACAGAGAACTTATTGTTATACAAACATGCCATCTTACACATGCAAGAAAAACTGTAACAAAAGAGAAAGTAACATCAGTACAACAATATCTTTCTTCTTTATGTTTGAAGAATCACTGTTCACTTCACAGGACATTTCTCCAACATCAGTTAATGTTTGTCCTTCTGGAAGAATACAAGACACAGCTAGCTTAACACCTTTCTCACGGTAATGTAGCCAGAAGTCCTTTAAGGAACAGCTGCAGTTCAGAGGATTTCCTGAGATGTTTACTTCCGGATTATTTAACAAAAGTTCAAATATTTGTGTATCAAAGGTTGTTAAATTGTTGTTTTGAAGGTGCAGTACAAGAAGTTTTGTCAATCCCTTAAAGATATCTGCATCAATATTCTGCAGCCTGTTGTCCTGTAGATAAAGAACTTCAAGATTGTGCAGTCCACGAAATGCTTTATTAGAAATCTCAACAATAGAATTATTGTGAAGAGATAACAATGAAAGAGTTTGGCAACTAGCAAAGGGAGTGTCTGTGATTGTTGTAAGTCTATTACCATATAACCAGAGATAATCTAGATGAGGTAATTGATTGAAAATGTCTCCCTGAAGATAAGAGATTAAATTATCATTTAAATGCAGATGACGTAGTGAATGTAAGTGCTCAAAGACATCTTCTTCCAGCTCTTCAAGTTGATTGCTGTACAAGCGAAGCTCCCTGAGCTTATGTAGTCCATTGAAACTGTCTTTTGTTATGTTAGATATTTTGTTCCTGCTCACATCCAGTCTTTGAAGATTATATAGCTTGACAAATGTGTTTGGTGGAATTTCTGTTAAACAGTTATTATATAATTGGAGTGCTACTAAATGCTTTAAGTTCCTAAACAGACCACCAGATAAGTTAGAAAGTTTATTATCAAAAAGACTGAGACGTAACAATTTCTTGAAAGGGTCAAACAGTCCTTCTGGAAGTTCTCTTATTTCATTTTCCTTAATCATCAAGTTCTGCAAACCAGTTATGTCAGAAAACACATTTTGATCTACTACAGATATGTTATTGTTAGAAAGTATCAGTCCTTGAACCAAAGAGGCATTTGGTAAGTTAAATGTTGAGGTGCTTAAGTGGATCAGAGAGACATTGTCACAGCGGATCCGTGATAACAGTCTACAGTCGCACACTTCCGGACACATTGTTGAAGTTGTGACCGAGCTCACAATGCTTGCCGCCAGCAAGTAGTATAACTCTTCAGACATCATCCTATAAAACAAACAATATTTATTCAATCAAGTAAAATGTACAAATAAATTATTGAACAAGGTATCAACTTACAGTTCATCTGGTTTATCTTGAAACACGGGAATTAGAGAAAGAGAGAGTGCTATTGCTGCGCTGTTGTAGGTAATGACTGCCTAATCCCTCACTGCATCATGTCTATGTATAGTTAATAACGGAATTAGTGGAGCAGAAAATGAGATTAAGACAAGGCTGTAAACTTAGCCCTATTTTGATAGATAGAGTCAACATGAAAATTTCAATACCACGGCCGGGATTTGAACCACAGATCTCCTAGTTTCCATCCAGTTGCTCTAACCCATTGAGCTACCTGGGCCAACTTGCCATCCTGACATTAAATTCTCCATTTGACTTGTATATTTCCCTGGTAAACCACTGGGGACTATCGCATCCGAGATACACCGTTTGTGGCAACTTACTATCGTAAGTACTTGAGTCCCAGGCTTCATCATTTAACTCTTATTGTTTTAGTTAATTGATGGAAAGTAATCATTTCTTCACACTAGCTGTACAAACGGTGTGGTGTTTCTTTTTCTTTTGTAAATGTGGTTGCTTCCTTAATGGTTTTCTTTAGTTTAGCTTTTCTATTTTTCTTCAACATCGCACTTTTGTTGTATCCAGAAAATGCAAACTTTGTTGTATGCAAACTTTTGTTGTATAGCAGAAGAAAATTGGAAAAGAAAGCAACAGCATATTCAGTTCATTCACATATCACCCAAAAACACTTAATAAATTTAAAAAGATCTTCAAGGAACAAAATATTATCTTGGCACCTACTAATGGACATTCACTTTTAAAATCCCTAAATTCAAAAACAAAAGATGAAATTCCATCAGTTAACAGATCCGGAATATACAAAATAAGTTGTAAGAATTTTGAAAAATGCTACTAGGTCAAACTAAAAGAAATCTAAAAACCAGAGTCAAAGAGCACTTTAGAAACTTCAGACTGAAACAAGAAGATAAGTAACAGTAGCATTTCATTTTTGGAATGAAAATCATGACATTGATCCAAATCCAAAATTATTAAAAGGAGTGATAAACCAAAATAAACTAACAACATGGGAGAGCATATTCATATGGAAGAATAAGGATCGCGTAATGAACTTTGAAATCCCACCAGTAGATAATTTGACAACGAAGTTCACAGTTCCACCACCAGAGAGAGGAGAGCAGACAACAACAGATGCTAGATGGAGAGAGGTTGAAAATGGAGGCAATGACCTTTGAAACTAGTCTTGTTAATATAAAAAAGTAAGTGACGAGTGTCAGTACACCAACTACAAATAGTTTTTGCAATTAAACTGATAGCGGTTATTAAGAACAAGGCATGTAGTATCGCTGATGTGATGGGGCATGCCCATTAGTTAAAAAAAAAAAAATGAATTCTTTATTGCCTGTAGACCTGACATTACGGTTTTAAGCATTGTCAAAATATAACATACAAATAATTTTACATTTTAAGGTTACATTTCATAGTTCATTAAGTTTGTATAACGGTCTATTTACAAGATGTTTTAATTTTGTTTTAAATATGCAACCTTTTATGGATTTTAATTCTCTAGGGAGTTTATTATATTGGATTGCTCCTACGTTTAAGGGATCTTTATCAGTAAATTTCCTTGTATAGAATAAAAAGAAGTATTTCAGAAAGTGGAGTGCCATTGTTACTAAAATTAGGCAAGTGAGTCAACCTTGTATATACTTTTCTCCACTTACAAGTTTTTTATGAAGACTAGTTTCTGGGGACTTCTCCCCTATCGTCAGCTCTGTGGTTGACTGATGATGCATCCGGTGTCTGCTTCTGGCTTGGTGTTGTGCTGCCATCTAACGTCCTGGTAAGTTTGATGACGTCATCTACCGCGGGAATTTCAAAATTCATCAAGAGGTCCTGTTTTTTCGTAATAAATATGTTTTCCCAAATCTGTAGTTCCAGAGGTTTCTTTGCCTGTTTGATCAGTTCTATTTCTTGTTTTATGTTGTGATTTTCAGACCAAAAGTGATGTGCTACGGCCGACTTGTCCATTTGTTTGAATTTAATATTTCTGAAGTGTTCTTTCATTAATATAAAATTATTTGTGGTTGGTTTATTGACACTCGTCACTTACTTTTTCATATATTTATGAGAGACTAGTTTCAAAGGCCCTGGCCTCCATTTTCAATCTCTTCCCAACTGGCAACTGTTATCTGCTCTCTCTGGTGGTGGAACTATGAACTTTTTTGTCAAATTATCTGCTGGCGGGATTTCAAAGTTCATTACGCGATCCTTATTTTTCCAGATGAATATGTTCTCCCATGTTGTCAATCTATTTTGGTTTATCACTCCTTTTAATAATTTTGGATTTGGATCAATGTCATGGTTTTCATTCCAAAAATGAAATGCTACTGCTGACTTGTCTTCTTGTTTCAATCTGATGTTTCTAAAGTGTTCTTTGACTCTGGTTTTTAAATATCTTTTTGTTTGACCTATGTAGCATTTTTCACAATTCTTGCAATTTATTTGGTATATTCCAGATTTGTTACCTGAAGGAATTTCATCTTTTGTTTTTGAATTTAGTAATTTTAAAATTGAGTATCTATTAGTAGGTGCCAAGATGATATTTTGTTCCTTGAATATCTTTTTAAATTTATTAAATGTTTTTGGATGATATGTGAATGAACTGAATATGCTGTTGCTTTCTTTTCCTTTAATAAATGTGGTTGTTTCCTTAATGGTTTTCTTTAGTTTAGATTTTCTAATTTTCTTCAACACCAAACTTTTGTTGTATCCGTTTTCTTCTGCTATGTGTATTATTGCTTTTTGTTCCTTGAAATATTCTTCTTTTTCCATGGGTATGTTGACTAGTCTGTGTGTAAGGCTGTTTATTATTGCATGTTTATGTGTAATTGGGTTGTGGCTATTATTTTTTATATAATTTTCTGAATGTGTTGGCTTCCTGTAAATTCCAAATTTTATTTTTGTATCATTCCTGATGATATTTAGATCCAAGAAAGGTAGTTGTCCATTGATTTCCTTTTCTATTGTGAATTTGATAGTCCTTTCTTGCAGATTGAGTAATTTTAATGCATCATCTAAATGTTTACTTGGTACAATTGCAAAGATGTCGTCAACATATCTATACCAAATCTTGAAGATCAATGGGAAGGACTTTTTAATTTGTGTTTCAAATGCACTCATAAATAAGTTAGCCAAAAAAGGTGAAAGTGGATTGCCCATTGATAGTCCTGATTTCTGCTTGTAGTGTTTTCCATTAAAGCTAAAGAAGTTTTGTTCAATGCATATTTTTGTTAGAGAAATATATTCTTCTGCTTCTATTGCTTCCATATCAATTGTAGCTAGCCATTTTTTTAACACCGTCTGCAATTTTTCTGTTGGTATGCTTGGAAATAAAGATGTGACATCAAATGAAACCAGTCTGTCATTTTTGTCCAAATTTATATCTTTGATTTTTTCTACTAAATCTAAAGAGTTTCTTAAATTTGCACTTTCAAATTTTGGAAAACTATTAAATTTACTTAGTAACCATTTGGCCAAATTATATGTGGGGGCATTTATGCTACTAGTAATAGGTCTCATGCCTTTCCCTGTTTTATGAATTTTTGGCAGCCCATATACTCTTGGTAATGTTGGATTATCTACTTTAATTTTGTGCAATTCTTTTTTGTTGATTATTTTGCTCTCTTTTAGCGTTTTATTTGTGGTTTCAATGCAGTACTTTAATGGATTAGTTTCTACTTTTTGGTAATTACTGTCTTCTAACAAATCTTCCATCCTCTTTGTGTATTCTTCTTTTTCCAGAATTACTAGTTTATTTCCCTTGTCTGCTTTAGTATAAATAACCGGTTTCTTTTTAAGAGCTTTTATGATTTGGTTACTAAAATTCTTTTTCTTTTCATTTTTAATCTCTTCTACTATTTTGGAGCATTTGTTTTTTACTGTGTTTTTACTTTCTTCATTAAGTGTTTGTGTAGCAATTTGGATGTCAGCAATGTAATCTTCAATTTGGTTGGAATAATCTACACATGTCTTTAAACCTAGATTCAGCATATTCAGTTCTGTTTTTGTAAAATTTTGGTTTGATAGGTTTACCACATTGTTTAGATGATCTTTTAGGTTATGTTTGTCTTTTTGATTTATCTTTTTAAAAGTGCCTGCTTTCTGGCATAAATTTTTTAATTTATTCTTTAACTTTGCTGTTTTTGTCTTCATTTTTCTATTAAGATATGCTAATAAATTGTTTTCAAAATTTTCCCAAAATATACTTCCTAATTGTTTCGTAAGTTTTTGATGCAAATTGTACAATTTTATTTCTAGCGTGTTTTTATTTCTATAGTGTTTATTCTTTTCTACAATTAATACTTTTCTCTCTGCTGCTTTTTGTTGTCTACTATTTTTATCAAATTTTACTATTTTTCTTACGAAATTCGGTACTACTTTTTTCTTGATACATAAATTTATAAATCTTATGTCCGCTGCAATTTTTCTTCTTTTTTCCTGTAATTTTTCGAAAAGTTTTATATCCTGTTTGATTTCAATTGATACATGTCCAAATCCTACCTTGTTGGTGGTATCCATGTTCCTTGTTCCACACTTTAACTTTCTTTCATTCTTGTTCCTAGATTCCTTTTGGTCTTACCAATGTATATCTTGTTGCAATCCTGGCAACTCATTTGGTAAATGCCTGATAATTGAGTTTTCGGTGTGCTATTTTTTAGAGGGTGGTTTAGTAAGTTGTTTAGTATTCCATAGTTTAGTTCACAGATTAATCGACATCCCGCTAACAAAAACAGAATATGAACAGGAGTACGCTCACATACACCAGGTTGCAGAACTGAACAACTATAACACAAATTTCATCAAAAAACTGATCTATAGACACAAAAGAAACAAATACTTAAAGGACATTACTATGTTAAAAATACTAGAAAACCCAAACACCAGATATGGAAAATTTACATTTCATCCAAAATACTTCAAAAAATTTGAAAAGATATTTAAGAGCTTCAACATAAAATTAGCCCCTCAAAACAAACACAACATCTGCAACTTACTTACAACCACCTTGACATAGAAGACTGCTGTAACTGTTTTCATATTCAAATAGTTATACTTTAACAGGAAACTGATAACAACTAAACTAAGGAAGGAAACAGTTCATGGAGTATTGACTGCATTTCCTTTATCTGCTACTTATTGGAGTAGGAACAAATGGAGTAGCAAGCAGATAGCCAACAAAAATGCTGTTTGTTGCCCACCTCAGTTCTGAAGGACAATCAGAGGAAATGAGGGACTTTATGTCACTTCACATTAATTATACAGTTCTGCATTTCAAAACTTATTTTCTTTTTTCTAATCTGAAAGGTGACCTTAAACACATTATTTGTGCTGAATTTACAAATAATATCCATTTTCTACCATTAGGTTAGGTTTTAAAATGACTCAAAATGAAATTAAAGCTTTGTGAAACAAAATAAAAATTAATTTCAACAAGAATTTTGTATGAAAACATAGGTCCTAATTATAATTTGTTATTTTCCACTGATTAATCATTAATTAATAATAATTATAAGAATATTCATAACTTTACCTCAATATTGCACTTGAAATGTTCTCCTCTTTGACCTTCTCTCATGTTGTTCAGAGCCATCCCTTATATCATCCATCATGTGAACACTGCACGTCCATAATTTTTATATCCTGGTGAAACATATTGGGCCAGTTTGAGGGACAGAATCATAAAGTTTAACTATCTTGTATCCATAGCTACAGGTCAATAGTTTGTTTAGTTTTTAAATGACAGCATTTTAAACAAGACAAGTGTAGAGGTTTCACGAAAATAGAGGATTTGGAAAAACAATAAGTGATTAAATACTTCCATTTGAAAGACTTAACGCCTAAAGAAATCAAGGAGGAAATGGACAGTACATTGAAAGACTCTGTCCCTTCATATACAATAATTAAAAGGTTGGTTGTAGAGTTTAAAATGGGACGTACGAGCACTAGTGATCAGCCTCGCTCTGTCCCTTCATATACAATAATTAAAAGGTAGGTTGTAGAGTTTAAAATGGGACGTACGAGCACTAGTGATGAGTCTCGCTCTGTCCCTTCATAAACAATAATTAACAGCTTGGTTGTAGAGTTTAAAATGGGACGTACGAGCACTAGTGATGAGCCTCGCTCTGTCCCTTCATATACAATAATTAAAAGGTTGGTTGTAGAGTTTAAAATGGGACGTACGAGTGCTAGTAATGAGCCTCGCTCTATCCCTTCATATACAATAATTAAAAGGTTGGTTGTAGAGTTTAAAATGTGACGTACGAGTACTAGTGATGAGCCTCGCTCTGTCCCTTCATATACAATAATTAAAAGGTTGGTTGTAGAGCTTAAAATGGGACGTACGAGCACTAGTGATGAGCCTCGCTCTATCCCTTCATATACAATAATTAAAAGGTTGGTTGTAGAGTTTAAAATGTGACGTACGAGCACTAGTAATGAGCCTCGCTCTGTCCCTTCATATACAATAATTAAAAGGTTGGTTGTAGAGTTTAAAATGGGACGTACGAGCACTAGTGGTGAGCCTCGCTCTGTCCCTTCATATACAATAATTAAAAGGTTGGTTGTAGAGTTTAAAATGGGACGTACGAGCCGTAGTAATGAGCCTCGCTCTGTCCCTTCATATACAATAATTATAAGGTTGGTTGTACAGTTTAAAATGGGACGTACGAGCACTAGTGGTGAGCTTTGCTCTGTCCCTTCATATACAATAATTAAAAGCTTGGTTGTAGAGTTTAAAATGGGACGTACGAGCACTAGTAATGAGCCTCGCTCTGTCCCTTCATATACAATAATTAAAAGTTTGGTTGTAGACTTAGAAATGGGACGTACGAGTACTAGTGATGAGCCTCGCTCTATCCCTTCATATACATTAATTAAAAGGTTGGTTGTAGAGTTTAATATGGGACGTACGAGCACTAGTGATGAGCCTCGCTCTATCCCTTCATATACAATAATTAAAAGGTTGGTTGTAGAGTTTAAAATGTGACGTACGAGCACTAGTAATGAGCCTCGCTCTGTCCCTTCATATACAATAATTAAAAGGTTGGTTGTAGAGTTTAAAATGGGACGTACGAGCACTAGTGGTGAGCCTCGCTCTGTCGCTTCATATACAATAATTAAAAGGTTGGTTGTAGAGCTTAAAATGGGACGTACGAGCACTAGTAATGAGCCTCGCTCTGTCGCTTCATATACAATAATTAAAAGGTTGGTTGTAGAGTTTAAAATGGGACGTACGAGCACTAGTAATGAGCCTCGCTCTGTCCCTTCATATACAATAATTAAAAGGTTGGTTGTAGAGTTTAAAATGGGACGTACGAGTACTAGTGATCAGTCTCGCTCTGTCCAGCATATACAATAATTAAAAGGTTGGTTGTAGAGTTTAAAATGGGACGTACGAGCACTAGTAATGAGCCTCGCTCTGTCCCTTCATATACAATGATTAAAAGGTTGGTTGTAGAGTTTAAAATGTGACGTACGAGTACTAGTGATGAGCCTCGCTCTGTCCCTTCATATACCATAATTAAAAGGTTGGTTGTAGAGTTTAAAATGGGACGTACGAGCAATAGTGGTGAGCTTTGCTCTGTCCCTTCATATACAATAATTAAAAGGTTGGTTGTAGAGTTTAAAATGGGACGTACGAGCACTAGTAATGAGCCTCGCTCTGTCCCTTCATATACAATGATTAAAAGGTTGGTTGTAGAGTTTAAAATGTGACATACGAGTACTAGTGATGAGCCTCGCTCTGTCCTTTCATATACAATAATTAAAAGGTTGGTTGTAGAGTTTAAAATGGGACGTACGAGTACTAGTGATGAGCATCGCTCGGTTCCTTCATATACAATAATTAGAAGGTTGGTTGTAGAGCTTAAAATGGGATGTACGAGTACTAGTGATGAGCCTCACTCTGTCCCTTCATATACAATAATTAAAAGGTTGGTTATAGAGTTTAAAATGGGACATACGAGTACTAGTGAAGAGCCTTGAGTTCCTTCATATACAATAATTAGAAGGTTGGTTGTAGAGCTTAAAATGTGACGTACAAGTACTAGTGATGAGTCTCGCTCTGTCCCTTCATATTCAATAATTAAAAGGTTGGTTGTAGAGTTTAAAATGGGAATTACGAGTACTAGTGATGAGCCTCGCTCTGTCCCTTCATATACAATGATTAAAAGGTTGGTTGTAGAGTTTAAAATGTGATGTACGAGTACTAGTAATGAGCCTCGCTCTGTCACTTCATATACAATAATTAAAAGGTTGGTTGTAGAGTTTAAAATGGGACATACGAGTACTAGTGATAAGCCTCGAGTTCCTTCATATACAATAATTAGAATGTTGGTTGTAGAGTTTAAAATGTGATGTACAAGTACTAGTGATGAGCCTCGCTCGTTCCCTTCTTATACAATAATTAAAAGGTTGGTTGTAGAGTTTAAAATGGGACGTACGAGCACTAGTGATGAGCCTCGCTCTATCCCTTCATATACAATAATTAAAAGGTTGGTTGTAGAGTTTAAAATGTGACGTACGAGCACTAGTAATGAGCCTCGCTCTGTCCCTTCATATACAATAATTAAAAGGTTGGTTGTAGAGTTTAAAATGGGACGTACGAGCACTAGTGGTGAGCCTCGCTCTGTCGCTTCATATACAATAATTAAAAGGTTGGTTGTAGAGTTTAAAATGGGACGTACGAGCACTAGTAATGAGCCTCGCTCTGTAACTTCATATACAATAATTAAAAGGTTGGTTGTAGAGTTTAAAATGGGACGTACTAGCACTAGTGGTGAGCTTTGCTCTGTCCCTTCATATACAATAATTAAAAGCTTGGTTGTAGAGTTTAAAATGCGACATACGAGCACTAGTAATGAGCCTCGCTCTGTCCCTTCATATACAATAATTAAAAGGTTGGTGGTAGACTTTAAAATGGGACGTACGAGCGCTAGTGATGAGCCTCGCTCAATCCCTTCATATACAATAATTAAAAGGTTGGTTGTAGAGTTCAAAATAGGACCTATGAGCACTAGTGATGAGCCTCGCTCTATCCCTTCATATACAATAATTAAAAGGTTGGTTGTAGAGTTTAAAATGAGACGTACGAGCACTATTAATGAGCCTCGCTCTGTCCCTTCATATACAATAATTAAAAGGTTGGTTGTAGAGTTTAAAATGGGACGTACGAGCACTAGTGGTGAGCCTCGCTCTGTCGCTTCATATACAATAATTAAATGGTTGGTTGTAGAGTTTAAAATGGGACGTACGAGCACTAGTAATGAGCCTCGCTCTGTCGCTTCATATACAATAATTAAAAGGTTGGTTGTAGAGTTTAAAATGGGACGTAGGAGCACTAGTAATGAGCCTCGCTCTGTCCCTTCATATACAATAATTAAAAGGTTGGTTGTAGAGTTTAAAATGGGACGTACGAGTACTAGTGATGAGTCTCGCTCTGTCCAGCATATACAATAATTAAAAGGTTGGTTGTAGAGTTTAAAATGGGACGTACGAGCACTAGTAATGAGCCTCGCTCTGTCCCTTCATATACAATGATTAAAAGGTTGGCTGTAGAGTTTAAAATGTGACGTACGAGTACTAGTGATGAGCCTCGCTCTGTCCCTTCATATACAATAATTAAAAGGTTGGTTGTAGAGTTTAAAATGGGACGTACGAGTACTAGTGATGAGCCTCGTTCTGTCCCTTCATATACAATGATTGAAAGGTTGGTTGTAGAGTTTAAAATGTGATGTACGAGTACTAGTAATGAGCCTCGCTCTGTCACTTCATATACAATAATTAAAAGGTTGGTTGTAGAGTTTAAAATGGGACATACGAGTACTAGTGATGAGCCTCGCTCTGTCGCTTCATATACAATAATTAAAAGGTTGGTTGTAGAGTTTAAAATGGGACATACGAATACTAGTGATGAGCCTCGCTCTGTTCCTTCATATACAATAATTAGAAGGTTGGTTGTAGAGCTTAAAGTGGGACGTACGAGTACTAGTGATGAGCCTCACTCTGTCCCTTCATATACAATAATTAAAAGGTTGGTTGTAGAGTTTAAAATGGGACATACGAGTACTAGTGATGAGCCTCGAGTTCCTTCATATACAATAATTAGAAGGTTGGTTGTAGAGCTTAAAATGTGACGCACGGGTACTAGTGATGAGCCTCGCTCTGTCCCTTCATATACAATAATTAAAAGGTTGGTTGTAGAGTTTAAAATGGGAATTACGAGTTCCAGTGATGAGCCTCGCTCTGTCCCTTCATATACAATGATTAAAAGGTTGGTTGTAGAGTTTAAAATGTGATGTACGAGTACTAGTAATGAGCCTCGCTCTGTCACTTCATATACAATAATTAAAAGGTTGGTTGTAGAGTTTAAAATGGGACATACGAGTACTAGTGATGAGCCTCGCTCTGTCCCTTCATATACAATAATTAAAAGGTTGGTTGTAGAGTTTAAAATGGGACATACGAGTACTAGTGATGAGCCTCGAGTTCCTTCATATACAATAATTAGAAGGTTGGTTGTAGAGTTTAAAATGTGATGTACAAGTACTAGTGATGAGCCTCGCTCGTTCCCTTCTTATACAATAATTAGAAGGTTGGTTGTAGAGTATAAAATGGGACGTACGAGTACTAGTGATGAGCCTCACTCTGTCCTTTCATATACAATAATTAAAAGGTTGGTTGTAGAGTTTAAAATGTGATGTACAAGTACTAGTGATGAGCCTCGCTCGTTCCCTTCTTATACAGTAATTAGAAGGTTGGTTGTAGAGCTTAAAATGGGACATACGAGTACTAGTGATGAGCCTCGCTCTGTTCCTTTATATACAATAATTAAAAGGTTGTTGTAGAGTTTAAAATGTGACGTACGAGTACTAGTGATAAGCCTCGCTCTGTCCCTTCATATACAATAATTAAAAGGTTGGTTGTAGAGTTTAAAATGTGACGTACGAGTACTAGTGATAAGCCTCGCTCTGTCCCTTCATATACAATAATTAAAAGGCTGGTTGTAGAGTTTAAAATGGGATGTACGAGTACTAGTGATGAGCCTCGCTCTGTCCCTTCATATACAATAATTAAAAGGTTGGTTGTAGAGTTTAAAATGTGACGTACGAGTACTAGTGATGAGCCTCGCTCTGTCCCTTCATATACAATAATTAAAAGGTTGGTTGTAGAGTTTAAAATGGGACGTACGAGCACTAGTGATGAGCCTCGCTCTATCCCTTCATATACAATGATGAAAAGGTTGGTTGTAGAGTTTAAAATGTGACGTACGAGCACTAGTAATGAGCCTCACTCTGTCCCTTCATATACAATAATTAAAAGGTTGGTTGTAGAGTTTAAAATGGGACGTACGAGCACTAGTGGTGAGCCTCGCTCTGTCGCTTCATATACAATAATTAAAAGGTTGGTTGTAGAGTTTAAAATGTGACGTACGAGCACTAGTAATGAGCCTCGCTCTGTCCCTTCATATACAATAATTAAAAGTTTGGTTGTAGAGTTTAAAATGGGACGTACGAGCACTAGTGGTGAGCTTTGCTCTGTCCCTTTATATACAATAATTAAAAGCTTGGTTGTAGAGTTTAAAATGGGACGTACGAGCACTAGTAATGAGCCTCGCTCTGTCCCTTCATATACAATAATTAAAAGGTTGGTTGTAGACTTTAAAATGGGACGTACGCGCGCTAGTGATGAGCCACGGTCTATCCCTTCATATACATTAATTAAAAGGTTGGTTGTAGAGTTTAAAATGGGACGTACGAGCACTAGTGATGAGCCTCACTCTATCCCTTCATATACAATAATTAAAAGGTTGGTTGTAGAGTTTAAAATGTGACGTACGAGCACTAGTAATGAGCCTCGCTCTGTCCCTTCATATACAATAATTAAAAGGTTGGTTGTAGAGTTTAAAATGGGACGTACGAGCACTAGTGGTGAGCCTCGCTCTGTCGCTTCATATACAATAATTAAAAGGTTGGTTGTAGAGTTTAAAATGGGACGTACGAGCACTAGTAATGAGCCTCGCTCTGTCCCTTCATATACAATAATTAAAAGGTTGGTTGTAGAGTTTAAAATGGGACGTACGAGTACTAGTGATGAGTCTCGCTCTGTCCCTTCATATACAATAATTAAAAATTTGGTTGTAGAAATTAAAATGGGACGTACGAGCACTAGTGGTGAGCCTCGCTCTGTCGCTTCATATACAATAATTAAAAGGTTGGTTGTAGAGTTTAAAATGGGACGTACGAGCACTAGTAATGAGCCTCGCTCTGTCCCTTCATATACAATAATTAAAAGGTTGGTTGTAGAGTTTAAAATGGGACGTACGAGTACTAGTGATGAGTCTCGCTCTGTCCCTTCATATACAATAATTAAAAGGTTGGTTGTAGAGTTTAAAATGGGACGTACGAGCACTAGTAGTGAGCCTCGCTCTGTCGCTTCATATACAATAATTAAAAGGTTGGTTGTAGAGTTTAAAATGGGACGTACGAGCACTAGTAATGAGCCTCGCTCTGTCCCTTCATATACAATAATTAAAAGGTTGGTTGTAGAGTTTAAAATGGGACGTACGAGCACTAGTGATGAGCCTCGCTCTATCCCTTCATATACAATAATTAAAAGCTTGGTTGTAGAGTGTAAAATGTGACGTACGTGCACTAGTAATGAGCCTCGCTCTGTCCCTTCATATACAATAATTATAAGGTTGGTTGTAGAGTTTAAAATGGGACGTACGAGCACTAGTGGTGAGCCTCGCTCTGTCGCTTTATATACAATAATTAAAAGGTTGGATGTTGAGTTTAAAATGGGACGTACGAGCACTAGTAATGAGCCTCGCTCTGTCCCTTCATATACAATAATTAAAAGGTTGGTTGTAGAGTTTAAAATGGGACGTACGAGCAATAGTGGTGAGCTTTGCTCTGTCCCTTCATATACAATAATTAAAAGGTTGGTTGTAGAGTTTAAAATGGGACGTACGAGCACTAGTAATGAGCCTCGCTCTGTCCCTTCATATACAATGATTAAAAGGTTGGTTGTAGAGTTTAAAATGTGACGTACGAGTACTAGTGATGAGCCTCGCTCTGTCCCTTCATATACAATAATTAAAAGGTTGGTTGTAGAGTTTAAAATGGGACGTACGAGTACTAGTGATGAGCCTCGTTCTGTCCCTTCATATACAATGATTAAAAGGTTGGTTGTAGAGTTTAAAATGTGATGTACGAGTACTAGTAATGAGCCTCGCTCTGTCACTTCATATACAATAATTAAAAGGTTGGTTGTAGAGTTTAAAATGGGACATACGAGTATTAGTGATGAGCCTTGCTCTGTCCCTTCATATACAATAATTAAAAGGTTGTTTGTAGAGTTTAAAATGGGACATACGAATACTAGTGATGAGCCTCGCTCTGTTCCTTCATATACAATAATTAGAAGGTTGGTTGTAGAGCTTAAAATGGGACGTACGAGTACTAGTGATGAGCCTCACTCTGTCCCTTCATATACAATAATTAAAAAGTTGGTTGTAGAGTTTAAAATGGGACATACTAGTACTAGTGATGAGCCTCGAGTTCCTTCATATACAATAATTAGAAGGTTGGTTGTAGAGCTTAAAATGTGACGTACGAGTACTAGTGATGAGCCTCGCCCATTCCCTTCATATACAATGATTAAAAGGTTGGTTGTAGAGTTTAAAATGTGATGTACGAGTACTAGTAATGAGCCTCGCTCTGTCACTTCATATACAATAATTAAAAGGTTGGTTGTAGAGTTTAAAATGGGACATACGAGTACTAGTGATGAGCCTCGCTCTGTCCCTTCATATACAATAATTAAAAGGTTGGTTGTAGAGTTTAAAATGGGACATACGAGTACTAGTGATGAGCCTCGAGTTCCTTCATATACAATAATCAGAAGGTTGGTTGTAGAGTTTAAAATGTGATGTACAAGTACTAGTGATGAGCTTAGCTCGTTCCCTTCTTATACAATAATTAGAAGGTTGGTTGTAGAGTTTAAAATGGGACGTACGAGTACTAGTGATGAGCCTCACTCTGTCCCTTCATATACAATAATTAAAAGGTTGGTTGTAGAGTTTAAAATGTGATGTACAAGTACTAGTGATGAGCCTCGCTCGTTCCCTTCTTATACAATAATTAGAAGGTTGGTTGTAGAGCTTAAAATGGGACATACGAGTACTAGTGATGAGCCTCGCTCTGTTCCTTCATATACAATAATTAAAAGGTTGGTTGTAGAGTTTAAAATGTGACGTACGAGTACTAGTGATAAGCCTCGCTCTGTCCCTTCATATACAATAATTAAAAGGTTGGTTGTAGAGTTTAAAATGTGACGTACGAGTACTAGTGATAAGCCTCGCTCTGTCGCTTCATATACAATAATTAAAAGGTTGGTTGTAGAGTTTAAAATGGGATGTACGAGTACTAGTGATGAGCCTCGCTCTGTCCCTTCATATACAATAATTAAAATGTTGGTTGTAGAGTTTAAAATGTGACGTACGAGTACTAGTGATAAGCCTCGCTCTGTCCCTTCATATACAATAATTAAAAGGTTGGTTGTAGAGTTTAAAATGGGATGTACGAGTACTAGTGATGAGCCTCGCTCTGTCCCTTCATGTACAATAATTAAAAGGTTGGTTGTAGAGTTTAAAATGGGACATATGAGTACTAGTGATGAGCCTCGCTCTGTTCCTTCATATGCAATAATTAAAAGGTTGGTTGTAGAGCTTAAAATGGGACGTACGAGTACTAGTAATGAGCCTCGCTCTGTCCTTTCATATACAATAATTAAAAGGTTGGTTGTAGAGTTTAAAATGGGACGTACGATTACTAGTGATGAGCCTCGCTCTGTCCCTTCATATACAATAATTAAAAGGTTGGTTGTAGAGTTTAAAATGTGATGTACAAGTACTAGTGATGAGCCTCGCTCAGTCCCTTCTGATACAATAATTAGAAGGTTGATTGTAGAGTTTAAAATGTGACGTACGAGTACTAGTATTGAGCCTCGCTCTGTTCCTTCATATACAATAATTAAAAGGTTGGTTGTAGAGTTTAAAATGGGACGTACGAGTACTAGTGATGAGCCTCGCTCTGTTCCTTCATATACAATAATTAAAAGGTTGGTTGTAGAGCTTAAAATGGGACGTACGATTACTACTGATGAGCCTCGCTCTGGACGTCCTGTGGAAGTCACAACTACAGAGATCATTGAAAACATTCATTGTTTAGTACTGGAAGACTGCAGATTAAAGTTTTTTGAGATAGCAGAGGCTGTGAACATATCAGAAGAACGTGCAGGTAATATTTTAAGTAATGTTTTGGGCTTTCACAAGGTCTGTGCAAGATGGATGTTGCGTTTGTTGACACCTGATCAAAAGTTGCAAAGAAAAACTGTTTCTGTTAAGAATTTGGAGCTCTACCGTAACAATTCCAGTGAATTTTTTAGGCATCTTATTACCATGGATGAAACTTGTATATACTACTACACTCCAGAAAGTAAATCACAGTCAAAACAGCGGACTGCGCCAGGTGAACCAACTCCAAAAAAGACAAAGCTAATTTTCTCAGCTAACAAGATTATGGCAAGTATCACTCGTGACTACTATGTAAGCTTATTACAATGTTTGTGTGGTGAGGTGAAAAGAAAAAAACCTCATTTGGCAAAGAAAAAATCTTGTTTCTTCACGACAATGCTCTGGTCCATCGTTCAGTCACTGCAATGGGAAAAATGTGTGAATTAAAGTTTGAATTGCTTGAACATTCACCCTATTCGCCAGATCTAATACCCAGTGACTACAACCTGTTCTTGAAGCTCAAAAAATTTCTTGTAAGTCCAAGATTTCACAGCAATGAGGATTTATTGATGCAGTAAACAGTTATTTTGAGGAACATGATAAATCGCACTACAGAGATGGTTTAATTAAATTAGAACACTAATATGACAAATATATTAGCCTTTCTGGAGATTATGTTGAGAAATAAAGAAATAACAAACTTTAAAATGCTTTTTTTTTTATTGTCAGGCCTGGGATTTATCAGCCGACCCTTGCAGCTATTAGAGTTTAATAAATATAATATATACATCATTTCACATTTTAGTATTGTTTATTTATATGTAATAAAACGTTATTAGAAAAATTACATTTATAGCTTTTTTATAAATTATTATACTTTATATTTATTTTATTTTACAAACAGGTAACTTTTAATTTATGTACCAAAAATAAATTACAACACATTCTAATAATATACATGATATAACAAAAATATATGTCAATAATATGAGAAAATATTTCTTGTGGTTACAGGATAAAAAAATGCTATATACAAATTGGTGTAGAAATTGTTTATTTACTCTTTAGAGCACTTTTTCTACAGCTGAACCTCATACAACACTCAATGACAGAACGGTGTGAAAACAGGAAATCACAGAACATGTTCAGAATGGCCCCCATTACCTCCAATGTATCTATCAACCTGCCGTCGCATGGCCTCCCTAATGTACTGAGTTAGACCTGAAGCATTCCATATTGTCTGGCAGCCTTACACAATACAAGTACAAACAGTCTGTACGTCTGTAACAGGAGTTACATAAACAAGAGATTTCAAATATACCAAATTCCAATGGGTTTAAGTCAGGCTAGCATGGAGGCCACAGAAATCAGTGGACAGAAAGTCTAAAAAGATAGGAAATCCATTGTGCATGAACTGAGTATAGTATGTGCATCTTTTCTTGAGCTATGGATTTACGGTGTGGTGCAGGCAGAGGGGAAGAAGCGAGAGCTAGCCCTCAGTTGTTTGTGCAATGTGGTCAACCTTGAAAAGCACAGTTCAGCAAAATAGCGTGTAAGATAAGTGAAGATATCACAAGTAACGTTGTATGCTCTGAAAACATTCCTTAGTTTTGCCCACGCCAGCTCAATTGCATTCAGATCACAGTTTTACAGAGGTAGACGAATAATAATGTGTTCCCTTTCGAGAGCCATAACATCCACAAATGTTCATATAGATATAAATCATTTTCAAGTAAATGCTGATGTACCACACTCGTAAAAAGGATAAACTGGCAATTCGAGCGCACCAAACAAGCCTTTATGAAGGAAGCTTTAACTACAAAGTGATAATGTTATATAATAAACTTCCAAATTCATTTAAGCAAACTGCATCATTAAAACACTTTAAGAATAAGGTTAAGAAATTCTTGCATGCACATTGTTTTTATATGGCTAATGAATTTTTAGAACTATAACCATGTAAATGAGCACTGGGAGCATAGTACATTCACAAACCTGTAATATTTATATTATGACATTTCTTGTAGTAAATTAATCAATGCAAATACCACATGAAACCATAGAAAAGCTGCTTACTGTGTATATTGTATGTAATCAATTTGATTTTATGTAGATACTGTATTTATACATTTTGACGTGTCTCATAACATGTATATGTTGCCAAGGACGAACTAAAATTCTAATTCTAACATACAAATGTTGTAAACTGGTTAGCTCATTAACCTCGAAATTGATCAAAACGAAATATGGCGGACATGATAAAGCTTAGCGTATTAGCCATTAGATGTATGTGTATAGCGCATTTCAAATTTCAAAGTTGTCATCTGTTAAGTTAATTGGGAGTCGATTAATAACACAAAACAACACTCACTTTTAAATTTTCCCGGAACCGGTTTCTGAGGCCTTCCCTCTATCTTCAGCCGGACATCGACTAGTTCTCATTGGTGTAGCTGGCAATATTTTGTCTTCGGTCTCCTCTGGTGGCGGTTCGAGGAACTTGCTGAACAAATCTTTCTGGGGGATGTCGAAATTGAATACTTTGTTCCTATTTTTTGAAATAAAGATTTGTTCCCATGTGGACAGTTCTTCTTTTCCTGTTGTATGTTTTAGTAATTTTGGTTCTGGATTTATGTTGTGGTTTTTTTCCCAGAAATGCGTGGCAACTGCTGATTTTTCTAATTGTTTGTATTTTATGTTCCTAAAGTGTTCCTTTGCTCTTGTTTCTAAATTTCTTTTGGTTTTTCCAATATAAATTTGACTACAGTCACAGCATTCAATTTGATATATACCAGACTTCTTGTTAGATGGAATAGCATCTTTGATGTTTGAGCAAATTAGGTTTTTTAAGGAGTAATGGTTCACTGGAGCTAGTTGAATGTTTTGTTTTTTGAAGACTTTTTTTAATTTATCAAAGGCCCATGGATGGTAAGTGAATTTTTTGAAGATCATTTTAGTTTCTGTAGCTGAGAGGGTTGTGGTTTCCTTTAGTAGTTTCTTCTTTTTTGCTAAGTTCACTTTTTTGTCTACTAGTGATTTGGGAAAGTCATTTTTCTGTGCTATTTCAATAAGAAAAATGACTTTCCCAAATCACTAGTAGACAAAAAAGTGAACTTAGTAAAAAAGAAGAAACTACTAAAGGAAACCACAACCCTCTCAGCTACAGAAACTAAAATGATCTTCAAAAAATTCACTTACCATCCATGGGCCTTTGATAAATTCAAAAAAGTCTTCAAAAAACAAAACATTCAACTAGCTCCAGTGAACCATTACTCCTTAAAAAACCTAATTTGCTCAAACATCAAAGATGCCATTCCATCTAACAAGAAGTCTGGTATATATCAAATTGAATGCTGTGACTGTAGTCAAATTTATATTGGAAAAACCAAAATAAATTTAGAAACAAGAGCAAAGGAACACTTTAGGAACATAAAATACAAACAATTAGAAAAATCAGCAGTTGCCACGCATTTCTGGGAAAAAAACCACAACATAAATCCAGAACCAAAATTACTAAAACATACAACAGGAAAAGAAGAACTGTCCACATGGGAACAAATCTTTATTTCAAAAAATAGGAACAAAGTATTCAATTTCGACATCCCCCAGAAAGATTTGTTCAGCAAGTTCCTCGAACCGCCACCAGAGGAGACCGAAGACAAAATATTGCCAGCTACACCAATGAGAACTAGTCGATGTCCGGCTGAAGATAGAGGGAAGGCCTCAGAAACCGTTTCCGGGAAAATTTAAAAGTGAGTGTTGTTTTGTGTTATTAATCGACTCCCAATTAACTTAATTTATACAACAACACTGTTTTCAACACTTCCATGAAAGGATTTGTCATCTGTGTTTACAGAGTTAAACGAAACTTTCCGAATGAGGACTTGGAACCCGATCGCTCTTCTTATCGCACGCATACTGTACCAGTACCCAACAAGCAGACTACGTACTTTACTGTAGCATAATGACAACAGTGAAATACATCACCTCCACCCAATTTAACCAAATGTAAAACTGAATGTTTACTACTGTACAATTAAACTAGTATTTTCTTGTAGGGTTATGACCACAGGACAGCTAAGTATTACACATCTCACTGTGTAGGCAGAGTTGTAGAAAAGGAGCTCTACCATGGAAATAAACAATTTCCGGATCTATTTTAGTTAACTGATGCACTAGCTATATATAGGCTAAGGTTTTTGATAGATAGAGTCAACATGAAAAATTCAATGCCATGGCCAAGATTATGAGTCAAATGGAGAATTTAATGTCATGATGGCAAGGTGGCCATGGTAGCTTAATGGGTTAGAGCAACTGGACAGAAACCAGGACATCCGTAGTTCAAATCCCGGGCGTGGCATTGAATTTTTCATGTTGACTCTATCAAAATTCTGGATTTATTTCCAATGTGTAAGGACTATGATACAATGAAGCACAAAATTAATATAATTTTGAGTCAAACTAATACTCAATGCTCCACTTATTGCTAGTACTTACCTAGAACGCGTTTTGTTAGGATTTTCCTAACATCATCAGCTGTTGTCGACTAATGGACGTTGGTTTGGTGAACTCATTGGAAGTGATAGGTGCATCTCTGTCTGTATCTTGATGAACTTGAAGTTTGGGGTTTCTTCAAGGGTAGTGTCGAAATTAAACAGTTAAATTAAACCATTTTCTTTCATATTTCTTTATTTCTTATGTGTTCAAGGTCCAGCTCCATTAACCATGTGGGAAAAAATTTTCATAGAGAAATATGAAAGAAAATTGTTTAATTTCGACACTACCTTTGAAGAAAACCCAAACTTCAAGTTCATCAAGATAACCACAGAGATGCACCTATCGCATCCATTGAGTTCACCAAACCAATGTCCATTATGCGACAACAGCTGATGATGTTAGGAAGATCCTAACAAAACGCATTCTAGGTAAGTACTAGCAATAAGTGGAGCATTGAGTATTAGTTTGACTCAAAATTATATTAATTCCAGATCTATGTTCACATAACATTTTTTTATCCTCTATATGCAAGAAACATCTTCCTACAGTTTTGACAGACCCACACGCACAGACATAATATGTACAAATGAAGAGAGTAACCTTATTTTTTATTACTAAGTAAATATAATGCATGTGACAAATGAATCACAACTGAAAACAGACCATTAAAGTTTGTCCCAAGTTATGTTAAATGCAGAATATTTTAAACTGATTCTGTCTAAGCTTATTTACTGAGCCTTGTTTGTGTAAATTATACAATGTTCTTCACAAGTTACCCAGCTTTACTTGCCGAGTGACAGACAAAGCAGAAAAGTGCTTTTGTTTAGTTATACACTCTGTGTCTTCTGTCTGATACATTATTTCAGAACAACGGAGAATATACAAACATGCCATCTTACACATTAAACAAAAATTGTAACAAAAAATAAAGTAACATCAATACAGCAATTTCTTTTTTATTTATGTTTGAAGAATCACTGTTTCCTCCACAGGAGAATTTTCCAACATCAATTAATATTTCTCCTTCTGGAAGAATACAAGATGCATGTAGCTGAACTTGTTTCCAATGGTAATGTCGCCAGAAGTCCTTTAAGGAACAGCTGCATTTCACAGGATTTCCTGCGATGTTTACTTGTGAATAATATAGGAAAGGTTCAAATATTTGTTTATCAAAGTTTGTTAAATTGTTGTTTTGAAGTAGCAATAAAAAACGTCTTGTGAATCCATTAAAGACATCTGCATCAATATTCTGAAGCTTGTTGTCCTGTAGATAAAGAGTACGAAGGTTGTGCAATCCATGAAATGCTTCGTTAGAAATCTTAACAATAGAATTATTGTAAAGAGATAACAAAACAAGTGTTGTACAATTAGCAAAGAGAGTGTCTGTAATTGTTGTAAGTCTATTATTATGTAACCAGAGTTGATTTAGCTGAGTTAACTGATTGAAAATATCTCCCAGAAGGTAGGAAATTAAATTATCATTTAAATACAAATCCTTTAGTGAATGTAAGTGCACAAAGACGTCTTCTTCCAGGACTTCAAGTTGGTTGTCATTCAAGCGAAGTTCAATGACCTCATGTAGTCCATTGAAGCTGTCTTTTGTTATGTTAGATATTTTGTTCCTGCTCACATCCAGTCTTCGAAGTTCATACAGTGTGACAAATGTGTTCGGTGGAATTTCTGTTAAACAATTCTTATATAATTCGAGTTCCTTTAGATACTTCAAGTTCCTAAACAGACCATCAGGTAAGGTAGAAAGTTTATTGTCAAATAGACTGAGATCAAACAAGTTATTGAAAGAGTCAAACAGTCCTTCTGGAAGTTCTCTTATTTCATTTTTAATAATCTTCAATTCCCACAAACCAGTTAAGTGTGAGAACACATTTCGATCTAGTACAGATATATTATTTTTAGAAAGAGTCAGATCTTTTACCAAAGAGGCATTAGGTAAATTAAATGTTGAGGTGCTTATGTGGATTAGAGAGACATTGTCACAGAGGATCTCTGTTGTAAATGTATTGTAACACCTGCAACCTTTAGGACACATTGTTGAAGTTGTGACTGAGCTCACAATGCTTGCTGCCAGCAAGTAGTATAACACTCCACACATCATCCTATAAAACAAAATATACCTATTAGTTATGTTTGTTTGAAGGAATTTGGTAACTGTGACGTCAAAATTAATCATAAAAACTATTTGTAGTCAGTTTATTGACACTCGTCACTTTTTTTTATATATATTATCAAGGGACTAGTTTCAAAGGCCATCGCTTCCATTTTCAACCTCTCTCTAACTAGCATATGTTGTCATCTGCTCTCCTCTCTCTGGTGGTGGAACTATGAACTTCTTTGTCAAACTATCTACTGGTGGGATTTTAAAGTTCATTATGCAGTCCTTATTTTTCCATATGAATATGTTCTCCCAAGTTGTTAGTTTATCACTCCTTTTAATAATTTTGGATTTGGATCAATGTCATGGTTTTCATTTCAAAAATGAAATTACTCAATCTGCAAGAAAGGACTATCAAATTCACAACAGAAAAGGAAATCAATGGACAACTCTCTTTCTTGGATCTAATTATCATGAGGAACAACACAAAAATAAAATTTGGAATTTACAGGAAACAATACATTCAGAAAATTACATAAAAAATAATAGCCACAACCCAATTATACATAAACATGCAATAATAAACAGCCTTACACACAGAGCAGTCAACATACCCATGCAAAAGAAGAATATTTAAAAGAACAAAAAGCAATACTACACATAGCAGAAGAAAATGGATAAACAAAAGTTTGGTGTTGAAGAAAATTAGAAAAGCTAAACTAAAGAAAATCATTAACGAAGGAACCACATTTACAAAAGAAAAAGAAAGCAACAGCATATTCAGTTCATTCACATATCACCCAAAAACATTTAATAAATTTAAAAAGATCTTTAAGAAACAAAATATTATCTTGGCACCTACTAATGGACACTCAATTTTAAAATTGCTAAATTCAAAAACAAAAGATGAAATCCCATCAGTTAACAGATCTGGAATATACAAAATAAGTTGTAAAAATTGTGGAAAATGCTACATAGGTCAAACTAAAAGAAATCTAAAACTAACAGTCAAAGAGCACTTTAGAAACATCAGATTGAAACAAGAAGATAAGTCAGCAGTAGCATTTCATTTTTGGAATGAAAATCATGACATTAATCCAAATCCAAAATTATTAAAAGGAGTGATAAACCAAAATAAACTAACAACATGGGAGAACATATTCATATGGAAAAATAAGGATCGCATAATGAACTTTGAAATCCATCAGTATATAATTTCACAAATAATTTCATAGTTCCACCACAAGAGAGAAGAGAGCAGACAACAGATGCTAGTTGGAGAGAGGTTGAAAATGGAGGCAATAGCCTTTGAAACTAGTCCCTCAATAATATAAAAAAGTAAGTGACGAGTATCAATAAACCAACTACAAATAATTATTAAATTTTAGATGAGTCGTATTTTTTACAAATAGTTTTCACAAGAATATACCTGTTAGCACAAAAACCAGTCTGTTTATTCCTAATGGTAAAACAAACATTATGTATGTTTGGAGGAATTTAGTAACAGTGACGTCAAAATTAATCATAAAACTATTTGTAGTTGGTTTATTGACACTTCGTCACTTACTAGCTAGCTAGTTGGAGAAAGGTTGAAAATGGAGGCAATAGCCTTTGTAACTAGTCCCTCAATAATATAAGAAAAGTAAGTGACGAGTGTCAATAAACCAACTATAAATAGTTTTACAATTAAACATTATGTATTAAATTACAGATGAGTCATATTTTTTACACATCAGCTTCACTTATGTACTTATATGGAGGTCATGTTTCGCGAACTATTGTTCGCATCTTTGGTTCTAATGTGACTAAAGCTTGACCCAGTGGAGTTCTGGAGTTGCTGCTGCCATCTGCCAAATTTAAATTCATCACAAAATCAACAGATGGCAGCAGTAACTCCAGAATTACCCACACCACTGGATCAAGCTTTAGACGCATTAGAGCTGATGAAGCGAACCATGGTTCGCGATATATGTCCTCAATATAGGTACATAAGTGAAGCTGATGTGTAATAAATACAACTCATCTGTAATTTAATAATTGTTTCGCTACACTGTAGTGTTCCTATACAGTTAAATTTTGAAACATTATGTACTTTCGAAATTAATTGTTGCTTCACACTAGCTCTGTGTAGGACAAACTAGGAAAAGTAGAGTCAGATAAAAAACTCAATGCCCAACTGCTCTTAACCATTGAGCTACCTTGGTGAATGTGCCAACATAACATTAAATTCTCAAACTAACTCGTGAAGCTCATGGTAACTTACTATTTTGTTATTACTTTAATGCTGTATAAATTCTCTGTTGTACATATAATACGAGGGCTGTTCAGTAAAGAATGATCATAATTTTTTACGGTCATAATTTTTCGCACTAAAATTCAATCTTATTATATTCTGTTAGCTTATTGTGAAACAAACACGCTGTAGTAGTTTCATTGTTGGTACTCCTGGTTCCCGCCTGTGAGAACCAGGCAAGTTAAGACATGTTCAGTATCACCTACCGCTGCAATGGAGGTAACACGCGAGAAACAATATGCGGCTTTGAAATTCTGCTTTCATCTCAACAAATCTTCAGTTGAGGCCTATACAATATTACAGGAGGCCTATGGAGAGTCTGTTCTTCCCTACAGCGTAGCTCGAAGGTGGCTTAAAATGTTTAAAGAGCCGAGACAATCAATTTCAAAGAAAGGTGGACCCGGTGTTCCAGTTACAAGCGATGTAGGTAAATTGGTAAAATGCAGAATAAAAGATACTGAAAGGCAGGAAATATGGGGAAGTCTAGAAAATATGAAATCATTACAATTTTACAAACAAATAAAAAGAAATTGGGTAGGAGAAACATATGTAGATTACTGCAGTAGGCAAGAGACAGAAGCGTTAACTTGGATGAGAACTGGAACAATATTCCTAAGAAGGATAAGAGATAGAGAAAAGGAAATTTGTGAATTGTGTGGGGGAAAAGAAAGGATAGAACACTATGTAACAGAATGTGAGGAGGTTGCAATATGGAGAAAAAAGGTTTGGGAGAAAAGTGGGAGAAAGTAGAGAAGAGGATAGTAGCTATAGAAATGTTAACGGGCAGGGAGGAAAAGAAGGTAAGTTGTATTGGTGAGTTCTTACAGAAAGTAAGAGAAAAATGGGCAAGAAATGTAAAGAATATAAGAAAGGAAGATGAGGTGGAAGAAAGGGACTAATTAAGTAACAAGGAGGCATGGAGGTTAAGAGCAGAAGACCAGGGTGTCATGTAAGACAATGTAGCAACAAGGTAAAGACAAATAAATGTAGCCAAAAGCTGTAAATTGTAAAATTTTGGAATATGCACAATAAAATAAAAAATCTAAAAAAAATCCAAATGTCAAAAAAACAGCTGTTACATGCCCAGACTTACCACATGACAAAAAAAATCATAAAATTGGATTGTTATCATCTCCAAATTGTCTGTTATGCAACAAGGACGAGGAAGTGAATATGGAACATCTGTCTACCTGTAAACACCTTAAAAACTATCCAGACTTGATCTCAAAATACTGGGAGACAAGTACGAGAATGGCTTTGTTGCTAAACACCTGAGCACTAAGTACATACACTCACTTAAAACTATTTATATGAGTCTTGTAGCAATAAATAAAATGTTGATGCTTTAACAGGAAAATCATAACAACTAATATGAGGAAGGAAACAGTACCTGCATTTCCTTGTTCTGAGTAGGATGAGGAAAACATTGAAACACATAGCAGAAAGCCCAGAATGTTCTCTCCTTTTTTATTATTATTTTTTATAACGTGCTACCTGGGAGGGATAAAGTAGCCCTGAATGATAATGTGATCCCTGAAAGAGATGAAGTAGCTCTGAGTGTTACTTAAGGGGAGTGGGTAGTGTAAAATTACAAAATATGACAAAGAATCCTTTTAGCGGAAAACAAATTACGTAATTCATTCTGATTCCGAATATATATGGTTTATTGATCATTTAAAACACGTAACCCTTAAAAAAAACATTTAAATTGACTCTGCATCTCTTTGAACATAAGAGTGCCACGCCCATTTTTGCTGAAGCTTTTTATATATGGAGTAATTTTTAAGATAATGCTGTGCGGTAAACTTTGTTATTTTCTAATGCAACAGGGCTGTTGGCTGCACTGAGTAGTAATTGCTGCTTCCACTTTGTTGACATTGTGTTTACGTGTGGAGAAGGTTTGTTTTGTAGAGGACACTGTTGTAATATAGAAACTCTTTGGACTGATTAGTGATGTCAGGAAGCAGTATAAAATGTTTGCTAGATATTTGGTAATCTTTTTTCTAATTGTTAATTTTACATTGCCTCCTGACATCACTAATCAGTCCAGAGTTTCCATATTACAACAGTGCCGTCTACACTTTTTATTGTGATTCTGAATATGCATATATGTGATATCATGGCAATAAACGCCCAATATAGTATATTCCCTATAGTAAAGCCCGTATATCGGTCTTCACGATGTGATCACGAATACCGATAACCACATCCTCTCCGAATGTTTGCCTATCTGTGCGATTTATCTTATATCCGGGCATACGCAACGATTGTGCTTGCGACCGTGTCCTCGTTAAGAATGTTTGGAACTCAGCTAATTTGCCAGTTATATTTCGGGTGTTCCAGTATAACACTGTGGTCACTGGTATTTATATATGAGTGATGTCAATTGTAAGTGTAGATTTGTTTGTAATCCCAACAGAGTTTAAAACAGTAATTACAGTCCCAGTAATTTTTTGACAATCTTTTGAAGTAAGCTAGTAACCATTTTCTGATCTGCCGGTGGAGCTCTCCGGCCCTGTTCAACGGTTATTGTGTCCCATGCATTTATCTGTCCCTCACGAGACATATCACTTGGTAGTATTTCAGCTTCACCACGTGGCGGGGTACCCTGGTTTGCCCCTTGTATTGCTTATTACCAGCGAGGTGATTGATGTGTCGCCCAGCATGCTGACCGCTACTCTGCTGGGGTAGTTTCTGTCGATTCCGGACATTTACGTTTGGTTGAAGTATGTGTGATCAGTTCCCTATCGCCTGCTGAGGAATATCGTGGTCCGAAAGAGTCTATCCGACTCGGTAATCGCGGGTATGTCTGTGCCTCATTAGCCCCAGCTCGTTTAGCGCCTCCTGCTGTGTCTCGTACGTCGACACTGGTAGTTTCTCGATAGCATTAGAGATTGTTGTCTAATCAGTTGCTGCATGTTCTGTTGCGCAGTCTAATTGGTCATCTACATGTGTCTGACCACATCTAAGTCAACGTTTATTATTTAGTCCGGTGATGAAACTTGCCGCAGTTGTAGACGTGTTCCGGTAAGGATTGTGATCAATGGATCTTGTTGGAACATATTGTATTTCTCCGTTTATCTGTATTCTTCGATTCAGTCTGTAAACATTGTGCACCGGTAGTTGTCCCGTTAATTTGCGAAGTTCTTCTAAGTGCAAATCAAGATCTATTCCTCTAATTGCGCCGGTAACAAACAGCTTGTAAGATTGCGTAGAAAATGAAGCTAGTTACAGTGAAGCAATAAGTATTGTACAAATATAAATATTTGTAACAAAGAAACTTCACTTATCTTAAGAAAACTGATGGCATTTTTTCTTATTAGTTGAATTAGTTCAAGTTGAAATCGATTTCACGAAACCTTGCTCGCGTCTTCAGTCAAAGAAAACCACAGGAGAAAACAAATTCCTTTTCTCCTTTGTTATTAAAATAAATGTCTTTCCCCAAACCATTCAATCTATCGGACCATTTAATTGTTTTAATAATTTGTTTTTTATTTATCATCGCATAATGAATTTTGAAATACCGGCAGTCGATTCTGTTTTTAAATTTGTTTAATTTTCAGATTTTGGTAGTACTAACAAAAACATATCGACTTCTAGTGTTTAGTATCGTGACTTTGTGGGTTCGTAGAATTAAAAGTCCGAGTTGCAGATATTCCAAATGTTCTTTATTTCCGTAGAAGTACACTGTTCAATTCTCACGTAACAAAATTACGTCACATACACAACACAATCTACCAAGGTCGATGACAATAACAAAAGCGTTCTGATTACATCTCTTTACATCGGCTCAGCTGTTTACTGCTTACGACTCCCTCTTGGCGAGTCGTCGCCTTCTTAAATACTTCACTATTAATTTCTAGACTGTTCTAAAACAAACAAGAAACCGAAATATCTCTAACAATCAAGAAGTCACTAGAAATTTCCATTTACCTCACTTATCTGTGTCGGTAAGTATTTTATCTCCGGCGCTATGTTTATCTTTTTATGCAAGCTCTTTATTTCCGTGAAACACTATCCGTCTGTTGTCTATTTTTGCCGAAAAAATTTAAAAACAGAATCGACTGTCGATATTTCAAAATTCATTAGGTATGCGATGATAAATTAAAAGCAATTAAATTATTAAAACAATTAAATGGTCCGATAGATTTAATGGTTTGGCAAAATATATTTATTTTAAAAAACAAAGGAGAAAAGGAATTTGTTTTCTCCTGTGGTTTTCTTTGATTGACGACGTGAACAAGAGTTCGTGAAATCGATTTCAACTTTAACTAATTCAACTAGTAAGAAAAATCGACATCATTTTTCTTAAGATAAGTGAAGTTTTTTGTTACAAATAGTTATATTTGTATAAGGTTGTAAGATGCTCAATTTCCTCTCGGGCAGCAAGACAGGTGAAAAGACGATTAGATATCGACACTTCGGGAGTGCGCATCTCTCCCATCATCAGGATATTTATTAAATCTTATAACCGCAAATGAAACACTGCATATAACACAAATAAATATAAATAAAGACAAAATATTATCAAAATTCGCATTACTGAACAAAAGACTGATTTCAATAAATTAAATGCCAGGTCAGGAGATGGCGTGGGTATAGAAAATTAATTGGTTCAAAGAAACGTAACTACTTGATTATCAAGCCGTATTGGTACTTCGGATTTAATTTTGATTAAATACAATACTAGATCTTCCTGTGACTGTAATCTGTTGTAAGATGGTATGTATGAGTGTGTAACGTGAATGGTGTGGAAGTGGGGTTCACCTTGTGATGAAGAAAAATGTTCCTGTAGCTGAATACACACTGACTTACTTTGCGCCAGTCCCTTTGCGTGTATAAATAACCATTTAACAAGCTTGAGGGGATGAAAATCTCTAATACTTTTGCGGTTAATTATGTAAGAGTACAAAAAATGGTCCTTGATTGGTTGTTACATATCTTAAGGGTTGTTTAAGGGTGGTAGGGTATGGCTGGGTTCAGAACGAGTGTCGATGACGTCTCTGGTAAAGGCTGAATGATTTCTATTTTGTGTATATTGTCACCCGAACTCCCGATAGAACTGGCCGGCAGCAAGGTAGCAGCAGCAGAAGGGAAACATTCGACACGCCTACCCATCTGTCTTGTAGCGGTATGCTTGTAAAAACATCGTTAGCCATCTTTTCCCGCCCTCCTTGACGTCTAGAACCTGAAGGATGATTCACCGAATCGCGAGACTTCGAGAAACAGCAATATCCCTATAAAAAGGGGCTGCAGTTGGCGAGTGAGTTCAATTCTTGGCGAGCAGCGTGAGGAGCGCTGAGTGAGGGAACGGACTGTGTACGTGCATCGGAGGAATGTACGTAACTGCGTGCAGTGGACCTGTGACAGACGAACTGGTGAATCATAATTGTGTGCATTACGTAACTCTGTGTAGTCGGCAAGTGTTCTGATTGTAATTCGGTGGCAATAAAGAACATTTTGAGTCTGTGCAATTGGACTTTTAATTTATCGAACCCACAAGGTTACAATATTATCCGGTAATGTATAGGTGATAATTTCTGTATCCATCCCCACTTCTGATACTGTGGTCTCTCCCCCTTTGGAACTAGACATGATCTCATGGAAAAAACCTGACCGCAAAAAACAGACTATACGATACGTACTGTCCACCAATGCAAAGCAAGTCCCTGCGAGGAATGTGCCATCCTTGCACAGCGAATGTGTGACAGAGAACGCATGCTATACAAGGAGTAGAATCGTTAAAAACTGTGGCCTATTCACTCTGTACACTAAAACCGAGAAGATTTATTCACAAAAGTAGAAGCCGTCAGAATGATTTTGAATGGTCTGTAACTGAATTGACATGGCATGTCATAAATTAATCCAGGGAGGGTGTAGGAACCTTCTCCAACCCCGCTGTGTCTCAGGACCTGGAGTCTGCCTTTGCTGTGGTGTACTGTAGGTAAGTTATAATAATATACTTCGTAAATCTTATCTCTGTATTCCCGCCTTCCGACTCGGGCCGATATGTAGGTATTGCACAATATGATGATAATACTCACTTCCTATCCATCTGTGAATAAAGCACATCGTGGAATAATATAAATTCACTGTCAGGTTACCTGTCTTGTAATTATCACAGTAACAAGCTTTGGAATTCACACTTCAGGGAAAGAAGATACAGATGTATTGTATAACCTCAACAGCATCTTGAGTAACCGCACTCTGTCATTGTTAAAGTTGCAATTGTTGTTTAAAGACATACTTATTCACTTATAACATGAATATTAAAGCTATAATGCATTAGTGGAAACAGGAAAAAGATCAAATTTGGAAGTGGCTTCTGAGACCTTTTTTCCGAAATTAATTGGTCAACTTCTTTCGAAATCACATTTTGCACACTGATGAATAGTTTACGCACATTTACTCAGAGTATTTAATGCTTATTATGCTAATATGTGATAAATGAATTGTGTCGTGAATTATTTATGAGTGTGCAAGATTAGGCTTTGAAAGAAGTTGGATTCTATCAGTTGCTGAACACAGGCAGGGAAAGGTGGGGGGAGATGGATGTGCCATAGCTCGGTCAAAATCAAAGCTCATTGCATTACTCATTTAGGTCACACCCAAAAGGTCAGGAAGAGTGCCCTATGCTGCTTCAATCCCCACCACAGAGCAGAGAATCTGTTATTAAATTGTGGATATATAACAGCAAGAGTAATGGAAAGACTGAAAAATTCAATGCCATAGCCAGGATTTGAACCACGGATCTTCTGGTCTCCGCTCAACCGCTCTAACCATTAAGCTACTATGGCCAACGTGCCGACATGATATTAAATTCTCCATCTGACTCGTGTTTTTACAGGTAAACCACTTAGGAGTTCTCATAAACACATGAGACAACTACCTTAATGGCAACTTACAACGTGTAAGTACTTTAAGGCCCGGCCTTTATAGTCAAATCCCAGCTATGGCATTGAATTTTTCAGTCTGACTCTATCTTTCCATAATTTAGCCTACACACAGCCAGTGTGAAAGAACAATTAATTTCCAGCAAGAGTAATGTCAGCCCAAAGTTTAATGCAATTATATGTCTCCAGATAACACAGGTGTTTTTTTTTTTTTACATTGATGTGTAAATTACAGCCAGAGAAATTTACGTTTCTTGCCTTAGCTGCACATTCATATAATGCTTGCACTACCCACTACCCTTAACGTGATCCCTGGAAGAGAGGAACATGAGTTTAGATTTTGTGCTCGTCACCCTACAACGAAGCAGATGCTGGAAGTCTTAAAGGCTTATTGCCTTAGACTTCCATTGCGGAGCCTTTACTGTCGTGGGTCTCTGGATGGCCTTCTCTATGTCCTGTAACCCTACAAGGACTCCCTACACAGATTACCAACATCCTACACAATTCCCTTGTGTCACTGCCACACTTAAGCCATTTTTAAGCACAGAGGATCTACCCAAAAGTGCGAAGACCCTGACCTCCTTCTACTTGGGAGTAATGGAAAACTCCGGGGCTCTTTCTATAGGGCAATACCTGGTTTCCTAAAAAGCCCCCCACCATTGGCAACAACGTCAAGACAGGATGGAAGTGGATACGTCACTTACACGCGTCAACCCTGCAGGGAAGACTACCGAATAACCTCGGTGATCTAGCACACCTTCTACTAGCTCTGTAGGTTAGTATCCTGGACTTATGAGGCAACTCTCTAACCCCTCCGGGCGGCTGAGGCCTGGCCGGAGGTACTCGATTTCCCACGGATGTCAGGAAGACACTGCCCCCTTGAGTCCAACCCAATCCAAACAACTCCCCTACGGGATGGGCTCGGCAGTTGGGCCCGAGATTCCTCTAGTAACGTCAGAGGTACCACGAATGCTAAGAGTCCGCAGCGCCCGCACCACGGCAGCTGAAGGCAACGGATCCCCTCCCCTACGGGATTGCACACTTAAGCCAGCAAGAGGCAGAGTTTGTGAATGCTAACCCCAACATTTTACACCGTCTTATGGCAAACTTCTCAAATCATCTCCACGCCAACATGGCCAAGTATGCTAATGACATGCTTGTGTTCTGCACAGATAAACACCATCTCAGAGCCTTTAACCCTAACAGCGACACCTCCACCTCATCTGAGACTGGTGCTGATTTTGGCGCACATTCGTTAATCCTGAGAAGAGCCAAGACACTCCACTCACAAAGTGGCATAACCCTGCTGACTGCCGTACATTCTGATTTAGGGGCCAAAGAATTGAAGGGGAAAATTGAATCACCCACCTGGGAGTGAACTAGACATGGGTTTAACCTTCCGTGAACACATCAGGGATCTCCTGACATGGGTAAACTGTACCTCATGCTGAGGTCCAAGATGTTGTTTGCCCTTAGTTCCTCTCACGTTTATACACCTGTAAAACCTGAGTCATGGCCACATACAGCTGGATTTTATAGCTACAATGAGCACAGAGTAGATCAATCAGGTCCATCTATTTTGTTGGCCGCTTCTTCAGTGTAAGATACTTCACAAAGCCATGCGTGGAGGATGAACTTAGGTGCCAGGCAGCAAAATTCTGTGTCAGTTTACCAGCACATCAAAGTATCCTGGTTAGGCTTCTAAGGGATAATGCTCCCAGAAGATGCTTATTAAGGTGACATTAGATCCTATCTTCTACTCATATCTTGTGAGATAACCTGGAGAAAATACAAAAGACACCTGAAGCTGAGCTCCATACAAACCTTACTTACAGCTGATTGACCTCTAAATTACACCAACCCCCAACTCCTACCAGGGTGCAATGGTTCCAGCATCCTGACACACAGGCACTGAGGAGCAATATGATTCCTTTTCCTTTCTTCCATCCTAATAAAAACAAAATCACCCTAAACTCTTCCTATTTCAAATTAATCTTAAGTGTTAAGTGTTGTCTCTCCTACTTTACTATCCTTCCTTATCACTTTAATTATGCTCTTAGTTGCGGTATAGATTTTGAACCGTAAGTTCTAAGGTATTATTAGAAAAATTACAGTTATACGTTTATTATATATTATTATACTTTAGAATTATTTTACTTTACAAACATGTAAGTTTTAATTTATGTAACAATAATAAGCAAAATACAACACATTGTAATAATAGACAGGATGTAACTAAAAGATATTTCAACAATTTGAGAAAACATTTCTTGTGAATAGATGATAAAAAAATGTTATCTAAACATAGGTTCAGAAATTGTTTATTTCCTTTTTAGAGTACTTTATCTACAGCTAAATCTCATACAAGAGTCAATGACAGAATGGTGTGAAAACAGGAAATCACAGTACATGTTCAAAATGGCCTCCATTATTTCCAATGTATCTGTCAACCCGCCATCGCATGGACTCTCTAATTTGCTGAGTTAGGCCTGGAGAATTTCATATTGTCTGGCAGTCTTCCACAACAGGAGCACAGAGTGTCTCTAAATCTGTAACTGGAGTTGTATAAGCAAGAGATTTTAAACATCCCCACAAATAAAAATTTAGTGGTTACGTAGAAAATGAAGCTAGCTACAATGAAGCAATAAATATTACACAAATATAAATATTTGCCATTAAGGCTCCACTTATCTTAAGAAATTGGTGTTGATACTTCTTTCTAATGGAGATCGATTTCAAAAACAAATTGTTTGTATCTTCTGTCCGCAAATAAACTCCGTAGTCAAGGATTCCGGTTACCATGGTATGTTTTTTTAGTATTACCAAAATCTGAAGAAAAAAAAACCTAAAAACAGAATCAACTGCTGGTATTTCAAAATTCACTATGCGATGTTTATTATTTAAAATAAATATCTTTTCCCAAACCATTAAATCTATGGGACCATTTAATTGTTTTAATAATTTAACTTCAGGATTTACTTCATGGTTAAATGACCAAAAATGATCTACTATGGCCGATTTATCAGTTTGTTTATATCTAATGTTATGAAAATGTTCTTTCATTCTGGTTTCCAAATTACATTTCATCTTTCCAATATAAACCTGATCACAATCTAAACAATTAAACTGATAAATACCAGATTTTTTATTATTAGGAATTTTATTTTCTTTTTAGAAAAATGTAAATTTTTAATACTATATTTATTTTGAGGAACTAAAGCTATACCAACTTCTTTAAACACTTTTTGAAAATGTTTATTAAACCAAGGATGGTAAGTAATTTTTTTTTAAATTATAATTGTCTTTTATTTTTTTAAGGGTAGAAATATTATTAACTTTTTTTATTACAAAATTGAATCGAGAATATATTGACACATTGCTTCACTCACACTGTTTATTCACAGGACATGTTTCAAGAGCTCTTGCTCCTATCATCAGCTGATACTCGACTAGTGCAAGTTGTAGTGGTTTCTTCTTTCTCCGTATTGTCAATAGATGGCGTGATGTACTTGTCAAAGATGTCCGGTGGTGGAGTTTCAAAATTCATGACTCTATGACGATTTTTGTTAATGAAGATTTTTTCCCATACGGAAAGGTCTATGGGGTGATTAACGTATTTTATTAGAGATGTTTCCAAATTGATGTCATGTCTAGTATTCAAAAAATGAAAAGCCACTGCTGATTTTTCTGTTTCACCATTTTTAATGTTTCTCATATGTTCTTTAGTTTAGATGTTAATATTTCTTTTTGTTTTTCCTATATAAATTTTAGGGCAAGTTTCACATTTGATCTCATAGATTCCTGGTTTTTCTTTGGTAGTGATTGAATTTTTGGGAGGGCCTTTTAACAAATTTCTGATATTAAACCTATTTTGAGGTGCAAGAGTTATGTTGTGTTTTGAGAAGATTTTTTGGAATTTGTTATAGGCTGATGGGTGGAAGGTGAATTTTTTAAAAAGTTTTTTCTCTTTTTCTCCTGTAGGTTCTAGGGTGGTGGTTTCTTTTATTTTCTTAGCTTTGTTGAGTCTGTTCACTGTTTTGTCTACTAAATTTGGGTTGAAACCGTTGGATATGGCTACTTTTTTTATGTGTAGGTATTCTTCTTGATAATCTTCTCTGTTTAGAGGAAAGTTGATCATCCGAAAGATTAAACTGTTGAAAATGGCATGTTGGTGTTGTTTTGGGTTGAAACTGTTGTTCTTAATGTAATTATCTGTGTGTGTCGGTTTCCTGTAAATACCAAAAGTGAGTTTGTTGTTCATTTTTTTGATCTTGATGTCCAAAAAGGGGAGCACACCACCTCTTCTGTTTCCAATGTAAATTTTATATCTGGATTTCTTATATTCAAAAGTCTAAGACCATCTTGTATGAGTTTTTTAGGTACTATTGCAAAAATGTCGTCAACATAGCAATACCACACTTTGAAATAATTTGGAAAAGCTTTTGTGATATGTGTTTCAAAAGCACTCATAAATAAATCTGACAAGAAGGGAGACAATGGGTTGCCCATAGCTAGGCCCGGGCATAGAGTCGTAGAGTCATGTATTTTGAAACTCCACCACCGGACATCTTTGACAAGTACATCACGCCATCTATTGACAATACGGAGAAAGAAGAAACCACTACAACTTACACTAATCGAGTATCAGCTGAGGATAGGAGCAAGAGCTCTTGAAACATGTCCTGTGAATAAACAGTGTGAGTGAAGCAATGTGTCAATATATTCTCGATTCACTTTTGTACTAATTTTTGCTTCACTGTCCCTACGCTTCTTTCAAGTTTATACTTTGAACTTTTTTTATATTTAAATTTTTCAATCTTCTTTTGTATAAAGTCTTTATTAAAACCATTAATTAAAGCAGTATTAATAATATGTTTATATTCTTTATTAAATTCTTCTTTATTCAGGGGTGTATTTATTAATCTATAAATTAAACAAATAAAAACAGCAAATTTATGTAAAAAGGGTTAAAACTTTTATTTTTTATGTAATTATCAATATGAGTAGATTTCCTATAAATACCAAAATCTAATTTGTAATAATTTCTTATTATCTTCAAATCTAGAAAAGGAAGAAATCCATTAATTTCAGTTTCTAATGTGAATTTTATAGCTTTATCTTGTAAATTTAGTAATTTTAAAGCATTGTTAATTTGTTTATCAGAAACAATAGCAAAAATATCATCAGCATATCTATACCATGTTTTAAAAATCAATGGGAATGTTTTCGTGACTTGCATATCGAAAAAACTCATAAAAAGATCAGCAAGAAAAGGTGAAAGAGAATTACCCATTGTTAAGCCAGAAGTTTGTTGAAAAAATTCACAGTTAAAAGTGAAAAAATATTGATCCAAACAAAAATCAGTATGTTTAACAAAATCAACTATTAAGTCCTCATGTAAATTTACTGAATTCGACCACTTTTTAAAATAAATTAAAAGTTCTTCTCTAGGAATACTAGGAAATAAGGCAGTTACATCAAAAGAAATAAGTTTATCAGTTTTAGATAATATAACACTGTCAATCATTTTTACTAGTTCAAAAGAATTTTTAATACTTAAACTTTCAAATTTATCAAAATTACTAAACTTTTTATGTAACCATTTAGCTAAATTGTAAGTTGGTGAGTTTATACAATTAACAATAGGTCTCATTTTATTTTCAGGTTTATGAATTTTAGGAAGGGCATAAATTCTAGGTAAAACAGGATTACTAACTTTTACAAAATGTTTTTCTTTGTCCGATATAATGTTCACTTCATTAAGTATTTTATTAAAATTTGTAATACAAGACTTTAAAGGGTCTTGACAACGGAGTTTATTTGCGGACTAAAGATACAAACAATCTGTTTGTGAAATTGATCTCAATTAGAAAGAAGTATTAACACCAATTTCTTAAGATAAGTGAAGCCTTTGTATCAAATATTTATATTTGTGTAAAAGTTTAGTGGTTTTAAGTCAGGTAAAAGTGTGGAGGCTACCGAATTGGTCTGCCTCTTCCTATTCATCCACCAAACTGTTATTCACAAATCGACTAACAAAAAGCCATGAGGGGGAACTCCATCATGCATGAACTGAGTACCGGTGCCTCATAAGCGTATTGTAACACAATGACAATGGTGAAGTGCATCACCTCCACCCAATTTAACCACATGTAAAAGCGAATGTTTACTACTGTATAATTAAACGTCTGTTCTGTTGTAGGGTTATGGGACAGCTACATATCACACATTCTCACTCTGTAAGCAAAGTTGTAGAAAAGGAGCTTTACCATGGAAATAATTTCTGGGCCTGTGCTTTTACTATATGATGTGTTCAAAAACAAAAAAAACGAGCCGGAGACATATTTAGAGAAACCAGTACCTGTATGTTAGAAGTATTGGCCCTGGCTGTTGAGACACTTGTCCCACTCTGACACAAGGTGGTGAATGGCTGTCTCATAAAAGTCCTAGGGCTGCGATGTGAGGCAGTTCCTGTATGTTAGAAGTATTGGCGCTGGCTGTTGAGACACTTGTCCCACTGTGACACATGGCAGTGAATGGCTGTCTCATAAAAGTCCTGGGGCTGTGACGTGAGCCAGTTCTGCACATACAGCTGGAGGTGAATCGTTTGCCCCTCAGACCCTGTTTAAGGGGACCAAAATTGGTGTAATCACAGGGAGAGAGGTCTGGACTGTATGGAGGGTGGCCAAGAACCTATCATTTGAATTTCTGCAGGAGTGCCGTATGAGGCTTTGCATCGTTGTAGAGCAGAATGACCTCACGGGTGAGATGGCCTGGTCGTTTTGTTTTGATCGCTTGGCAAAGGTGGCTCAAGGATTGCGAATAATGCTGCGCATTCACTGTTGTCCCGTGTTGAAGGAAATATATCAGAAGGGGGCCATCTTGGTCAAAGAAGAACGTCAGCATAACCTTTCCTGCACTTGTGTGGATAGCCTTGGCCTTTTTTGGTGGCAGTGACCCTGGATGCTTCCACTGGAGACTTTGTCGTTTTGATTCTGGTTCGAAGTGATGACACCACTCATGCCAGGAACTCATTCCCTTCGGTGGCATAGCACTGCAGATGACCAAGACAGTGGGCCATTTGACATACTTCCTGATGTGGTTGAAGACTGTGGGGCATCCATTGGGCACACACTTTGTGCAAGAGCAGTCATTCCTTCATGATGGTGTGAACACTTCCGACGTTCAATCCGACCTCGGCGGCTATGGCTTTCACTGTCTCTCGGCGGTCCTGGGTAATGAGTGCATCAACCAGCTGGATGATGTCATTGGTAATTCAGTGTGGTGCTCCAGACCATGCATCATCGGCTAACTACACCCATCCTCCCTTGAAGCGCTTGTGCCACACCTTGACCCTTGCAAGGGACATGGAGTGTCGCCGTACACTTGTGACATTCATCAATCAATGTTCGTTCCCCTACTCCTTCTGCTGTCAGAAGACGAACAACATCTCTTTGGTCTTCTTTTGACGGCTCCATTTCACTGTATGCAATGCAACTGACAGCGTTGGACGATTGACGCATGCTGCTGCTAGCTTTGTATAGTCAAGTGACGTGCATGCAGCCCTCTGGTGACGGGCTGTGAACTTCCACAATATTACCATCCTGTCACCAGTTTATGCATACCAGGCTCTGGCTTATTTCTTTTTTAGCGCTCCTTATACATCCTGAATGGACATTAATACGAACAAATGTAAATAGTATACTTGTTTTTTATTTCTAAGTAAACATAATTGATGTTTTGTATTTAGCCTGGATTATTGAACTATTTTAAGAAATACAAATAAAAATATAATTCATGTGACATATGAATTTCAACTGAAAACAGCTCGTTAAAGTTTGTCCTAAGTTATATTAAGTGCTAAACATTTTAAACTAGTAAATTAAAATTATACTATGAGTTGACTGAGACACTCTGTACTTCACATATCACAAACTTTGCCGAGTGACAGACAAAAGAAAAAAGTGGTTCATTGATTAGTTATACACTCTGTCTCTTCTGTCCGATATATTATTTGAGAACAACAGAGAACTTATCGTTATACAAACATGCCATCTTACACATGCAAGTAAAATTGTAACAAAAGAGAAAGTAACATCAGTACAACAATATCTTTCTTCTTAATGTTTGAAGAATCACTGTTTACTTCACAGGACAATTTCCCAACATCAGTTAATATATCTCCTTCTGGAAGAATACAAGACACATCTAGCTTAACACCTTTCTCACGGTACTGTAGCCAGAAGTCCTTTAAGGAACAGCTGCAGTCCAGAGGATTTCCTGAGATGTTTACTTCTGTAAGATCTACCAAATGTTCAAATATATGCGTATCAATGGTTGTTAAATTGTTGTTTTGAAATTGCAGTACAACAAGTTTTGTCAATCCCTTAAAGACATCTGTATCAATATTCTGTAACCTGTTGTTCTGTAGATAAAGAATACGAAGGTTGTGCAATCCATCAAATGCTTTATTAGAAATCTCATCAATAGAATTATTGTGAAGAGATAACAATGCAAGAGTTTGACAATTAGCAACAAGAGTGTCTGTGATTGTTGTAAGCCTATTACCATATAACCATAGAAACTCTAAATGAGGTAATTGATTGAAAATGTCTCCCTGAAGATAAGAGATTAAATTATCATTTAAATGCAGCTGACGTAGTGAATGTAAGTGCTCAAAGACATCTTCTTCCAGCTCTTCAAGTTGGTTGTCATTCAAGCGAAGCTCCCTGAGCTTATGTAGTCCATTGAAGCTATCTTTTGTTATGTTAGATATTTTGTTCCTGCTCAATTCCAGTGATCCAAGATTATACAGCGTGACAAATGTGTTTGGTGGAATTTCTGTTAAACAGTTATTATATAATTGGAGTGCCACTAGATGCTTTAAATTCCTAAACAGACCACCAGATAAGTTAGAAAGTTTATTATCAAAAAGACTGAGACGCAACAACTTCTTGAGAGGGTCAAACAGTCCTTCTGGAAGTTCTCTTATTTCATTTTTAGTAATCATCAAGTTCTGCAAACCAGTTACATCAGAGAACACATTTTGATCTACTACAGATATGTTATTGTTAGAAAGTGTCAGTACTTGAACCAAAGAGGCATTTGGTAAGTTAAATGTTGAGGTGCTTAAGTGGATCAGAGAGACCCCATCACAGTGGATCTGTGGTAACAATCGACAGTTGCATACTTCAGGACACATTGTTGAAGTTGTGACTGAGTTCACAATGCTTGCTGCCAGCAAGTAGTATAACAAGCCAGACATCATCCTATAAAACAAACAATATTGTTATAAAACAAGTTGCAAACTTCCTGTGTTACCAACACAAAACAATCTATATACATAGTCAACCTGAAAAATTCAATGCCATGGCCGGGATTTGAACCATGGTGTTACTCGGATGTGAGAGCCCCTAGTGGTCTACCGGAGAAATATACGAGTCAAATGGAGAATTTAATGTCAGGACGGCACATTGGCCATGGTAGCTCAATGGATTAGAGCGCCTGGACAGAAAGCAGGAGATCTGTGGTTCAAATCCCGGCCATGGCATTGAATTTTTCATGTTGACTCTATCTATCAAAAACCTTAGCCTGTATACGGCTAGTGTGAAGAAATGATAAATTTCCATCAATTAACTAAAATCTGTATACATACTTGCATAATCAACAAATAAACTCAAAAAGGTTTTTGTTAGATAGAATCAACATGAAAAATTCAATGCCAGGGCCAGAATTTGAACCACGGATCTCCTGGTTTCCGTCCAGTCGCTCTAACCCATTGAGCTACCATGGCCAACTTGCCGTCACAACATAAAATTCTCCATTTGACTTGTATATTTTCCCGGTAAACCACTAGAGGCTCTCATATACGAGATACACCGTTTGTGGCGACTTATTATAATAAGTACTTGAGTCCCAGGCTTCATAAGGCTAGTGTGAAGAAATTATTAATTTCCATCAATTTCAAAAAGGTTCTTCATAAGGCTAGTGTGAAGAAATTATTAATTTCCATCATTTTCAAAAAGGTTTACTTGTGATGAAACATCAACATTGCGCTTGGAGTAAAACATAAAAAAATGTAAAATTGCACAATAAAATGATTGGTATATCCGGTTTACCTCTTTATTACAATCTTAAAAGACAAACTATAAACAAAATAAAAAAGAATAATGGTTTGCATTGAGAAAATTTTAAAGTATCTGAGAAGTAAACAACAAAAAATGGCCAACTCCAGAAAATATTATTTGACTTAAAATGAGAGCTTCAAAAAGATTTACATATTTTGTGTATTTTTACAGCTGGATATTCAACAAAACTTTAGGATATACATTTTATTCATCAAGAAACTGACATAAACATTTGAAAGTAATGAGTCTGTAATTCAAACACAAACATCACTCAAAATATCCTTACTTGGACATGTTTCAGAGAATGGTTTGTTCCCATCGTCAGCAGTTAACCGACTGGTTGGATCCGTGGTTTCCTGAAGTGAGCTGGTTATCTGTGAGATGAGCTTCCAAAGAGAGTTTTCAGGTGGCAATTCAAAATTTAAAGTATACTGTTTGTTTTTTTATAATTAGCAACTTTTCCCAAACATAGAGTTTGGCTGCATTACTGGCTGCCTTTAATAGTTTTATATTTGGTACAATTTCATGATTGGTAGACCAGAAATGGTGGGCTATTGCTGATTTTTCTATTTGTTTGTATTTCATACATCTCATATGTTCCTGTAATCTAATTTGTAAACTTCTTTTGGTTTTTCCTATGGAGAACTTATTGCAGTCTGAAAGAAATCCCCCAAAAAGATTTGTTCAGCAAGTTCCTTGAACCGCTACCAGAGGAGACCTATGACAAAATATCTTCAACTACACCAATGAGAACCAGTCGATGGCCGGTTGAGGATGGAGGCAAAGTCTCTGAAACATGTTCCGGAAAAATTTAAAAGTAAGTGTGTGTGTGTGTGTGTGTGTGTGTGTGTGTGTGTGTGTGTGTGTGTGTGTGTGTGTGTGTGTGTGTGTGTGTGTGTGTGTGCGTGCGTGCGTGAGTGCGTGCGTGCGTGGGTGTGTATTTAATGCTCAGAATTTGATAATAAAATCATTTTTCTTCTTGCTTCCCAATATTTGGAGACTAGATCTTGATTTTGGAGTTTCACATACAGTTAGATGATCGATGTTCATTAAATCGTCTTTACCACATAAACAGCACTGTGGAGAAGTTGTTAATCCAACCTTGAAAAAATGTCCATTCAAACAATCGTGGCCTGTGATTAATCTGAACATTGCTACTGAAGATATTTGAGGTAGATCTGGAATTGTCTTTAGTTTGTTTTGGAGATCTTTCCAATTAAGTTTTTCAGAGGAAACTAGATAGTTTGTTATATAGTTTTGTGAAGATGTTTTTGATTAATCTTTTAACTGTTTCATAGGGGATATTTTTTTTTTCGTTGTTTGAGATATTTTGGAACCCTTCTTGGCCAACATATCTGCTTGCTCATTGCCAGAAATTCCACAATGAGATGGTATCCATTGGAAAACTATACGTATATTTAAATTTTGAAGATGTTTAATCATATTATGAATTTCATTTATCTTTTCGGTTTTTGGGCTGTCATTTGAAATAATAGCCTGAATAGCTGCTTTAGAATCTGTTAAGAAAACTATGTTGGAAAGCTTATTTGTCCAGGCAAATAGATTTTGTAAGGAAGTATAAATTGCATCAATTTCTCAAAACTTGCTTATAGAAAGAAAAGAATTTACAGGTATCTCCTGCTCCATCTTCTTGATTATAAAGAGAGCCATCTGTATAGATGTGTGTCCATTTGTCAACTGGATATCTTACATTTATGGTTTCAAGGGCATATGCTTTAGCTTCTGTAGATGAGTATTCCTTCTTTTTAAAATCTGAAAGTAAATCTAGGTAGTATTCTAATTCAGTGATGTTCAGTGGGTTATTAAGAGACATGAAAGGTTCTATTTTGGATGAGTAATTTAGTTTATTTCTTAGATGTTGAACTTTCTGTATGAAGCCTACTTGAGTTTTCAAACTGAAGGTGGATGTGTGTTGTTTTAGCCATTTATTATTCTCTGGAATTCTTAAGAGCTTTTCATATGTTAAAAGGGCTTGCATTTCTAAATCTGTCATTATGGGTCTGTTACATGTAAATGCTTGTAAGGTTATTATAGGAGTAGTTTTTATAGCTCCAGTAATTAACCTAAGATCTTGATTTTGTGTGCGCTCCAGTATCATGGAAGTTGAAGGTGATGATGTTATCAGTACTTCTCCACAGTAATTAAGAACTGGCCTTATTAAAAGTAAGTGTTGTTTAGTGTCATTAATCGACTCCCTTTAAATTTAATTTATTATAACAACACTGTTTTCAACACTTCCAAGAAAGGAAGGGTACATGGAACTTTTTGTTACCAGACATTCATCTTTCAGGATAAGAGAAAACCTCCAACGTTAAGTCATATCGGACGATGAATGAAATGATGTTCAAATGAGTACAGGGTACATAGAGCTTAGAGTTACCAGACATTCATCTTTCAGGATAAGAGAAAACCTCCAACTTGTGTTGTGTATATGTTTATTGTATAATTTTTAGTTATAAGTACTTGACATGTCCTATATCATGTACTATGATCAAAAGGATGAATAAATACAAATACATTACGTAAAAATAAAAAAAGAACATAAAAAGGAGAACCTTTGAATGTAAAGCAAACATGCTACAGAGGTAGGCAAAAGATATACAGACCGTCAAATTACTGGCACAGTTGTTTCACAAGAAATAGTGAAGTGTATTGATAATAAAAGAAATTTAAAGTGTTATCTGTACGCAAAACTATTTTGAACAAAATGCACTGGTAAAGTAATGTATTGGTTATTTTTGGTAGATTGATCAAATACTTCAGTATAGGCAAGAAATAATAGTCATATAGGATAGAAGAATTTTCTTGAAAATTGTTTTATTATATATTTTGAAGATATTTGTACCGTTAACAAATTTGGTATTTAAGGGATATTTATTTTTGGGTTTTATTGTTCACTTTACACATACAAACACTTTGGAGCTCTTTACTAAAAATGACTATTTAGATTCTTAGATCTGACATCAATTTGCGGACAACACTTGCTTTCACCTGCTACAGGCAAATGGCAGATAAAGTAAAAAGCTATTGGTTTTTATATGCTACGTTAGACTTGGGTAGTTCTATATTTGTATCACCAACTTTGGTACCAGCACAATACTTATTGTTGTGTTATTAATATTATTTTCAATGATTATAATATGGCAGCAGCTGAAATTTACATTTTATCCTAACTAAATTTCACAAAACTGTCTACAATACTCAGCTGGGGTACAACTACAGTTTTACTTAAAACAATTATCAGAGACATCTAATGATAAACTCTCATTTGCTATGACATACAATGAGAAAACATTACCTTGACACAGAAGAATGCTGTAACAACCAAATGTGCTGCAACTGTTCTAGAATGTTAACATCTTGAATCTTTGACAGGAAACTGATAACAACTAATCAGAGGAAGGAAACAATTCATGGAGTATTGACCACATTTCCTTCCTCTCCTATTGATTGGCAGTAGAAACATACTGTATCATGTAGGAGCAAGCACATAGCCAAGAATATTTTTTTTTTTTTTATTTACATCCTCCAACGTTAAGTCATATCAGATGATGAATGAAATGGGTGAAGTGATGCTTAAATGAGTCTGTAGTCCATGGAACTTAGAGTTACCCGACATTCGTCTTTCAGAATAAGGAAAACCCCTGGGAAAAACACTATCCACGTAACTCACCCTGACCGAGATTCGAACTCGAGACCTCTTGAACGTGAGGCACACACGCTACTATCTGTGCTACCGAGGCGGGCTATTGTTTTTTTATTTATAACATGATCCCTGGGAGGGAGAAAGTAGTCTTGAGTGTTAAAATATTCAAATATTTGAGTATCAAAGGTTATTAAATTGTTTGTAAAAACTATTTGTAGTTGTTAAATTTTAGATGAGTCGCATTTTTTAACACATCTGCTTCACTTTCGTACCTATTTTGAGGACATGTTTCGCAAATCTTCGCTTGCATCTACGGCTCTTGTGCGACTGACGCTAGATCCAGCGGTGTGGGTAATTCTGGGGTTGTTGCTGCCATCTGTTGATTTAGTGATGAACTGAAATGTGGGATTCTCTTCTCCCGCTAGAAGAGAATCCCACATTTCAGTTCATCACTAAATCAACAGATGGCAGCAACAACCCCAGAATTACCCACACCGCTGGATCTAGCGTCAGTCGCACAAGAGCCGTAGATGCAAGCGAAGATTTGCGAAACATGTCCTCAAAATAGGTACGAAAGTGAAGCAGATGTGTTAAAAAATGCGACTCATCTAAAATTTAATAATTTTTCGCTTCACTGTGGTGTTCCAATACAGTTGAATCTCGATATTTGTAGTTGGTTTATTGACACTCGTCACTTACTTTTTTTATATTATTGAGGGACTATGAAAGATAAGAGTCAGACTGAAAAATACAATGCTATAGCCGGGATTTGAACCATGGATTTTCTGGTTGCCGTCCAGCCACTCTAACCCTTTAGCTACTTTGGCCAACGTGCCAACATGACATTAAATTCTCCAAATGACTCGTGTTTTTCCCAGTAAACCACTTAGGAGTTCTCATAAACACATGAGACAACTACCTTAATGGCGACTTACAACATGCAAGTACTTTAATGTCCAGGCTTTATAGTTAACCACTATTAGGTCAATTAATGAGGGACTAGTTTCAAAGGTCACTGCCTCCATTTTCAACCTCTCCCCAACTAGTATCTGTTGTCTGCTCTCCTCTCTCTGGTGGTGGAACTATGAACTTCCTTGTCAAATTATCTACTGGTGGGATTTCAACATACCCATGGATAAAGAAGAATATGTCAAAGAACAAAAAGCCATGCTACACATAGCAGAAGAAAATGCATACAACTAAAGTCTGGTGTTTAAGAAAATTAGAAAAGCTAAAATAAAGAAAACCATTAAGGAAGCAACCACATTTACAAAAGAAAAAGAAAGCAACAGCATATTCAGTTCATTCCCATATCACCCATTAACATTTAATAAATTTAAAAAGATCTTTAAGGAACAAAATATCACCTTGGCACCTACTAATAGACATTCAATTTTAAAATTGCTGAATTCAAAAACAAGAGAAATCCAATTAGTTAACAGATCCGGAATATACAAAATAAGTTGTAAAAATTGTGGAAAATGCTACATAGGTCAAACTAAAAGAAATCTAAAAGCCAGAGTCAAAGAACACTTTAGAAACATCAGATTTAAACAAGAAGATAAGTCAGCCTATTGTTTCATTTTTGGAACGAAAATTATGACATTGATCCAAATCCAAAATTATTAAAAGGAGTGATAAACCAAAATAAACTAACAACATGGGAGAACATATTCATATCGAAAAATAAGGATCGCGTAATGAACTTTGAAATGCCACCAGTAGATAATTTGACAAAGAAGTTCATAGTTCCACCACCAGAGGAGAGCAGACAACAACAGATGATAGTTGGAGAGATGTTGATAATGGAGGCAGTGGCCTTTGAAACTAGTCCCTCAATAATATAAGAAAGTAAGTGACAAGTGTCAATAAACCAACTGCAAATAGTTTTTAATTTTGATGTCACTATTACTAAATTCCTCCAAACACACATATGTATAATGTCAGAAACTGCAGTCTATTGACAATAAATTATAATAATAATAATAATAATAATAATAATAATAATAATAATAATAATAATAATAATAATAATAATAATAATAATAATAATAATAATAATAATTATTATTATTATTATTATTATTATTATTATTATTATTATTATTATTATTATTATATTGAATTGTTGTTTTGAAGTTGCAATACAAGAAGTTTTGTCAACCCCTTAAGGACATCTGCATCAAGATTCTGTAGCCTGTTGTCCTGTAGATAAAGAACTTTAAGAAATGACAAATAATATATTTAAATATTTACTTGAAAGGAAATTTTCAGACTAGCTCTGCTTTATAATACGACCCCATCCCAGGAATACTTTAGTTGATATCGAAAACACGCAATATCCATTATGAACTGGAAGTGACACTTGTGGGCGTTTTACAAAAATAAGTTGCACAATTTATTTGTTCAACCCTTTTTATACTAAAATATTGTCTATAAATAGTTCTTCCGAGTGATTTCTTTATCATATCAGACAACACACAACTGTTAAAAGAATATTGACTCGGAGATATTAAGTTACAAGTTTCAGAATCTCATGAGAAAAAGTAAGATCACTAGGGTAGGCTATAGGTCCCGAACTTCACAATAAACAAAATTTTTTTTTATTTCTCAACATAATCTCCAGAAAAGCTAATACATTTGTCATATTGGTGTTCTAATTTAATTAAACCATCTCTGTAGTGCAATTTATCATGGCATCAATTTATCATGGCATTCAAAATAGCTGTTTACCTCATCAATGCTAGTGAATTTATGTAAAACTATTGTAAATTATAGTAGTAGGTACCTAATTGTTTAATTTTATTATTATTATAATAAAGTTATTAACTTACAATATGTACTACCTTAAGCCATTCAAATAATCTGATTTCACCTAGAATTTTATATGCATTAATTTGTAAACCTTCTGTACTTGTAATACATTGTAAATACTTTTTATAACTAACAAAACCTATTGCTTCATGTAAGCTTAATGGTGAATAAAGGATTATGATTATTATTATGACCTCTTTGTTGCTGTGAAATCTTTGTCCTCTAAGAAATTTTTTGAGGTTTGGGAATAAGTGACAATCACTGGGTACTAGATCTGGCAAATAGGGTGATGTTCAAGCAATTCAAACTTTAATTCGTACATTTTACCCATTGCAATGACTGAACTATGGGTCGGAGTATTCTCATGAAGAAACAAGATTTTTTTCTTTGCCAAATGACGTCTTTTTCTTTCCACCTCATCACTCAATTGTTGCAGTAAGCTTGCGTAGTAGTCACCAGTGATACATTTACCCTTTTCCAAGTTATCAATAAAAATAATTCCCCGTGAATCCCAGAAAACACTCGCCATAGTCTTGTTAGTTAACAAAATTTACTTTGCCTTTCTTGGAACTGGTTCACCTGGCACAATCCACTGTTTTGACAATTATAATCACTTTGTTTTAGTATCGTGGCTCTGGTCCACTGTTTCTGTGGACGAGTTCACTTCAAACAACAGAACAAAATAAAATCTTTGAAAGTAATGAGTCAGTAATTCAAACACAAACATCACTGTGTTTGTGGAAACGTTGAGTCAGACTGAAAAATTCAATGCCATAGCCGGGATTTGATCCACGGAAAATACCGGGAAAATACGAGTCAGTTGGAGAAGTTAATGTCATATCGGCACGTTGGCCATAGTAGCACAATGGTAGTGCGGCTGGACGGAAACCAGAAGATCCATGGTTCAAATCCCGGCTATGGCATTGAATTTTTCAGTCTGACTCAACGTTTCCACAATTTAACCTACACACGGCCAGTGTGAAAGAATAATTAATTTCCATCACTGTGTTTGAATTACTGACTCTTTACTTTCAAATGTTAAATACATCACTTTCTAACCTTTTGCTTCCAATAATAAATAAACCTATTTGTTAAAGTTCAGCTCTCTGTCTTGTTCTTCCTCACAAGATTTAGGCCTTCAGACCTGTCCCGCTCTATCTCTTTCATTGTCTTCCAACATGTTGTCTACCTAAAGGTTTATAAAAGAAGGCTTGCCATAGACATCTTCATGGAGGAATTCATAGAACATGTTCATTCCATCATTTTCAATACCTCTGAATTTCTTCAGTAATATTTTCTTCCATTAATTCAGTGTTCTTAATCCTACCTCCTCTAGTAATTCCCAACAATGGACATAAAATCTCACTTGAGAAAGGTTCTTAATGCCCACGTTTTACAAGAATACATCAGTGCTGGTTTAGATATTATATTGCAAAGTCTTTGCTTTATTTCTGTCCTCACGTTTAATGGTGGAAATGAAATACCGGGCTAAGAGAAATCAATACAGGAGCCGCTGCCGTAAAGACGTGGGAATGCCAAAGGCTAGCAGATGCCAACACTCTGTGGTCCAGTCACAGGATATATGGGGAGTGGGTAAGACCCCGAAGTCATGGCATAGTATAGGCACAATAAATCTGAGTTTTGGGGCCGATTAATTACTGTAGGTGAAACTTGCATATACCATTATACGCCCAAAACAAAAATAGAGTCCAAACAGTGGACTGCAATGGAAGAACCAGCTCAAAAAAAGCAAAAACTGTTTTTTCGGCTGGGAAAGTGAAGGTGACATTTTTTTTTGGGGGGGGGGGGATAGTTGTGGAGTTATTTTAATTGATTATCTTCAAAAAGGAAAAAACATTACAGGAGCATACTACGCAACATTAATTGACAAGCTGAAGGCAGAACTTGCTGAAAAACTGTCACATTTACAGAAAAGAAAATCCTGTTTCACCAAGACAATGCATCGTCTCACACTTCAGCGGTTTCAATGGTGAAAATCCACAAATTACGGTTTGAACTGCTTGACTCACCAGATCTAGCCCCAAGCGACTTCTTTTTGTTCCCTCATCTGAAAATTGCGCTCGGAGGACAGAGATTTCGTCAAATGAAGAGGCAATCACCTTCATGAACAATTATTTTGCAGAGAAAAACGCCGAGTACTATTTGGGAGCATCACTGGGAGAAGTGTGTAAAGTAACAAGGAGACTATGTTGGAAAATAAAACACAAGATTTCTGAAAAAATGTCTTGTATCTTTATTAGGTCGAAATCTTTTCAGGACACCTATGTATTTCTTCATTAAAGTATCCCATCTTGTTATTCCCTTCACTGTCCTCAAACATTTCAAATCAGCTGTCTGAATATGACCTTTTATCTTTCTCAAAACCCAACTCCCATAAAACATTACTTGGACAGCCACAGCTTTATAAAATGTAAGTTGTCCTTCTTTCCTTGTATATTTTGAACTTGTTCACATCATTACAACTTATATCACATCCAATATAATTACAATCTTGTACCTGCTTGATTATTTAATCTTTCACTATTACTTTCACTCTTACTGGCTGTGTTCCTGAAAATAACATCGCTTTCATTTTATTACTTAACATTTTAGTTATACTCTTCCAATTTTTTATCCAACATATATGGCCTTCTCTATTATACATAAATATCATCTACATATAGTAATACACTAAGTTTAGTGCTGTGATCTAATTGTATTCTATTTTAAAATTATACCTATAAAGACCTTTGGATAGGTAGAGTAAGACTGAAAAAATTCAATGCCATAGCCAGGATTTGAACACTGGATCTTCCGGTCTCCACCTGATTGCTCTTAACCATCAAGTTACCATGACCAACATACCGACATGACATTAAATTCTCCAACTGACACAAGGCCGCGCCGTGGCTTAAAGGTTAGACTGCTTGGCTCTCACCAAGGCTGCCTGGGTTCGATCCCAGGCGACTGCCAAGTGAGATTTGTGGTGGACAACACGGTGCTGGGGCAGGTTTCTCCAGGATCTCCAGTTTCCCCCGCCATCTCATTCCACCGGTGCTCCATCTTCATCTCATGTATCATCAGTGTAATCGTCTGCATTGCCGTATGTAGTAAAAGTGGGCGTTAAACACTACACATTTCCAACTGACACATATGTTTCCCGGTAAACCACTAGGGGTTCTCATATACAATGAGATATGCATAGTTTGTGGCAACTTACTATGCTCTTAAGTACTTAAGTCCCAGGCTTTATAGTTAAACCACTATTTTTAAGCTTATTGAAGGAAATTAATCATTAATCACACTAGCTGTGTGTAGATTATGGTTTGCATAGGTAGAGTCAGACTGAAAAAAATTCAATGTATGGATTTAGCCCCATGTGACTTTTTCCTATTCCCTAACGTGAAGCAAAAAGCTTCATGAAAGGTATCATATATCTTCAGAAGCAATAGTGAATGCTGCGGAGGTAATTTTGAAAGAGCTCTCAAAAAATGGTTTCTGGCATGTCTTTGCAGATTGGCAGTAATGCTCAGACAAGTGCATTGCATCTAAGGGAGACTATTTTGAGAAGGACCTCAAAATTATGAGGATGAGTAAAGGTATGTTGTCAAAAAATATTATGATCATTCCTTATTGAACAGCCCTTGTAGTTTCACCGTTAATGATCACTTTACAGTATGCGCATGGATTTCCGACGTGGTGTGGGCAGAGGGGAAGAAGTGAGAGCTAACGCTCTTTTGTTTCTGCAGTGTGGTCAACCTTGAAAAACACAGTTCAGCAAAATAGCATGTAAGATAAGCAAAGATATCACAAGTAACGTTGTATCCTCTGAAAACATTCCTTAGTTTTGCCCATGCCAGCTCAATTGCATTCAGATCACAGTTTCACGGAGGCAGACGAATAATAATGTGTCCCCTTTTGAGAGTCTAACATCCACAAATGTTCATACAAATATACATCATTTTCAAGTAAATGCAGATGTACATTACCATCACACTTGTAACAAGGATAAACTGGCAATTCGAGTGCACCAAACGAGCCTTTATGAAGCAAGCTTTAACTACAAAGGAATGTTATATAATAAACTTACAAATTCATTTAAACAAAGTATAAACTTGAAAGAAGCGTAGGGACAGTGAAGCACAAACTAGTACAAAATTGAATCGAGAATATATTGACACATTGCTTCACTCACACTGTTTATTCACAGGACATGTTTCAAGAGCTCTTGCTCCTATCCTCAGCTGACACTCGACTAGTGCAAGTTGTAGTGGTTTCTTCCTTCTCCGTATTGTCAATAGATGGCGTGATGTACTTGTCAAAGATGTCCGGTGGTGGAGTTTCAAAATTCATGACTCTATGACGATTTTTGTTAATGAAGATTTTTTCCCATACGGAAAGGTCTATGGGGTGATTAACGTATTTTATTAGAGATGTTTCCAAATTGATGTCATGTCTAGTATTCAAAAAATGAAAAGCCACTGCTGATTTTTCTGTTTCACCATTTTTAATGTTTCTCATATGTTCTTTAGTTCTGATGTTAATATTTCTTTTTGTATTTCCTATATAAATTTTAGGGCAAGTTTCACATTTGATCTCATAGATTCCTGGTTTTTCTTTGGTAGTGATTGAATTTTTGGGAGGGCCTTTTAACAAATTTCTGATATTAAACCTATTTTGAGGTGCCAGAGTTATGTTGTGTTTTGAGAAGATTTTTTGGAATTTGTTATGGGCTGATGGGTGGAAGGTGAATTTTTTAAAAAGTTTTTTCTCTTTTTCTCCTGTAGGTTCTAGGGTGGTGGTTTCTTTTATTTTCTTAGCTTTGTTGAGTCTGTTAACAGTTTTGTCTATTAAATTTGGGTTGAAACCGTTGGATATAGCTACTTTTTTTATGTGTAGGTATTCTTCTTGATAATCTTCTCTGTTTAGTGGAAAGTTGATCATCCGAAAGATTAAACTGTTGAAAATGGCATGTTGGTGTTGTTTTGGGTTGAAAAAAGAAATATTAACATCAGAACTAAAGAACATATGAGAAACATTAAAAATGGTGAAACAGAAAAATCAGCAGTGGCTTTTCATTTTTTGAATACTAGACATGACATCAATTTGGAAACATCTCTAATAAAATACGTTAATCACCCCATAGACCTTTCCGTATGGGAAAAAATCTTCATTAACAAAAATCGTCATAGAGTCATGAATTTTGAAACTCCACCACCGGACATCTTTGACAAGTACATCACGCCATCTATTGACAATACGGAGAAGGAAGAAACCACTACAACTTGCACTAGTCGAGTGTCAGCTGAGGATAGGAGCAAGAGCTCTTGAAACATGTCCTGTGAATAAACAGTGTGAGTGAAGCAATGTGTCAATATATTCTCGATTCAATTTTGTACTCATTTAAACAAACTGAATCATTAAAACACTTTAAGAATAAGATTAAGAAATTTTTGCATGCACACTGTTTTTATACGGTTAATGAATTTTTAGAACTATAACCATGTAAATGAGCGCTGGGAGCATAGTACATTCACAAACCTGTAATATTTATATTATGACATTTCTTGTAGTAAATTAGTCTATGCAAATACCACATGAAACCATAGAAAAGCTGCTTATTGAGTATATTGTATGTAATCAATTTGACTTTATGTAGTGTGTGTGTGTGTGTGTGTGTGTGTGTGTGTGTGTGTGTGTGTGTGTGTGTGTGTGTGTGTGTGTGTGTGTGTGTGTGTGTGTGTGTGTGTGTGTGTGTGTGTGTGTGTGTGTGTGTGTGTGTGTGTGTGTGTGTGTGTGTGTGTGTGTGTGTGTGTGTGTGTGTGTGTGTGTGTGTGTGTGTGTGTGTGTGTGTGTGTGTGTGTGTGTGTGTGTGTGTGTGTGTGTGTGTGTGTGTGTGTGTGTGTGTGTGTGTGTGTGTGTGTGTGTGTGTGTGTGTGTGTGTGTGTGTGTGTGTGTGTGTGTGTGTGTGTGTGTGTGTGTGTGTGTGTGTGTGTGTGTGTGTGTGTGTGTGTGTGTGTGTGTGTGTGTGTGTGTGTGTGTGTGTGTGTGTGTGTGTGTGTGTGTGTGTGTGTGTGTGTGTGTGTGTGTGTGTGTGTGTGTGTGTGTGTGTGTGTGTGTGTGTGTGTGTGTGTGTGTGTGTGTGTGTGTGTGTGTGTGTGTGTGTGTGTGTGTGTGTGTGTGTGTGTGTGTGTGTGTGTGTGTGTGTGTGTGTGTGTGTGTGTGTGTGTGTGTGTGTGTGTGTGTGTGTGTGTGTGTGTGTGTGTGTGTGTGTGTGTGTGTGTGTGTGTGTGTGTGTGTGTGTGTGTGTGTGTGTGTGTGTGTGTGTGTGTGTGTGTGTGTGTGTGTGTGTGTGTGTGTGTGTGTGTGTGTGTGTGTGTGTGTGTGTGTGTGTGTGTGTGTGTGTGTGTGTGTGTGTGTGTGTGTGTGTGTGTGTGTGTGTGTGTGTGTGTGTGTGTGTGTGTGTGTGTGTGTGTGTGTGTGTGTGTGTGTGTGTGTGTGTGTGTGTGTGTGTGTGTGTGTGTGTGTGTGTGTGTGTGTGTGTGTGTGTGTGTGTGTGTGTGTGTGTGTGTGTGTGTGTGTGTGTGTGTGTGTGTGTGTGTGTGTGTGTGTGTGTGTGTGTGTGTGTGTGTGTGTGTGTGTGTGTGTGTGTGTGTGTGTGTGTGTGTGTGTGTGTGTGTGTGTGTGTGTGTGTGTGTGTGTGTGTGTGTGTGTGTGTGTGTGTGTGTGTGTGTGTGTGTGTGTGTGTGTGTGTGTGTGTGTGTGTGTGTGTGTGTGTGTGTGTGTGTGTGTGTGTGTGTGTGTGTGTGTGTGTGTGTGTGTGTGTGTGTGTGTGTGTGTGTGTGTGTGTGTGTGTGTGTGTGTGTGTGTGTGTGTGTGTGTGTGTGTGTGTGTGTGTGTGTGTGTGTGTGTGTGTGTGTGTGTGTGTGTGTGTGTGTGTGTGTGTGTGTGTGTGTGTGTGTGTGTGTGTGTGTGTGTGTGTGTGTGTGTGTGTGTGTGTGTGTGTGTGTGTGTGTGTGTGTGTGTGTGTGTGTGTGTGTGTGTGTGTGTGTGTGTGTGTGTGTGTGTGTGTGTGTGTGTGTGTGTGTGTGTGTGTGTGTGTGTGTGTGTGTGTGTGTGTGTGTGTGTGTGTGTGTGTGTGTGTGTGTGTGTGTGTGTGTGTGTGTGTGTGTGTGTGTGTGTGTGTGTGTGTGTGTGTGTGTGTGTGTGTGTGTGTGTGTGTGTGTGTGTGTGTGTGTGTGTGTGTGTGTGTGTGTGTGTGTGTGTGTGTGTGTGTGTGTGTGTGTGTGTGTGTGTGTGTGTGTGTGTGTGTGTGTGTGTGTGTGTGTGTGTGTGTGTGTGTGTGTGTGTGTGTGTGTGTGTGTGTGTGTGTGTGTGTGTGTGTGTGTGTGTGTGTGTGTGTGTGTGTGTGTGTGTGTGTGTGTGTGTGTGTGTGTGTGTGTGTGTGTGTGTGTGTGTGTGTGTGTGTGTGTGTGTGTGTGTGTGTGTGTGTGTGTGTGTGTGTGTGTGTGTGTGTGTGTGTGTGTGTGTGTGTGTGTGTGTGTGTGTGTGTGTGTGTGTGTGTGTGTGTGTGTGTGTGTGTGTGTGTGTGTGTGTGTGTGTGTGTGTGTGTGTGTGTGTGTGTGTGTGTGTGTGTGTGTGTGTGTGTGTGTGTGTGTGTGTGTGTGTGTGTGTGTGTGTGTGTGTGTGTGTGTGTGTGTGTGTGTGTGTGTGTGTGTGTGTGTGTGTGTGTGTGTGTGTGTGTGTGTGTGTGTGTGTGTGTGTGTGTGTGTGTGTGTGTGTGTGTGTGTGTGTGTGTGTGTGTGTGTGTGTGTGTGTGTGTGTGTGTGTGTGTGTGTGTGTGTGTGTGTGTGTGTGTGTGTGTGTGTGTGTGTGTGTGTGTGTGTGTGTGTGTGTGTGTGTGTGTGTGTGTGTGTGTGTGTGTGTGTGTGTGTGTGTGTGTGTGTGTGTGTGTGTGTGTGTGTGTGTGTGTGTGTGTGTGTGTGTGTGTGTGTGTGTGTGTGTGTGTGTGTGTGTGTGTGTGTGTGTGTGTGTGTGTGTGTGTGTGTGTGTGTGTGTGTGTGTGTGTGTGTGTGTGTGTGTGTGTGTGTGTGTGTGTGTGTGTGTGTGTGTGTGTGTGTGTGTGTGTGTGTGTGTGTGTGTGTGTGTGTGTGTGTGTGTGTGTGTGTGTGTGTGTGTGTGTGTGTGTGTGTGTGTGTGTGTGTGTGTGTGTGTGTGTGTGTGTGTGTGTGTGTGTGTGTGTGTGTGTGTGTGTGTGTGTGTGTGTGTGTGTGTGTGTGTGTGTGTGTGTGTGTGTGTGTGTGTGTGTGTGTGTGTGTGTGTGTGTGTGTGTGTGGTGTTTTAGGGCCCGTCGACAGCAAGGTCATTTGGGCCCGTTGACTTTATGTATATACTGTATTTATACATTTTGACATGTCTCATAACATGTATATGTTGCCAAGGACGAAATAAAATTCTAATTCTAACATACAATTGTTGTAAACTGGTTAGCTAATTAACCACGAAATTGATCAAAACGAAATAAGGCGGACATGATAAAGCTTAGCGTATTAGCCACTAGATGTCAGTGTATAGCGCATTTCAAAGTTGTCTTCTATGTTTGCGGAGTTAAACGAAACTTACCAAATGAGGACCTGGAACCCAATCGCTCTTCTTATCACGCACATACTGTCTTTCTTTTATGGTATAGACTCTTCAGCACTCACTTATACAGACTGCCACTTTCCAGAGAATTGAGAAGTTACAGTTCTCTAGTGAGAGCACTTATTGTGTTTATGCTGGGCAAGCATGCACTTTGCTTGTTTGCAGTTCCAACTGCCTGGTGGCGACCTCTCGATAACGTTGGTAACAGAACAGGGTTCTTCATTTAAAACCTAACGAGACAGTGTTTCACTTCTCCTGGGGCCTTGCAGGATTCCCGCACTACCAGCTGCCGTTGTGCACTCCACTCTACATTATTCTATCGGCCAACAACATGAACAGGCACTTGACTCTAGAGTAACTCATTGTCGTGTGTAAGTTATTATAAATGGGAATCACCCAGCTGAGTTCGCACATTCCAATGTTGCCCGGTGAAGTGTCTCCTTCTAGATTTACAATTCACAAGATTGTGAAGAAATTCAAAACCACTGGTTCCATCACAAACAAAAACCGTAAGCGTAAATATACAGTGTTAAGAGAGCAAAAGTTAGATGACATAGGTAAGTGTTTTGAATGTTCACAACCAAATCCATCCCAAAATTAACACAACAGGTGGGATTTTAATTAATTTCCATCAATTAACTTAAATAATAAGAGTTTAATGGTGAAGCCTGGGATTTAAGTACTTACAATTGTAAGTCACCACAAACGGTGTATCTCGAATACGAGAGCCCCTAGTGGTTTACTGGGAAAATATGAGTCAGTTAGAGAATTTAATGTCAGGACGGCAAGTTGGTCTTGGTAGCTCAATGGGTAACAGTAACTGGACAGAAACCAGGAGATCTATGGTTCAAATCCCGGCCATGGCATTGAATTTTTCAGGTTGACTATCTATCTAAAACCTTTGCCTATATAGGGCTAGTGTGAAGAAAAGATTGATTTCCACCAATTAACTTAAATTTGGTTTTCCATGTTGGAAAATGTTAGAATCAAGCCTCGAAAAATGGCCAGACCAATCATGGGAGAGCAGCCCTAGCCACAAAGTGGGCGGTCCCTTGCCCAGCTATATATATGAGGATGTTTGGTGCAAATGCCACTCCAGCAACCCTGCTGAGTCGTCAACTTCTGAAGATGCCTGGCAGAGAGACAGGCAAAACATCAAGTGCTATTTCAGCCAATCGACCACAGCCTAAAAGCCCAGATTACATGTTTTACTGGACTAATCATGTGAATTAGAATGTTCATGTTCTCATAATATAATACTTGTTTAGCTGAGGGTGGACGATATTTCTAAGTGGTGTTTAATCCAACCCAGCAGCATGTTGTCCTCCACAAATCTCACATGTGGTTGCCTGGGCTCGAACCTGGGCCACTTTGGTGAGAGCCGAGTGGTGTAACCACCGCCACGACCTTTCTATAAGATAAGAGTGTTATACGATTTATGCATGTAGCTTATGTAGGAACAAAGCTGGCTATAGCACACCCAATCGCACAGTGGCAAAATGTTGTGTACCCATTAGATTTTAAATAAAGAACACTGTAGTTGCATCACAGTATTATATTTGAGAGGAATAAGTTTTGTGGGGACAATGTTGATGTCAATGAATAAATAAAGATTATTCTTAAAATATCCTCATATTTTTCCTCACACCTTGTATATGTTCTTTCTTACTTTGGAAGCATAAGCGTAGATGCCATCAAACCCAAAATAATGAATAAGTCATCCATTCATTTACATTAATTTAAACATGTTGATTTAACGGGAATAAAAGGACATAAGAATAAACATTCAAATTCCAAGGAACATTCAATAAATCACTATTTATTTTCAGTTAATTATAGATATATTAAAAATAACCATAATTATAATAAAATTTCTTACTTCTGTAAATAAAACTATAAAAATAAAATATTTAATTTCTATACACAAATAATAAAATTGCTACAAAAAATATAAGCTAGTGTACAACTTAAATACCAGATGACCATTTTGTACAAAAAACCAGATTTTACAACATTCACCAAATACAGCCTCAGAAATACTACAACTTTGCTTTAAGTTGACACTTCTTGTGTCAATTGTTTTGCTTAACATGTTTCACAATATAAAATTGTTACAAGGAGTAATATCTTTTGAATTAATTTTACTCTAACCTAGTATAGTGATTGACATTTGTATATTAGTACATCATACTTTTGTTTTTCCCCAACATTCTTAGGAATGTTTAATTTTCTGCTTTTTATACATCAGGCAAGAAAGTTCTGATTGTACTTAGTATTACTTGACAAAGTTCTTTCCATGCTCCTCCAGAATAAGACAAGGAGGAACCCTCAAATAAAAAGTGCCTCAGCACAATCTATATGTCATAGACTTTTGCTGAAATGTATCATTTTGCAAAGATCCTAGCTGGCTTACAGTGTAATCTCATTGGACAGGGCCTTTAAAACCTGAAAGGTAGTCTAAAGTTAGGTTAGTTGTGCAAGTTCCTTTACTTCATGAAGTACTGACATGGAACATCACTTTTCCATATTTATAGAAGGCGTGTCCGTAAAATAAGGTCTCCTAGGTGCTGGAGCAATTAGGAACGCTATTACGCAAAATCTGGCAACACTGGCATGTAGCTTGGTTTCACCCCTTCAAATCCCCACCACAACAAATCCATTGCAACCATTAGTCTTGACTGGGCAGTCTTTTGTGATGGAGCTTCCTATCACTTCCGCTGCCAAGAGCGAGTTACATGCAGTGACCTGTTTTTTGAGTGTCAAGGGCACTACCTACACTGAAATTCATCATCAGATAAGCGAAATCTATGGGCCACAGTGTATGCACATCAAAAACATGCGAAAGTGGGTCAGAGAGTTCAAAGACGAATGTATAGATGTCCATGACGAACAGCATTCTGGTCGGCATTCGGTTTCAGCCGAAAAAAAATGCAAAAGTGGAGCAAGAATTGCTTAAAGATTGGTGTGGCAGAACACTAGCTGTGCAAACTTATCCCTGAAGTCAGTAAGACTACAATTGACAAGATTTTAACCGAACATTTGCATTATCGCAAGGTGTGTGTGAGATGGGTCCCCAAAATGTTCACTGAAGACCATAAACGGATGCGACATCCTCACCCATCCCCCCTATAGTCCAGACTTAACACCTAGTGATTATCATCTGTTTCCTGAGTTGAAGTCACACCTAGGTGGAACACATTTCCAGACCGATGATGATTTGAAAAATGAGGTGGAGCACTACCTGCACAAGTTGGCGGGAGAGTGCTATGACAAGGGTATACAAAAACTGCCACAGCGCATGCAAAAGTACATCAATCGCAATGGTGATTACGTTAAAAAATAGCTGTAAGTTCCGCCTTTCCATCAATGTAACATTCATTGACAATAAACATGTTTTCTATATTAAATAAAATTGTAGACCTTATTTTACAGACACACCTTGTAGCACATACCAGCTTCTCATGATATGCCTAGGATATTTGCAATTGACAGATCAAAAGCCACACAGCTTCCTTCAACCTGCTTCTGCTTCAAGCAACCAAAAATTTAAAACTATTATTGCTCTCATGATGTGCGGAGTTTATCTTTTCACAGGATGAGGTAATTCTACAATTCTTGATGTCTCCTATTATGTAACATCAGCATTCATATCATCTCTGCATGATTAACTTTGTAATTATTGCATTGTATAAGCAGCAGCAAAAGAATGACACCTTTTTCAGATTTGTGATATTGTCTGTGATCCCTTTTTTTTTGCATTATATGAGGGCCATTCTAGCTGTGATTCAGAGATGTGATGAAGATACAAATTAACTATGATAGGTGTCATCCTTTAGATGTCATACTGTGAAGTTGCACTTGCCTAAGTCACTTGTCTGAAATGATCATAAACAAACTAATATTAATATTTTTTAATGAGTAAGGACTATGACACAATGAAGCACAAACTTAATATAATTTTGAGTCAACCTAGTACTCAATGCTCCACTTATTGCTAGTATTTACCAAGAATACATTTCATCAGCTAATGTTGACTGTTGAATGTTGAATATTGATTTAGTGAACTCCTAGGACATGACAGGGGCATTTCTGTCAGTATCTTGACGCACTAGAAGTTTGGGTTCTCTTCAAAGCTTGTGTCGACATTGAAGAGTTTTCATCCTTATATTTTTATGAATATCTTTACCCTTTTTAATTTTTTTTTTAATTTACGTCCTCCAACGTTAAGTCATATCGGATGGTAAATGAAATGGGTGAAATGATGCCCAAATGTGTCCAGAGTCCATGGAGCTTAGAGTTACCTGACATTCCTCTTTAAGGATAAGGGAAAACCCTGGAAAAACCTCATCCAGGTAATTCACCCTGACCGAGATTCAAACTCAGGACCTCCTGAACGTGAGGCAAACACGCTACCATCTACGCTACTGAGGTGGGTTCTTTACCCTGTGGTTAATGTAGTTGGGCCCTGAACACTTTTTCATTAATGGATTTCTTGTTTTAATCATTGCATCTGTTTTTGATAAAGAAATATTATGAAAGAAATATTATGTACCATGGTATTGGGTACATCTGCTAGTGGGGTTGAGAGATACTCCTAGAATCTCCAGTACTAGTCTGGATAGCTAGTACCTGGTGTATGCTAGTTCCCTGGCAGCCCAATCAAGGTTATTGGTAGTCTTTCGGATGGGTGGCTGCATTATGTGCCATATCCATGCCTGTCTGTAATGGGGGAGGCTTTTTAGATTCAAGATATTGCTTTAATGGAATCAAGCCATTGGGTCTGGACTGGACTATGCTACAGAGGAGATTTGGCATGGAGCTCCAAACTTGCTTTATTGTAAAATAAAAGTGAATCAAGAAGATATTGATACACTGCTTCAACTAGTGCAAATTGTAGGGGTCTCCTCTTTCTCCGTAAGTGAAGCAATGTGTCAATATCTTCTCAATTCACTTTTAAGTTGTGCTTCACTGTCTCTATGCTTCTTTCAATTTTATACTTTGCTTTATCGTACTCATGCCCCAAGTGAAACACCCCCAAGAGAAAGGATGAGGCGAGAGGAGACAGAGGGCAGTGTACCAAGAAGCCATTACAGTACAAAGGGCAGGAACTCTATACTTTACCAGTTGGAAACTCCAAGCAGGCCAGAGCAACCGGCATCCCACCCTATTGTAGCCTGGAAATGGTCCAACCTGACCAGGTTTGGAAACAGTCCTATCGGAGGAGAAAGTTTCACCAACAGCATATCATCCTACATACAACGCCAAGACACCCGTTGACACTTCTACCCTGAAAGAGACCACCAGATGACAGATGATGTGAAATGATGATGTAATGGATGGACAAGAAATTTGGGGGATGTAATTAACTCACCCAGCATTTTATCTGGCAACCAAGGAAAAACCCCGAAAAAATCCATGGGTCAAGTACACCAGCCACGGGAATCAAACCCGGACCTCCCGAATGAGGGCCACAGTAGAATTGCCTGAACCATCCTGCTCAGTGAGCCATGGGGAACTTTGAACTGCCGCGTGCAACTTGCTTAATATTGCTGGTGAAAGAGGAGTAAAAATAAACTAGCATCTACTGTCACACACTAACCAAACTAGTACATGTCACGGAATGTTGTATTTCTGGATTGCTTTCTTTTGCAATAATGATTGTCTCTTCTTAGTTCTATTTATTATTTACAGCTGCCTGGAAAAATCTTATAATTATTTCAAACCAGTAGTAATACAAATCTGAGGCTGTATTCTGACAACATGTTAACCAGAGAGCACATAAATACACAGTATTCTTACAAACTTTAGCAGAAGACATAGGAACATAGCACACACTTTATAGCCCAAACCTTCACAAATTTCATTATCTCTCCTAATAACACCAATGTTACAGTTATCAAACAGACATGGAATCCTATTACACTTACACCATGGTCTCAAGACAATAAAAATATATAATCCATGTAAGTTTCTTCCAAATGCCATCTGCTCCAGCGATGTCAATATATCATACAGCTTGCTTTGTACTTATTTAAGACAAACATTGCAAACAGACCACATGAGCATAGTAGTCATTTTAATGCAACTGGTGTAGCAACAAAAATGATGATCAAAATAAGGAAATCTTATGCAAGTAGCAAGCTTTTTGGAAACAACTTAATTGTTTTACTTATGAATCAGTACTAGTAACAATAACATCATTTTTTTTACTCTGTTAACATGTGTTAACATTTTGGAAACCTACGCTCCCATCTTCAGAATGTGTCCAGCTGATCCATGTTGTGGTCGTCTATAATGATGGCACTATGTTTCACAACCTTTTGTGTGAATATCAGGGAATTTTTCACATTTCTAGAAATTGCTGGGGCTGAATGAAATTATAGCTGTAAGAGACAAAGAGATGTACTAATCATAATACAGTAAAACCTGCCTAAAATGGACCCCTGTTATACCAGACACCTAGAAAAATGGAAAATAAATTCCAAAATGGAGCTATTTCCGATGTAAAATTATACTCTAAGCTGGAAAAATGCCTAATGTGGAAACAGAAATATTTTTTGGGAACCGTTTGCATAAGTAACATGATTAAAACAGATTACTTTGTGTAATGGGTTACAATGTACATATTTTAAAATATGTGACTGCACTTGCACTGAAGTCCAATTAACCATCATAATGTCAAACGTAATCCTTTGAGGAAAAAGAGAGAACAAATCATTAGCTCTCTCAACCCTCTTCCAACGCACATGGTAAAGGTACAACTGTTTTGTAGTGTGTTCATTCTCAGTTTTGTTGTTACAAGTGATCAAGTATGAGTGGCAGAAAACAGTGACTTTGGTGATCTTTAAAAACTAAATTTGTATTACGTAGAAAATGAAGCTAGCTACAGTGAAGCAATGAATACTATACAAATATAACACTTTGTAACAAAACTTCACTTAGCTCAAGAAAATGATGTTAATTCTTCCCTTTCTAGATCTAAAAATAATGAAAAAATAACAATAAATTAAGTTTTGGCATCTATAGAAAGTCAACTCACACGGATAATTATATCAAAAATAAAAGTTTTAACCCTATGTCACACAAATTTGCTGTTTTTAATAGTTTGATTTACAGATTGATAAACATACCTCTAATTGAAGAAGAATTTAATGCGGAATATAAACATATTGTAAACACTGCTTTAATTAACGGCTTTAATAAAGATTTTATAATCAGAAGAATGGAAAAATTTAAATATCAAAAAAATGTTAATGATGTTTCCACTCTTAAAAAAGTAAAAGAGGATTATATTTTCAAAAAATTTACTTATCATCCGTGGGCAAATAAAAAGTTCCAAAAAATTTTCAAAGAAGTGGGTATAATACTAGCACCTCATAATAATTACAGTATAAAGAATTTGCTACAGTTTTCTAAAAAAGACAAAATTTCAGACAACAAAAAATCTGGTATTTATCAAGTTAACTGTTTAGAATGCGATAAGATCTATATTGGCAGAACTAAGCGTAATTTAGAAACCAGAGCGAAGGAACATTTTAGAAATATTAAATATAAACAGACCGAGAAGTCGGCAGTGGCGGATCATTTTTGGTCATATAATCATGAAGTAAATCCAGAAGTTAAATTATTGAAACAATTGAAGGAACCGATAGATTTAATGGTTTGGGAGAAGATATTTATTTTGAAAAATAAGGATCGCGTGATGAATTTTGATATCCCTCCTATAGACATCATCAATAAGTTTGTGTTGTCCCCGGTAGATGGCAGTTAGATAAGGAGCTATCCTTCAAACTCCGGTAGTGGTCAAGGTCAGTCAGTCAGTTAGTGGGTGGATGTCAAGCTGAGTGGCTGAGGATAAAGCAGATGGTTGCTTTGAAACCGGTCCCCAGGGTTTAAATAAGATAAGTGAAGTTGTGTTACTAGTGTTTAGTTATTATTAATAACCTAGTTTACTTCACTGTCAGCAGCTTCAGTTTTTTACATAACTATTGATTTCACAAACTTAAAACTGAAGAACGAACTGAAGATGCGGACAAAAGTTAGTGAAATCAATTTCAATTAGAAAGAAGAATTAACATCATTTTCTTAAGTGAAGTTTTTGTTACAAATTGTTATATTTGCATAATAAGTTTGCATTGTCACCGAGGTATTGTTTTTCCGCTGCCACAAGCCACAGCTGGCGCATGGGCAAGCGCTGAACGCTTGCCGAGAGAGAGAAAGAGACAGAGAGATGTCTGGATAGTTCTGTCTTTGTCGCGCTGTGTTGTGAGCGATTGACTGCATTCTAGAACAATGACTGGAGGTATAAAAGCCCGCAAAGTGTCAGTTGCTAGTTGAGTTGCAGTTGTGCAGTGTGTGAGGGTTATTCAACTGTACCGCAGTGAATTGTTTTGTCTGTTTACGTGCAGCTGAGAACGAGATTGCTGTTTGTATGTCACATCATTTTTACTGCTGAAAGGGTTGTACAAAGTTACTGTTTACTGCAATAAAGAGCATTTTAAAATTCTGCAAACAAGACTTTTAATTCTACGAATCCGCAAAGTCACAGTATGCAGGGTAAAAGGAGGTGTTTTCGTGACGTATGCAATTTTGTGATAATTTTTCGAAGGGATATCATAGAGAAACCCTTTTAATGATAACGCGCCTGCCAGTAGCTCCTGAGCTCTAGGAACAAATATGTGAACTACCAACAGTGAAAAATGAGTTAACACAACTGGTTTCTCTGCGACAACCCTTTGAAAAATTATCATAAAATTGCCTATGTCACGAAAATACCTCACTTTACCCTACACAAATTCTGTAAAATGTGATCTAAGCATAAGACATTATCACCGGAGGAAAAAATTAAAGTTATTGAAGTTCAAAACGAACAAATGTCCAGGTTTTGTAAAACTAAGAATTAAAAACGAGCGGTTAAAGGGAACAGCAGGGCATGTGAAACACATCACAAAATGTACAGAGTATGACGAGCTAAACCACGCTGTGTTCGAGTCGTTTATTAGTGCACGCGCTAAAGGAATTCCCATTTCTGGACCACTGTTTCAGACTCAAGCTTTAGAGACAACAAGAAAATTAGACAAAGACAATTTCAAAACTTCCAATGGATGACTCGAGAGTTTCAAACATCGCCATAACATTGTTTGTGGTGAAACAAATGATATTGATATACAGACAGTTGAAGATTGGAAAGGGAAAACTGAAAACAGAAAAACTAGACGATAAACTACAATTATTGTATGTAAGTTGAAAATATAGTACATAATACATATCAGTCTATTATTATTTACACTTCATTCTATATTATTCCTTCACTGTAAACTTGTGCAACTATAGCTTTTGTAATTTCTTTGTATTCAAACACAATGCTCTGTAAGAAGGAAACCCATGTAAATAGAAAATAAACGCTGGAACAATTGTGTTCCGTTTTAGAGAAGTTTTCCTGATAAGCGCAGAAAGCAAATTTGTCATTTAAGTTTAAAAAGTTAACCAACCAACTTTGGGTATCTCAGCTATTAACTGTACAAATTTATATGTTATTGAAAGCACTTCAGTTTTTCTTTTAATGGGAAACATGACCACATGCAAATGCACCACAGTAAGCACCATTTTCATAGCTACACCAGTCGCATTTTAACACCATTTATTTGTTTATCTACGCAACATGTATAAATTGCTAGGCAGTAGAGGCAACATGTGTACAAAGAACTTCAAAAGTTTGACAATCACTATCAACAGAAACTGAAGTAAAGTTCTGTACATCTTTTAATAGTTTCTTCCAAAAAGTGTCACACTTAAACACAACTTACATTAAATTGAATATAAAACAGAGATCAATCTCAGAAACTTATAAACTGTTTTCTCTTACCTTACCTTAGTAGTAGAAAGACAGAAGGTCACTTACATTTCACTAGAGTTTTCACAGCTCAAATGTTGCTCATTATGTTCATGACGTTTTCACTTTAAGTCGTCTAGCAGTGTATCTTGTGTAGGCCTTTCTTCTGGAGTGAAAATATTGCGCTGCCCATGAGTAGCTCTTTGAAGTTCCTTTTGAAAATAATCTACAGTTTTCTGCAACCCAACCATTAGAGGCACCTACAAGTTAATAAAACCAAAGAGGTTAATTGGTTCAAATGGATGAGCATGTCAGAAATGGCTTAATACAAAGGCAATTCAGAAAATAAGTTAATTTCTTTAAGGAATGCTTGGATTGGTTCAGACTGGATTGTGCTACAGATGGGACTCAGCATGGAATTCCGGTCTTGGTCTATTGTAGTACCTATGACCCCAAAAGGGGCATCGCTGGGAGGAACAGTAAGGCAAGAGGAGATAGAGGGTGGCCATCCCAAGGAACCACAGAAGTTCAGAGGGCAGGGCTGGAAACTGCCCGGTAGGCCAGTACAGCCAGCATCTCACCATATTGTGGTCCAGAAACAGCCACACCAGGCCAGCTCACAGACCATTCTACCAGAGGAGGAAGTTTTTACCATGTGCATATCATCCTGCCATGGAATGCCAAGACATTTGCCGACATTTCTACCATGAAAGAGGATGTGAAATGATAATGGAGATGAAATGAAGGGACAGGAAATTTGGAGGATGTAATTAACCTACCCAGTATTTGCCTGCCGACCCATGAAAACCCCCAAAAAACCATGGATCAGGTAGGCCTGTCAAGAGAATCTAACCCCGACCTTCTGAATGTGGGCCCAGATGAAACTTTCAAACTTTTAATGCAGACAAACGGTTACATTTTTTTATATTTATCCAGATTTATTGAACCCTATTTTACACAGTGGTACATTAGGGTTAGAGTTGATACATAAAAATATACAATTTTAACAAAAATATTTTAAATACTAGAAGGAAGAAATTATGTTATAATCTGATGCATATTAATTTAAACTATTTCAGACGTTTAAACACTGAGTTTATAAACATCATGAGGTACTTATACTGTTGTGGCTTCATTAGCAAAGATGTGAGCGGAGCAAAAAATTCAGTTCCTAGAGAGTCTAGCTTGAATATTAATTCTTGTCTTTCTCTCCAGAAAATGGGACAACAGAAAAGGAGATGAACCACAGTTAGAAATTCTTCACCACACATGCACTTGGGGTTGGATGTTAAGTGAAAGCGTGATAAGTATTCACCAAATTTACCATGTCCACTTAAAAATTGTCAAAATTGTCAGCATTCACTGAAGATGGTCTAAACTAGACCGAAAAGCGCTTATGGAGAACTGGAGAACATCTTATCTGAGTGAGTAATCTCAAAAACTGCATGACAACTACTCATATTCTATATTTGGTACAAGAGTTTCACATTTTCCTCTGTCATATACACTAGGGATAATAATGTTTTTGTTAAGCTTCCATTTTGAGTTGTTAGCCATTGTTGGTTCCATTCTTCAAGATTATGTTGATGTATTATTCTCCTTACATTAGAAATAGGACATAAAGAGTATGTTACAGGAAGATTGGATTTTGCAGCCTTCTTAGCCAAGCAATCAGCTCTTTCGTTACCTAAAATTCCACTGTGTTCTTTAAGCCATCCCATGCAAATATGTCCTGGATAGTTTTGAAGCAAGGTTCTGATTTCATGTGCTAATGAATTTAAATTGTATTTATCATTAATAGCGAGTAGAGCTGATTGTGAATCAGTAAGAATACGGGAACTGTTCCCAATAACAGTACACCATTTTATAGCTTCTTTAATTGCTAAGAGCTCCGACTGGAATACAGAACATTCAGGTGACAATTTAAACATGGAGTGAGTTAGTTCCGTTTGGTTTTCATAAACAACAAAAGCACATCCTACTGCAGATATATTATCTTCAAATTGGTAACACAGATCGTCTGTATATATGAAATAATCATGAAAATTACAGATTTCCTTTAAACAGTTACAAAACTTGATGGGTGTCCTGCTGTGGTAGGATGCTCCGGGATTTGTAGTTTTAAGTGAGACAGATAAGATGCACATTCACGTTCATGTCTTAAATTTGTAATAGTTGCTGTTGATAAACCAGTGAGAGCCAAAGGTTCGATATTATCTATAATCTGAGCTGCATCAGTGGAGATTGTACGATATCCTCGAATTATGTGAAGGAGGAATCACCTTTGAATTTGTGCAAGTTTTTCAACTGCCCATTTTTTATTAAGAACATCCTGGAATGCAGATACACCATACAAAATTAGGGGCACCACAGCACCTTGATATATAATTTTAAGATTACTAGAATTCAGACCCCAGGTGGGTCTTGTTGTTGCGAGGGCACCAAGGAGCTTGCTGGCTCTTTGAGCAATATAATCAAAGTGTGATCGAAATGTTAATTTACAATCCAGTATAACGCCAAGGTATTTTATCTGTAACAGATCATCATACAGTATAACCCAAAAACCTGGACTACACGCAGATCCTTGGGGGCAGCCGCGTGCAACTTCCTTTGTGATGGTTTCTCCACTTACGGTAAGCAAGGATTTGCAATCTCTAAAATAATTCACGATTAAATTGTAAATATTTTTTGGGCATTTTTTAGTTTTCAATTGATGTAAAATCTTGGGCCACCAAGCATGATCAAAAGCACCAGTTACATCTAAAGAAACTAAAACACCAGATTCTTTACGTATACATTTTTCATCCAGTCTACTACCTTATATATTGCCATTTCAGTTGATTTTTGAGCCATAAAACCAAATTGGAGATCACTAATTGAGCCATGTTTTAGTAAATGATACATTACACGATCAATTACAAGTTTTTCTAGGCGATTGCCTAGCAGAGGTAGCAGGCTTATTGGTCTGTAAGCAGTAGCAGTCATTTTATTTACATGAGTTTTGGGTATAATTTTCACAACTGAAATTTTCTACTAATTTGGGAACACACCTAATTCTAGACATTTATTGTAAATGTTACTTATGAGAGTTGGATGTATATAATGCACATGTTTGATGTTGGCACTGAAAGCATCATGTCCTGGAGCTTTACGGTCATTTTCTTTTAATATTATTCGTTCCACCTCAGGATAAGTAAAAGGAAAGTCATCCGATGTATCAGGTTCAGTTTCCAACTCATGTTGGATCCTTCTTTGGTGATCATCTTCAGTATCATCTGGGAAAAATTTGCTCACTAATACATTTGCAGTTTCTATTGCATTAGAAGTGTACCCGTTTTCAGTCTGCAACGTTGTTAAAGTATTATTTAAGCTTTTTGAATTCCGTGAATATTTATACATAATGCCCCATGGATTGACTTGTTCTGTACAGAATGTTTTCCAGCTGGTGAATTTCGCATTTAAGATCATTTTTTTATATTCAGTCTTAGCATAAAGTAAGACTGAACGGCAAGATGGCGGCATGTGGAATGACTACGCGTAGCAGGTTTCACGATAAAAGTTATTTAAATAGTGAAATTGCGAAGATGTCGAGTGAAGCAAGAACAGAAAGTAGTATTAATGTTAGTGCAACATGTGTAAATGAAGGTGGCAATTTGGGGGAAATACGAGCGGCGGAACTTCAAAAGAAACTTGAACAAGGAAAGCTGACAACAAACCCGGGAACGCGTGAAGCGGAGACCATAGCGTCACTACAAATAATTGTAGGAATGCTAAACCAGGACCTACAGAAAGCGGAGAATGTAATAAAATCCTTGAAAAATGAAAATCAGAAACTTAAAAGCCAAGTTAAAAGTTTAAAGGAAGAAGCGTCATATTCTACGATTGCTGAAAAACAAGGAAATAAAAAGTTTGCGGTTGTGGACTGTAACCCAAATGTGCCCATATGCAATAGATTTGAAGCTCTCATGGTGAAAGAGGATGAAGTTGGAAATCAGGAGAGCAATATAATGTGTGGTGAAGGGAAATGCGATACACAGCACAGTAAAAAAGTGAGAAAACAGAAGACAACGGTTATGGTGTTAGGTGACTCCATTTTGAGATATGCCGGTAACGAGTGTCGTAAAATGGGCCATGAAGTGAAGTGTTTCCCGGGAATACGCACTGAGGAACTGAGACATAAAGTGGAAATGCTAAAATTAGACGAACTAGAACCAAATATAGTAGCTATTCACGAAGGATCAAATGATGCGAGTAGGGGTATAACGTCTGATATGATCATGGGAGACACTATGGATCTGGTGGAACAAATAAAAAGGCAAAGCCCGGCAACGAAGGTAATTATCAGTGGCGTACTACAAAGGAGAGATGTGAGCTGGAAGCGGGTGCAGAGTATTAATAGGCAACTAGACTGGTTGTGCTCAGTCCGAAGCTGCATGATGGTAGACGGGAACTGCTGGATCAAGGACAAAGATCTGGCCAGGGATGGTATCCATTTGAATAGAAGAGGATCGGCCAAGTTTGGTAAGTTATTGTGTGATGTCATATCCAGTTGTCAACAAGAGCATAATGTATCAAAAAACTAGGTGCTAAAAGCAGCAAAGTGAATTGTTTAAGGGAGTCCAAGGTAGGGAATAATGAAATAGAAATTTCAGAACTGGAAACTGATAGGTTACCTGCAGTACATAATAAAAATAACAGCAACTTAATTATATTTCATCAAAATGTGCAATACTTATCCAATAAAACTGAGCAATTCAGCATACTGCTAAATAATTTAGGCCCTCACATTGTAATCATTACAGAACATGGTTCAAAAGCACAACAAATTCAACTCTATAAATTAGATAATTTTGTATTACAAAGTAGTTTCTGTAGAACCGAATTTAAGGGAGGTGGCGTAGCAATATATGTGCATGAAAAATATAATGAAAGTGTACAAATTATCAATTTGAACAAACATTGCATAGAAAAGGATTTTGAAATTACTGGGGTTAGAATTAATACTGATGGGGATAATATATTACTCTTTGGAATTTATAGATCACCAAGTGGACAAATTTCAAATTTTTTCGATGGTTTAGAGGCTGTGTTGTCGAAATATTCAGTATATAATAACAAAATTGTGATGATAGGGGATATCAACATTAACTCAAACACGGAAAACATTACATATACAAAACTTACAGAAGTGCTAAATATGTTTGGTATTAAGATGTATATTACTGTCCCAACTCGAGTAACACTGACATCTGCTACCTCTATTGACCAAGTTGCCACTAATATTGATTGTAGAAGTATACAAGTAAGAGTTTTCGATAGCTATGTATCAGATCATAAAGGTCAGGTCGTGAAAATTATGAATTGCAATATTAAAAAAGATGGTATAGTAAAGACAAGGGCAAGAAAAATAAATTCTTATAGTATAAATGCTTTCAAAAGATTGCTTCAGCAGGAATCATGGGATAAGATATATAGTACAGATTGTGTAAATGATAAATGGGAATTTTTTTATAGTATATTTAATAAACATTTTGATACTGCATGTCCAAAACGGGTAATGTATAAGCACAAAACAAATTGTAATAAACTAACCCTTCCAATCAGTGTAATTAAATTAAGGGAATCAATGAAGGATATGTACATCTTTTATAGGCAATATGGTAACAGATTATATTATGATAGATTTAAAGAGTACAAGAAAGAGTATGAAGCAGCTCTTAAACTTTTGAGATCAGAAAGCATTAAGTATAAGGTAGCAAGTGCAAAAAATACAAGTAAAGCTTTATGGGATGTTGTAAATGCTAGAAAAGAAAAATGTAAAAAAACAGAAAATATTGTACTTAAACATGATAACAAAAATGTTGCTAATCCAGTTAGCATTAGTAACATATTTAATGAATATTTTCTAAATGTAGCTGTACCAAAGGGTAACAATACAGTTAATATGGACACATCCAGTGGAATAAAATGTATCAGTAGCACAATATTTTTAAAACCTGTTACAAAGTTGGAACTGATTAACATTATTACACAGTTAAAACCTAAGAATTCTAGTGGGTGGGATGAAGTTTCATCTAAAACTTTGAAACAATGCAAGGATGAATTGGCCGATGTCCTACTGCATTTGATAAATGCCTGTTTATCTGTAGGTGTTTTTCCCGAATGTCTAAAAAAGGGTGTTATTAAACCATTACATAAAAAGGGTGATGTTACCAATGTGAGCAATTATAGGCCAATCACGCTGACTTCAACTTTCGCTAAACTCATTGAAAAAATTATATTAAAAAGAATAATGAGCTTCTTGGACAAACATAATATACTATCTAAATCTCAGCATGGTTTTCGAAAGGGCTTCTCTACAGTCACAGCTGCCGTAGAATTTATAGACGAACTAGTTACTAAAATGGAAAATGACAATCAGGTTATGGGGATTTTTTTGGATTTATCTAAGGCCTTTGATAGCGTTGATCATCAATTGTTAATTAAAAAATTGGACAAATATGGTATAAGGGGGGCGGCTGGCCAGTTAATTAAGACATATTTAGAAGGACGGGTACAAAGTACAGAAATAACATGTAAATTGAATCAAACAGAAACAAAATATGAATCCACCTTAGCAACTGTAAAATGTGGTGTCCCACAAGGGTCGGTGCTTGGACCACTATTATTCACCTTGTATACAAATGACTTACCTGCTCCTAATAATGTTAAAGCTGTGTCATATGCTGATGACACATCAATTATTTGTTGGGGTAAAACTGAAGATAACTTAATTTCTAATATACATTCAGGCACAGATAAAATATTCAAATTTCTGGTTAGCAACAACCTGGTTAATAATCTAGATAAGACAAGCATAATATATTTTAAAATCAGTAAACTCCTCTCTAGTAATATAAGAATTAAAATTGAAAATGAAGAATTAGAAACATCAGACAATCACTTATTCCTTGGACTACATATGGACAAAAATTTATCTTGGACAAATCATGTAAACTCTGTATGTAATAAAATTAGTAAGGGTATTTATTTGCTAAATTATATGGCACATTATCTGGATAAAACTCATTTAAAATGGATTTACTTTGGAATTATACACTCTCATTTAAATTATGGTATTGAATTATGGGGTACAACGTATAAAGATAATTTAAAGCGGCTACTTGTATTACAGAAAAGGTGTGTAAGAACCATATGCTCACTAAATTCCAGGGACTCCTGTAAGGAAGTATTTAAAAGTGAAAGAATATTAACTGTGGTGTCATTATACATTTATAGGGTTATTCTTTTAGTCAGACAAAAATCAGATATAAAGATTAATAGCAATGTACACACATACGATACTAGAACCAAAAGCAATATGTATAGGGAAGGGAAAGGAAAGAAGTTTTTTGACAAAAATCCCTTTGTGATTGGAAAAGTATTATACAATAAATTACCACTCAATATTAAACAAACATCAGGTCCAGAGTTTACTAAACAGTTAAAAAATTATTTAATCAATAGTGCTTTCTATGATATAGATGAATATTTGTATATATGCTAAATAAAAAACCTGTAATGTATATGTGACATAGGCTATATGACATAACACTAATCCGAATTTGTAAATTGCTTGTTACATACGTTTGAGACTACATGCTGATACAACAAGGAAGATGACGTGGACGCCTGGACCTGCCTCACCCTGTGGATTTTACGACTTAAGATGATGTGTATTAGCTTTCAAACCTTTATTAATATCACACTAACTGTTAAAAGGACTAATGTTTATAGAATTATCATGTATACTGTGTAGTTAAATATTTTTACAACTGTATATATTTAAATTATTTATATTATTTTGACAAAGCCCAAAATTCTGTAAGAATCTCCTGGTGAATAAATATGAATATGAATATGAATAAGTCTTTTTATTATAAAAATTATTTGTGGTTGGTTTATTGACACTCGTCACTTACTTTTTCATATATTTATGAGAGACTAGTTTCAAAGGCCCTGGCCTCCATTTTCAATCTCTTCCCAACTGGCAGTTGGGAAGAGATTGAAAATGGAGGCCAGGGCCTTTGAAACTAGTCTCTCATAAATATATGAAAAAGTAAGTGACGAGTGTCAATAAACCAACCACAAATAATTTTTATATTAATTTTGACGTCACTGTTACTAAATTCCTCCAAACACACATCAAGTCTTTTTATATTTTATTCGCAGTAGCTCGCATTTGGCACGTTTGAATCTTCGTTGACTCGCCAACACTCGTTTCCTCATTATTGTAAGCTCAGAGTTCCACCATTGGTTTATACACCGTTTTGTTGTTATTTTTGGGAGATGCAAATCACAGATGAATGAAATACACTTGGTTAACTTATCGATGAAGTTATTCAAGAGTGTGGAGTTGTTCACTTTTTTCAAGTCATCTAATAGAGGGTCAATATTTTTCTTAACTGCAAGATGAAAATGTGACCAAAACACGTTATTAGTTCTATATAAACGTGTTAAAGAGTTATTGTTGAAATTCGTGTTGACAGTATGATTAAAATTAAGTTTTATCGTAATAAGGCTATGGTCTGAGAGGGTATTATCATCTATATTCCATGAAGTAACATATGGTAGCATAAGCGAATTACACATACTGATATCAACAAAGCTTATAGAATTTCCTCTTCGAAAAGTTGGAGTATATACTTCATTTAGTATATACAGATTGTTTACACTACAAAAGTCATTCACTGCTCTTCCACGGGAATCAGTAAAGGGGCTATTCCAAGCAGTGTGCTTCAAATTAAAGTCTCCCGCAATGATTAGCGGATTCCCTTGTACAGTATTACATATTTAAGTCAGTAAGTTAAGATCATTTTCTATATCCTTGTCAGGATCACAGTATATCGAGCACACATATATATTCATTCCACCAATAGCGATATTAACTAGGACACAATCGAAAGAACAAAGCTGGCTTAATTTTATAATATTTTGATATTCACTAATGATGCCAGCACGTATTCTTTGGCTATTGTTGTCAGTTGTAAAAGTTGGTAAATTAAATCCCGCTATTCTGTTTTCTTTTGTATTGGCTTCTTGTACACAAAGAACTTTAATAATTGAGTTGTTTGTGCAAAAATCTGTGCTGGAGCAGTGATTAGAGACAGTTATTAGCTCTTCAGTGAGTAGTATTGATTTATGTAAATTATATTTATATATGTGGAGTTCAGCCATAATTTGTTTTCGATCTTATTACTTCCACAATCTTTTTATAGGCTGGGCAGTCAAAAGAGCTAGCAGGATGGTTAGTATCGGATGCAGTAAAATTAGTTTTCTTATTTATCATTTTATTATTAAAGTTTTTACAATTAATGCATTCAATGTGTGTTTTAGGACATGTTTTAGTATCATGTTCTTCTGCGCAATAAGAACAATTTTTAAGTGATTGACAGCAGCCATGTGTCCGAAGCCAGAGCTATTATGACATCTTTTCACATGAATATTGTCATTCACTGAACACCGTGAGTATCCAATATACAGTTTCTCCTCTTGTTTCACTGCCTTATAGATGATAGAAATTTCAATCACGGCATATTTTGAATCTCCTTTCCTGATCTTTCTAATAAATACCTTCTTGATGAATTGTGAAGGATCTAGAAGGCACTGTTTGATTCTTGGATTTTGTTGTTTAATATATTCAATTAAATGATCTTCAGCAAAATGAGCTTCAATACCGTGAATGATAAGCCTGGGATTTAACTTATCAGGTATCTTGACATTCAGTTCTGGATTTGATTCCATGTCTTGAGCAAGCCTTTTACATTCCGCTTCGGATCGAAGCTCTAATATAAAAGCTTTGTTTCTAGCTTTCTTGGTACCTTTAACACCTACTATAAACGATTTTATGTTTGTTCGCATTAATTGCAAAGTTTGCAAACTGTCTGCGACTTTATTCTGGTCCTTTGGAGTTACAATCACTACATATTTATTAAATTTTAGATGAGTCGTATTTTTTACACATCTGCTTCACTTTCGTACCTATTTTGAGGACATGTTTCGCAAATCTTCGTTTGCATCTATGGCTCTTGTGCGACTGAAGCTAGATCCTGCGGTGTGGGTAATTCTGGGGTTGTTGCTGCCATCTGTTGATTTAGTGATGAACTTAAATGTGGGATTCTCTTCTAGCGGGATTTCAAAGTTCATTAGTTGGTTTTTATGTTTTTCTATGTATATCCTCTCCCATATGACGAGTTCACTATGTTTTTGTACGTATTTTAGTAATTCTGTGCTATCTTCAATTTCATGATTTTCAGACCAGAAATGAGCTGCTATTGCGGACTTATCAATATTTTTGTATCTTAAGTGCCTGAAGTGTTCTTTCTTTCTAGTGCCTATGTTTCTTTTTGTCCTCCCTATGTAAATTTTTTCACAGTCTTTACACTTAATCTTGTAAATGCCTGAGTTTTCCTCTGGTTTTATCTTATCAGTATTATTACTGTGAAGTAGGTTTTTAATGTTGTAATTGTTTTTTGGTGCCAATGTTATATTGTATTTCTTGAATATTTTTTGGAACTTTTTTGTGGCCCAGGGGTGGTAAGTAAATTTAGCAAATCTAATTTCTTGTTTTATTGGTGTGAGAGCTGTGATCTGTTTTAATCTCTTTTGAAGTTTGAATAATTTTAGTTTTTTATCTACAAGGTTTTTTCCATATCCATTTTTAATTGCAGTTTTTAAGATTTGATGGTATTCGTTTTGATATTCTTGCTGGCTGAGAGGTAGATTTACTAATCTGTGTGTCAGACTGTTGATGGTTGCATGTTTGTGTGGAATTGGGTTGAAACTATTTGCTTTGATGTAATTATCTGTGTGTGTTGCTTTTCTATGAATGCCAAATTCTAGTTTTTCATTGCTTTTTTTTGATTTTAAGGTCTAAAAAAGGTAGAGTACAGTCCTCTTCAGTTTCTACTGTGAATTGTATGCTGGGTTCTTGCAGGTTGAGTAGTTTCAAAGCATCATCTATTAGTTTGTAGGGCACTATTGCAAAGATGTCGTCTACGTATCTGTACCATGTTTTAAACATATGAGGGAAGGCTTTAGTAATATGTGTTTCGAAAAAGCTCATGTATAGATTGGCCAAAAATGGTGATAGCGGGCTTCCCATAGCTAGTCCTGAAATTTGTTTATAATATTTTCCATCGAAGACAAAATAATTTTGATGTATACATAATTCAGTCATTGCCAAATATTCTTCTATTGCATTGGCATCTAGGTTTATAGAGTTTAGCCATTTTTTCAGTTGAATCAAAAGTTTGTCTAATGGAATGCTAGGGAAGAGGGAGCGGACATCAAAGGATACTAAAGTGTCATGAGGTTTTAGTTTAAGATTTTGAATTTTTTCTACCAGGTCTAAAGAGTTTTTTATACTCAGAGTATGGAATTGTGGAAAGGACTGAAATTTTTTGGATAGCCATTTTGCCAGAAGGTAAGTAGGAGTGTTTATATTATTTAAAATGGGTCTCATGGGTATGTTGGGTTTGTGTATTTTAGGCAAACCATATATTCTTGCAAGAGTAGGGTTGTCCGGTTTGATAGTTTTTTGTTCTGTAGTTGTTAAAATTTTACTATTAATGATGGTTTTTTGTACATCTTTTATGCATCGGTTGAGTGGATTAGAATCTATTTCCTGGAATTCTTTTTGTTGTAGTAACTCTAACATTTTTTCTTTGTATGTATCTATATCTAAGATTACTATTTTGTTCACTTTATCAGCCCTTGAGAAGATTACATCCTTTTTCCTTAAAGATTTAATTATCTGAATTTGTTTCAAATGTTTTATTGGCTTTTTATTTATTAAGTTTTCCAATATAGGAGCTGATTTTTTCCTAATTATATTTTTGTCCATGGTTTCCAAGCCTTCTACTGCTAATTCTATGTCTGCAATGAATTCATCCGGGTTGCTGGAGTATGTTATACATGTTTTTAGGCCTTGGTTAAGTACATCTATTTCTTCATTGTTAAAATTTTGCTTTGAGAGATTAATTACATTGTCTAGGGATGTGTTCTTTGCTGAAATTTTGTTATGTTTTGGTTGCCAATGATTATGATTATGTTTTAGTTTCTTATTTTGACGATAAACTTTCTCTTTGACTTTATAATTTATATGTTCAAATGATTTGGCTTCTAAGTGGTCCCATGTTGTGTTTCCTAGTAATTTTACAAGTTTCAGATGTAGGTTGTACAAAGAGAGTGAAGCAGATGTGTAAAAAATACGACTCATCTAAAATTTAATAATTTTTCGCTTCACTGTGGTGTTCCAATACAGTTAAATCTCGACTACATATTTAGTTTCATTTACCACAGATTTTGTCACATCCGAGTAAGAAGCTTGGAAAAAAGTAGGTTGTGGATCATAAACATTTTGTTCTGAAACAGCTTTAAGTATATCAAGATTTAACATATTGGAACACCACAGTGAAGCGAAATAATTATTAATTTATAGATGAGTCATATTTATTACACATCTGCTTCACTTACAGGCAGTAGCAACTCCAGAATTACCCACACCACTGGATCAAGATTTAGTCGCATAAGAGCCGAAGATGCAAACGATGATTTGCGAAACATGTCCTCAAATTAGGTACGTAAGTGAAGCAGATGTGTAATAAATATGACTCGTCTATAAATTAATAGCCTTAAAGTATTACCCACACCGCTGGATCTAGCTTCAGTCGCATAAGAGCCGTAGATGCAAACGATGATTTGCGAAACATGTCCTCAAAATAGGTACGAAAGTGAAGCAGATGTGTAAAAAATACGACTCATCTAAAATTCAATAATTTTTTGCTTCACTGTGGTGTTCCAATACAGTTAAATCTCGAGCCTTAAAGTAGTTTAACGATTCTTTCACTTTACTTACGTGATCAAGAATAACTTCTTGCACCTTCTTAATGCTCCTTTTATCACCATTAACAATTCCAATTATACTATTTAAAGCATTTTCAGCAGCTCGATATTGACATAGTATTTCTTCCACGGCCATCTTGATTATACTTTTGTAGAATTTTTATTTATTTTATTGCTAATCGCCAAGGTATTTTTAAACGGTTACATTAACTTACAAAATAACCAAAGATATTTTGAGGACTTGTCCCCATTATCAGTATGTGATTCTTGCTACTCTTGATGGTTTTGACTGGGGAATCTGGAGTGTGGCATCTGTCACAGAACAATGAATTTCCAAAGATTGTTCAAAGACAGCAAATCAAAATTCATGAAGTGATCATGCTTTAATATGTGTATGTTTTCCCATTATTTAGTTCAGCAGTGGAACTAGCAGCTTCCAGCAATTTGAGGTTTTGTGCAATTTTAGGATTGGTAGATCAAAAAGTCTTCCGTAACTTATCATTTTCTGCTTGTTATTCCAACTCATCTGTATGAATTATGCTGGGCAACACAAAATTTGTCCATTTTATGAAAATATGTATATTAGATACTGTTTCACTGAAAAACGAATATGTAATTAGATTCCAATGTGTAAGGACTGCGATACAATAAAGCACAAAATTAATATAATTTTCAGTCGAACTAGTACTCAATGCTCCATTTATTGCTAGTATTTACCTAGAACATGTTTCGTTAGGATCTTGGTTTGGTGGACGTTGGTTTGGTGAACTCACTGGAGGCGATAGGTGCGTCTCTGTTGGTATCTTGATGAACTTAAAGTTTGGGTTTTCATCAAAGGTAGTGTCAAAATTAAACAATTTTCTTTCATATTTCTTTATGATTTTCTCAATGTAGTTAATGCAGCTGGATATTGGACACTTTTTAATAAGTGTATTTCTCATTCCATATCATGATTCTCCTTCCAAAAATGGTACGCTACCGCCAATTTATCTATTTCTTTGTTCCTGATGTTCCTCAAATGCTCTTTAAGCCTAATGTTCAAGTTCCTTTTAGTTTTTCCAATGCAAAAGTTGTCTCAGTCTTTGTAGTTTATCCGGTACACACCTGATTTTTTGTCTGTGGGTATCTCCTTTGTATTATGTGATTTCCAAACTGTTGTACACTAAATATGTTCTGTGGGGCCAAAGTAACGTTGTGCTCTTTGAAGACTTTTTGGAAAAGGTGTGTAGCTCTGGGATGATATGTAAATTTACTGGATGAAGTTTCAATGCTGATTGGGGAAAGAGTAGTTACTTGTTTGCGTCTTTGTTGTCTTTTGAATTTATCAATTTTCTTTTTGACCAATTCAGCACTGAATCCATTGTATTCTGCAATGTGAATTATATTATTGTACTCTTTGATATATGCTATCTTGTTTAAAGGAACATTAACCAACCTGTAAGTTAAACTGTTGATAACAGCATGCTTGTGTTGTCTTGGGTTATATCCATCTGCTTTTATGAAATTTTCTGTGTGTGTTTCCTTCCTATGTATGCCAAATTCAAGTTTATTATGTTTTCTGGTAAGTTTCAAATCTAAGAAAGGGATTTCATTGTTTGTCTCTTTTTCTATGGAAAATTTTATTGCAGGATTTTGTAAATTAAGTAATTTCCTTTTACATCAACAAATGGAAATACAAAATCAAGATTACAATTATAAAATCCACACTGAAATATGCCATATATTCCTAAATCCTGAAAATCCTATCATGTTATCATGTTGCCCACCATTGAATAGTAATTCAGCCCCCATACACCTAACCCTAGGTTTTTGTGTAATGGAGGCCCTCTGCTCCTTTTTACACTTTCTGCCATTTCACCTATCTCACTCTACATTTTTCTCTTAATTGTTCTTAGCCATCTCTCTTTAACTTTCCCTAAATAATTCCCTATATTTCTCCTGTTCTTTTCTCCTTTTACTGACATTTTTCTAATTACTACTTCACCCCCCAAACTGTCCCATTTACGTAGCCAAGCCTGCTCTCTCCATATCTTTTTGTAAATTAAGTAGTTTTAATGCATCATCCACTTGTTTCTCATTTACTATTGCCCAAATGTCATCCACATATCTATACTAATGTTTGAAAATTTATAAATCGACAACAGCTGATGGTGTTAGGAAGATCCTAACGAAACGTGTTCTAGGTAAATACTAGGAATAAGTGGAGCACTGAGTATTAGTTCGACTCAAAATTATATTAATGTAATTAGATGTTGTCTATCATGTACCTAAAAATATAAAAGAACCATTCTTACAAACATTATTTTAATATACTACTTAAGTATACAAATAGCATATATGTGAGAACTTCACTCTTAATGTGATGCAACAAGGATACACTAAATACTGTTTTTTGTGCAAGCAGGATAGTCTAAACAAAGCACATCACTACATTTGTACAGAATGGCCTGGAGTCAAAAGTGTTTCCCATTTGTGTAAACCATTTGTGAACCCTCAAGATGTCTTCCTACCATCTTTACACATAATACTTGGACTGATGAAAGTATTTGTGATAGAGAAGGACAAGATTTCATGCATTTCAAAAAGAAATTGCCAAACCTAAGTGATGCAAAGATTACAGAAAGAGTGTTTATTGGTCCACAAATAAGAGCAGTCTTTCAGGATGAAGAGTTTGAATATAAACTGTTGGAAGTGGAGAAAATGACTTGGCTTGTATTTAAGTCACTATGCACCAACTTTATCAGTGGACTATGAAGTAATTGTAAGTGAACTGATATACTACTTTTATGTAATAAGGTACATTTTCTGGACCGTCATCTGAACTTCTTTCCAGAAATCCTAAGTGCTATTAGTGATGAACATGGAGAGAGGTTTCACCAACAAATATCAATCTTTGAAAACCTTCAGTAGAAGATGGAATGCAAGTATGCTTGGTCGATCATCACAGATATCCCAGAAGCTGTCCACAAGCTCAAACAATCAACAGACATTTAATCCAATCAAACACAGTAATTTCCAGACTTAGTGGCTGTGGTCTAATAGGTATTTTAGTTTTAATTATTATACCATGGCCAATAAGCCCAGAAACTAATGCATCTGACTGGATTGATGCCGGCCGTGAAAGTCTAAGTTGCTAAAAAAGATATTTTAATTTATATGTGTTTGGAGGAATTTATTAACAGTGACGTCAAAATTAATTGCAAAAGCTATTTTTAGTTGGTTTACATTATTCATAATAAACCAACTAAAAATAGTTTTTGCGATATTTTAATTTAGTGTTCTCAATACATCACCCTTTCTAATACTTCTACTTCTTTGAAGTCCCCACTCCATAGAAGACTGCCACTTGTAATTGTGGTCATTTCTTCATATTTAGGAACATGCAAGCTTCTCTTATGAGCTGCATGCTATCAACCTCCCACTTGAACTGTCAAAAGCGCATGCAGCAGTGTACAGTCAAGCACTATCATTAAACAAAACATATCACCTCTTCTGAATTTCTCTCTTAAGTTTGGTTAGTGTGTGCGCTTTGTTCTTTGTACTCCACTAACAATTTGCTGGCCCCCATAGCCATGGTTGCTAGAGCATATGTCTCTAGCATTCCACTGCATAGAGGGTTGCAGGTTTGAGTCCCGCTTAGACATGGGTGTTTATGTGTATAGTGTATGTAAGTGAAATTATAGAAAACAGATAGAAAAACCAACGGAAACAATAAAAATTAGTTGAAAAACAAAAACTATATTAAAAAAACAACAAAACACCTTGCTTGTCCAAATAAACAGTTACCATGAGCTACTTTGTTGCAAATATTTGGAGATATTTTGCAGTTTTGTAAGAAGTGACCACTGTCATTCTGTTTTAACATTTATATACCAAACCAAGTAACAATCAGATCAGAAAAGCTTTCTCCTTCATTGTAGTAGTGTTGATGCCGCTCCCATCCTTGTGGCCTTTTTGGATTACAGACAGAATTTTCAGCAACCACCAAGTACAAAACTTGTAATAGCCTAACCTTTGTGTTACTACTTCATACAAAACAGTTCTGAAATTGTCAAGCAGTGATTTTATCCAACATTTCCATTGGCAATAAGTTAATCAATCTACTTCATCTTGAAATTGACAATACAAACACACAATTCATAAATTTAGACTTTCATGGCCAGTGTTACCATCAGTAATTGTACTTATATTTCGCAGGCTAGAATCCATGATCTAGACGGTATCAAAGATACTGATGTTTCGCCGAAGACTGTCTTCAGGGTGATGGTAATTCATAGTCTATGCTTGGTCAGAGCTATACGGAAAAAGAGGAAATGGAGACTATGCAGAGAAGAGAAAACTACTACAGCCTGCACTATTTGAGAATCAGCTGATGGGAGCAACAGCTCTTGAAATATGTCCTGTGAAAAACAGTGTTAGTGAAGCTAATGCAGAGAAGTGAGTACGTGTTTCTGTTTTCAGCATATTTCTTTAGTCACGAAACAAGTTAAACCGCAGCTCTCTCACTTCTCTCTTGCGAAAATTGAGTGTTACGTTTTACACAAGCTGTATTGCATACTCGAGTATTAAGAGTTTATTCAGTTACAGCATATAGTCAGACTGACGGAATGACTGGTAAGCAGGCAGTTGATAGCAACGTCAAAGTAAAACATTAAATACTGTGTAAGGAGTTTAGACGGGAATGTATATTTCACTATTTTGTAATTAACAAATGAAGGCTCTTACATTATTTGGTAAAATATTGAACAGGCCTAAGGACGCGGTTTCAAAGCTAGTTTTAATCTTGGAATATTTATTTTTATGCACGCAGGTCTTAAAGCAGTTTATTGTAGGTAAATATTTCAGTCGAAATTAAAGTATTTCATTTCAGAAACAATAGCTTCTCAATTCACTTCTATATTAAAGGTTTCTTACTTTAGGTTCCCAGTTAAGGTACTCTTTGGCTCTTGTTATGTCTGGCTTCCTTCTCTGAGGATCATCTTCCACCGCTGCTACCTGCTTGATCTCACTTGATTTTCCTACCAGTTCCTTTATCATCGACGCAAATTCTGCAACATGAAGTATATCCACATAAAATAACATGTTTTGAAGCTTTCCTTTATTAAAGCATTATCACAATGAAATTTAAAATATTGAGAGATAAGGGGAATGGCTTTGGTACTAAATATCTGAACATTAAAAAAAAAAAAAAAAAAAAAAAAAAAAAAAAAAAAAAAAAAAAAAAACATGCACGCACACACACACATGGCTGATAGATAAACCAGCACTTGTGGGACAGTATCCAAAGGAGTTCACTGATTATGTCAACACAATTTAGAAAATGCAGAATAACTAAAACAGAAGTGTAAATAAGTGAGTTAATTCTGAAAGACTTCAGTGATTAGGTGAACACAATCAATAATAATTTTAAGATTTCACTTAATATGAACAATCAATCCAGAAAGTGTACAATTGAACTGTTAGATTTAGTAAATGAATCACATATGAAAAAAATTGAGAATAACTTGGTAGACAAGGAATGCAAATTGTACACAAGGCAAACCAGAACATGTAATATTACTAATGTTATGAATAAAGAATTATTAATAAAAAAGACATATACACACATACACATTTCAATTGAACATAAACGTGTGATTGAGTGCATAATAAAAGGAAAATGAATAATTTTTAAATTTAAAGGGAGTCGATTAATGACACTAAACAACACTTACTTTTAAATTTTTCCGCGCACATTTAAAAGTAAGTGTTGTTTAGTGTCATTAATTGACTCCCTTTAAATTTAATTTATCAAACATCACTGTTTTCAACACTTCCAAGAAAGGAATTGCAAAATGAATAATGTTAATGTTATATGTGTTTGGAGGAATTAAGTAACAGTGACGTCAAAATTAATTGCAAAACTATTTGTAGTTGGTTTATTGATACTCGTCACTTACTTTTTAATGTATTTAATGTAAATGTTAATGTATTTAATGACGATAACAGAAGTCTAAAATTAGGGAGTAATGTTATTTGATTGTTAAGTTGTTAAAATGTGAGTTTAATGAAAAGATTATGTAAATTACTTAATATGCTATGGATAGTTGGTCACTGAAGATGAGGTGAACCAATGAAAATCACTGACTTGCCACAGCAATGGCCAAATCAATAAACTTAGATTAGCTAGAAGTAGCGTCACTTGGTGTCGAACTGCATTAGCGCCCGCCTCAGTAGCATAGATGGTAGCATGTCTACCTCACGTTCAAGAGGTCCCGAGTTCAAATCTCGGTCAGGGTGAGTTACCTGGATAAGGTTTTTTCTGGGATTTTCCCTTATCCTTCAAGACGAATGTCGGGTAACTCTAAGCCCCTTGGACCCTGGGCTCATTTGAGCATCATTTCACCCAATTCATTCACCGTCCGATATGACTTAACGTTGGAGGACATAAATTACAAAAAACTGCATTAGCAGTAATACGTTAACTATGTATAGGAATTTGTAATGAAATGTTGTAGAGGAAGGACGTAAGGTTGATGCAAAAAGTACTGATTACGAAAAATTGTAAAATTCTTATTGAGAGATTTTTAGTATTCAACTGAATTAATCTAATGACTGTAATTATCCATTTAGGCGTGTAATGTAAATACGTCATAACAGAATAAAAGTCTGAAGAATTTAATATTAAAGAGAACTAAATTTATTTCATTTTTGAACACCAATTTAGTTTCTACAGATACCATCCTCAAGAACCTCATTCATTGACTAAAGCTCTGGAGATCTTCCAGAGGCATCACAACATCTGAGAGCCAGATCTGAGCTAAAGCTCAGTCACAGACGACTTCATGACCTGCAACTTTAATTCAAACCCAAAGGATTGTTCGAAACATCTTCAATGGGACAGCATCATGCCACTCCAAGTTACTGTTCCATGTTTCTTTATCTTTGGCCACGCAAAAAGATCAAAATATCAAAACTATCGCATAGGATTATCTCTTAAAAGATGTATCACCTAAAGTGTACTGTCTTCCCATATTCCCTTGCAGCTATAAGAAAATTAGATAATGTTTACCTCCCTTAACGTGAAGTACATAGAGAAATAGAATTTGTAAGAATAGTATGTACAAGAGTAGAGAGTCACATGAGTGGAACGCTGCTTAAAGAAAACATATGTCTATCATTTGTCAGTGACCACATGATAGAAGCTAAAAATGTCACAAAGTATCAACATGTAGTTTAAGGTCTAAATATTGCAATAATGCAGTTCTTTTATTACATTGTTGGAAGCAATACACAGTTGCTCACAACTATTCAGTACGACTGTCATTGCAAACACTTAATGCATGACATCCACATCCCTCAATTTACGTTATTTCACAACAACATGAAATCATTCCCCTTATTCAGGAATGTGGGGTTAATTAATTATTAATATCAAACATATATATATATATAGTAGGAAGGGACACTTGAGCATATTGAATTAGATATAAATTAAGATTTTGCAGAGCTAGAAACATACATATAACTAAGTAAAGACATGCACAGGGAACAGATGCAGTGCAGAGGCAGAGAAAACACACCTGCAGCACCAAGATGGCAGGGCTACCGTCTTTTCAGAAATCACAAGATTTGACAAGTACAAGGGAACTATATCTTAACTGCTTTCCTTAAAGTTTCAGTGTGCATGTTGGAGCATAAATTAAGATGTGCCTGTGGGGCCTTATGCCACAAATTCGGACATGCGCACATACAAAACTCATTTGATAGCATAAACTAGAAATAGAAACTGACCAACCACAGCTTAGAAAGTACAAAGGTGATTTTTCACGAAATTTGTGGGGGAAATTTTAGACATGATAGAAACTTAATCTTGACTTACACATCACTGTACTGCCTGAAGCCAATGCATGTTGAAAACACTTGTATACATCAATGCAAAGAAACCTACATGCTTTTCATCTTTAAGCAATTTGAGTAATGCACAAAGTAACAGGCACATCGGTGCATTAGTTACTGGTATGTGCATTTAACAACAAAGCAATTAGCCCAGAGGAGTCCATAAGTCAACAGACACGAGTACAAATCAATCACCATGAATAAATATGCAGTGTCCCACACTGAATCGACAAGCAGCAGCAAGTCGAATAGCATTACAGGTTCTAATAAACAGATATTTGAATAGTCAAAGGTAGTTTTTCTCTCAGGCACGGAAACCACGTCAAGATGCACCCACACCCTGAAGGAAAGAAGGGTCATCTATTATACAAATATAACAATTTGTTACGTAGAAAATGAAGCTAGTTACAGTGAAGCAATAAATATTACACAAATATAAATATTTGTTACTAAATCTCCACTAATCTCAAGAAATTGATGTTAATACTTCTTTCTTCTTTCTAATGGAAATCGATTTCGAAGGCAAATCGCATTCGTCCTCAGTCCACCCAAAAAGGTGCTTTCCTTGACTGAAGATGCGGACAAGAGTTCGTGAAATCGATATCAATTAGAAAGAAGAATTAACACCATCTTCTTAAGTTAAGTGAGGTTTTTGTTACAAATGGTTATATTTGTATAATATTCATTGCTTCACTGTAGCTAGCTTCATTTTCTACATAATCAAGAGTCATCTAGTCGAACAACCCAGAGGAAAACTCTGTTTTCCCAAATCTCCCAATCTGTGATCCCTCTCCACTAAGTAAGTATGAGTTGTTGGGAGTACTCAATCAGGTTTTCAACCCAAGCCCAAACTGCCTCAAACACTAAAATTCCTGCATAAGGATGTTAAAATTCACTTCAATGTTATCCTCTAAACACTAAAATTTTTCTTCACTCATAAAATGTTACCTTTGTTATAGATTTGTTTTTTCAACACAGAGAAGGTTCTTCTTTTTTTTTTAAATTTACGTCCTCCAACATTTAATCATATCGGATGATGAATGAAATGGGTGAAATGATGCTCAATGCGTCCGGGGTCCATGGAGCTTAGAGTTACCCGACATTCGTCTTTCAGGATAAGGGAAAACCCTGGAAAAGCCTTATCCAGGTAACTCACCCTGACCGAGATTCGAACTTGGGACCTCTTGAACGTGACACAGAGAAGTGTTATATCAACATGGAGGTTGAAAATAAAAATGATTTTATAACATTCTGTAAAGTTATGGATCTGTAAAACATACTACAGATAAAAGAGGCAGTCAGTTACCTTCAATGGTATGTTCTATTGGATTTCCTAGATTTACTGGAAGTGTGTAGTTCGACTGCATGAGTGCTATCAATCCATCAACTAGATCTGATACATACTGGAATGATCTTGTTTGTTTCCCATGGCCATAAACCTACAAACAGAATTTGTAATCATTAACAACAGTAAGTGTTTCGTGATAACAAAGATTTTATTTTACAGCAATAATACTCGCTAGGTAACAATATGAACAATAACAACTTATGATTGCTGACTAATCTCAGGCATAACCTGAAAACACACATTATGGAGTACCTGCATTTAGAAAATTGTGATTTTGTATGGCTGTCATAATTGCTTGTAAGTGAATAATCAATTCTGATCCACATTAAATAACTAACAATTAATAACTGGCTATTAATTTCTAACTGTTGCTTTGATGGTTGCGCATATCACCGCTATCTGTATGAAAGCAAGGATCTCTACATAGCACCTCAGTCGATTGTTATAAGAAAGCTTAGTTCGGCTATCTAGGCCTGCACTTTGCATTCTTGAAAAACTTTCCATGTAGCAAGCAACAACAGTCTCTTCCAACACTGTAATTGAGACATGCTAACATATTAGTGTAGTGGCTTGGTTGTCATTAAAGTTTTAAAAATGTAGGACAAACATATCAGGGGGAAATAAAAACAACAAAATCCATAGAGTTAATAGTGTGGGAGAAAATATTTATTTAAAAAATAAACATCAAGTAATGAATTTTGACATACTGGCAATTGATTCTGTTTTTAGGTTTGTTTCGTATTCAGATGTTGGTTAATGTTGGAAACTTAACATAATAAAAGAAAATAACATGATAACCGACATTTCCTTAACAATGGAGTTTGGTTAATAAACTGAAGATGAAGGTGATGTGCTTTCGAAATTGATCTTTAATAAAGAAGAAGGAATTATCAACTTCTTAAGTGGAGATTCTGTTGCAAATATTTTTATTTGTGTAACAAAATGCCTATCTGAATAAAACAGCAAAATACATAGCAAGACCTCGATATTGTTCCACTAACGCACTAACTGAATGACCCACTCAATGGTATGTTTATCAGCTGTGTTCTACTGTGTCAGTTGTTGCATTCAATGTGAGATGTCAAGACAAGTTTGTACATTTCATTCTAGTTTGAAGTAGAAATATTAAACAACAAACCTAATAAGTGAAAAACAAATGCTCTTAATAGCATTGCAGCATTTAAACACTCTCTCCACAAACATGTCTACTGTGTCTTTCAAATGAGATGACGTTTGTCCTAGAATGCTACGAGACCAGCAACTCAGAGCCCTGCATTGTATCATATTGCATTTCCTGTAAGAGTGTGTGACAAACTCCAAATAAATACCACTTGCGCTATGACAAAATTTCAAATTTTGCAAAAAGTGATCCATGAGGAAGGTAAGCAGCAATGTTTCTAACATAACTGTAAAAAATCCATATTTTTAGCTCAAATAGTTTTCCTAATACAAATAACTAAAATGCCAATATATTATAACAATGTACTACAACGTAAGCACTGTAATGAAAATTATTGTTGGTTAGTATGTATGAGTATACATATATTTTTAATTACTCAAAACTGCAATGTAAAAGTTTGTCATGATGTGATAAAAGAATTACTTTGAATAAGCCAAGATATTTGTTAAATTTGAGAGAGAGCAAACAGACCTGTAGAATGCTGTATCTGCAGAACATAAGCCATCACATGATATGCTTATGAGTGTTTCGTAATCTCTATTTAGTCTAGAGGGTTCAAATGACTATTATTTATTACTCCATATAAAAACCAGTGTATCAGTTGGATCAACTTGCAATTGAAACCAGACATAAGGTAATCTATCTGTCTCCTTACCATTCATTAATATATGTGCATGATAACTTGAGTGCTCGAGCTCCAAGTCCTCATTCGGTAGCTTTTGTCTAACTCCGTAAATACAGATGAGAACTTTGAAACATGAAATGTGCTATACACTCTGACATCTAGTGGCTAATATGCTAAGCTTTCACATGTACACTGTTTCATTTTGAGTAATTTCAAGGTTAATTAGCTAACCTGTTTACAACAAACATATGTTGTGGATGTTATGGCTCTCGAAAGGGGACACACTATTATTCGTTTACCTACATATAACTGTGATCTGAATGTAACTGAACTGGCATAGGCAAAAATAAAGAATGTTTTCAGAGGATGCAATGTTACTAGTGATATGTCAGCCATAAATCTGCAGAAACTTGCTATAGAAGCATTTTCTTCCGTAACTGCGATGGATTGGAAGAACGTCCAAGAGCTGGAAATGCAATATTGGAGAAATGATGGTGTAATAGAAAATGCAACTGACAAAATTGTCAACAAATCAGAGGATACCAGCGATGAAATGACTCACCGGAATTGGAAATCGAAGAACCACAAAGTGAATGAGCAAGTATTTGTAGCTGTCATAATATTTGTTTTCTACTTTTATGTGTTTCATAAATAGTAAGTATATAAATATACAGTTTATCAGATAAGTTCAATTTACTGTTTGTCCACATAAGTCACACTTGTGGCATATATCTCCGCTTATCTTACATGCTATTTTGCTGAATTATGTTTTTTCTAGGTTGACCACACTGCACAAACAGAAGAGCATTAGCTCTTGCTTCTTCCCTCCTGCCAAAACTAGCATTCAAGAAAACATGTGCATATAATACATTCCAATTGACTTAATGTATGCTGAAATAAAACAGGAGGTTGCAAACATAAATAATACATTTAAATTGACTGATGATTAATGATATATTCATGAAGAAACTGACAAGGTGACAAGACTGGAAAAACTACATGAGACATGCAGAAAATCTACAAAATGACAACTTTTGGAAAGAAATAGTGGGAAAACTTTCTTTTGTACGATGCGAGAATATTTTCTAAGTCCAAAGGTGCGCATATGCGCATGCACAAGCAAACAACTAGCTCGTTTCTGTATTGCAGCCAACATTAGAGAGATATGTAACACTTGTAGCCAACCTCTGCAAAAATACCCCACACATCTGTCCTACAGGAGTGCAAAAAGGACATCTGGATGCAATTAGCGCAGGTCAGTTTTGGTAAATACTGACCATGTTTCCTCTCAGGTTTTATTGCTTTATTACTTTACAAAAGTAGGCTTGCTGTCCAGCAGAAGTACCTATTCTACTTTTAGAAGTAAAGGCCGTATGTTCTGCGCATTCTTTGATAAGATTTGTTCAGTGCATTGCTGAAAATCGGTAAATGGCTTGACAAATCAGTAAAATGGACTTGTCCATTTATTTCAATAATGAGGAGGCCTGCCTTCAATTATTATTTGACGAGGGTCTGCTGAGGACACGGATGCTGTGTTCCGAATGCAATACCGCCCTGCATCCCATCAAGAGATGGGGCCGCAAGTATCCCAAGTTTTGCTGCAGATACGTAAATGGTGATACTGACACAATGACTGCAAAAATTGGTCAGCAGACCCATTTCAAGAATTAATTGAAGACATTAGGCACGTCTACCCTGTAGTGTAATGATGTTTAGCATAATTAGTTAGGTATTTAGTGTAAATTAGAGACTGCTGTGTGTGTTTAGTGTTTAGATTTGTGTACTACATTCGACTGCTAGATAGTGTACTTTGAGTTCGTCTGCTAGATAGTGTATGTTGAGTTTGTCTGCTAGATAGTGTAATTTCGAGAGAACTAAGATTGTTGGCAGCATTGTGTTCAGTGGAGAAACTAGCATAGTTTGGCTGTACTGAATTCTTCAGTACGGCTACATTACGCAGTAAGTAAATAAACAAACAATAAATAGCATTAAAAGAATGCCCTCCAACACAAAATTGCACTAAAAACTAAAGAAATAATACCAAAAATCATGATTCTATATAAAAACATCAAAAAGTGTGAAGGAACTAGAAAAAAAATAGCTGCGTCGCATATTAAAAAGAAGAGCCAAAATAGCACACTGGAGCCTTTCATAAATGTGCAAGATTCACACTATGAAGGCAATTACAATTAATTGTCTCTTTACGTGACATTTATAGCTATATGAATAACCCACCATTAGATTAGAAAAATAGGTAATTTGTGAACTATAATTACAGCATGTAAAACATGCACACTATAAGCACACTATGCTTTCTCCAAATTTCATTTTAACAACTGCATTATTATAAAAGTTTCAAAAATCCAGTTTGGGTTCTCTTAAGACTAGCAAGATATGTGCTCTAGGACAGTGTGCAGAGAGAAGGAAATATGAAACTCCTTTAAAACCTAAACTCCATAAAAATATTTCAGTGAGATTGTACATGCTTTTCTATTATTTTTCCTTCATTCTCTGGATAACCTGGATTTTCTGGTCGATTATCTGGGCTTGTAGACCGTGGTCTATACCTTGTTTCACGTAAGCTTGCCCGGTAATCTCTTAACGGTCACGTGACCTCATCTCCTCTCATTGGCTGCTGTTTGGTAGAGACTGTTTTGCAGTAAAAATTAGTTTGTTATTTAACATGGTGATATATCTTTATATGTTGAAAGAGAATTGTCAAATATTTACTTTCATAACTGTTTCAATTAAATATATTACGCAACAGAGTTAATTTATCTGAAATGCATGTTAATTCTTAAACAAAGTAAAGAGGAGGTTCCTTTGCATCTAGGCCTGCCTTTCTGATTACACAAGAGCACGTGCTTTAGCGGTAGTGAATTACATATATTTGTTTATATTTGTTTATATGAGTTTTATCACTGACCTTGTTCTGAACTGGATTAGTCATGTATTGTCATTAGAAGGTGTACTGTGCGCGTTCGAGAGATACGTTATTTTATCCATCGTTTATTGCGCATGTACTTATTATATGTATAATGGCAGAGTCTACCGCCAGTTTTTCGCTGAAGCATCGTAAGGGTAAGCCATTACAAAGCGGTGAAAAAAGAATTGTGTTGCATGTGTTTAATGCACTCACAGAGAAGAATCCGTCTTTGTTAGTGAGGGAAGTCGAACAGTTGTGCTCCGAACTTACAGGTGTGAGTGTTAGGTCCATAGGAACATCGCGACGTGAAGTTGAGAAAACAGGAAAACTTACCACTCCAGGCAAACGCAGGAATAAAGAAAAGCGCGTGCTCGGAGAATGCGATGAGTTCGTTAAAACTGCTGTACGTCGTCATGTGCATAGTTTTTTCTTTAGAAACGAACTGCCTAACATAAATAAAATTTTGTCTGCTGTAAATGAAACAGCGAAACTGTTACTGCAGAATCAGAATCCGAATCCGAGATGGAGGGGATTACTCCATTACCAGATTCTCCATAACGCGTGAGTTCAGTTTCATTATAAACTTGTATTTTTGCATGCCTTCATATACTTATTTGCATGATTTTAGCTATCTCCTGGCATTTGACGTTTACTGCAGTTTTAAATGTGATGGGAAGGCACCGCCTATGGCCTATGGCGCGAAAGCATTAGCCAATTAGGGCGAGGGGGAGGGTTGTTGAACGCGGAGTGATACATTTCAGCCGGGCAAGGTTATATGAAACAGAGAATAGTGGAAAATCTCCTTCCAGACATTTCATTTGAAACTGTGTCGAACATCCTCAGTGCGTAGCCGTAACACTCATACTTTTGGCTGCAATTGATACGGAGCCTCTCGATATCACTGGATTTTTATATGCCTTCTGAGTGGGCAGAGCCATCTTCCAGCTGGTGCACTACTTTGTGATAAGTTAGGCTGCTCGTAGAGGTTCGAGAGGCTCTGTATCAGTCGCAGCCGAAAGTACAATGAGAGTGTTACGGCCACGCCACTGAGGATGTTCGACACAGTTTCGAACGAAACGTCTGGAAGAAGATTTTCCACTAGACCACAGCCTATAAGCCCAGATAATCATTATTTACCAAATGACTCCGGCAGTAAAAGCCTATGTATTATAACCTGGATTTTTGTTAACTCGGGTTGACTCTCGTCCCAGTTGATCCTGGTAAATGAGGTTCTACTGTACATGAAAATAGGAATATAAGATTTTCTGCACATATTAAAATAGAGATAGAGGATACAATTATGGGTACATGTCCATTTCCCAATTTTTTCTGGATTGTGACGCTCTTGCATTGTAGGTGCAATTTATAAACATAAGTAAAAACCTATACATACTGTAATGGGTTCATTCTTCAATGCTTGCAGTATAAAATTTGAGACCACTCTACCATCATTCATGTGCATTCTTGGTCCAAATGTGTTGAATATCCTTGCTACCCTGACATCTACCTTCTCTTGCTTTGCATAAGCATAACTTAGTGTTTCTGCCACACGTTTGCCTTCATCATAACAAGCACGAGGACCTGTAAGGTAAAATCCAGTACTTCAGAGAGGGTCCAGTGCTACATTCTCTACCCATACTTCTAACTATTCTTACAAAAGCTTATTCTTCTATCTACTGTTCGCCAACAGAAAGAAAATTCCTGATGGAATGTGCCACCCTTACACGGTTCAAAAAGGGCAGCAAATATGTGACAGAGAACGCATGCCACACAAGGAGTAGAACCATTAAAAAAACATGCACCCTATTCACTCTGTACACTAAAACCGAGATTTATTCACAAAAGCAGAAGACGTGAGAATGTTTTTTGAATGGTATGTAATTGAACTGACCTTGGTGTCATAATCATTGAGGCAGGGTGTTGGAAGCTACTCCAATCCCCTGCATCTCATTTCCTAGGGACTTTCTTTGCTGTGGCAAACAGTACTTTACATTAATCAAAATAAACATTCGCAGAAATTATTAATTCTTTTGAAGCTATTATTAAAAGTGCAGTATAATATTAAATTGAATAAATTTTAGTCACTTGTTAAAACTTACTTCATTCGTCCCTCAGATATTAAAATTAGGAAGACGCCCTTTTGCACACTATTGTGTCCATCCTCAGCTGCTTTGGTGCCACCCAAGTGAAGCAAGTTTTAACAAGTGACTAAAATCTATTCAATTTGCAGAAATGGTTTTATTATATATTTCCTTGTAAGAAATATTTGCATCTTTATCTTGAGCTCTGGAGTGCAGTGCTATCAAAGTCTGACTTAAGAACTCCAGTGTTACCACTTGCACATTTCACTGTTGCTGTTCTCTTGTGTTATCATATTGGTTTACTTTTGTGTTTAACCAACTCAAATAGTAATTTTAAGTACTAAATGCTGGAAGCAGATCCAGCATCAACAACACGAACTCCTGTAAATAGAAAAGGAGCCATATGTTTAGCCTTTTGCTTTAATGTTGGCTAGCCTGAAAAAAATCAATTGCAGATTCTAGAACTAGCACTCGTCTATGATATTTAAAACATAATTACATAAAAGACATGAAGAGTCATTTTGCAATCTTGAACAATAAATGTTATTTGAAAGCCCGAAATAAAGTGTACAAATAGTAAATTGGATTTATTGGAGAAAACTTTCTTTTGTGCAATGCGAGAATATTTTCTAAGTCCAAAGGTGCATGTATGCACATGAGCAAGCAGGCGACCAAGCCAGTTCTCGCGTTGGAGCCAACATGAGAAAGATATGCAAAACTTATAGCCAACCTCTGCAAAAATGCCCCAGACATATGTGATGCAGTCCATGTGCAAAGGAACATAGTTTGAGCAGGCTAAGTTATCACCCTGTCAAATGTTACTCATGAACTGTTTTGCACATAAACAATCATAAGACACAATAATGGAGTGCTCAGAAATATTTAACTAGGGAAAAAAGATATTTAGCAAACTGTGCATTTCAACTCATCTGCTTCTCTTATTAGAAAGAACATTGCACATATTTTAAATTTTGACACGCCATTAGTAAGTGATTTAATGCACTATGTAGGAAATATTCCAAGAGAGGGACAAGAGTCCACATGACAATCACATTGATGGTAAGGCTGGAGCAGTCCCGAAAACATTCCTGTTTTTTTAATAATTCACGTACCGAGCAGCATGGCTCAGGCAGTTTTGATTGTGGCCTGTATTCCAGAGGCCCGGATTTAATTTCCATGGCCAACATACCTCACCCATGGGTTTTCTGAGAGGTTTACCCTGGTCACCAGGCAAATGCTGGGTAGATGTAATCTCCCTCACCTAACCCCTCTTCCTCACATGAAGTGAAGTTCCTTGTTTCTGTTTTAATAAAGTCTTTCAAAAAAAGCCCTCAAGTCCTTGTGCCAATCATTGACCACGACGGACCCGGAGAAAGAGGGTCCCCCATGAGTGGCACAGGCTTGCACCTGCTTTTGAACAGGCAGGCTGCCCGCCGAATGCGCACTCTCAAATATTGACCAAGCAGATACATGGACTACAAGAAGGCTTTCACACACTTTAACGAAACTGAAAGGCAGATAATAACTGACCATTATAGGCAATGCCAATAATGCAAACTATATATACATCTAGGTTTCGTTTATTTAGCCTTAATGTATAATAGACTATCACCGACATGCATGCAAGTAATACTTGTAGTGACAAACACCTAAACTTAAGACATAGTGCTACGGCATATAAATTACCCTAAACTTCCTAACAAACAACACCTGGAATCCTACCAAAATAGGCAGCGGATTAGGCTGGGCTTCAATGTCAAGCCTGTATCCCTGCATCAGAAACCCACTCAGCTGAATCGCACCGCGAGACAGCTATGATTACCTCCTGGAATGTGCGGGTGCTTTAGGCAGTACCGCAGTACATTTCTCCCTCCCAATCCGGTGGAGATTTTTTAGTGGAGTTCTACCCTTGAGGTGAAGCCCACATACCCCACTGTGCCTTCCAACACAGTGGAAATCCATAAATGGATTTTTCCTCCACTTGAAATAAAAATAATTAATAAAATCCCCTGTATTTCCTGTCCCTCAATTTCATCACTATTATTATTTCACATCTTCTCTCATCTGGTGGTCTATTTTAGGGTAGACGTTTTGGATGGTGTCTCGGCGCAGTTGTGACTCCTTGGGTCGGCCACCCTCTGTCTCCTCTCACATCATCCTTCCTCATGGGGATGCCCCACTTGGGGCTTAGGTAAAGTCCGTTTACTCAACGTATGTGCAGTTCCGAGTCAAAGAAACCTGAGCCGCCCGCCCACTAATGACCGTCATAAATCTATCTCCACACTTCAGAAATGGAACACTGTCGTTGAGGACCAATAGCAAAGCTGATTTTCTCGAAGTGACAGACGCATGTCTAGTCCACGTGGAGTCTCAGTTGCCAAAGTTCCAACTTCTAGTTGATCTGTTTCATTACGTGCACAAATTCGTTGTGTGTCACAATGTGGAGACCGTAGGAGGAAAATGCAGTGGTAAATGCAAATGAAGTAGAGATAAATAATCAAAGTGAAGACAGTGTGAATAACTGGGCCGAATTATATTACTGGAAAACCCTAAAAAAATAACAAAGTTACAACGGGAACTGTTTCTAAGCAAATTCAAGCGCTTGTTTTGAACACATATAAATATGTGCTGACAAATATTCTTGGTAAGGGGTCATGCAATGAACCTGATAAGTTCTGGATATTCACAGAAGTACAGTGAGAAATATTGTGACGAAAGGAATACCAAAGACGCCGATCAAGTGTGAAAACAAAAGGAAACGTTTCTCTAAAGTAGAACATTTCATGTGCTTTTTAATTCGTCGAGAAATTTATAGATTCTATGCAAAAGGGAGAGCGCCCACCTTAGACGAATTGGTTGCACATTTGCAAGAAATTTGTGATTTTCCTTATGGGCGCTTCACTTTGCGCGGTCTCCTAAAGGAGCTGGGTTTCAAATACTGCACTTTGAATAAGATAAGGGTTATTATGGAATCCAGTAGACTTGTGTGTGTGTGTGTATATATATATATATTTGTCAAAATTAAGGAAGTTTTGCAGTAATGGACATAAGATTATTTATTTAGACGAAAACTGGTACGATACCCATGACGTACCGAGAAAGGTGGCAACCTTGCAGAACGGTCTGGGAGAAGGAGGGTCGGGGGTTGTAAAACGATTATAAGGGTTCGTCAAAGGCAGAAGCCGACGTGCACATGCTTTAACTAAACAGACTTTACAATAAACCACAGATTTTGGTGCCAAATACCCTGCAAGCAGACTACTGGTAGTCCAAAAAGTTTAGGCATGGTGTAAATCCATGTATTGAGGTATTTTGGAAAGCAGACTGTATTTGGGCCCTCTGCTTCTCTTCTAAACATGAACAATTTATGGAAAGGAATTATTAGAGCTAAGATGTACTTCGTAATACCTATAGGGTTAACATGGCCCCAATAGCTTTCTGGTTGTGGATGTACCTCTGGATCACCATATACTTCCGATGTGCTGGCAATCAGGACCCGTGCTCCTACTCGCTTTGCCAATCCTATAACAAAAAATTTGAGTTTTGCATTAAAGATAGGCATTTTAAAAGTTTTAAATGTTATTTACCATTCTTATATATTTGAAATAAATTGCATTTTAACAAGAACTACATTTTGTGTAATAAAATTTGTCTCTCTTTTATAGTTTACCAATTACCTGATTTGGAATAAAGAGGACTTCAGAGACTATTCCCATTTCATTTGTTAGAAAATATTTTAAAAATATGTTATTGTAATCAAAATCACTAAAGGCACATTTGATTAAATCAAAATTATTTTAAGAATACCCCACACTTTCTGGCAATAGGAACAAGCCCACTTTGTGTGATATACAAACTGTAATTGATATGGTTACGTGTCCTTGTATTCAAAGGATCAATATAGCATCTTACTTCTCTTAAATCTTGTGTTTTCTTGGTCAGGTACATAACATAGCAGAACTACATACTCACCTAACATGTTTATAGTGCCTAAAGTGTTTGTTTTAATTGTTTTTACAGGATTGTACATGTAATGAGGTGGAGAAGCAGGACTCGCCAAGTGGTAAATTTCATCTACTTCAATATAAAGTGGATTTACTATATCATGATGAATTAATTCAAAATTCTCGTGGCCTATCCAGTGTTCCACATTCCTTTTCCTTCCAGTAAAGAAGTTGTCTGCTACAATTACTTCGTGGCCTTCCATCATTAGTCGATCCACTAAATGAGAACCCACAAAGCCTGCACCACCAGTTATCTGAAATATACAACACCTTCAGCCAGTCTATGCATACAAGTCCTGAAACTATCTAATGTGTTGCACTCAAGTATTTTCTCTAATATTTTCTTGTTCAAACTATTCTTACAAATGCTGACTCTGTTGACTACTTCATGTTAACTCAGATTAACACTTCTAGAAATTCTTTTATTGCATATTTTCTTGTACGTACAAAAGGAACAAAGAAATATAACAGGCTTTAAGAAACAGCTAAATCCTTTAAAGCCAGCCACTGAGGGAGTTTTCAAATTTCCTCTCTAAACATTGCATGTTTTAATATAATTTTGAGTCGAACTAATACTCAATGCTCCACTTACTGCTAGTATTTACCTAGAAGGCGTTTCATTAGGATCTTCCTAATATCAGCTGTTGTCGACTAATGGATGTTAGTTTGGTGAACTCCTTGGAGGTGATAGGTGCATCTCTATCGGAATCTTGATGAACTTGAAGTTTGGGTTTTCTTCAAAGGTAGTGTCGAAATTAAACAATTTTCTTTCATATTTCTTTATGAAGATTTCTTCCCACGTGGTTAATGCAGCGGGACCTTGGGATGATAATCATCCCAGAGGTACACACCTTTTCCAAAAAGTTTTCAAAGAGCACAGAACAAATTTAATGTACAACACCTTTTGAAATCACATAATACAAAGGAGATACCCACAGACAAAAATACAGCTGTGTACCGGATAAACTGCAAAGGCTATGACAACTTTTACATTGGAAAAAAAAGAAACTTGAACATTAGGCTTAAAGAGCATTTTAGGAGCATCAGGAACAAAGAAATAGATAAATAGGCAGTAGTGTACCATTTTTGGAAGGAGAATCATGATATAGAACGAGAAATCCACTTATTAAAAAGGGTCAGCATTTGCCCATAGTAGCTCAAGGGTTAAGAGCGGCTGGACGGCAACCAGAAGATACGTGGTTCAAATCCCAGCTATGGCATTTAATTTTTCAGCCTGGCTCTACCCTTTCATAGTGCGTCCTACACACGGCCAGTAAAAAGAACAATTAATTTCCATTAATTGACCTAATAGTGGTCCGAACTATAAAGCCCGGGCCTTAAGGTACTTACAGCATAGTAAGTTGCCATTTAGGTAGTTGTCTCATGTGTTTATGAGAACTCCTAGTGATTTACCGGGAAAAACAAGAGTCGGTTGGAGAATTTAATGTCATGTTGGCACGTTGGCCATAGTAGCTCAATGATTAGAGCGCCTGGACAGAGACCAGAAGATCCGTGGTTCAAGTCCTGGCTATGGTATTGAATTTTTCAGTCTGGCTCTACCCTTTCAACATCCATTACTTGACAACAGCTGATGATGTTAGGAAGATCCTAACAAAACACGTTCTAGGTAAATACTAGCAATAAGTGGTGCATTGAGTATTAGTTTGACTCAAAATGATATTAATTTTGTGCTTCATTGTATCATTGTCATTACACATTGGAAATTGCTTGTTTTGCCAAGTATACAGTGCTTTGCCTGTCCTTGTCACTCTTTGCCATCTGGTATCATAGAAAGGTGCGGAAGAAACCATGCAACATTCTTAAAACTACTTTTTAAAGGCTTTCCTTACTCATGTTAAAGTAGATGCTGAAACTTGCCTCTGCCCTTGTCCATACATGTTTGGTACCTCCATCACTCAATGTAGTTCACACTGAAAATGCTAGCATTTCTCCATTAGTAGAGTAACACATATAGGTCCAAATTTTTTTTCCAGTTAACAGTTGACACCCATACGTATGTAAATAAAATTTTGCTCTTCCCTTTTCTTTTTTAAAGAAAATTAAGAAACAAAAGGGTGTGATTTTGCCTTTTTTCCAACAAGACTCTGCAACAGATAACTTGTCAGCCAATCTTTCAAAGAGAACAATTGAAAGTGTGTTTGACAGAATTATTCATAGAAATTTGTGGCCCCCTTCTTCCAACCTAACACCCTGTGATTTCTATCTCTAGGGTAACTTAAAGCATAAAGTGTACAACACAAAGCCATAAACCCTGGCAGAAATAAAACAAAATATCCTCTAGGAAATAGCCAACATTTCCCAAAGAGAACTCAGTGAGTGCTGGATAATTTCTTAAAGAGATCCAAACATGAATGATTAATGACAGTGGCCAGTTTCAATATCTCCTGTGATAACATGGGTAGGTAAAGTCTTGGAAAAGTAATTTTAAAAATGTGGATGGTTTCATCCGTGTCTATCATAGCAACATATGCTAACGAGCGCCGAGGACTGGCACAACACCATGCAGCCAGTTAGGATGTTTTTGGTTCTCTCAGTATCTAACAGATGGTATTTAAACCAAAATCATAAATAATTAGGAGTCATTTTTGAGAAAATCAAAATTTTTTTAAATTTTCCCATGTAAAGGGTAGCTTAGAACATAAGGATTGTTCTGAAAAGATGAATGTCTGGTAACTCTAAGCTCTATGTAAACTGTACTCATTTGAACATCATTTCATTCATTGTGCAATATGACTTAACATTGGAGGTTTTCCCTTATCCTGAAAGATGAATGTCTCGTAACTCTAAGCTCTATGTACCCTGTACTCATTTGAACATCACTTCATTCATCGTCCGATATGACTTAACGTCAGAGGTTTTCTCTTATACTGAAAGATGAATGGCTGATAATTCTAAGCTCTATGTACACTGTACTCATTTGAACATCACTTCATTCATCGTCCGATATGACTTAACATTGGAGGTTTTCTCTTATACTGAAAGATGAATGGCTGATAATTCTAAGCTCTATGTACCCTGTACTCATTTGAACATCACTTCAATCATCGTCTGATATGACTTAACGTTGGAGGTTTTCTCTTATCCTGAAAGATGAATGGCTGATAATTCTAAGCTCTATGTACACTGTACTCATTTGAACATCATTTCATTCATCGTCCGATATGACTTAACATTGGAGGTTTTCTCTTATACTGAAAGATGAATGGCTGATAATTCTAAGCTCTATGTACCCTGTACTCATTTGAACATCATTTCATTCATCGTCTGATATGACTTAACATTGGAGGTTTTCTCTTATACTGAAAGATGAATGGCTGATAATTCTAAGCTCTATGTACCCTGTACTCATTTGAACATCATTTCATTCATCGTCTGATATGACTTAACGTTGGAGGTTTTCTCTTATACTGAAAGATGAATGGCTGATAATTCTAAGCTCTATGTACCCTGTACTCATTTGAACATCACTTCATTCATTGTCCGATATGACTTAACATTGGAGGTTTTCTCTTATACTGAAAGATGAATGGCTGATAATTCTAAGCTCTATGTACCCTGTACTCATTTGAACATCACTTCATTCATCGTCTGATATGACTTAACACTGGAGGTTTTCTCTTATACTGAAAGATGAATGGCTGATAACTCTAAGCTCTATGTACCCTGTACTCATTTGAACATCACTTCATTCATCGTCCGATATGACTTAACGTTGGAGGTTTTCTCTTATACTGTAAGATGAATGTCTGATAACTCTAAGCTGTATTTATGCTGTACTTATTTGAACATCAGTTCATTCATTGTCCGATGTGACTTAACATTAGAGGGCTTAAATTAAAAAATTAAAATAATTTTTTCTGAAAATACTGCAATACATCTTACTTAGCATACAAATGAGGAAGTAAATTAATATATTTTGTACTTGGAAGCCAGAAAAATTGACATAATTAGAAACTGTGTAAACAAATATTAATGGACAAAGTTTGGTTCCTAAAAATGTAATGTATATCTGCAAAAAAACGTAAGAGCTGAATAACATACTTGTTTTATTATTAAAAACATACCAGAATCCTCCTTCTTGATCTGTAGTTTAAAAATTTTACATCTGGATATCTCTGAGGTATTCTTCTTTCAAGCTCCTTCACTCGTTTTTCCAGTGCACTGATTTTTTTTCGTGCTTCTTCCAAATCAATATTTTCTGCCACTGCAGACACTGCTGTTTCAGTGTTTTCCATTGTAGGACTGTCGCTTAGCTCCTTTATGCTGTCAAACTGTTGGTATTTCCCTGGCCTATCCCCTCGAAAGGTATACGCTACTCCTTCAGTATGAATCCAGTTTTTATATAAACAAAGTACTGAAAAGAAAAGACTGAAGATTAAGATGATCTTAATGTAGTTATGCACAACAATGAAATTTTACATAATCTGCAATTTACAAATACACAAGAAAGGACCCTAGAATTCCTCATATCTGTTTTTAATGAACACTAAACTTGCTCCAGCAGCATAAATAACGAAAAATACATGAATAGTTCCTTCAATATCGAAAATCATGCTATTTTCCAGAACTTCTCATTGACAAATACTTACAAACCACAATGCTCAGTGCTGCGAACAAAAACTGCTTCGTATTTCTTCCTAAAATCATCTCCGTTAATTAACAAAATTATCAACTAATTCATACTCTTCTAGTCATTTTAAGCCTCCTTGAGAGCCGCAGTAAATTACACATTGCACACGCAAAGGCAAACAATTTATATAAGAATTTGCCCGAAGTCTAGATAAGGTTTCGTGAATACTGTCCATGTCGGAATACAAATTTCCGTTTATATTCCCAGAATACAACACAGCTCTTTTCAAAGCAAAATATACTAGTCTCAAATAGTCACTTGGTTTTAAAATATGCCATTATTAGGTTATGGTGCTCCTGTCATTATTTATCGCTAGTTCAACCTTATCTACTGGTGGACCCAGACGCACAGAACACCAAGCGGTTAATGCAGTCTGTGGTTAACGCAGCGAGAATCTAACATTATGTTGCCTGCTTAATATTAATCGATATTAATGTTCAAGATGTTAGTAGTCGCGTTTTGTAAGCGTTGGCAAATAATCATCAAGCCCCCTTCACTCACTGAACGATGCAGAATTAGCAAAATATAAAAAAGAGAATGAATCTTAATGTAGTTCTGATTAATAAAAATATATAAAAAATTTATATAAAATAAATATTTCACAAGCATAAAATAACCATTACGAAATAATTGCTGATGTCGGTCCGTCTACATTGCTATATCATATTTGAATATGAGCGATTTATTTTATGAATGCCGAATACTTGAGAAATGAAATGAAATGTGTAGTGTTCAACGCCCGCTTTTACTACATACGGCACCGCAGGCGATAACACTGATGATACATGAGATGAAGATGGAGCGCCGGTGGAATGAGATGGCGGGAAAACCGGAGATCAGGGAGAAAACCCGCCCCAGCGCCGTGCTGTCCACCACAAATCTCACTTTGCGGTCGCCTGGGATCAAACCCGGGCCGCCTTGGTGAGATCCAAGCGGTCTAACCACTGAGCCACGGCGCGGCCCCGAATACTAGAGGCTAGACAGAATGTCCACTTTGATGTTTTATTAAACGTATAGCAAACGTTATTTTTACACTTTTCGAACATTTGCTTTGCTTCATCTATCCATTGAATGTGCCGGGTTCACCTTTCATTGCTCAGCTCAGGTACTCATGCAATTACAGTTAAATTTCCGCCGCATCTTTCAGGAAATGACGATAGTAATTAACGATACCTGGAAATACTTTATAGGTAATTGATATAATTGACTGAATCTTCTCCGATAGGAGTCACCGAGTTCACCAAGAATCCCAAATCCTTTACTCCTAAAATTGATTCCAAAAGCCATACTGAAGTAACTGCTCCAAAACTAACTTCAAGAGTGGTCTGAGTTCTTCCACATTGTATGAAGCGATTAAGTAGTCTAGGTACGGAAACACAAAATCCAGTGCCTACATAACCTCGTGAAGAATCGCTGAAAAGTCAGTAGTGCATTTCGCAAATTAAAACTCATACATCAGCAGTCTTAGCTCTTTCTTCGTCAACATTACATATTTGATAAAAAGCCTTAAACAGATCCATTTTAGAAAACTGTTCTTGCGTTGCGAAATACAGCGGAAGTTTTAAATCCTGGGTACAGGAGCGATAAGTATTGCTCTTTCATTTGTTTTGTACACCCAACATGCATACAATGAACCATCTTTCTTCAGAAGAAAGTGATTAAACGGCCGAATAATGTAATTCACCAGCATAAATTTGATTTCCTATTTTGCTACTTCCATGAGCTTTTGGGTAACCGTTTTCCCTAAAAAGCACGCCTGTTCTCCAAGTAGTAATTCAACACCTAATGACATGTTTTATTTCCTCAGCTAGTAAATTAAATTTAGCTATGCCCAAATACTGCAACAATAGATATGCAAATGTGTTTTGACTCATGGCACTACTGCATCATCTGAAATTTAGAGAATTTCATCCTCAGCCAGAAGCTGGGTTACACGATTTATTAATTTCTTGTAATGAATCTCTAATGACAATAGAAATTTATTCATAACAGCTCCCAATATAGCTTTATTAATCTTTACACAGTAAATGACCACTGAAATTGGCCTCACAATTCCAAATTAATGGTGCGGATTTACGTTCTGTATGTAGATGTCTCACTGGCTGCATGGTTTTTATGGTGATTCAAACTAACACTTTTGGGTTCAGTTACAAATAGTTGGCTTTTGCGATAGTTGACTTAGACACCAGAACCTGCAACTGATTCATTTGCTACTATCTATGTTTTTCAAATGGGACAATTTCTAGACCGCGGCGAATGAGATGAGTTAGCGTGCTCAGCGTTGCCACCTCGTTACCCCTACTTTCATATTTTCCTCTCTATCACACACTATCCTAGACCATGTGGGCCCCCTTGGCGCTAGACGGAAGGAAACCCAAATTAAATTTGCCAAACTTGTATAACAATGCAGCTGTTGAAATCACAATTATATTATGGATATTCACATGTATATATTTTAAATACTATAATTATAGTTTATGAATTACCTATTTCTCTAATCCAACGGAACTGCCAGTAGCTCGTCCATATAACTTTTTTTTTTTTGTTGTAATTTACGTCCTCCAACGTTAAGTCATATCGGACGATGGATGGAATGGGCGAAATGATGCTCAAATGAGCCAAGGGTCCATAGAGCTTAGCGTTACCCGACATTCGTCTTTCAGGACAAGGGAAAACCCCGGAGAAACCTTATCCAGGTAACTCATCCTGACCGAGATTCGAACACGGGACCTCTTGAACGTGAGGCAGACACGCTAAGACCACGCTGCCGAGGCGGGTCCTATATAGCTGAGAATGTTACTTATGTCAGTAGACAATTCATCATTGTCTTCATCGTCTGAGTATTGCAAATTTATGACAGGCTCTAAACTTTCGTTACGTGATATTTCCCTCCAAAAGCCGTTTTCTTGTAGTTTATCTGAAGTCTCACGCAGTTTTCCCAGTCTTATGTTACCTTTTCAGTTTCTCCGTATATAAGTCGTTCAACGTCGGTCAGTTTAAAAATATTATTTCTGTTTGCCCACATTAACTCAATCGCATTGCACTGGCAGTGGTAAAGCGGGAGGCGCATTACCTCGTGTCTCGTTCAAGTAGGGAACAATACTTGTAACTTTGTTGTTACAGTTTTGTAAAGCGATATTTTTAGAAAGCTTTAAGGTATCAGCATGTTTTCATATTACTATGGTTGTGAATAGAGCGTGACTTTTTTTAACGGCAATCTTTCGTTTTATTTCATTTTTCTGGTCCTCAGATTTCGGCGCGTACAGGTAGATGATTTTCTGAACTGTAATTTAAATTTATTAGGACGTATTACAACACATTAAATTTAAACCAAGAAAACACACTCATAAAAAACTAGTAGTGCTGTATGTAATGTCACACGAGCGTTGGAACACCATATGAAAGCAGCTGAGAGCGGGAGACGAGGGAGGTCCGTGTTAGCTACGCCCTCCCGTCGTTTGTCTTATAGTGGTGACAGGGACGGCTGGGGAAAGAAACATAATTGTGCGGTCTGTTTCTCTTCCACCTGTGTTCCAGAAATTACGGGATCGTTCATCATCTGGAAACGTCGAGAAGACGGCGAGATGCCTATAAAAAGGGCTGCAGCTAGTCAGTCAGTCAGTCAGTCAGTCAGTTGTTGGTTAGTGAGTGAGGAGACAGTCGCAGTTCTTGGTGTAAGAGTTAGTCAGTGACGTGTTAGCAAAGGAGCGCCGTGTTAATGAACGAGAAGATTGTGCAACGGAAGACTGTACGTAACTGGTATGTGCATCGGAGTTTATGTAATCGCGAGTACAAGTGAAATTGTAACGGACGAACTGGTGAATTGTAACTGTGTGCAGCAAGTAATTCTGTGTAATTGGCAAGTGTTAAACTGTAAGTCGGTGGAAATAAAGAACATTTTTGAGTGGTGAAATTGGACTTTTCATTTCACGAACCCACAAAGTCACAGTAACATGTGGTGAATGCTCAAAATAGCCTCTATTATTACTGCCAAAATTGCCAAAGTCTTTTCTTGAAATTAGTTAATGTTTCCAGCCTGAACAGTTGTTCTACTTGTCCATATTGACTCTTTGACTCTTCAAGATCTCTTGGTCGGTCCTTGTAAGCTCCCCACTTCAAATATCCTCACAAGAAAAAGTCTAAGGGGTTCAGGTCAGGAGATCTTGGCAGCCATTCACTACTTTCTCTTCTGCCAATCCATCTTCCTGGAAATTCATGATTTAGGTAATTCACCACCTCCTTCCATAATGTACTGACTAGTAGATAAATGTGGGTTTTCTTCCACTGATAATAAAACATCGAGAGAATTATCATAATCTATAACTCGTCTTGGCCTTACAGACGTTGCCTTATTTTTGACACTTCCAGTTTCATTGAATTTTTTGAAAATTTGACTTACCGTAGAGTGAGTAATCCTTCGTTCTGGATGCATTTCATTAAACAAAACACAACTCTCTTATTGGATCCTCCTCCTATCGCCATATCCGATCATCATTAGTAATTCAATTTGTTGTCTTTCTGTAAGTTGTGCCATGACTAAGTAGCAAGATTTTTCTTTGCAAAGAACTAAGCATTGTTATCCTTATTAACTTAGCTTTTGTCTGTATTTTTACAATCCAAAGCCACATATTGAAGTAGACTACTGCATTCTTTAATTCCAAACCTACTTAATTTGAAGTAATGATGCGCTTTCCTTTGTTCAGCACACGTGCAGTAAGGTCCTAATAAATTTAAATTTATTAAATAATAAATTATTTATTAATAAATAAATAATAATAAATTAATAATAAATTTATTAAATAATAAATTTAATTTGAAAGGATATTTGTTTGTACGTCCTGAGACTTGAGAGCTGGAGCAGTGCAGAAAACAGAAATGTTGTCATTTAACAACAACAACATTCACATCCTTTATTTGTAATGATAATAATGTGACGACATGTTGATATCTTATAGTTTTTCTAAGAAATATAACTTCATAGAGTTGCAACAGCGGGATTAGAGGTATTGTTCCATAATTTTTACTCGCCTGATATATTGATATTTCAATTATTTGTATTATAAAATCTATTTGAACTAAAATATGGGTTTTTACGCTTATGCTAGAAACATTACTACCTACCTTGCTCCTGGACTGCTTTTTGCAAAGTTTGAATTTTCCGTCTTAGCACAAAAAGTATTTAGTAGATTTGGCGCTCATCACACAGCCTTACGGCACGCAGCACAGAGGTGTCGTTGAAGAGTCCTCCTTCGCCGAGGACAAGGAGCCTTCGAGTTTTGCTATTCCGGGACTCTGTCTCTTACTATCTTATAGGTTTTCTAAGAAATATAACTTCATAGAGTTGCAACAGCGGGATTAGAGGTATTGTTCCATAATTTTTACTCGCCTGATATATTGATATTTCAATTATTTGTATTATAAAATCTATTTGAACTAAAATATGGGTTTTTACGCTTATGCTAGAAACATTACTACCTACCTTGCTCCTGGACTGCTTTTTGCAAAGTTTGAATTTTCCGTCTTAGCACAAAAAGTATTTATTAGAGTTGGCGCTCATCACACAGCCTTACGGCACGCAGCACAGAGGTGTCGTTGAAGAGTCCTCCTTCGCCGAGGACAAGGAGCCTTCGAGTTTTGCTATTCCGGGACTCTGTCTCTTACTGACATTATGATGAATTTATAATAATAGATGGTGGGCAGATGGTGGTTTATTTTATATGAAGCATCACAAGTTATAGGATGAAAGAGAGGATAAGTTTATTATAGGAGACTATTGAGGTTATGATGGGTCTAAGGTGAGTCTGGGACGCTTATAGGTTACCCCGGGGTCAATGTCATATTCCCCGAGGCTTCGGATAAGTTGATTGAAGCTGTTGGGAAGACGGGAATTCAATTTGTGAGAGAGGTTGAGGATATCATCATTTAATTTGGGAAAGGATAGGTCTGAATGGATGTTGTCATTAGGACTGTACCATTCGGCACCTGTTGCTACTCGAAAATGTCGATTTTGAAGTATTTGAAGTTTGAAGAAGTGAGTTTTCGCAGCAGCGCCCCAGACAAGCCCTACGGGAAATGCAACATGACAACAGCGCAGGACTCCGATTAGTTGCTCGGTAGTAGCGTTCAAGGACAAACATCATCCCACTTGAAAACCACATTAAATCTAGTTGCTATATCAAGCAGAATCACTTAGCAATATAGCTCTAATATTCGAGGGCTACTTATAATTCCTATTGATACCGAAGTGGAGAAATGCTACCAACACAAAGTCACGGAACAGCATACATGGAGGGTTATATTAACGTATCGGCAGTGTTGGCAAGTTGAAGACAGCGTTCACGTGGCCTTGTATTACAATTATTATCGTAACAGGATGTAAATTTGTCTCGATACGGAGCTTATCTTTTGTTGCTCTTAGGGTTAATCTGATAAGTGCCCGCATCTCATGTGGGTAAAGCAGCGCACTCTGGTTTTGTGAACCCGAAGAGACCGAAGGTCCGATGTAATGGCAAGGAATCGAAACATTTTGCGTTCCGGTACTTAATTTCACCCTCCACGTACAAAAAAAATTGGCGAGGATTCATGCAGTAGTCTCGCGGGGAAGGGGTGGTATTCAGAAAATATGGACCGGACAGACCTACTCTGCACCTGTTGCAGTAGCAGCCGTGCCTCAATCTCGCAGGCGTAAAGCACGATGGAGATAAACAGAGATCATCTTTCCTCTTCAATGAAACAAGCACCTCAGGCCTTAACGTAAGATACAAAGAGGAACAGCCACATTTCCCGAAAATTAGGTCCTTATCTATGCAATATTTCCAATGAAAGAAGTAAACTTTGTTGGTACGGATGTGAGCGATCTCTCCAGATGTGGAGCAAAAAGCAAATTATTTTATTTATCACGGTAGCTTGATAAGTCTGGCAAAAAATCAAGAATAATTTATTTTCCCGTGAACATCTCACCTTATTTCTCCACATAATTTCCATTGATGGCTATACGCTTGATCCAGCGATGTTCCAGCTTTTTCATCCCGTCGGAAAGATATGTTTTGTCAGGGTTTACAAAATACTCGTTTACGGTGTCTATTACTTCTTCATTTGATGAAAAATTCTTACCATAAAGCCAAATTTTTAAGTTTGGGAACAGGAATAAGTCACTTGTGAATAAGTCTGATGAGGAACCAATACAGAGCCAAACTCATGCACTTCCGCCATTGCGAGTGCAGATGTGTGCGATGGTACATTATCCTGGTGAAAGAGCACACTTTTGCGTTTCTATCTGGGTCTTCTTTCAGTCAACGCATGTTGCAAATGATTCAACAATGAAGCATAATAGGGTCCATTTCTGGTTTTACCTTTTTCCAAGTAGTCTATCCGGATTATTCCCTGAGAATCCCCCCAAAACAGTGGCTATCACCTTACGAGCTGGCAAAATGGTCCTTGCCTGCTTTGACGCACTGTCAGCAGCCTTTGTCCATTGTTTTGTCTGTAGTTTTGAGTCTGGGGTGTAATTATGGATCCAAGTTTCATCCACAGTCACAAATCGGCACAAAAAGTCTGCGAATTGCGATTAAACATCGCCAGACACTCGATAGTGTCTTCCGGATGTGCTTTTGGTGGACTGTAAGCAATCGCGGCACTCAGCTTTTTCATTGCCAATTTTTCAAGTAGGATATAGTACACTCGCTCAGTTGAGATGTCTACAGCCTCAGCAATCTCATGAATTTTGATTCGGCGGTTTTGCATAGCCAGGTTGTGGATTTTTTCAATTGTGTCCTGTGTTGTGATCTGAATTGGGTGACCAGAGCGCGATTCATCTTCGGTACTTTTACAACCACGTTTAAATTCATTAATCCAAAAGTAAATGGTGTTCAATGCTGGTGCAGAGTCTGCGTGAACTTCATTTAATTCAGTTTTGACTTGTGCGGCAGTCCAGCTCTTCAAATGAAAAAGTTTAATAACATGAAACCGTTTTTTCTATTTTCAAACACAGCTATCACACTGACCAGTTCAGATGGCTGTCAACAATGAACTGTATATTGTAGCACATTCGAATTTTCACTACAATATTTTGAATAATCAAGGTTACCAACCACAAAGTTGCAAAAAAGAATTTCCAGTCCTTCATGGAAATTTACTAGACTTATCGAACGATCCTTGTATTGGATTGATCAAAAGGCTATTTAAAAATTATACCTATTAACAGAATGCCAAAGGAACATAAAATACAAGGGCTGTTCAATAAAGAATGAACACAATTTTTTCTGACAACGTACCTTTACTCATCTTCATAATTTTGATGGTCATTCTCAAAATAGTCTTCCCTGAATGCGATGCACTTGTCCCAGCGTTTCTGCCAGTATTCAAAGACATGCTGGAAACCATTTTTGAGAGATCCTACAAAATTGCCTCCGCAGCCTTCACCACTGCTTCTGATGATGAATAATGCCTCCCACAAAGGCGTTTCTTCAAGTTAGGGAACAGAAAAACGTCACATGCGGCTAAATTCGGACTATAGGGAGGGTGAGCGATGCACTTCACGCAACAACATTGGCAATATGCGGCCGCGCATTATCATGTTGCAGCATCCAGTCTGCTTCACGGAAATGTGGTCTTTTGCTCCTGATATGTTTTCAGGATATCCCTGTAGTATTGTCCAGTTACTGATGTGTGTGCAGGTACAACATGCTGATAAACCATTCCATGAATATCAAAGAACGAGATGACCATTACTTTTCACAGCAGAAGCAACCACTTTTGCTTTTTGGGGGTTGGTGATGAAGGAGATTTCCACAGTGAGCTTTGCTGTTTGCTCTCAAGATCAAAATGATGTAGCCAAGTTTCATCAGCAGTGATTACATTTGAAAGAAACTCTGGATCTTCCTGTAACATCAACTTTAACTGCATGCAGACCTGCATGAGACTGTCCTTTTGTTCGGGAATCAACAGTCTTGGAACCCATCACACACAAACACGTCTCATGTGTAATGTTTCTGTCACCAACCACCAGCACCCAATGAAATGTTCAATATTTCAGAAAGTGATCTTAAGGTAATTCGTCGATCCTCTCTCACAATGGCAGCAGCAGTGTTGATGTTTTCTTCCGTAAGAGAAGTAACTGGAGCACAGGGTCCACCTTCCTTTGAAATTGATTGTCTCCCCTCTATAAACATTTTAAACCACCTTCGAGCTGTGCTGTAGGGAAGAACAGACTCTCCATAGTCCTCCTGTAACTTGTATAGGCCTCAACTGAAGATTTGTTGAGATGAAAGGAGAATTTCAAAGCCGCGTATTGTTCCTTGCATGATCCTTCGAGCTGTGCTGTAGGGAAGAACAGACTCTCCATAGGCCTCCTGTAACATTGTATAGGCCTCAACTGAAGATTTATTGAGACGAAAGGAGAATTTCAAAGCCTCATATTGTTCCTTGCGTGTTACCTCCATTGCAGCTGTAGGCAATACTGAACATGCACTGCTTATCTGCCTCATTTCAAGAATATTACTGACCGGATAGAGCGGATATTGCAACATCAAAATGTTAAAAGTCTTCAAACCCACTAGTAAATTGAACCGTTTAATACACTCAGCCAAAGATCCTCGGGAACCTCTGTCCTCAGCCGGTGTATATCACATTCCCTGCTCTTGCGGCTCAGTATACATCGGAACAACACAACGCAGTGTCAACACCAGAATTAAAGAACAAAAGAGCAACTGCCGTCTGGGCCACACAGAAAAGTCCGCAGTCGCCGAACATGCTATTGAGGCAGAAGGCGAGTATGTGATACAGTTCCAGGACACCAGCATCCTTTCTACTACAGAACATTACCACACACGACTTCAGCGGGAGGCCATCGAAATTTATAAGCATCCCAATAATTTCAACAGAAAGAAAGAAGCAAGCCTTAAAACTCAATAGGAACTGGCACCGTTATCTAAAACAAGAAACATCATCTAACTACCAAACATGACGCAGACCAATCAGAGGATACCATTGCCGGACTACCCAGGCTGCGCCCCCCCAACAACCAGTACAAATAGCGCGACTCAGGCACTTACAAATTCCAAATTCTAAACCTTATCTGCAGTAAAACCCTTAACAGGTGAGCACGCAGCAAAAACCTTCTGGCTGTATACAGCCAGCCAGCACCTAGTGGAGTGAACCCTTTAGATGCAGCGAAACTCTCTGCAAGGAAACTTCGACCGCGCCACTGATGATGTCTATCGCAGTTGTGGAAGAAACGTTTGGACGTTCTTACGCCAACAGACCACGGCAAAACAGCCCGGAAATAATTAATTGTATTATGGACTCTGGCCGTGAAAGCTTACGTTCTCTCATTTGGCCTGCCGTCAATTTTTAAAAGTTTGCCTCGATTGTGTTTTATTTCGGCTGAAGCACCGTCCTGCTCCATGATGGAAAGCTTACTGATTTTAAATTGTGTTCTTGGGCTTCTGAGGTACACAAGATGTACAGGAAATACAGTGTTAAATATCAGAAGTAACTCCACACATAACATCTTAATCAGCATTCAACTCGATACAGACCTCGTTGTGAGAAAGCTGTCAGGTATAGTAATGTAAGTGTCCTCTAGTAATTGTTAAATAAAATGCAGCTTAATTTAACATAATAAGTTAATAGTGTGTATAATTTCACCTGTCTTCTGTCTAATCTGTATACAGTATACAGAACACATCTATGTGGTATGTGAAGCAGAAAGATGAAATGTGAGGCTATTACGTTTATAAGAATTGAAACACTTGCATACTTTTCTCTCCCCAAAACTAGTTCGCACAGAGCAGTGATCAGAAAACTAATTACAGTACTGTACTTAAAGGACGGGTTTATCGTACACATGTCCATTAACTTTGCTAAACCAATTAACAGCTTAACCAATATCTCTGTCTCTCTTCCCACCCAGGATTAAACTAGGTTGAGATATTAAATTGTAGATGAGTCGTATTTACTACACATCGGCTTCACTTACGTACCTATATTGAGGACATGTTTTGCGAACCATTGTTCGCATCGTCGGCTCTAATGCGACTAAGGCTTGATCCAGTGGTGTGGGTAGTTCTGGAGTTGCTGCTGCCATCTGTTGATTTTGTGATTAATTTAAATGTCAGGTTATCTTATGGCAGGATTTCGAAGTTCATTAGTTGGTCTTTATGTTTTTCTATGTATATTCTCTACCATATGACGAGTTCACTATGTTTTTCTATGTATTTTAGTAATTTGGTGCTATCATCAATTTCATGATTTTCAGACAAGAAATGAGCTGCTATTGCGAACTTATCAATACAGTTCCAATACAGTTAAGTTTCAATAGGCAGAGATAGATTATAGTCCTGAAATGGACCACTAGATCGGCATGGAGACCAGAGATCATCCTACCAGAAGGTGCCATGTAACACAGAGACACCAGCTGACAATTCTACCCTGAAAGAGACCTCCAGATGAGAGATGATGTGAAATGATACTGGAGATGAAATAGAGGGACAAGAAATTCAGGGGATGTAGTTAACTTATCCAGATGCACCTGGTGACACAAAGCTCCCGAATGTGAGCCAGAGACGAAACCTCCTAAGCTATCCTCCTCAAAGCACATATACTTACTCCAAATATGTACAGTACGCGCAAAATAAGTTGAGCACTGGATTTACAGTGTGGTGCAGGCAGAGGGGAAGAAGCAAGAGCTAACGCTCTTTTGTTTCTGCAGTGTGGTCAATCTTGAAAAACATTGTTCAGGAAAATAGCATGTAAGATAAGCGAAGATATCACAAGTAATGTTGCATCCTCTGAAAACATTCCTTAGTTTTGCCCACGCCAGCTCAATTGCATTCAGATCACAGTTATACGGAGGTAGACGAATAATAATGTGTCCCCTTTCGAGAGACATAACATTCACAAATGTTCATACAAATATAAATCACTTTCAATTAAATGCTGATGTACCACACTTGTAACAAGGATAAACTGGCAATTTGAGCGCATGAAACGATCCTTTATGAAGGAAGCTTTAACTACAAAGTGATAATGTTATATAATAAACTTCCAAATTCATTTAAACAAACTGAATCATCAAAACACTTTAAGAATAAGGTTAAGAAATTTTTGCATGCACACTGTTTTTATACGGTTAATGAATTTTTAGAACTATAACCACGTAAATGAGCACTGGGAGCATAGTACATTCACAAACCTGTAATATTTATATTATGACATTTCTTGTAGTAAATTAGTTTATGCAAATACCACATGAAACCATAGAAAAGCTGCTTACTGTGTATATTGTATGTAATCAATTTGACTTTATATATACTGTATTTATACATTTGGACGTGTCTCATAACATGTATATGTTGCCAAGGACGAACTAAAATTCTAATTCTAACATACGATTGTAGTAAACTGGTTAGTTCATTAACCTCGAAATTGATCAAAACGAAATATGGCGGACATGATAAAGCTTAGATGTCAGTGTAAAGCGCATTTCAAATTTCAAAGTTGTCATCTCTGTTTATGACACTAAACGAAACTTAACGAATGAGGACTTGGAACTCGATCACTCTTCTTATCATGCACATATGGTAGTAGGGAAAGTAAAAATGGGAGCATAAATGAAAAGGAAACAATTCATCAGAGTTGTCGTTTATTTTATACACCATTTCATTTGTGCTTATACTAAAATGCTTGAGTTTGTAAAATTTTAATATAAACTTGAACTATTTAGCATCGCCTAAAATATCAGCACCTTCAGCAAGCAACCAATATGTTTATACAAGATTTAATAAAATTTTAAAAAAAATATCTGCCTTTACAAACACTGCCAAAAACAATTTACATTATACATCATCACTAGAGCCTGGATGTTACATATTTATAACAATCAACATAGGTAATTAAAATGTTTTTAAAAAGAGTCACTATAAATTTAAAAACAGGCATAATATGAGGCGTGTCTGTAAAATAAGGTCTCCAAGGTGCTGGAGCCGTGAGGAACGCTATTACATAAGATCTGGCAACACTGGCGTGTAGCTTGGTTTCACCCCTTCAAATTCCCATCACAACGAACCCATTGCAACCATTAGTCTTGGCTGGGCAGCCATTTGATATGGAGCTTCCTGTCACTTCCAACGCCAAGTGCGAGTTGCATGCAGTGATCCGTTTTTTGAGTGCCAAGGGCACTACCCCCTCTGAAATTCATCGTCAGATATGCGAAGTCTAGGGGTCTCAGTGTATGGACGTCAAAAACGTGTGCAGGTGAGTCAAAGATGGATGTACAGACGTCCATGACGAACAGCGTTCTGGTCGGCCTTCGGCTTCAGCCAAAAAAGTTGCAAAAGTGCAGCAAGAAATGTTTAAAGATCGGTGTGTAACAGTTCGTTAGCTGTGTGAACTTATTTCTGAAGTCAGTAAGACTACGATTGACAAGATTTTGACCGAACATTTGCATTACCTCAAGGTATGTGCAAGGTGGGTCCCCAAAATGCTCACCGAAGATCACAAACGGATGGGACATCCTCACCCATCCCCCCTACGGTACAGACTTAGCACCCTGTTGCCTGAGTTGAAGTCACACCTGGGTGGAACACATTTCCAGACCGACGATGATTTGAAAAACGAGGTTGAGTGCTACCTGCGCAACTTGGCAGGAGTGTTATTATCTTCAAAGATAATGTCACCAATCGCATTGTTGTGTTAGAGCCGGCACAAAGCCAGAGCTGTGTGCGTGAGCAGGAAAGAAAAACGACAGATAGTGGTGTGCAGAGCTGGATGCTTGCCAAGAGAAAGAGAGAGAATTCTGGAATTTTCTGCTTTTCTGATGCTGTTGCAATTGTTATAGAATGATCTACTGCATTCTACAAACAATGACTGGGAGGTATAAATAGCAGCAAAGTGTGAGAAGGGTCAGTGGTGTTGTGCACAGGAGTTGAGTTGTGTGATGGTATTTGCGACAGTGGACATGTGATTTCTATCGTTTATGTGCAGCAGAGCATCAAGTCGACCTTGAAGACTGCTGTTTGTCAATTTCACATCTTTTTGCAGTTGCAAGGGTTGTACAAAGCTTCTGTTTGCTGCAATAAAGAGTGTTTTAAATTTCTGTAAACAAGACTTTTGATTCTACAAACCCACGAAGTTACAATAGCAATGATACTGCAGTAATACATACGGAGCAACATCCACTACTGGTATTGCTTCATCATCCACAGGGAATTACCAGAAAGCAGAGAAACATGCAAATCACAAATGATCAGTAAAGGTAGTGCTAACGTATCAATCTGTAATGCTAACGGAAGAGGTCAGTCAGTGACATACATACAATCTATCACATCCAAATAATTCAAAACATTATTAAAGCTTTTGATTTATTAACATCAGTAAAAAAAGCATTTTGTGTGTCATCCAGGCTCTAGTCATTACACTTCTTCATGGGAGAAGACAGTTCATCTTCAATGTGAATAGATTAGATTTCCAGAACAACAGGTTTGTTTGTCATTTTTCCCTTATACTTGTTCAAGACTGGCTTTACTTCCTCTTCTAGAAATTCTGTAACCTGAAATAAAAAACCACAGATTAGTTACATCAACAGAATTTGCTTCCAGGGCTTTATTATAAAAACTAAAATGCTGGCAATACAAGGTACTTTTTTTCTATATGGTACAAAGCTACACTGTAAAAGCAACAGAATCGAATGCTTTAAACTATACTGTGCTTGACTCTGTCCAACAACTTTATCTACACAATTCACATATTCTCTTCTTTGGACCTTATCTGTCTGTATTGCCATTAGAGAATCAACCTCAACGCACCCAAGAGGCACTCCAATGCAAATTTTCATCTTAAATTATGAGACTCAAGTGCTTTAACAGAAGTTCACTTCCTGAGAGGATGAAAATTTAGTTATCTTGATTGAAACATTTCATACTTAACTTCCTAAAATTGAAAACTTCCCTCATCCAGCAAAGAGTAATAATTTTGAATGACAAAAAGTTTGCAACCCATAAAATCTTCAGTATAGTAAATGTACACAATTACACCCAAAATAAATGAGAATTCTGTTTTATGAGAATGCTTGTAGATTAATTGTTCTTTTACACTAACCGTGTGTAGGACGCAGTACGGAAAGGTAGACTTAGACTGAAAAATTAAATGCCATAGCCAGGATTTGAACCACAGATGTTCCGATCTCCGTCTGGCTGCTCTTAACTATTAAGCTACTATGGCCAAAATGTTGATATGACATTAAATTCAAATTCAAGTTCTGGTTTCCAAATTACGTTCTGTCTTTCCAATATAAACTTTATCACAATCGAAAGAGAGCATTTTCGTAATATTAAGTATAAACAAACTGATAAATTGGCCGTAGCAGATCATTTTTGGTCATTTAACTATGAAATAAATCCTGAAATTAAATTATTAAAACAATTAAATGGCCCGATAGATTTAACTGTTTGGGAAAGATATTTAAAAAAATAAACATCGCATAATGAATTTTGAAATACCGGCAGTTGATTTTGTTTTTAAATTTGTTTCATTTTCAGATGTTGATAGTACTAAAATAAACATAGTGACATCTAGCGACGGTGACATTAACAGCGAGGTTGTTGATGTTTCAAGCTGCCAACGTGAATGAGGTATTCACGAAATTGTCATCCTTGCCAATTTGTAAGAAAATGGTCATCATTTCTTATAAGAAAAGTGAAGTTTTTTAGTTACAAATTATTATATTTGTATATAAACCATCATTGTTCATACATATTTGGCACCGCTTTAGGAAAACATTCATTACTTGCCATAGATCACATTGAGAAATGCTGGCGGATATTCTGTTTTAATTCTTCCATAATATGTAGGTTTGTCTTGCAAACTTTATGCTCTAAGTTACTCCAGAGATAGAAATTACAGGGGATTAAATCGAGTGACCAAGGGGGCTACAAACTTCTACTAATAATTCTGTCCTGAAACACATTTTCAATTATTAATTTTTAGATGAGTCATATTTATTACACATCTGCTTCACTTTCGTACCTATTTTGAGGACATGTTTTGCAAATCATCGTTTGCATCTTCGGCTCTTATGCGACTAAAGCTTGATCCAGTGGTGTGGGTAATTCTGGAGTTTCTGCTGCCCACACCACTGGATCAAGCTTTAGTCGCATAAGAGCCGAAGATGCAAACGATGATTTGCGAAACATGTCCTCAAAATAGGTACGAAAGTGAAGCAGATGTGTAATAAATATGACTCATCTAAAAATTAATAATTATTTCGCTTCACTGTGGAGTTCCAATACAGTTAAATCACGATACATTTTCAATTGTTCTCATTGAAAGATTGGCTGTATGAGTTGGTGCAGTCTTGTTGACAAAAGGCAATATCATGCTCCCTGTCTGTTAATTATCTAAAAAAATGGGGGGGGGGGACAAAACTGTATTTATGAATGTACAGGCATCAACTATCACTTGAAAGAAATTTGGTCTATAACTTTTTCTCTACTAATGATGCCAGCATTTCTCAGTGTGAACTACGGCAGTGGCCAGTTTCAGCATCTTCTTTGTTAACATGGGTAAGTGAAGATTTTAGAAATAGTTTTAAAAATGTTGCATGGTTTAATCTGCATCTTTCTATGATAGCTGCAGATGGTAGAGAGTGTCGGGGATAGACAAAACACCACACAGCCATTTTCTACATTTTTGGCTCTCTCAGTACATGCATCTCATACTTTAGCACTCAACACTATTCTGATGGAGTTCTTTCTTCATAAGGCGGGAAATTAGTTTTGGTTGTTTGTTAAAACTCACACAAATACTGAAAATAAAACAATAGCCTTCCATTCTAGTTACATAAAGCACTTGAAAGACTAAAAAAGCAAAAACAACAAAACAAAATAAGAATTTTTGTTCACAGAATGGTTCTATTATTATCAACACAAATAGTTCTTTTATTCTTTAATTACCTGTTGAGGAGCTCTTCCGATAAAAGTGCTAGGATCCAGCAGTTGATCTAACTGTGACAGTATTGGGGCAAAATATGGATCTGCTTTGATTCTGTCCACCAAGTCATTGTCTGCACCATGTTGCTTTACTTGAGCTCCAGCTTCTTGTGAATGGACCCTGATCTTCTCATGACATTCCTGTTTCAGGATTTACATCACAGTATTATTTTCTTTGTGACATACAATATTTAAAAAATGCAAACCAATTGATGATGATAAATACTGAAATGACAATTACTACTTATTAACACTTGTTTTTTTTTTTTTTTTTTTTTTTTACTGTGTATATACGAGGGTATCTTTAAAGTTTCCGAACTCAACATGAAGATAGCAGCACTCATTGACAGCTACTCACCAAAGTTTCAGCCATTTTGGACGCTCAGTTGTTATGTAACAGTCGTTTCATTGAGTTGATGTGAGTGTTTTTATGAAAATGGACAAAACCGAGTATTGAGCTGTCATTAAATATTTGTTTTTGAAAGGCAATACGCCTACGCAAATCGAAGATGAGTTGGAGTCTGTATATGAGGATTCTGCACCATCATTTGCCACAGTGAAATTTTGGGCAGCTCAATTTAAACGTGGCCATAAGAGCTTGGGAGACAGTGAACGTTCGGGACGTCCAAAAACTGAAACTGCCGACAAAAACATCACCAAAGTTCACCAAATGGTGCTAGACGACCGACGAATTTAAGTGAGAGAGACAGCAGAGGCTATGAGCATGTCAATAGAACGTGTTTGTCACATATTAAATCAAAATTTAGACATGAGAAAGCTATCTGTGTGCTGGGTGCCGCGTTGGCTCATGTTAGACCAAAAACGTGTTCAAATTAACGTTTCCAACACTCTGTTGGCGCAGTTTAGGCACAATAAATCCGAGTTTTAGCGCCAATTAATTACTGTAGATGAAACTTGGATATACCATTATACGCCCGAAACAAAAATACAGTCCAAACAGTGAACTGCAAAGGAGGAACTAGCTCCAAAAAAAGCAAAAACAGTATTTTTTGGCTGGGAAAGTGATGGTGACTTATTTTTGGGATAGTCATGGAGTTATTTTAATCGATTATCTTCAAAAAGGAAAAACCATTACAATAGCATACTATGCATCATTACTGACTAGCTGAAGGCAGAACTTGTGGATAAACGGCCACATTTGCGGCCACACTTTCTTTTTGTTTCCTTATCTGAAAATTGCGCTCGGAAGACAGAGATTTTCATCAAATGAAGAGACAATCACCTTCGTGAACAATTATTTTACAGAGAAAAACGCTGAGTACTATTTGGATGGGTTACAGAGATGGGAGAATTACTGGGAGAAGTGTGAGGTGTTACAAGGAGAGTGTGTTGAAAAATAAAAAATTTCTGAAAAACTGTCTTGTACCTTTATTAGGTTGGAAAGTTTTCAGACTACCCTCGTAGTAAGCGTTATTGCACAATTTTATTGGAAATACAGTTGAACCTGATTTATCAAGAGAAAAGGAAAGATTACTTATAACTTAGAATTATGCACAAATGAGATGTTGATAATGCATCAGTTTTTTAAAAGGAGTACATTGGGCCTGCATGTGTAAAACTTCACAAATAATAAAGATATGTATGAAGGGAACATCATTTACAAATTGGACCTGCTTTAAACTATTCAGTTAATTTGGCTTGTTCCACTTTTCTCACATTACATACACACAACTCATTTTGTAAGATATATTATTGAACTTGGAGCTTTCTCACAACTTTTTGCACTGATGTAATGTAGCAGCCTGCGTTCATGAGGACCCAAGTTTGAATCCGGGTCAGGGTGAGTTATCTGAATAATTTTTTTTCCCCCAATATTTTCCGACACTGATGACTATGCAGATCATGTGCAAGTAATTCCTAAGTCAGAAGCAATTTCTGTTTGGTGTTTAGCCACCTCTCATATGAATTATACTTTCTGATGTAGTGTAGAATATTATGTTTTTCTTTTGTCCATAGCTGATTAAAGGCAACTGAGAACTGAACAACAAAACCAGTGTTCAACAGTAAACACCAGATATAGTATAGCAACACAAAGATTGTCCCTGTAAGGAATGTGCTGTGGGACAAGCACAGCAAATGTGTGTGGCAGAGAACGCTTGCTACACAGGGAGCACACCGTTAAAAAAATATGCGCCCTATTCACTCTGTACACTAAAACCGGGGAAGATTCATTCAGAAGCCGTCAGAATGTTTTTGAATGGTCTATAACTGTGCTGACATGGGGTGTCATAAACCTGTCCAGGGAGGGTGTGGAAACCTTCGCCAACCCCCCTGCGTCTCAGCTGTCGGAGACTATCTCTCCTGTGGAGGACTATACCAAAAATTATCCATTTATTGTATGTTGCTACGACACTGTTGTACTGAAAGTCATTAATATACAAGGTAACATCTCTGTCTTTTGTTTCAGTGGCTGAAAGTGGCTCGCTCAGCTTGCAACTTTGTCAGCAGCAATAGGGAAAATGCTTTTCGAGTTTCTTTTACTGGAGCGCATGCCAAGGGACGCAAGTGTAAAGAAGATGAGTAGTTGCAGAAGTGATTGTGTAAGAAGAGTATTTATATAAATTGTGTTGTTTTATTTTGTATTTACTGACCTTTAAGTAAATTATTATAAACAAGGAAACTTCATAATCATTATTTTGGTAAATCAACAGTGAAATATATGTCAATCCGAGACTATAACCTTGTGATGTACCAACTGGAAGAATGAAATTTAATAATTTCTTAATTCATTACAACTTCGGAATTTTCAAGTCTAATCATCTCGCAAATTCATAATTTCTTAACAAAGCACCCCTAAAAAGTAAACCAAAATACAGATATAATATAATTCCTTTTATAATGTGACTTACCAAAATGGATTAATAGCATCCTAATGTGGACCAAAATAGAATAAAATATTATAAAATGGTATTACAGAACTGAAGATAGGGACGATTAGCTCATTAAACATAATTTTAATGGTAAAAACTTAACTTTGTTATTCTTGTTGTGATTGTGAACCAGCATTAAGAACTCACCTGTCTATCTCCTCCTGCTTTCACCATTGCCATTATAACGTTTTCTGCTGACATAAATGGAAGTTCCTGTCTAATGTGTCGATCTATTACTTTTGGATAAACCACAAGTCCTTCAAAGATATTCTGAAGAGTCAGTAGTATGCTGTCAGCAGAGAGGAATGCCTCTGCCAAGGTTATTCGCCTACAAAATACAATGTCAATTAATTAATTAAAAATAAAATTAAAAAGCTTGAGTATTTCTTTGTAAACTCCACTGAAATAAGAAGTGATATTTAATATAATATACATTACATCAGCTTTTAATCAAATCTGCTAGGCAACATAGCCTATAAGACATGTTCAGGTAATTGTTTACTGAAGCAACTCAACTCACACTGCAATTTATTATTATGTATACTTAACAGAAAAAAATAGTACTTTGCTGAAGGAAATAAAAGTAGAATACAGTTTCCAGCTATATGGGCTGTGGTCCAGTCCACAACCTGGAGGTGTTAACTCTATTGGCCTTCTTTCATCACATATAATTATTAATTTCAAAGATAAGTGAAGTTTAGTCTATCCATTATTAAGTTTATTGTCTTAAGCTTATTGTCTTATCAAATCTGATCGTAGGGGAGGGGATCCGTCCCCTTCAGCTGCCGTGCTGCGGGTGATGCGGACCCTTAGCACTCGTGGTACCTCTAACATTACTAGAGGAACCTCGGGCCAAACTGCCAAGCCCCTGCCGTAGGGGAGTTGTTCGGATTGGGTTCGACTTGAGGGGGCAGAGGGTTGCCTAAGAAGTCCCAGGTACTAGACTACAGAGCTAAGGTGTGCTACATCACCAGGCGGCCCTACCGAGCTTTTCGGTAGTCTTTGCTGCGCGTGAGTGGTGTATACACTTCCACCCATCTTGAATGGAGGGGCTTTTCAGACTCAAGGTATTGCCCCAAGGAAAGAGCCCCGCAGCTATCCAATGTTCCCGGGTATGTAGAGGCCGGAGTCTTCGGACTCTAGGGTAGACCTCAGTTGAACATTTGTCTTATCAAATCTATTGCCCAGAATATCACCAAAGTAATGTAGATAAAATTAACAGAAATTTAAAAAGAGATCAAAGGAATACTTGTGATGCATCAAATAAAAATAAATGAATGTATGTGCAGTTTCATATCACTATACCAAACATAACAATCCTAAGACACACAACAAATCTGGATACTTATGAGAAGATTATAAACAGAAAATACAAGCAGTGCTTAGTGAATTTTGAATTGCTACCACCAAATCCAGTAAATAAATCATTCCATAGCTCCATATATTGAAAATCACTTCTGACAATGGCAACAACAGCTCCTGAAGGCATAAAAACTGTAAATGAATGTGTCTTAACTTCCAACTCATTTCATCCATATGAGCAATTTGTTTTATGACAGTCACTCTGACAATGGGCAACAATGAGTGGTGGTAAGCCAAAATAATTCCTTTTAGTTTTAGATTGAAGTTAAGATAGTATGACCACACTCCAAAAATGTGCAATGTCAACACTGCTGAGTACGTATTACCCGGAGAAGGCGACTGCTGTCCTGCTAGAGCAGCCAAAAGCAGCCGCACTAACACAACGACAACATGAATACGTCATGAAATGCTGTACAGCTGGTTTACATTTAGTAGTGCATGTAGTATTCATATGCTCATGATTGAACGTAAAGCAACTAAAGTTATTCATGAGAAGCTTAGCATGTTATTTATTATGTCATTAAATTTTGTGATGAAGAGAAGAAAAAAGGTCTGAAATTAACCAATTATAAATGTGACTGAACAAGACATCACTTCTACCGGCTATGGCAAGACAACTATATGTAAGATTAGAAAGGAGGATATGCTTGAAAATAGTGTGATGAACAAAATTAAATCACCTCCAAGATTGGTAAACCTCCTGCAAATAAACTTGCTAAGCATGAAACACCTAAGTGCATATTTAGAACAAAATATCAGCAGTATTACAAGGTTAAAAAGAAATGCTCATACTGCCAAAATTACAACTTTTGTAAAAACGTAATTAATTTTACTGGGTGTAAAGAAGTACTACGAAAATAGTGACATCTGTTGGATGTCAATTTTAAAGTATAAAAATAAAAGAAGTGTACTGAGCAAACACCCTGATGTCCAGAGAGCATACATCTTAGAACACAAATATTCAATGAATGCAGGGAAAATAATAATCTAGTGAAACCTGGATTCACACCCATACACTGTTTTCAAGTGTTGGCAGATGTTCCAGGAATGTATGCAAATGACTATGCTGAACAGTATCTTATTATTCTGCATACTGTCTAGGAGAGGGATTTATTCCATTTACAATTCCAAATTCAAAGCATCTGACTACCACAATGAAATAAAGTACTGAAACTATTTCAAATGGTTCCAAAACCAACCAATGCTTAGATTAATCGGAAAAACTATTTGTAGTCGGTTTATTGACACTTCGTCACTTACATTTTTATATTATACTAGTTTCGGAAGCCATTGCCTACATTTTAAATCTTTCTCCAACTAGTGTCTGTTTTCATCTGCTCTCCTCTCTCTGGCGAAGGAACTATGAACTTCTTTGTCAAATTAACCTACTGGTGAAGTTCATAGTTCCACCACCAGAGAGAGGAGAGCAGATGACAACAGACACTAGTTGGAGAGAGGTTGAAAATGGAGGCAATGGCTTCTGAAACTAGTCCCTTGATAATATAAAAATGTAAGTGACAAGCGTCAATAAACCAACAAATAGTTTTTGTGATTAATTTTGATGTCACTGTTACTATATTCCTCCAATCATGCACATTGTTTAGATTACTGCAAAGGAGCATTGTTATCATTGATAATGCTCCATATCACAAAAACGCAGACAATAAACTGCCCTCAATCAACAATTTAAAGTAAGAAATACAAGAAACAACAGCATGTCATTTAACCCCAAAATGACAAAAACATAACTTCTCATTAGTCAAAGCAGTACAGACAAAATGTGTGTGTAGTGTTTACCGCCCTCTTTTACTACATATAGCACCGCAGGCGATGACACTGATGATACATGAGATGAAGATGGAGCACCGGTGGAATGAGATGGGGGGAAAACCGGAGGTCCCAGAGAAAACCCACCCCAGCGCCATGTTGTCCACTCACTTTGTGGTCGCCTGGGATCGAACCCGGGCCGCCTTGGTGAGAGCCAAGCGGTCTAACCACTGAGCCACGGCGCGGCCGTACAGACAAAAGCAAACCTTCTTCACTAACAAATTATTCTTGGCTTCTAGTAGAAGAACTCACTAAATCTCTTAATTTCTTTGCCACCCATACAGTATTTTGCTCTTCTACCTCATTTAATGACTTTTTTTAAAATGATAACTAAAACTTTATTTTGGTTTACTTAATTACCTTCTTTTTTACAACATCTTTCATTTACAACCTTGAAGGATAATAGGAATATTTAAAGTCTGCTATGGTGGCATAGAGATTTGAACCCATGATATTTGCTGTGAATGTTGGCATGCTAATCTACACTGGTACACTGAAAGATAAAGTATGCATCTTTCGAAAAGCACCTTGTTTACCAATTTCCTGTATGAAATACACTACAAGTATCTTATGGATTAAACAATTCTCAATATATTAGCTTGAACAGTTGCTGAGTTGGATTTATGAAACTAATTTCACTTACTTAAATTTAAAAATATTCCATATTTAAATTCAATAAGTTGATTATGCATGCTTGGAGGAATTCAGTAACAGTGATGTCAAAATTAATTGAAAAACTATTTTTAGTCAATTTTTTAACACTTTGTTACTTACATTTTTATATTATTGTCACAGAGGCATTGTTGTACCACTACCACAAGCCGCAGCTGGCCATGTGGGCAAGCGCTGAACGCTTGCTGACAGAGAAAGAAACAAAGAGAGAAAATGACAGAGAGATGTCTGGATAGTTCCGCCTTTGTCTCGCTGTGTCGCAAGTGATCGACTGCATTCTAGAACAATGACTGGAGGTATAAAAGCCCACTAAGTGTTAGAGCGGAGTCAGTTGTGCAGTTGTGCGAGAGCGAGTAAGGGTTACTGAACTGCGCCGCAGTGAATTCTTTTGTTTGTTTATGTGCAGCTGAGGAGACAACCTTGAAGACTGCTGTTGTGTATGTCACATCATTTTTATTGCAAGGGATGTACAAAGTTACTGTTTACTACAATAAAGAGCATTTTAAATTTCTGCAAACAAGATTTTTAATTCTACGAATGCACAAAGTCACATTATTCAATGACTAGTTTCAGCAGCCGTTTCTCCTCTATCCAGTTGAAAATGATAGAGGTTGAAAATGGAAGCAACGGCTCCTGAAACTAGTAACTCAATAATATTAAATGTAAGTGACAAAGTGTCAAAAAACCAACTACAAATAGTTTTAAAGTTAAGTTGATGCCACAAATCCATTCAAGCTACTGTTTCACTTCATTATTTGCAACTTTTAACCAGTAAGTCAATTGTGAATACACAACCTGTTGGCAGAATCATCCAGCGTGCGCTCAAACCACTGTGTTCCAGCAGTGTGCAGAGTGTTTGCATGTAGACTCATGAGATGACGAGCAATTGAACAAGCTCGTTCACTGCGCATAGGATTGCGCTTATACGGCATTGCACTTGACCCAATTTGAGTTTTTTCAAAAGGTTCTTCTATTTCCTTCATATTTGCCAGTAACCTGATGTCAGAGCAAATCTGCAATAACAATATATATTTTAATTAAGAATTCAATAATGACAGAGTATGAGGTAAACAGAACAAAAAATGAGTGCATTCATATGACCTTAACTATCTTTTCTTATACAAATTAATTGCTACTCAGAAAAATGATGTCAAGTGCTCCATTTTAACTTCTAGTAAAGTAGATACAAATTCATTAACTGTATATGAAATAGCTTATTAAATTACATTAACTATAAGAGGTTTCTGACATTCTCTATGCATATAAATTTCAAGAAAACAGCAGTTAATAGACAGACCTTATGTACTGTAGCACCAAGGCTACTTAGTGTGGCCACACATTCTACATCCACTTTACGACTGTAAGTCTGGCCACAAATAATAAAACTGGATTCAAACCCAGCCATCTGAGTGACAAGCTGGTCCAAAGCCTTCACTTTATCACCATCACCATCAAAAAGCTGCATGAATGAAGCTTGAGTTCCTGTTGTACCCTTAACACCACGGAAACGGAGGTCATTCCTTGCACGAGATAATGCACGTTCATCTGCAACCAAGTCCTGCAGCCACAGACAAGCACGTTTTCCTACTGTTGTTAGTTGTGCTGGCCTGGAATTGAAAAAAAAACAAAGGAAATTAGGTTTCTGCAAATACACAATTATGATGAAATGTACTGACTAAATGCTCAAGATTTTAAGGAACTAAGGTCATTTTACTTATCTCACAAGTAAAGTCCATTCTTTTGATTTTGGTGTTTTGGAAAATTTATTGGGTTTCTTTGGTTTAGCAATGCTATTTACAGATGCCACAGCACCGCAGGCGAGCCACGGCTAGTGTTGCATACATTACGAGCAGAATCAGTCTTCAGTTGTTAATAAACAATCACAAAATGGAGACAACAAAGTTTGAACTTAGAGTACTTCTAAAACACTATTGGAAACAAGATTATAAAGCTTTTGCTGCAGCTATAAGAATATGTGAAGTGGAAGGAGAAGGTATCATTAGTGAGGATGTGGCACAACAATGGTTCCAACATTTCAAAAATGGAGATAAAAACCTGAAGATTTACCAAGTTCTGGAAGACCTAAAGTATGGAATACTGACGATACATGCCAAGTTTAGCGACAAAATCTGCAAAAAAAAAAGTACTCGTAGCAAATGTAACATACGAGGATCAGCTGATAAGTCCCAGGCCATTAAAAAAAAAAAAAAAAAAAAAAAAAAAAAAAAAAAAAAAAATTAACTTTTGAAGATAGAAGAATTTTCTGGGCTCAGGAGTTGTGGTCTGATGGAGTTGGAACATCCATACGTTTCGTTCACGACTGTAGTGAACATCATCAGTGGTGGCGTGCTCTGACTCTTCTGGGTGAAATTTCAGTTTCAGTTTTCTGAGCCCAGAAAATTCTTCTATCTTCAAATTAGACTCCGGCCGTGAAAGCTTACAATTATTCCTTTAACAATTTTTTATTTCTTAACGTAATCTCTAAAATGGCTAATACATTTGTCATATCAGTGTTCTAATTTAATTAAACTATCTCTGTAGTACAATTTATCATGGTCATCAAAATACCTGTTTACCACATCAGTGATCACATTGCTGTGAAATCTTCGTCCTCCAAGAGGTTTGAGAACCGGTGATAAGTCACTGGGTGCTAGATCTGGCGAATAGAGTGGATGTTCAAGCAATTTGAACTTCAATTCACACATTTTTTTTTATTGCAACGACTGAACAATGGGCCGGAGCATTGTCGTCAAGGAACAAGATTTCTTTCTTTACCAAATGAGGTCTTTTTCTTTTTACCTTATCACTCAAACGTTGCAGTAAGCTTGTGTAGTAGTCACCAGTGATACTTTTACCCTTTTCCAAATAATTAATAAAAATAGTTCCCTGTACATCCCAGGAAACACTCGCCATAATCTTGTTATTTGACAAACTTGACTTTGTCTTTTTTGGAGTTGGTTCACCTGGCGCAGTTCACTGCTTTGACTGTGATTTACTTTCTAGAGTGTAGTGATTGATGTATCTAAGTTTCATACATGGTAATAAGACATCTTGAATATTCACTAGAATTTTTTTGTAAATTTAGCTTACACAACCAAATACATGTTAACAATGATTAACCTACAAATCAAGTATTGCAAAAAATATATTATAAAATAAAAAGAAGCACACTTACTGCAGATGTGTAAATCCTAAAGTGGGTAGACTTCTGTACTGTTCAGCAAACTGAGCCAATCTGTCTATACAATTTGCAAGTCTTGGTAGTAATATATCAAAACCATCTCTCAAAATGATCAGATCCTGCAAAATGTCAAACATTCAGACCACCATATTTAAAATATATATCCTTTGTTGCATTCACTTGACTTTCTCCACTAGCTCTTCTGTAAACAAATCCTATTTGTCTCTTGTTAATTCAGTACATTTACACCATTTGTAGTAGCACAATACAGAAGAAAATGTGATTGTCAAATGTTTTAAAGAGCTGGACAGTATGTGACTGCTTTGAAATTCCATTCTCTTTACACAACTACAGAAAACAAATGAATAATGACTTCTGATTTAGGAACAGTATAACTATTTGAAAAGAAAAAGGAATACCTAATAAGAAATACCTATAACTTGACAGTTACTATTATCTGTCACAAATGATTTACATACTTTGTTAAGATCCTCCAAATTTGAAATAACATTCATGAGATTTCTTAATCCTGAGTAACAAATAAATCATCCCAAAAATATGCAATATGTCCTCTTTATTCTGAATGACTTTTGAACAATTACTCATTTGTGACAGATAAACAAAGTGTTACTGCATAAAAAATGTACATTTGATTAAAGGGTGCAATTTATATAAACTACATCTTTCTTACTTTAACTTTTCCAGTATACTGATTGCTACTGAATAGAATTTTTAAATACTACGCTTTTCTCAAGTACAAAATTCTTCTTTATTTTTTATCTTGTTTACACAATGAGAATGGAGTTAAGAAGACGTCACATAGCAACCAGCTATTTAAAACATTTCCCAGGACTGGACTGGACTGGACTGGACCAAGCTATGGAGGTTATTCAACAGGGAGGTCCAAACTTGTAATATTGTACAAAAGTGAATCGAGAAGATATTGACACATTGCTTCACTCACACTGTTTATTCACAGGACATGTTTCAAGAGCTTTTGCTCCTATCATCAGCTGATACTCGATTAGTGTAAGTTGTAGTGGTTTCCTCTTTCTCCGTATTGTCAATAGATGGCGTGATGTACTTGTCAAAGATGTCCGGTGGTGGAGTTTCAAAATTCATGACTCTATGACGATTTTTGTTGATGAAGATTTTTTCCCATACGGAAAGGTCTATGGGGTGATTAACATATTTTATTAGAGATGTTTCCAAGTTGATGTCATGTCTAGTATTCAAAAAATGAAAAGCCACTGCTGATTTTTCTGTTTCACCATTTTTAATGTTTCTTAGATGTTCTTTAGTTCTGATGTTAATATTTCTTTTTGTTTTTCCTATATAAATTTTAGGGCAAGTTTCACATTTGATCTCATAGATTCCTGGTTTTTCTTTGGTAGTGATTGAATTTTTGGGAGGGCCTTTTAACAAATTTCTGATATTAAACCTATTTTGAGGTGCAAGAGTTATGTTGTGTTTTGAGAAGATTTTTTGGAATTTGTTATAGGCTGATGGGTGGAAGGTGAATTTTTTAAAAAGTTTTTTCTCTTTTTCTCCTGTAGGTTCTAGGGTGGTGGTTTCTTTTATTTTCTTAGCTTTGTTGAGTCTGTTAACTGTTTTGTCTACTAAATTTGGGTTGAAACCGTTGGATATAGCTACTCTTTTTATGTGTAGGTATTCTTCTTGATAATCTTCTCTGTTTAGTGGAAAGTTGATCATCCGAAAGATTAAACTGTTGAAAATGGCATATTGGTGTTGTTTTGGGTTGAAACTGTTGTTCTTAATGTAATTATCTGTGTGTGTCGGTCTCCTGTAAATACCAAAGGTGAGTTTGTTGTTCATTTTTTTGATCTTGATGTCCAAAAAGGGGAGCACACCATCCTCTTCTGTTTCCAATGTAAATTTTATAGCTGGATTTTGTATATTCAAAAGTCTAAGACCACCTTGTATGAGTTTTTTAGGTACTATTGCAAAAATGACGTCAACATAGCGATACCACACTTTGAAATAATTTGGAAAAGTTTTTGTGATGTGTGTTTCAAAAGCACTCATAAATAAATCTGCCCAGAAGGGAGACAATGGGTTGCCCATAGCTAGGCCTGTTTTTTGTTTATAGATCTGTCCATTAAAGCTGAAAAAATTTTGATTGATACAAATTTCTGTAAGTTGTGAAAGTTCTTCTATTTCTTCAGATGTTATTTGTATTGATTCCAGCCATTTTTTGAGAAGTGGAATAAGCTCATTGGTAGGTATACTTGGATATAAAGAAATGACGTCAAAGGAAACTAAAGCATCTGTAGAGTTGATCTTTGTGTCCTTCAGGAGATTTAACAATTCAAACGAGTTTTTGATACTTAAATTTTCAAATTTTGTGAAGGATCTGAAGATTTGAACCAGCCATTTTGATAGTTGGTAAGTGGGTGCATCAATGTTATTAATTATTGGTCTGAGGGTAATTTCAGGTTTATGTATTTTGGGTAAACCATATATGTATGGTGTTTTTGGATTGTCTATTTTATTGTTCAATTTATCTCTTTTAGTCATGATTTTACTGTTTTTAATTGCTAATTCCACAGATTTGCATGCTTTCTTTAATGGATTGTTTTCTAGTTTAACAAATTCTTTTCCGTTTAAAAGGTTGTCCATTTTTTTGCGATAGTCTTCTTCGTCCAGTATTACTATTTTGTTACCCTTGTCTGCTTTTGTTTAGATTACCGGTTTTTCATTTAAATTTTTGATTAAATTTTTATATGAATAACTTTTTGAATTTGTGTTTTGAATATGATCTAGAGTTTCTATGCACTGTGTTCTGATCGTAGATTTTTTATTATTATTTTTATTGAAACGGCCATCCTCTGTCACATTTCACCCCATCCTTCCCTACTTGTGGACATAGGTACTGTACATCAAGTTTGGACTTCCGTGCTGAATCCCCTCCCTAACGTATCTCAATCCAAAGGTACATAACACTTTAATAAAACTAAACATTTGAAATAGCAGAATCTAAACATTATTTTCTTTTGAGGTAAGATTAATAAAGCTAATTTATTTGACGGTTTTATGTTATAATCATATTTACGAGAGTGGGTCAAAAAGTAATGCCTCCTTTTTTTCCTCTTTTAATTGCCAAGAAAATTGAATCCAATTTATATAGCTTGAAAACTACAACATTGACGATTAAACTGTCACTATTCAATATAATCTCCGTCCTTTTCCACAGTTTTGGTCCACCTTTTAACTAGGGCATGTATTCCAGTGTGGTAAAACACACGGTCTTGCTTCCTAAGCCATTGACGTACGGACATTTTCACAGCCTCCTCATCTTCAAAATGAATCCCACGATGAGCTTCCTTTAGTGGCCCGAACAGATGGAAGTCTGATGGTGCCAGGTCAGTGAGGTAAGACTTGCCATCCCAATTTCTCAATTTCTGCAGTGGTGTAACAGCTGGTGTATGGTCTTGCATTGTCATGCAAAGAACATCCGCCATAGTTAATGTTGGGCGAACTCGGCGAAGACGTGCTTTCAGCTGTTTGAGAGTTCTGACGTATTGGACAGAATTTATTGTGCATCCCTGCTCCAAAATATCAATCATAAGCACACCCTCTGCATCCCAAAACACTCTCGCCATAACGTTCCCTGCCGACCGCTGAGTTTTGTATTTTTTTTTTCCTTCGGTGACGTGTGATGCCATTCCATTGATGCCTCTTTAATTCAGGTTCAAAAAAATGAACCCACGTTTCGTCTCCAGTAATAATTTTTTCCAGAAACTCCTCTCCGTCAAAATTGAAGCGCTGCAAGTGTTTGGAGGCTATTGTTTCCCTTGTTTCTTTGTTTTGGCGGTTAACATTCTTGGTACCCAACGTCAACAAACTTTTGAGCAACCCAGTTGTTGAATAATCGTCATCACACTGCCTTTACTGATGGAGGTAATGCGACACAATTCACCTGTTGTTACCCGGCGATTACCACGAATGATGTCATCGGCTCGCTGAATGTTGCATGGAGTCACTGCAGTCACCGTCCTGCCGCTTCGCTTTTCATCTGCCAATGGTGTTTGCCCTTCAGCTTCGTTACAGCGACGAACCCATCGTCTAACAGTGCTGACATCCACCGTTGCATCACTGTACACATTTTTTAGCCTTTCGTGAATGCGAATTGGCGTTTCACCTTCCGCAGTCAAAAATTCAATCGCAGAACGCTGTCTAATACGAATGTCGAAGTCAGCTAATTTGCAAGAGGATGCAGTGCTGCCACCTGTTGACTTAGGAAGTTACTACTGCAGGGGATGGGAGAAGAAGGTTTGAGGAATTGCACCAAATTCAAAGTTTTCACATAACTTACTTATTTAAGGGGGAGATAGGAGTCATTACTTTTTGACACACCCTCGTATGATGAAGATCTTGTATCATTTGTCTTAAGATGGTACACTCACCGTGTTGTCGCCAACATAGCAGGAGGTGGCGCCCAAGTGAATGACGGGAGCAGCACGAGGACACTGAGCAGCAAATACGTGCACGTGAGCCATGACATCGTGGCGCGTCAGACGTTCTTCTGCAGCAGCTTTTGGAAAGTCTATGTCCATCACGTGCGCCTCCATCTCGGTGATCTGCTCAGCCGAGATATCCAGACCCAGTTCCTGAAACGATAACACACATGAGGGAGGGAACAACTCGGCAGACACGCTACAGGGACGGGCAAAATCACATTAGTCACGTTCAAAGTTCAACTAGATCACAATACTGAACTCATACTGTATTTGGGATATGAAAGGTTATTATACACAAGCCACTGGTTTTGTCGCTTGATACAAAGGTAGTTTGATTCCCTCTTATTTTTTCTGATCACAATATTCAATCACGTTAAATCGAGCGAATAAAAATTACGGAGCAACGCCTACAACCCCGCTGTTGCAACTCTATCAAGTGATATTAATTAGAAAAGCTGTAAGATATCAACATGCCCTCACGTTATTATGACTACAAATAAAGGGCTGTGAGTTTTTTGTTTTTCTTAAATGGAATTTTTCTTTTTTGTTTTTCTTTTTTCTCTACTCCTCCAATCCTCGGATCTGATAACGTACAAACAAATGTCCATTCAAACTACAATTTAAATTTATTACGACTTTACTGCATGTGTACTGAGTAAAGGATAACACATCATTACTTCAAATTGAGTAGGTTTGAAATTAAACAATACAGTAGGCTACTTCAATATGTGGCTTTGGATTGTACAAATACAGACAAAAGCTAAGTTAATAAGGATAACAATGCTTACTTCATTACAAAATCTTCCTAAAAGTAATTAGTCATGGCACAACTTCCAGAAAGACAAGGAAGTGATGATTGGCTATGGTGATAGGAGGAGGTTTGTGTCTTGTTTAATGAAATGCATCCAGAACGTAGGATTACTCATTCTAAAGTAAGCAAAATTTGAAACAATTGAATGAAACTGGAAGTGTTAAAAATAAGTTCAAGTCTGGAAGGTCATTACTGATGATGATAAAGCTTTTGATGTTTTGTTATCAGTGGAAGAACACCCACATTTATCTACTTGCCAGCACATTATGGAAGGCAGATGGTGAATTACCTAAATCATGAATTTCCAGGAAGATGGATTGGCAGAAGAGGAAGTATTGAATGGCCGCCAAGATCACCTTAGACTGTTTCTTGTGAGGATATTTGAAGTGGAGGGTTTACAAGAACCGACCAAGAGATCTTGAAGGAGTTAAAACGAAGAATTGGACAAGAAATACAGCTGATCAGACTAACAGAGTTGCTGCAAACATTAACTAATTTCAACGACAGACTTTGGCAGTAATTGTGAGCAACTTTTGAAGTAAATTCATCCATATTTAACATCTTGAAATTCTGATGTAGTTTTTGTTGTTGTGTTGCCTGCTTTCTACCTATAGGATATGTGCTGTTATCCCTCTAATACAATATGCTTCCAACTTGTCGAGAAAAATATTATGATTACCTAACGTAGTCAAGAGCTTTTGTGAGGTCAAAAAATAAAGTAGCAGTTTTTAAATTTATTTTCTAAAGGATTTGGTAAATGTTTTGCACATACTATTATTGCTGAAATTGTTGACTGTTGTTTCCTAAAGTCAGGTTGCGAATCTGAAATAGTATTATTTTGATCTAAAAATTTATAAACTGTAAAGTATTACTTTTTCAAAAGTAATGACAAGTAGAGAAGTTAATGTAATTGGCCTGTAGTTTAGATATATAGGTCTAACAGTCTTGCGCGGTGGTCCACCCATCGGGTGCGGATTTTAGGTCCCGGGTATAGGACCAGGGCGGCTGGGGATGCCGAGATGCTGACCACATCTCCTCCCAGTATCGGTTGAATGATCGCCCACCTCTACCGTGCGTAAGTGGGCGTGAGACCGCCAGTCAGGTTGGTAGAATTTCAGAATTTGAGAATTGAGTACATCCGAGCCACTTGCAGCTTATCGAATCTTTCGTTTTTTGAGTTATGATTTTCACACGCGCACACGTACGCGGGGGCACATTTTACCAAAAATGTTTTCTTGGGGTCGGAAACCATGCATTCTGGATATCCGGATTTTGGATGGAACGTAATTCTTTCCCTGACTTACTACAGGTAGTAAATAGTGCATTCCTGAGCAATGACCAGTTGTGCAAAGCCTAAGCAATTTTATTTTCTGGGAAACGAAGACTTCATCATCAACACAATCTTATCGCGCATGCGTGAAGCTTCGATAAGATATACTAGTCCAGATGAATATGATCCGAAATACATGACTGTCTTATGTCTCAATATTGTGTGGGGCCGTTACAGATAAGGTTATCTATGTCATCCTGTGCCCATCTTGCACTCAACGCTGACCACACCCTTCTAACAACCTGATGCTATCCTTAATTTCGTTGATAGTGGAATGCTATATGCCACCCGATTAACAAGTCAAGTGAAATTTTAAAAAAACAACTTCACAAATATGGATATAGCGACAATAGCGTCAATCTTCATTAAACTATTAAAATTGGTGAGTATATTTACAGTATTTTCTTGTTTACTCAAAGTTGCGTGCCGAACTTCACTACCCTTTACATGTAACATTTATCGAACATTTTAATTTTCTCAAAAAATGGTTTTGATTAAATTATCGCATGTTTAAGACAATTCCTTGATAAATGGAAGGTATATCTTGAATTTTCTGGAACTAGCCTGTGAAATACTCTTCCATTCTAAATGACTTTCCTGTAACCTATTTTTTAATTGCATTTCTAAGATAATGCGTGTTATTCGCTTAATTTTTACAGTAACGCCTACGTTTGTTTACATCTTATGTATGTATAAAGAAATGTGACTGCAAGGTACGTTTGTTAATTTATCTCCCAAACAATGCATTTTATAACAAACATTCCAGATTCTTTACAAAAATGCTACTTGTTCTGTAAATTTCATAACTTTTTAGCATTTAAATACTTCCTATTTGTGTGCTAAGAAATACACATTTAATTTGTAATAATAATAATAATAATAATAATAATAATAATAATAATAATAATAATAATAATAATAATAATAATAATAATAATAATAATAATAATAATAATAATAATAATAATAATAATAATAATAATAATAATAATAATAATAATAATAATAATAATAATAATAATAATAATAATAATAATAATAATAATAATAATAATAATAATAATAATAATAATAATAATAATGGTTTATTCACTTATAGACATGACATACGTGTTTCAAGTTTCGTCGAAATAGTTTACATATTACAATATTTAGTTACATACATCAAGATTTACAAATTTTACAGAGCATATACAGAGATTAATAAATAATGTAACTGTCTTTATGGTAAAAAGAAAAACAAACAAACAATTTTGGGTTTTCCCTTTCTTTGAGGAGGGTCTCGCGGTTCTTCCTTAAAACTTTATTTTCTTTTATTTCTGATTTTCGATTTTTACAGATGTACTTATCAAACTTGAGCAAACCTAGTGACGTAACACAGTTCCTTTACATTAATAATTGCACAACAATAATATATATTAGGGATGGGTCGATAGCAGTTGTTCTCCATACTCGACATCCGATCCGTCATTTCTACTTCCGGTTTTTGGAAGGAAGTGAGAACTAGAGTACAAGACATGGGTAGGAGATATGGGCAAGTATCGAAGAAAAGAAATCTTTGAAATTTTATTAGCAATTAAAGACAGAATGGGGTAGGGAAAAATATATAGATCAATGTGACAACACTGGAAGAGAAGGCATAGCATGGATGAGAGTAGGAATAATATATCTAAAAGGGTTGAGAAGTAATGAGGTAGGGATATGTGAATTTTGTGGAGATGAAGAGAGCACTGTTCATTAACTGGTAGACGGTAAGGAGTTAACAAATTACAGGAGAAAAATATGGGATAAGAAATGGGACAGTGTAAGCAAGGACGTATGTTAACGGGGATGGGAGAAAAGAAAAATAGATGTATAGGAGATTTCTTATATAGGATAAGAGAAAAGTGGATTAGGGTAAAAGAAGTGAAGGTCAAGAAGAAATGACGTCAAGCTGCTCAGGAATACCAAAGGCTTATAGCCAGGGGACCTGAGTCAGTGAGTAAATCTTAGGTCAGCAATTTCATGTATTTGTACAGGAGGTATAATACGGCATGTTCTAAGTTCAATTTTATTGTATTGAATTTGTAATGCATACTGTAGAAATAAATAAATATCAAATACTTTCAGTTTCAATACAAGAACTGTATAATGCCAATAAAATTAATTAGGTGCACATATTTAATAAGACAAAACTTAAAACCATCAGTGTTGTTACTTTTGAGCTCTACATTAGACATTTAAAAGCAAAACAGTCCAATTTTACAAGTTTTTGTTCAAAAATAGCATTTTCGCTGTTTCAGGGTCAACTCCACTTCTTTTTCTGTCACACATGAGTCCTACTGTGTTAAATAATCTTTCAGAGAAAACTATTGTAGTGGAATACTCAAATATTTAGCGGTTAATTTGTTTAGTTTGGGAAATTATGAATTCGTTTTCCAGTAATGCAGTACACTAGAAGGAGGAGGTGAGAGGAGATATGTAGTGATTTCGGCCGCGCCGTGGCTCAGTGGTTAGACCGCTTGGCTCTCACCAAGGCGGCCCGGGTTCGATCCCAGGCGACCGCAAAGTGAGATTTGTGGTGGACACACGGCGTTGGGGCGGGTTTTCTCCGGGACCTCCGGTTTCCCCCGCCATCTCATTCCACCGGTGCTCTATCTTCATCTCATGTATCATCAGTGTTACCGCCTGCGGTGCCGTATGTAGTAAAAGCGGGCGTTAAACACTACACACACACACACACACACACACACACACACACACACACACACACACACACACACACACACACGTAGTGATTTCTTGTTGGGAACTGTTAACTGACAGTTGACACACGATTAATTTCTTGTGTACAGTTACCACATTCTTGGCAACTTCTCGGGCTTTGTAATGTTCCACTTGAAGCAATAATATTTTGTGATTTTAAAATAAATTAAAAATTACAGAATCGCCACCGAAGTATCGAAAAAGTATCGAATTTTTTTTCTGAAGCATCGTTCGATGTCGATATCATGCAGACACATCCCTATATATACTGAACTCTCAATCTAGTAAGTAAATAGCTGTATTGTAGGGAACATTTTAAACTATCACATCGGAAAAAAGTATATTTATATTACGAAGTGAGAGAGAGAGAATTTGTTGGTATGTAAGGTAACCTCATTGCTTGAAAGTTATAGAAGAAAGTGCTTATGAAGGCAGTGACTTTATCTGAGAATACCATGGAGTAGAACAATGTTCTACCTAACAAACAGATAGAGGTGTCGCTGAAGAGTCATCCTTGTCCAAGAAGGAGTCATTCCGGGACTCTGTCCCTTACTGGCATTATGATGGATTTATAATAACAGACGTTGGGTAGAGGGTATCACAAGCTGTAGGATGAAAGACAGGACATGTTGTTAATTATAGGAGACCTTTGAGATTATAGTGGGCCTAAGGTGAGTCTAGGAGGCTTGTAGAATTCCCTAATACTCGTAGTTTCTATTTTGTAGTTGTTACTCTACACAATATAAAAACAAACGCCGTTTGCATTTGAATATATGGAATATACATAGATGGCCATTATGTAACAAACAAAAGACATCTTAAAAAGTGGCAATAGATCCTGTTAACTGACATTTATTAATGTAAAATTGTATCAAAACCTTTGAATAATCTGCCTTCTAATCCAGTAGATGTGTGTGCTTGCGTTGTCGGTTGCCAATCCTATTTCCTTTGTACTTAGGTTGCAATCAAGTTTGTTAGCTAAATAACTGTATGAAGAGACAACCCGCTAACATAAGATATCAAAAAACTGATATTGTATATTAACTGTCAGTGCGGAATATTATTTCGTTGTATCGTGTATGTTTACAATTGCTGCATTATGTAAAATTAATATCTTTAATATTGTATTACTAAATAACTGCGGGACCCTTTAAAATGTTATGTTGTAAATGCATAAAAACTGCTGGATTCTTCCACTGCAAAGGGCATTTGCTGAAGTTGGAAGAGTGTCGGGAGAGATTGAGGTAGTCACATGTTCTATCAATGTTTCACCTTCCTTTGCGTGAATATTGGGGGTTCCTTAGTTACCTGGAATAGTCACGACTAAACTAAATCCAGTTGTTATTTCTGGCGGCTCTTTAACTCAACAATCCATTTCATTCTGGAACTGAAGTGAGGTAAAATGGACAGGAAAGGTAGCATTTGCCTAGCGACACTAGGGATCGAAACGACGGCCTACCGAATGCACGTCTCACTCAGTTGCGCTGAACAAAGTAAAATGACCGACTCGTATTTAGTTTTCTACTTTACTCATCATTACTTTCTTCTTTTCTTTATCTCTAAGGCCTGGATCATCGTGGCTGTATCTTTTTTTCTGATGATGCTAGAGGAATATTATTTAAAAATATACGTCTCATAACATTCTAACTGAGATGTATGGGCCTTTTTGCATTATTATCTGATAGGGGATTGTTTTATAGGTTAGGTAATTTAAAGTCACTTTTAACAAGAAAAATAATCCAGAATTTGTCATTTTTCGCGAGTTTGGCCGCATTATTCTTACAAATAACGTTTCAGAACCTTAAAATCTTAAATTCTTGCAAATTTATTAGAATCTGGCTCTATATGTTAAACGTTTGGGCTTGATTTACGTTTATTAAGACAGATTTATCCTCTAAAAGAGTGTGAGGTAAATCTACCTGCTACTTTTGAGGTTCGCATCATTTAGTCTTTACACAGCAGGAGCGAGTGGCTGAGGGTAATGTTTGTATTCCATTATGTCCAAGTTGAAAATTGACGCTCAATCGGTTACAAGTAATGTAAGTCGTGTGGAAGACAACTTGCCTTTGTTAAAATGGGAAATATGATTAACAAAAACAGTGCTGATGTAGTGACAAGGAACAACTGCAACATTTGTTGCTTTTGTGGCGAATAGTCTACGTCAAATATACAAACTACCATTACACTTTTTGCACATGTCGATTGTCATTTTTTATATATTGATCGTTAACTCATTAGTGACGTGTTTTGTTCAGATGTTTAACCACTTCAAAATACATTCATTTTTGCTTAAATAAATTGTGGAATACGGTAATCATATTATAAAGAATAACACGTAATGCACTATTTATTTAAGCAAAAATAACTCCATGTTGAGTGGTTAAACATCTGAATACAACAAGCTGAAAGTCAATATAAAAATGGCAATCGACATTTGCAAAGGGCAAATATAACGTGTTGTTTGTGTATTTAGAGTAGGTTACTCGTCATACTTTAAACATGCTCCACTGACAATAGACGGTCGTTCAAGTTCGAAAACTTACGCAAGTTGCTTGTAATGTATTCAGTAGTATATGTAAGAAAATCAACAAATGAAGGTGATTTCTAAGTAACTCTTTGTTCTTTTAGATCACTGTAATACATTTTAAGATCATAAAATCATTATTTTTTTATATTCTTTAGGTTATCACATTTCATTTTTCAGACTATTCACAATACAAACAGAGCATTGCGTCACTTGTTCTCTCCTACGTAGATTAACGTGTTATCTTATCGACAGCAAGCAGAGGCGGTGTCGACTAGGCAAGATATCGACTTTTATCCCAGATTGTAATAAAACGTTATCTGCGCAAACAGCACCAAAACTTCCCGCTATATACGCATTAAACGACTCTAGAAATGTGACCCGACTGTAAATAACAAGCCCAGGATATTTAAAAATCTTATTCTTCTGTCTGTTTCTGTGTAGAAACGGTTTAATTACATATTTCCTTGTAGTTAGAATGGGTGTATAAATATAGAAGATCTTAATTAGTCGGTCTGAGTAGCTTACTTAATTCATTGAAAACATCAACTGTCCCTGGCCCATTCTTGTACTCCGGTAAGGTTAGGTCAGGGGATCTGGGGGGCCCACAGACCTTTTGGGTTTATTCGATTATCAAAGAAACTACAAGAGAGAGTGTACAGGAATAGGCCACAGACAATTGATGTTCTCAAGGAATTCATTGAACCGAAATAAGTAACATTGGCGAGGTTACTCTCCGTTAAACTTGAGAGAATATGGTGAGACGACTACAAACATGTATAGATGCTGATAGAGGACACGTCCAACATTTTCTCTGAGATGTAAATAGTGTAATGTAATCTCCCAATTGTGTATTATATTCTCCAAAAGGTGTACGTGTGTACTATTATTGGTTCAAAAGTTATGGCCTATTGAAATGGTTCAGCTTTATATGGATCATACTATATCTTTCTCATCTCCATTATCTCTTTATTATTCTATAACAACTTAATGCTTTTCTATTTTCTAGCACTTCCCATATTTCTATATCCTCAATTCTGGTTCTATTTTCCAAAAACCATCTATATTCCCATTTTCTAGTCTCCATGAGTCCCTCATCACTATTTCTTACCTATTCTTTTCTACTTCTGACCACCATCTATTCCTGTTTCCCATTTTCTTTTGTGTATTCATACATACCTTTACGATTTTATCTTTTGTTGAGCATTTATACCAACATTTCAGTATTTTAAATTCCTGTTGCAGGTATTGAACCTGATCGTTCTTATCCTTTACCGAGTGGGGAATGATGGTCGTTTTCTGGGAGTTGGTGGCACTTGGAACCTCAACGAGGAGAAGAACGCTGATTCTGAGATAGTGGCTTCTGGAGTGTTCTTCGGCTTCTTCCTCTACACGGCAGTCGTCCTCATGTCCTACTGTTTCGGGACAACCGCGCAGAAGAAGACTCTCGTGGTGAGTTTATACAATAACAGCCATTGTTAGAGACAGAGTTAAAAAATGTGTTACACTCACGACACAAACGCTTATATCTAGGGCAACAATCGCACAAATCCTTTCATTGCAATTACCTACCTTAAAAATACAAGGAGAATATGGGAATATAACGTGATAGTCAAATGTTTTAAACAGTTGGTGGTTATGTATTGTCTATTCTCTTTGTATGACCAAGAGACAATATAAATGTTACGTATTGCTTAGTGGTTCCAGGGGGCCTTGTCTATCGAAAGTGTTATGTCTTTACATGCTCTTTGAGTCAACTTTGTCATTAGTGGGCCAGACCGACGTGAAGACGACTTTTGTATAATAGAAAAAGCTGGAAATAATTTACAGAAGTCCATATACGAGGGTCGTTTGATAAGTCTGGTAAAAAAACAAGAATATTTTTCCCCGTGAACTCAGCTTATTTCTCGACATAACCGCCATTGATGGCTATACACTTGGTCCAGCGATGTTCCAGCGTTTCCATTCCGTAGGGAAAAATAGTTTCCGTCAAGGTCTGCAAAATACTCGTTGATGGTGACTATCATTTCTTCATATGATGAACATTTCTTATCACATAGCCAAATTTTCAAGTTTGGGGACAGGAACAAGTCACTTGGGGTTAAGTCTGGTGAGGAACCAATTCAAATCTCAACTGATGCACTTTCGCCATTGCGATTGCTGATGTGTGCGATGGTACATTATCCTGGTGAAAAAGCACCTTTATTGCTTTACAATCTCGGTCAGTTTTCAGTCAACTTATGTTGCAAACAATCCAACAATTAAGCATAATAAGCTCCAGTTGTGGTTCTGGCTTTTTCCAAGTAGTCTATCTTCAAGTTTCAATCACCTCATACGCGGTCTCGGGGAGTGGCGGCTCGTGGAATAAAAATGTGGGTGTTCACAAAACCTACACTTAAAATGCAAACTAACACTATCTGCCACTGCTACAATCACTACTGCTAGTGAGTGCTAGGTCAAACTCCCCACAAAATTGTATACAATCCATTAGCCTAGAAAGAATGTATCTATTCCTATCAACTTGCTCATTGTGCCGCTTTACTGACAGTCTGTAAGCGCTGTCCAGCTGAACACCAAACCTGGCGAACTGAATACATGCATTCTTATGTGAGTGTATCTTTTTACTGAAATGTACCAAGTCGGACATCCTACTTTTGTCCAATTACTTACTTCAGAGCTAAACACAAGGCACGGAAAGCAAAAAAGCGCATTTCTAAAACTGCAACCGCATAGCCATTTACAGGTTGTATATACATTGTTAAATTTGCGCCTGTAATCCCGCTTCTGATTTTTGTAACACGCTTAACTCGGCTGCGGACGTCCTAGTCGCTGTATTACAACTTTTTCTTCGTAAGTCAGTTTATCGGTTTTACTTCTTAAAATGGAAACCACTGAGTTCGTAGCTACCTCTTGAGAGAAGTTCAACAGTCACAAAGATACCAAAACCTCGTGGTCGGTCGCTGCACACAACAAAGAATAATTTGTTTGTGCTAAAACACTAGTTGTACTTGATGTATTAGGAAACTCACAATTGTCTCATCTACTGATTATCTACAAATTCCAAGTTTATCACTGTTTAAAACAAAACATCTGTTTAGAAACTGGACCGTAATAACACACCGTATTCAAAGCAACAATAGCTGATAGTGTTAAAAGTTATAAACATTCTTTGTATTTGGAGATAGTTGTAGTAGCACTTCCCAGAGATGACCAAGAACTCTGGCGTTGCCAATGTGAACTACGTGCACATCGAAACTGTGCTCTCCGACACCGCACTTTTAAAGTCACAGTTGCCGGGAAAACATCAACACTTAGACCAGTGAGAGGCGGAGTCCCCGAAGGCTCTGTACTATCTCCCACCTTATTCAACGTCTTTATGGCAGATTTCCCCACAGAACCACGAGCCGTAATGGCACAATACGCTGACGACGTGCTTCTGTTCTACAAAGACAGACACATACTCAGAGCCTTCAACCCCATACAGAGACACCTCCGTCTCACACAACAGTGGTGCCGGCGTTGGCGGATGTCCGTACATCCGGACAAAAGCCACGGCATACTTTTCACAAAGCGCTACAACATCGCAGACTGCCCCAACTTCAGCTTTCGAGGCCAAAGGATAGAGTGGACTAACTCTGTCCGGTACCTAAGAGTTACTTTGGATAAGGGTCTAACCTTTCGCCAGCACATCAGAGACCTAGCGGCAAGGGTACAGGGAGCAATCGCTTCCCTGCATCCTCTCGATGCCGTTTGGCCTGAGGCTATATCTCTTCCGAGCGCTGGTGATCCCCGGTAATGCTATATGCCTGCGAGATCTGGGGCATGGCTTCAACGTGCACAGAATAGAAGGCTACGGTCTATCTATTCTGTGGGTCACTATTTTCCTACCAGATTGCTTCACGAAGCCTCGGGACTTCCATATGTGGAGGACGAAGTTAGGCGCCGGGCATCAAAATTCTACGCAACTTTACCAACTCATAGAAGCACCCTTGTTAGATCACTGGGAGATTATGATCCCACTAGACGCCGTTCTAGACAACATGGGGTCCCCCGCATGGCATGCGGGCACCCAAGATAACCCAGGAGCTAATCTAAACAGCAGCTAAAGCTGAGCTCCACATAATCTCCTAAGTTGTTTGGCAACAAAATTCTCCCCAACCCAAACTAAATTAAAAACACCAGGGTGCTGGGTATTGCATCCTGTCCTTTCACCCTGAAGGTACAATAATTGTAACCTCACAAAATTCATCAACCTCAAAACCTACACCATATCCATCCTACAAAATCCCGTTTCGAATACCTTACCCGCGGTAAAACCCTTAACGGGTGGGCACGCAGCAAAAACCTTCTGGCTATATACAGCCAGCCAGCATCACATGGCATGGCATGGCATGGCTGTGCTCTCATCTGGGCGTACCCAACCAATGCCAGTCTGTAGCATTTGTCGTCTACGCATGCGCACAGCTTTAAACGTTACATGATGTGCTAGCACAAGAGACGTGCACTATCTACAACGTTGCCACATACTCAAGCTATCGCCATCTACTTACAACAACATACTAAAGGAATTAGCGCGGTAAATACAAATAACCAATGAAAAGAGAAAAAGGGCTTCTACAAAACAAATATTGGGGGTCCACGTGCTCTTGTGCTCCTACACAGCGACCGCCCCTGACGACCTCTACCCCGGAGACTCAAGACCCAGACTTGTGCTAGGCCCATCATAAACTCTTAAAACCATACCTTACACCTACAAAAACTTTCTCTAAACACATCACCAGTAAAAGCCAATATTTATGGCAGTAAAGGACGTAGTCCCGGTATGGGAATAGTCGAAGGACTCCCTTCAACGACACCTCTGTGCTGTGTGAGGATTATTCCTTGAGATTCCCAAAAAAACAGTGGCCATCACCTTATCAGCTGACAAAATGGTTCTTGCCTTCTTTAATGCACTTTCACCAGTCTTTGTCGATTGACTCCGTTGTATAATGCAATAAAGAAGTTACTCTCTAGTTATTTGTGTATGAGTGTTTAACGTAGTCCATGACGGGGACATATGCAACTTAAACCTTTTACAGGTATGTTAGTGAGATTGAGGATGGAGCATTAAATCATAAAAGAACAGAGAACAATATCAAAGAATTGTAGATAAAGTTGACCAAAACTAAAGGCCTTATGCAATGAAACAAACATTTTATTTCACTATATTTAATAATACTAAATAAAGCATTTGTAACTGAAAATGAAGCTGATGATTTTACAGTAACTGGTTGAAAGTACTGTGACTTGGGTTTAAAATTCCGAGTTGCAGATATTCCAAATGTTCTTTATTTCCGTAGAAATACACTCTGATCAATTCTCACGTAACAGTCACACAATCTACCAAGGTCGATGACCAAACAGCGTTCTGATTACACCAGCTCTCGTTACAACACTCTACATCTGTTTACGACTCCTCTGGTGTGTCACAATCTCTTATATATATATATCCATTGATAATTTCGAGACTGTTCCAAGACAAACCAGAAACCGAATAACCTCTATCAATCAAGAAGTCATTAGAAATGTCCATTTACCTCACTTATCTGTGTAGGTAAGTCTTTTATCTCCACGATCTTTATTTACCGGCTCTTTGTTTACACAAGCCGCGCTATCGTAGACACCGGGTTCGCGACAGTACTGTACAATTAAGATCATATCAAAATGAGCAACGCTGGAACTGTCCGAGTCATTATAGTCTTTTTCTCTTTCACCATTTGCCCCATTACTGAAAGTGACGCTAGGCTCAATGATAAAGAGCAAAGAGCAATGCTTTTGTTTTCGTGGCCGGTGCGTCCCAATAACTTTTGAGGTTCGTACACCAGTGATTCCTGCGCTGCCTAATCACAAAATAATGTAATAAATACTTAATGCTGCATAAAATTATACTAATAGAATTTCGAGCCTGCGACACCAAAATTCGGACTAGTTAAGTTATAAACTACAAAACGTTCGGTGTCGTTTCGAAACAACCTGTATCTTATACAACGGCTGTTCAATTAACAATGATCACAATCAGTTTTTGACAACGTACCTTTACTCATCCCCATAATTTTGATGGCCCTTCTCAAAATAGTCTCCCCCTGAATGTGATGCACTTGTCCCAGCGTTTCTGCCAGTCTTCAAAGACATGCTGGAAACCATTTTTGATATATCCTTCAAAATCGCCTCCGCAGCCTTCACCACTGCTTCTGATGATGGATAAAGTCTCCCACGAAGACGTTTCTTCAAGTTAGGGGATAGAAACGTCATATGGGACTAAATCCGGACTATAGGGAGGGTGAGGGATGCACTGCACGTTGATTTTTGCAAGATATTCAGCAACATCGGCAGTATGCAGCCACGCATTGCCGTGGTGCAGCATCCAGCTTGCTTCACGGAAATGTGGTCTTTTGTGGCTGATATGGACTTGCAATGTTTTCAGGACATCCCTGTAGTATTGTCCAGTTACTGATGTGTGTGCAAGTACAACATGCTGATAAACCATTCCATGAATATCAAAGAATGAGATGACCATAACTGTCCCAGCAGAAGCAACCACTTTTGCTTTTTTGGGGGTTGGTGGTGAAGGAGATTTCCACTCTGAGCTTTGCTGTTTGCTCTCAGGATCAAAATGATGTAGCCAAGTTTCATCAGCAGTGATTACGTTTGAAAGAAACTCCGGATCTTCCTCTAACATCAACTTTAAATGCATGTTATCTCCATTGCAGCTGTAGGCGATACTGAACATGTCTGAACTTGCCTGGTTCTCACAGGCGGGAACCAGGAGTATCAACAATGAAGCTACTACGACGTGTTTGTTTCACATTAAGCTAACAGAATATAATAAGACTGAATTTTAGTGCGAAAAATTATGACCGTAAAAATTATGATCATTCTTTATTGAACAGCCCTCGTATATATACTAACAGTATTTGAACGTCATCTGTTTTAGGAGATAATCATGAATTTCTTCGGGACGTTCATGTGGATTGCTGTTGGTGGCACGGCCCTCCACTACTGGCATGGCTACCAGAATGAACACAAATACACACACGTGACGACGGAACGTGAGGTTGGTCTTGCTGTGGGTTCTCTCTGCGTGTTGTCAGGTGCCGCTTACCTCGTGGACACTGTCCTCAGCGTCCTGCACTTCTCCAAGGATGTGTGACCAGTGAAACAAATGACTGACTGTGTTATGTAAGGACACAAGTGATCTTCATCGTCTACAGGCTCCTGATCCCACCATATTCATGACTCAGAAAACTATTTAAAATACATTAATACTAAGATATAAGTGCATACCTCCTTGATTTACTTTTGTACACAAAGTTTTCCTACCAAGGAAGGTAGAATTACTTTCTTAATTGTTGCAGCTTTTCATTAAAATGTAACACTGTCTTAAAATATAACAAAGTATAGTCCATTTTAGAAACTGATATTGCAACTAAGTTGCACAGTGGTAAAGAGGAACCTACTACAGGTGAAGGCTAACTAACACAGCAATGGATGGAAACAAATCTACTTCAGTTGACAGTGTGATGTCGGTCTAATGTTTAAAATGGACTATACATACGAGGGTCATCTTGGAAATAGCGATCATTTCTCTTTTATATATTCAGAAAAATATTTATAAAAATAACATGATCCAAAATCTAAGTTTACTTTATTTCTTCCTTATTTAAGCATTTGTTATTCATATTTGACCACCAGGTTTACAACTGTCGTGTTGCTGTCATTGCATCAAGTCGAGATGTTTCACACAGTGAGAAATGTCTTGGAAAGAAATCTGTAACGTATCTACCACTGCCAAAGCGCCGTTTCCCCAAGAATATCAGAAGAACAAGAAAATTCATACCAAACAATATTTTATATTGTGGCTTTGTGGGTTTCTAGAATTAAAAGTCAACGTGTGAATTGCATAATTTCTCCATGTAAGACTATCATTCACGCGCAGTGTGGTCCAGGAACGTCTGAGTGGAGAGGGGAAGCTTGTAGGGTGAGCAGGGCCTACGTGTGACTGTACAATAGAAAGAGTACTAAAGACTAGCCTTAGTTCTTTGAGTCAATATTTTCTCTTATTTAAATGTAAATTATTATTTGGAGCTTTCCTCGCTTTGAAAGTCACGCCTAGCCAATGGACCTACGTGTGACTGTACAATAGAAAGAGTACCAAAGAATAGACTTAAATCTTTGAGTTATTATTCTCTCTTATTTTAATGTAAATTATTATTTGGAGCTTTCCTCGCTTTGAAAGTCACGCCTCGCTACTGGACCTATGTGTGACTGTACAATAGAAAGAGTACTAAAAAGTAGCCTTAGTTCTTTGAGTCATTATTCTCTCTTATTTTAATGACAATTATTATTTGGAGCTTCCCTCGTTTTGAAAGTCACGCCTCGCTACTGGATCTATGTGTGACTGTACAATAGAAAGAGTATAAAGAGTAACCTTAGTTCTTTGAATCATTATTCTCTCTCATTTTAATGACAATTATTATTTGGAGCTTCCCTCACTTTTAAAGTCACACCTCGCTACTGGACCTACGTGTGACTGTACAACAGAAAAAGTACTAAAGAGTAGCCTTAGTTCTTTGAGTCATAATTCTCTCTTATTTTAATGACAATTATTATTTGGAGATTCCCTCGTTTTGAAAGTCACGTCTCGCTATTGGACCTACGTGTGACAGTACAATAGAAAGAGTACTAAAGAGTAGCCTTAGTTCTTTGAGGCATTATTCTGTCTTATTTTAATGACAATTATTATTTGGAGCTTCCCTCGTTTTGAAAGTCACGTCTCGCTACTGGACCTACGTGTGACTGTACAATAGAAAGAGTACTAAAGAGTAATCTTAGTTCTTTGAGTTATTACTCTCTCTTATTTTAATGTAAATTATTATTTGGAGCTTCCCTCGTTTTGAAAGTCACGTCTCGCTACTGGATCTACGTGTGACTATACCATAGAAAGAGCACTAAAGAGTAGTCTTAGTTCTTTGAGTTATTACTCTCTCTTATTTTAATGACAATTATTATTTGGAGCTTCCCTTGTTTTGAAAGTCACGTCTCGCTACTGGACCTATGTGTGACTGTACAATAGAAAGAGTACTAAAGAGTAGCCTTAGTTCTTTGAGTTATTATTCTCTCTTATTTTAATGACAATTATTATTTGGAGCTTCCCTCGCTTTGAAAGTCATGTCTCGCTACTGGACCTACGTGTGACTGTACAATAGAAAGAGCACTAAAGAGTAGCCTAAGTTCTTTGAGTCATTATTCTCTCTTATTTTAATCACAATTATTTGGAGCTTGCCTCGCTTTGAAAGTCACGTCTCGCTACTGGACCTACGTGTGACTGTACAATAGAAAGAGTAGTAAGGAGTAACCTTAGTTCTTTGAGTCATTATTCTCTCTTATTTTAATGTAAATTATTATTTGGAGCTTCCCTCGCTTTGAAAGTCATGCCGCGCCACTGGACCTACGTGTGACTGTACAATAGAAAGAGTACTAAAGAGTAGTCTTAGTTGTTTCAATCATTATTCTCCCTTATTTTAATGTCAATTATTATTTGGAGCTTCCCTCGCTTTGAAAGTCACGCCTCGCTACTGGACCTACGGGTGACTGTACAATGGAAAGAATACTAAAGAGTAGTCTTAGTTGTTTCAGTCATTATTCTCTCTTATTTTAATGTCAATTTAATGTCAATTATTATTTGCAGCTTCCCTCGCTTTGAAAGTCACACCTCGCTACTGGACCTACGTGTGACTGTACAATAGAAAGAGTACTAAAGAGTAGTCTTAGTTCTTTGAGTCACAAAGAACTGTTCATCGCTCTATTCCTTCTCTTAAAGTCACGTGAACTTTAATCACAAAACCAATCCCTAAAAAAAATCAAATCTCTATTTTCAACCTTTTCAACTAATCAAAAACATTCTTATTTTAACCAATCAAAACCTCACACGTCATTTCCTCCTTCCTTTTAATTATGTTCATGGCTCATTTTCAACATTTTGCTCCTTGGACGTCAAACTGTTCACTGATCTATTCCTTCTCCTGAAGTCACAAACCAATCCCAAAAAGTCACGTGACTTTTAATTTATTTCTTTGCCCTAGATTAAACAAGTGGTTTCGTAATACTGCCGCCATATTTTTTCTTCAAACTTTCGCGCAATAGTTCGCTAATCCACCACTGGATTAAAAGCGACACTAGCGCTCTAATCGCCCATGGTGGCAGGATTATCGTTAATCCACTTGCTTAATCTAGGGTTATCACTACCTGAACATTTTCAGGTTTTGTCATTTTCAAATATTGCAGCAGGCGACGGCTTCACTGCACTTCACATCCGTTGGGTCCTAGGCAGTTACATTTCCCGAGATTGATAACGCTAACGAATCACTAGAGGAAACTCATGAAATGGTCGTGAGAAAGGAAGTCACCAATAAAGCATGAGATAAAGTCTGTCTACTCAACGCAAGTGCACGGCGGCCGCTTTCTTTGACGAACCCTCATAATCGTTTTACAACATGGACCCTCCTCCTGACGGTTCTCTCTACAAGGTTGCAACATTTTAATGAAAATTATTTGGAGCTTCCCTCGCTTTGAAAGTCACACCTCGCTACGGGACCTACGTGTGACTGTACAATAGAAAGAGTACTAAAGAGTTTAGCACAGAGGTTCTACTCTCATTAGTCCTGAACCCGTAGGAACTGGACCCGGGCCTCCTTCAACCAGGGAGTATCCGAGCTGTCCCAAAGGGCGCTCGGCGTCCTCCGAGGTGCTTTCCATAGGGCAAGACCTAGTCTTAGTTGTTTGAGTCATTATTCTCTCTCATTTTAATGGCAATTATTATTTGGAGCTTCCCTCGCTTTGAAAGTCACGCCGCGCCACTGGTATCTACTGATGTAAGGATGTAGTGTTTCAGTGATGGACGACAGACAACTGGACCGACTCCATAATCCTCATTCGTTCCACCATTATCGTATCACGGTTTTTATATTTCTTTCGTTTATTACGGTATTCTTTAGTTAACTGCACATTTCTGCAGATCTGAACTACAGAAATCTGTTATACTGGATTTATAATATATAGGTATCTAAATAGTGTTTTTAAAGAAATGTCACAAGTTGTAGAATGAAAGAAAGGCTATCTTGTTAATTATAGGAGATGGTTGAGGTTATGATAGGCCTAAGGTAAGTCTGGGACGCCTGTAGGTTTCCCCGGGGTGAATATCATATTCCCCGAGACCTAGGATAAGTTGATTGAAGCTGTAGGGAAGACGTGAATCGAATTTGTGAGAGATGCTGAGGATATAGTCATTTGATTTGGGAAACGATAGTTCTGAATGGATGTTGCTACTCGAAGGATTTGAAGTTTGTAGCTCCGCCCCAGACCTGACAATTATGGAGGTTCAATAATTATGTTATAGGATGTACTCCTCACTTTCTTCTCGGGCAGCCGGCCAGGTGAAGAGATGATTAGATATCGACGTTTCGGGAGTGTGCATCTCTCCCATCATTAGGATGTTTATAAAAGTTATAACCACAGATGAAACACTGAATATAACACAACCATAAACAAAAACAAAACACTATCAAAATTCACATTACTAAACAAAAGACTGTTTTCAGTAAAATAAATGCCAGGTCAAGAGATGGCGTGAGTATAGAAATTTGTGTCAAAGAAACGTAACTACTTAACTTGATTATCAAGCTGTATTGATATTTCCTTCTTAAATCGACGGATTTCCATTTTAAGGCCGGTTTCCAAGAGGAGCTGAACTGAAATCCAGCATCACGATTAAGCGTGCTCCTTTCAGAGGAAATCGCCAAAGCTTCCTTAATTCTCCGCTCCCAGTAACTGTTGCATTTTGCCAAGATGGTCGTCTCCCGAAAGTTGGCTCTATGGTCGTTATCAAAGCAATGCTCTGCCAGCCCAGACTTCTCAGTTTGCATTAAACGAATGCTCCGTTCATGTTCGATTATTCTAGTAGCGATGGTCCTAACGGTTTGTCCTATACACGGTGTCCCACATTCACAGGGAATGCGGTACACTCCCGGAACTTGGAAGTCCAGTTTGTCTTTCACTGGTCTCAACAGATGTTTAATCTTATGAGGTGGCTTGTGGATGGCGCGGATGTATGTGGCGAGAATTCTGCTGATTCTGCCGGATAGATTGTCAGTAAATGGGATGCAGGCTGTAGCGGTAGTCTTATCTGACACTTGCTGTATTACAGGTTTCCCTTTCCTAGCTTTGGTGATCGAGGCTACTGATTCTGCCGGATAGATTGTCAGTAAATGGGATGTAGGCTGTAGCGGTAGTCTTATCTGACACTTGCTGTATTACAGGTTTCCCTTTCCTAGCTTTGGTGATCGAGGCTACTGATTCTGCCGGATAGATTGTCAGTAAATGGGATGCAGGCTGTAGCGGTAGTCTTATCTGACGCTTGCTGTATTACAGGTTTCCCTTTCCTAGCTTTGGTGATCGAGGCTACTGATTCTGCCGGATAGATTGCCAGTAAATGGGATGCAGGCTGTAGCGGTAGACTTATCTGACGCTTGCTGTATTACAGGTTTCCCTTTCCTAGCTTTGGTGATCGAGGCTACTGATTCTGCCGGATAGATTGTCAGTAAATGGGATGCAGGCTGTAGCGGTAGTCTTATCTGACGCTTGCTGTATTACAGGTTTTCCTTTCCTAGCTTTGGTGATCGAGGCTACTGATTCTGCCTGATAGATTGCCAGTAAATGGGATGCAGGCTGTAGCGGTAGACTTATCTGACGCTTGCTGTATTACAAGTTTCCCTTTCCTAGCTTTGGTGATCGAGGCTACTGATTCTGCCGGATAGATTGTCAGTAAATGGGATGTAGGCTGTAGCGGTAGTCTTATCTGACGATTGCTGTATTACAGGTTTCCCTTTCTTAGCTCTGGTGATCGAGGCTGCTGATTCTGCCGGATAGATTGTCAGTAAATGGGATGTAGGCTGTAGCGGTAGTCTTATCTGACACTTGCTGTATTACAGGTTTCCCTTTCCTAGCTTTGGTGATCGAGGCTACTGATTCTGCCGGATAGATTGTCAGTAAATGGGATGCAGGCTGTAGCGGTAGACTTATCTGACGCTTGCTGTATTACAGGTTTCCCTTTCCTAGCTTTGGTGATCGAGGCTACTGATTCTGCCGGATAGATTGTCAGTAAATGGGATGTAGGCTGTAGCGGTAGTCTTATCTGACGATTGCTGTATTACAGGTTTCCCTTTCTTAGCTCTGGTGATCGAGGCTGCTGATTCTGCCGGATAGATTGTCAGTAAATGGGATGCAGGATGTAGCGGTAGTCTTATCTGACGCTTGCTGTATTACAGGTTTCCCTTTCTTAGCTCTGGTGATCGAGGCTACTGATTTTGCCAGATAGATTGCCGGTAAACGGGATGCAGGCTGTAGCGGTAGTCTTATCTGACGCTTGCTGTATTACAGGTTTCCCTTTCTTAGCTCTGGTGATCGAGGCTACTGATTTTGCCAGATAGATTGCCGGTAAACGGGATGTAGGCTGTAGCGGTAGTCTTATCTGACGCTTGCTGTATTACAGGTTTCCCTTTCTTAGCTCTGGTGATCGAAGCTACTGATTTTGCCAGATAGATTGCCGGTAAACGGGATGTAGGCTGTAGCGGTAGTCTTATCTGACGCTTGCTGTATTACAGGTTGCCCTTTCCTAGCTTTGGTGATCGGAGTAGCTGTTTTGACGGAAAGTGAGTCTCAGGTGCTGTAATTCCTTGTTTTAAGTGGCTGGTTCAGAGATGGACAAAGCTCTGTGGACCAGTGTATTGAGAACTCCCAGTCGTTGAGACTTATGATGGAAACTATGAGCATTCAGATAGAGAGGCTGTTGAGATGCGCAAAAAAGCTAGGCAAAGTATCTGATCCATGTGGCCAAATTGCAAAAGTGTCGTCCACGTATCTGTAGAAATGAGATGGTTTAAGTGGAGCTGTGGCAAGTATTTCATGTTCTAGGTGTTCCATATAGAAATTAGCTATAGCTGGTGACAAAGGGGAGCCCATTGATACTCCGTCTACTTGTTCATAGCAAGTACCATCAAACAAGAAGAAAGTGGACGTCAGGGTATGTCGGAAGAGCTCTATGATATTAGCCGGAAATTACTCCTTCAGAAGTTGGATGGCTTCTTGAAGTGGTACTCTTGTAAATAGAGAAACCACGTCGAAGCTGACAAGATCAGAAGGGCCAATGGTAATGTTCCTAAGTGTATGTACAAACTATTCAGAAATTAAGAAGGCAGTATAACCGTCGGCTTCCAGGCCTCCTAGAATGTATGAACTTCCGAAGATCCACAAACCGGACGTTCCTTTACGCCCCATTGTGGACGCCAGGAGCAGCCCTACAGATCGGCTGGCACGTCACCTGGCTGATCTGTTACAACCTCTGGTAGGGGATTGCCCACATCACGTGAGTGACTCCACATAGTTTGTACATACACTTAGCAACATTACCATTGGCCGTTCTGATCTTCTTGTCAGCTTCGACACTTTCTTCTTGTTTGGTGGTACTTTCTATGAACAAGTAGACGGAGTATCAATGGGCTCCCCTTTGTCACCAGCTATAGCTAATTTCTATATGGAACACCTAGAACATGAAATACTTGCCACAGCTCCACTTAAACCATCTCATTTCTACAGATACGTGGACGACACTTTTGCAATTTGGCCACATGGATCAGACACTTTGCCTAGCTTTTTTGCGCATCTCAACAGCCTCTCTATCTGAATGCTCATAGTTTCCATCATAAGTCTCAACGACTGGGAGTTCTCAATACACTTGCCCACAGAGCTTTGTCTATCTTTGATGCCAGCCACTTAAAACAAGAATTACAGCACCTGAGACTCACTTTCCGTCAAAACGGCTACTCCGAATATGACGTCGAAGCCTCGATCACCAAAGCTAAGAAAGGGAAACCTGTAATAGAGTACGCGTCAGATAAGCCTACCGCTACATCCTGCATCCCATTTACTGGCAATCTATCCGGCAGAATCAGCAGAATTCTCGCCACATACATCTGCACCTCCACAAGCCACCTCCGAAGATTAAACATCTGTTGAGACCAGTGAAAGACAAACTGGACTTCCAAGTTCCGGGAGTGTACCGCATTCCATGTGAATGTGGGACACCGTGTATAGGACAAACCGGAAGGACCATCGCTACTAGAATAATCGAACATGAACGGAGCATTCGTTTAATGCAAACTGAGAAGTCTGGGCTGGCAGAGCATTGCTTTGATAACGACCATAGAGCCAATTTTCGGGAGACGACCATCTTGGCAAAATGCAACAGTCACTGGGAGCGGAGAATTAAGGAAGCTTTGGCGATTTCCTCTGAAAGGAACATGCTTAATCGTGAAGCTGGATTTCAGTTCAGCTCCTCTTGGAAACTGGCCTTAAAATGGAAATCCGTCGATTTAAGAAGCAAAGATCAATACAGCTTGATAATCAAGTTAAGTACTTACGTTTCTTTGACACAAATTTCTATACTCACGCCATCTCCTGACCTGACATTTAATTTACTGAAAAGTCTTTTGTTTAGTAATGTGAATTTTGATAGTGTGTTGTTTTTGTTTATAGTTGTGTTATATCCAATGTTTCATTTGTGGCTATAACATTTTATAAATATCCTAATGATGGGAGAGATGCACACTCCCGAAACGTCGATATCTAATCATCTTTTCACCGGACTGGCTGCCCGAGAAGAAAGTGAGCATATTTGTCGCCAGGAAAGCTTCACGTCTTATTTTAGGATGTACTCCTCTTCATTTTTGCATCTCCGTACAGCGTAATTCAATGCCCGCCTCGGTAGCATAGATGGTAGCATGTCTGCCTCACGTTCAAGAGGTCCCGAGTTCGAATCTCGGTCAGGGTGAGTTGCCTGGATAAGGTTTTTCCGGGGTTTTCCCTTATCCTGATAGACGAATGTCGGGTAACTCTTAGCTCCATGAACCCTGGACACATTTGAGCATCATTTCACCCATTTCATTCACCGTCCGATATGACTGAACGCTGGAGGACGTAAAATTAAAAAAAAATAAAGCGTAATTCAATGCTGCTAGACCTTCACTCACCATAGCCTTACAAAATAAGTGCTGCACTAGAAAACCCCGCCAAATGAAAGATGCTACATATAATATTAATCAGAAAAATTAGACAATTTAATTAGAAATTACGTTGTGTTTTTCTTGAGATTCTGTCGATTATATTATAGTTTGCCATATTATTGATACATGCAATGCAGTATACTCAAGACGACAGTTTTAAGCGTTAAAACTATCCGGTGAAAGATTACATAGTATTATAAAGTATTTTTTTATCCAGATTTATGAACCCTATTTTACACAGTGGTACATTAGGGTTATAGTTGATACATAAAAATACACAATTTTAACAAAAATATTTTAAATACTAGAAGGAAGAAATTATGTCTTAATTCTGATGTATATTAATTTAAACTATTGCAGACGTTTAAACACTGAGTTCATAAACATCATGAAGTACTTATACTGTTGTGGCTTCATTAGCAAAGATGTGAGCGGAGCAGAAGATTTAGTTCCTGGAGAGTCTAGCTTGAATATTAATTCTTGTCTTTCTCTCCAGAAAATGGGACAACAGAAAAGGAGATGAACCACAGTTTGAAATTCTTCACCACACATGCACTCGGGGTTGGATGTTAAGTGAAAGCGTGATAAGTATTCACCAAATTTACCATGTAATAATATAAAGTAATTAGATACCATGAGGCCATTTCTGATTTCCTCAAAGAGTACACAATTTGAACAGGTTAAGCACAAAAGTATAACTTGTGCAATAATTATGCATACCTATATTAATGTTAGTCTGTTAAAAAGTACACAATGGTGATAACAATAATGAATACACCAATATTAACTGTTAATTTTGCTCCTAAATGACTCAATCATTACGTTTCTATAAACCAATATGTTAAGGATATATTCCCGCTGTTTCTCTTTGTACGTATACATGTATACTCGTTGACCAATGCTATAATCTTAGACTTGGTAACGGTGAATCAACAAGCAGCCGAAAAGATGCAACCGTTAAACGCATATGTGGAACGAAACATAAAGAATTGTTTAACAGTATGCAAAGAAAGAATCAGCAGAGCGTTTACGATGCGGGCAATGGTAAGTACTCGAAATGCTCTTCTCTTTATAGTAACCTGGTAAATCAAACGTCTTAGAACAGTGGCTATAGGAACAAATGGGAACAAATCAGTACATTTTAACAAAATTTCATATCACTAACCATTGCGATGTCAGCGCATACATAAGGAGTGTCACGAGTTCCATGAAATTAGCAGTTTCGTTTATTAGTACTCTGCACACCTGTATTACATTAAACTAAATGAATACAGGGTACATAGAGTTACAAGACATTCATCATCAAAATTAAGAGAAAACACTGAAAAAAGCCTTATAACCCTGACCGAGATCCTAACTCAGAACCCCTTGAACGTAAGGCAGAATGGCTATCACCTACAGAGACGCACACAAAATGAACTGATGAGCTATGGTTTCCGTTGAAGGATACAGAAGTAGCAAAAAGTACTAAACGAATAAATAAGTCATTGAATATACTTAAATATCGAAAGTGGCTTCCATTTCCACTTAACATTTGTGATTGCTTTTAACTGAAAAAAAAAAATAGTATGGAATTTCTGAATTTTGGAGTACCAGAGGTCATGACCAACCTCATACAGCTGCATTTTGAGAGTTCAGGTGGCTTTGAAACTCGTTCCTTCGATTTATTATTTTGTCCACGAGTGTATGAGGTAGCGTCTATGTAAACTACCTATAACAGCTCAACTATTTATAGATATGTCGCTTAACTTATTGAACAGAACCGGAATATACATATAAGAGTATCACGCCCATAGGAGCGCCGAGGTTATACTTACATATCGTAATTTGGAAGGACTCTTTAGCTAATTCTTGGGGTTTACTTTTGAATTGTTTCCAGATATAAAGAAGCAAGGTTGCATAGTTTGGTACGTGTACATGACGTTAATGATCTATACCGAAGCAATTTCAGCGATTATAGATGTGACTAATAAAGTAAGTTGAGATAGGCAATGTATGGCATCAGGCGCTAATAAATCGGTATTTAAACAAGGTAGGCGAAATTACTGGATTAGAATGTCTTTAAAACCACTTCCCGTGTATAGAAATATCGATTCAAATACCTCGTTTCTAGCGTTCTCAGAACAGCGATTACCTACGTTAGACATCATGTAGCGTACTCTAGTGATGTTTCTGTAACGGTTTCCGTAACGCCGAAAACAGCTGTTCTAAAGGTCCTTGGTTCGGTTGCTGTCATGTAGTTAACTTTTTCCTTTTTAATACGTAAATTCTAATAGTGATTCAAAACTAAGAATGAATCTGATTGGCCAGTGCAAGGAGGAGTCCAACTGTAGCTTGGCCAGCACGCTCTCCCGACCTCAACCAAATTGATTTGTTTTTTTGGAGTCACCTCAAGCACCCACTATCTCAGTAGACGATCTAACTGCCCACAAATTGATAAATCGGCCGTAGCAGATCATTTTTGTTCATTTAACCATGAAATAAATCCTGAAGTTAAATTATTAAAACAATTAAATGCTCCGATACATTTAATGGTTTGGAAAAAGATATTTATTTTTAAAAACAAACATCGCGTAATGAATTTTGAAATTTCGGCAGTCGATTCTGTTTTTAAATTTGTTTTATTTTCAGATTTTGGTAATACTAACAAGAACATGTTAACATCGTAACGATAGCGACAGCTTTGTTGTTTCCGGCCGAGGGTATGTAACAGTTTGTTTACATGAAATCGCTATCCCGGACAATTTATAAGAAAAGTATCATCATTTCTTATAAGATAAGTGAAGTTTTAAGTTACAAATTGTTATATTTGCATATACGATACTTGCATTTACATTTTATTTTGTGTAAATTCTTTATATATATAATTTTTTATTGATCGATCAGCAGTACAATGCTTTACAGATCAGAGTGAAAAGAAGGTAACAGAACAATACATTAAAGAACAATAATACTCCGGGGTAGGCTAACAGGCCGCCCCCTAAGTGCATTAAGTTAGAACTCCAATAATACTCTCTGAGAAATTATGTCAATATTGAAGATGTAAGAGACATCAAGCACTAGAATCACTCGAATCAGATGTATCACTTAGAAGCAGGTCCTGTGGTAGTCTCCTCTTCAAGCGTGAGGCTGGCGCGTGCGGACGCCGATGTTATAATGCACATCCTGGAACTTCTTGCAGCGTGGAAAAGAAACGACAGGCGATCCTGCGAATGTAGTCGTGAAGAGGTAACAGTTCTAGTTCGCGATGGAACAGCTGATTACTGTATCATGAACCATGGAGCGTTGGTACCGATGTGCATGAAGCGATTCTGTATGACCTGAAGACGACGCAGATGACATGTGTGTGCGGCCCCCCACACTTGGCAGGCATATGTAATAAGCGGACGAACGAGTGATTTGTAGAGCAACAATGAAGACTGTAGGCCGAGGCTGGAACGGCGATGCAACAGAGGTGAGAGAGTTTTGAAAGTCGCCCAGAGGCCAGTGATATAAGACGATCGATATGAGCACGCCAAGTCAGTCGAGAGTCCAAAAGCACTCCAAGGTATTTAACGGGAGTTGTAGTGGGGAGCCAAGGGACATTGTTCCTGTAGAGACACAACGGAGTAAGCGGAGTATATCGGCGAAGAGTGAAGATTTTAGCTTCGGTTTCTGAGGGTTCAATGAGATCCGCCAAGTGCTGAACCAATGAGTTAGGCGATCTAAAGAGAGCTGTACTACTTGTTGTGCGTGCTGGAGATTAACATGAGAATAATATAGTACTGTATCATCAGCGTAAAGAGCTAAAGAAGTCGGAGCTAAGTCAGGAATATCAGAAATGTATACATTAAATAGAGTCGGAGCCAAGATAGAACCCTGTGGGACACCTGCGGTAATATTACGTGGGGATGAAAGCTTTCCACCAATGTGTACTGAAAAGCTGCGGTCGTAGAGGAAACTGTGGATTAGATGTGATAAGTAGTTAGGAAGAACGATGCGGTAGAGCTGAATGAGCAAACAATCATGCCAAACCCTATCGAATGCCTGTGCCACATAAAGGAAGACAGCCGTGGTATACTGATGGGCCTCGAAGCCGTAGACAATTGTCTGAGTTAATCGTAAAAGCTGATGGGTAGTGGAATTGTGTAAATTTGTTCACCATTTAAACCACCTCCTATTTAGACGTACAGCATGTGAAACTATTAACTAGGATTCAACCTTTGTTAGAAACAATTGTAACTGCATTGACAAGGTAAATTTGCTCTGTAAAATGCATACATTCATACAAGAATTAAAAGTTTAGACAAAATAAAAAACAACCAAACAAAAGAAAAATAAACAAAAAAGGACAAAACAGTGAAGGAGACTCGAACTCATTTACCTTTCACTTGAGAGCTAATGTCATGATCATTGAGCCAGATCTCTTCATTTTCGTGTGTTGTGTAATCAAGTGTTATCATCATTATCAGTGACGTACTGGCACTTTAGAAACTTACAACCGTAACTTCCACATTTGCACCTACAGGCCATATAGCCTCTATCTCAAATTAATTTTTAAAGATATATATCCAATTACTTTGAAAATATTTCGGTATAGTTCATTAACACCCTGTATAAACTTCCTTCCTGGGTTCATCACTTTTAAAACACAGATTTAAGCTATTTTATAAAAAAAAAATGCTGCTTAAGATACAATTTCGATAGTTTCAGACCACTTTTTAAATCTATGTTCCCTACTTAGTGACGAGTTCTGAACTCTAATATCTAATATTGTGTAGCTCTAGATTTAAATTTATATTTTAGTATTATTTATATTTTGTATTTTGATTTCTTTTGCTGAAGACAAACCTATGTACTGCGAACTTTGTCACAGAGAAAACAAAATATACATCAAAATAATTTATATTCATAACATGTATTTCTTAAATGGAAAGCACGCCTGGGTTCATTTAAGTTATCACTTAGTCATGTCAAAATTATTTTATCCAACACTTATTTGTAAATTTGTATTTTAATAATAATAATAATAATAATAATAATAATAATAATAATAATAATAATAATAATAATAATAATAATAATAATAATAATAATAATAATAATAATAATAATAATAATAATAATAATAATAATAATAATAATAATAATTAACTTACTAAAGTAACACTTTAATATTGAAGATGGATAATATTTCAATCAATAAAATATATCAATAAAATACAGTGAGTAGGTTAATTAAAACAATTCCTTGGCCAACATCGATTCTCTTATATTACGCATTAGCCAGCCGACCTTGGGCTATATAACCCTATATTCCAGAAAATAAAATTACAACACATTTCCATATTATATTGCAGCTTAATTAAAAAGTAGTAGACCATTTAAAAATAAGGGTAAGTGTTAGATAAAACATTGTATGGTACAAGACTTATTTATACACTCGCGCATAAAGCATGTCTTTATTCACCACTACTATACACGCTCTTAGCGAATTGGAAATTACAACTGCTAAATTGTTAAGTTTTATCCAATTTTCATTTAGCACCTCTCTAATACAACAGTGTACATACTTTGTGACCTCTTTCAAGTATAGTCCACTTTATAATTGTAACTAACAAGGGAACTATCACTCGCTTGAGAGTTTGATGACATCATCTCTACTCTAGCTGGGGCCTCTGTATGGAGTACAGCTGTCCAGAATATGTAACAATATATATGTAACGACATATAGGCGTAACAACACAGCATTGTACGAAGGCTGTTCAATAAAGAAAACTTTTTTACAGTCATAATTTTTCGCACTAAAATTCCATCTTATTATATTCTGTTAGCCTAATGGGAAACAAACACGACGTAGTAGTTTAATTCTTGGTACTCCTGGTTACCGCCTGTGAGAACCAGGCAAGTTCAGACATGTTCAGTATCGCGTACCGCTACAATGGAGGTAACATGGGAGGCACAAAATGCGGCTTTGAAATTCTGCTTTCGTCTCAACAAATCTTCAGTTGAGGCCTATACAATGTTACAGGGGGCCTATGGAGAGTCTGTTCTTCCCTACAGCACAGCTCGAAGGTGGTTTAAAATGTTTAAAGAGGGGAGACAATCAATTTCAAAAAAAGTGAACCCGGTGCTCCAGTTACTGCTCTTACGGAAGAAAACATCAATACTGTTGCTGCTCTTGTGAGAGAGGATCGACGAATTACCTTAAGATCACTTTCTGAATTACTGAACATTTCATTGGGTATCACCCACACGTTGGTGACAGAAACATTACACATGAGACGTGTTTGTGCGCGATGGTTTCCAAGACTGTTGATTCCCGAACAAAAGGACATTCTCATACAGGTCTGCTTGCAGTTAAAGTTGATGTTAGAGTAAGATCCGGAGTTTCTTTCAAACGTAATCACTGCTGATGAAACTTGGCTACATCATTTTGAGTTATGGTCATCTCATTCTTTGATATTCATGGAATGGTTTATCAACATTTTGTACCTGCACACACATCAGTAATGGGACAATGCTACACGGATGTCCTGAAAACATTGCAAGTCCATATCAGGCGCAAAAGACTACATTTCCGTGAAGCAGGCTGGATGCTGCACCACGATAATGCGCGGCCACATATTGCCAATATTGTTGCTGAATATCTTGCAAAAATCAAAGTGAAGTGCATCCCTCACCCTCCTTATAGTCCGGATATAGCCCCATGTGACTTTTTTCTATTCCCTAACTTGAAACGTCTTCGTGGGAGGCATTACCCATCATCAGAAGCAGTGGTGAAGGCTGTGTAGGCGATTTTGAAGGATCTCTCAAAAACTGGTTTTCAGCATGTCTTTTAAGACTGGCAGAAATGCTGGGACAAGTGTATCGCATACAGGGAGACTATTTTGAGAAGGATCAGCAAAATTATGATGAGTAAAGGTAGGTTGTCAAAAAATTGTGACCATTCTTTATTGAACAGGCCTCGTATAAGGATTGTTTACCCCTACACATGGCATACGTAAGGAACGACGTACCCCACAGCCGGGATGTCCAGCAGCTACTTGTAAGTGGTCGCATGCCATCAAACTCTCATGGAATACAGGTATGATCATAGTAATACTTGCCTTGTAAAGTGTTCACAGCAGTCAGCTTCTATCACGTGACTTACTCCACGTGAAGAAGATATTGGGTGGCTAAGTTAGATATGAATCGACTTCACTGGATGAAAGTGGGGTAATCACGAATTCTACTCCAGCTAATGATGGCGCTGCAAACGCATCCTTCGTTGGCTATAGTAGAGTAGCTTCAGGTGACAGGCTGATTACAGCAGTTTTGTAATGTTACAGATGTTAGCTACAGCTTGTATGGTGCTACACGTCAAGAGGCCAGTACTGGACCATCATACCCGCAACTTCCTGCTCTCTCATGGTCAGCAACGCCATCCTCTGGATCGACGCCATCTTCATAGAAGAAGTTGATCTTATAATGGTACTGAGCAATTAACCATTAGGGACGTGATAAGTGGTTAAGTGTTGAATATAACAATTAGCCCTAACACTTTACCGCCTGTCACTTCACTGTCGATCATTCTTTGCCTTCTTTGGAGGATGTTCGTTGTTCTGATTGTTGCCTGGTTTCCGGAATATAATGATGAATTTAAGTGTTTTCGACAGGCCAATTCTTTCGGTTTATCTTAAATAGCTCAATCATAGCTTCGAATTTCAAAGTCATCATATTATGAACTTTTTCAATGATTTCCTCAGTAACCACATCTTGTCGGACGTCCTGAGTCTTCACACTGGGGAACGCGTAGTTGTTTTTGAGGGAAAGAGTGAAGTCGGGCAACTAAGCCGTGGTTTTTTGGGACAACCGTCCCCTGTCTCCTCTCACCTCATCATTTGGGGGCATAGGTACCATAGACCATAGATTACCCTCCCTGAATTTTGAGAGATGTGCAGTTCTGGAACGATCTATCGCGTCCGACAGGATTATATAAAAGTTCCTGTAAGACCGAGAGTCGGGGAGGCTTCGAGTTTATGCGACTCCGTGATGAGGAGTCGGCAGACCATTGAACCGATGTGTAGCTTCGTGTTAGAGGTGTAGGCACGTGCTACCGAGGAACATTGCAGACGTTTTGTATTTGTGTAATACAGAAAGTTATCATTAAGCTATCGATTTTGATGAGGTGAACTTTTGTCTTTGTTACATGTTTCACCACGTTTAAACCGGTTGAACCAATATTCAACTGTTGTCACACAACATCCAAAAGGAAAGAGCGAATCAGTGAACGATACTACAAGTATCCCCTTTTTAGCGAAAACATATTGAACGACAAATTGCCAAATCCAAAATAAGATATGAATCAGTACTAAATTTGTTCTGCTGTTACACGTAGAGTACATACATTAAATGTAAAATGTGTTTCAGGTCTTTACGTACAGCAGAGTAGCAAATATGTTGTACCTGGTGCGCGTCGTTGCCCAGAGTTCGTTGGACACAGGCTAAGTTTTATATGAACGTTGTAGCACTCATGTTCTGGCAGGGCGCTGTAACATGAAGCGTGCACATAACGACATTGTAGCGTTAGCCATAAATACTTTGGAACTGCGGTACAAAGAAATACGACGACGTATTACAGAAAGGCAAGAATCTAGCGATGAAACACCTGAAGATCTAGTATAACTGCTGTAAAGATGTCAATGAATAAAGAAAATAAAACTAATATTTAGAATGCTTTCAGTTTCTCTACCATATACTTAATAGATGTTCCATTACACCCAAACACTCTACATCCAAATATCACTGTAAATACACGTTTTAAGGGACCTTGAATAAAAACAATTTTACTTCCTCTAACTCATATGTAGTGACTGTACAAATATTCAAATATAATACGAGACGTGTCCGTAAAATAAGGTCTCCAAGGCGCTGGAGCCGTGAGAAACGCTATTACGCGAGATCCGGCAACACTGGGGTGTAGCTTGGTTTGACCCCTTCAAATCCCCACCACAACGAACGTGTTGCAACCATTAGTCTTGGCTGGGCAGCCGTTTGCGATGGAGCTTCCTATCACTTCCGCCGCCAAATGTGAGTTGCGTGAAGTGATCCGTTATTTGGCTGCCAAGGGCGCTACTCCCACTGAAATTCATCGTCAGTTATACGAAATCTATGGGTCACAGTGTATGGACGTCAAAAATGTGCGAAAGTGCTCAGAGAGCTCAAAGACGGACGTACAGCGTTCTGGTCGGTCTTCGGTTTCAGCCGAAACAATTGCAAAAGTGGAGCAAGAAATGCTTAAAGATCGGCGTGTGACAGTTCGCGAGCTGTGCGAAGTCAGTAAGACTACGATTGACAAGATTTTGACCAAACATTTGCATTATCGCAAGGTGTGTGCGAGGTGGGTCCCCAAAATGCTCACCGAAGATTATAAACGGCAACGTATTGAAGCGGCTCACCGATTCCTGGAGCACTATGCAGAACAGGGCGAGGAATTGTTGGATTCAATTGTCACTGGCGATGAAACCTGGTGCACTACACAACACCAGAAACTAAAGAACGTTCTCGTCAGTGGCGGCATTCGAATTCGCCGAAGGCGCGAAAGTTCAAACAGGCATTTTCTGCCGGCAAAGTGATGGCCAGTGTGTTCTGGGACAGAAAAGGTGTATTGTTGTGCGAGTTTATGCCTACCGGCACAACAATAAACGCCGCTAGCTACTATGAGACTTTAAAAAAATTGCGACGTGCCATTCAAAATCGAAGGAGGGGAATGCTGACGAAGGGAGTGATTTTTCATCACGACAACGCTAGGCCCCATACTGCACATGCAGCGGATGATCTCCTGGCCCAGTTCGGATGGGACATCCTCACCCATGACTTAGCACCTAGTGATTATCATCTGTTTCCTGAGTTGAAGTCACACCTGGGTGGAACACGATGATTTGAAAAACGAGTTTGAGCGCTACCTGCGCAACTTGGCGGGAGAGTGCTATGACAAGGGTACACAAAAACTGCTACAGCGCATGCAAAAGTGCATGAGTCACAATGATGATTACGTTGAAAAATAGCTGTAAGTTCCGCGTTTCCATCATTGACAATAAACATGTTTCCTATATTAAATAAAATTGAAGACCTTATTTTACGGACACGCCTCGTAATTTGTTACAAACTTGACTTACCTTTTCAAGAAACTAAAACTTCCTCACAACACAAATAATCTTTGCATCGTCAGTCGATTTGTTTATTTCTATAGTTATCGTTACTGCCGCTAGGTCATGTATTATTTTTGTATTTATTACCAGCCTCTGATAATCAAACATTTTGACACAATCTAGTTGCGATATTTCAAAATTCATTATGCGATTTCTATTTTTTGAAATGAATATTCTCTCCCAGAATATTAAACAAATCGGACCACTTAATTGCCTTAATAATTCAACATCTGGATTTATTTCATGATTAAATGGCCAAAAATGATCTGTCACGATCAACTGATCAGTCTCTTGATACCTAATATTTCCAAAATGTGTGTGTCTAGTGCTCAAGAATTGACAACCAAGTCATTCTCCTTCTAACCTCTCAGTATTTGGTGACAATGTCAGGACAACGCTTGTCATGATTCTACAGTGGGCAGTATGCTGAGCTTCAAAGTCCAATCCTATACAGACAATTATGATACGAAAGATGACAACAGCTGATTTTCTTGGTTTTTTAAAACTATTTTTGGGTTTTGTGCAATTTGTAGCCATTTTGAGTTTTTATTTTCTTGTGCTACGTTTCTATTTACGTTTCCTTTAACAATGTGTTTGACTGATTCATAAGAAAAAAAATTTAATAGTGTTTTGTTTAATTTTGGTTCCTTTCTCTGCCAACATTTTTTTTTCCATTTCCATCTACCCCACAATGAGATGGAATCCATTGTAATACACTTTTTCCCCTCGTTCACCTATTTGTTGAATCATCTTTTGTATTATTTAATTTTTTCTATTTTAGGGAGTGTTATTATTGCTTGTATAGCAGCCTCTGAGTGTAAAAGAATTCAATTTCTCCATCAAAATTTGTGGTATTTCTTCCTACACTTCTATAAAAGGAAAAGAACTGGCATGTACCACCTGCCAGATTTCCAAAATGTTCCTTCATTCTGCTTTCTAAATTACATTTGGTCCTTCCAATGTAAACCTGGTCACAAACCAAACAGTTAAATTGATAAATGCAGGAGTATTTACATTCGGAAATTTTATCTTTTTAATAACATTTAGTAAATTTTTACATTTCTTTTGAAGAACCAAAATTAAACCAAATTTAATAAAAATAATGGAAGTTTTAATAGCCCAAGGATGGCAAGTAAATTATTTAAAATTGTAATAATATTTTATTTTTAAAGGTAAAAGCATCTGTTACATTTTTTATAAATTCAAATTTTTCAACTCTTTAATGTATAAAACCTTTATTAAAGGCATTAATTAAAGCAGTGTTGACAGTGCGTTTATTTTCTCTATTAAATTCGTCTTATATGGCCGCGCCATGGCTGAGTAGTTAGACCCCCTGACTCTCACCTAGGCGGCCCGGCTTCGATCCCAGGCGACCGCAAAGTGAGATTTGTGATGGACAACACGGCGCTGGGGCGGGTTTTCTCCGGGACCTCCGGTTTCCCCCGCCATCTCATTCCACCGGTGCTCGCTCTTCATCTCAGGTATCATCAGTGTTGCTGCCTACGGTGCCGTTTGTAGTAAAAGCGGGCGTTAAACACTACACACACATCCCAAGCGTTGAGCGGAACCCTCAACCCTGATCTCATCTCTCAGGTCACCATGCTCCGGCTCCCTCATTCTGAGAAAACCCAAGCGACTCCTAACAGCATTGGTGAGAAAGGGAGCCATCACAACAACAATAACAACAACAAAACTTCTTTATTACGGCCATATTTATTAACCCGTAAATTAAACTATTAAAACGGGAAATTTATGTGGCAAACAGCTAAAATCTTACACTTTCTTCTCGGGCAGCCAACCAGGTGAAAAGATGATTAGATATCAACGTTTCGGGAGTGTGCATCTCTCCCACCATTAGGATGTTTATAAAACGTCATACCACAAATGTATAACTGGATATAACACAACTATAGACAAAGACAAAACACTATCAAAATTCTCATTACTGAACAAAAGACTGTTTTCAGTAAATTAACCTCCAAGGTTAAGCCATATCGGACGATGAATAAATGATGTTCAAATAAGTACAGGGTACATAGAGTTTACAGTTACCAGACATTCATCTTTCAGGATAAGAGAAAACCTCCAACGTTAAGTCATATCGGACGATGAATGAAATGATGTTCATATGAGTACAGTGTACATAGAGCTTAGAGTTACCAGACATTCATCTTTCAGGATAAGAGAAAACCTCCAACGTTAAGTCATATCGGACGATGAATGAAATGATGTTCAAATGGGTACAGGGTACATAGAGCTTAGAGTTACCAGACATTCATCTTTTAGGATAAGAGAAAACCTCCAACGTTAAGTCATATCGGACGATGAATGAAATGATGTTCAAATGGGTACAGGGTACATAGAGCTTAGAGTTACCAGACATTCATCTTTCAGTATAAGAGAAAACCTCCAACGTTAAGTCATATCGGACGATGAATGAAATGATGTTCAAATGAGTACAGGGCACATAGAGCTTAGAGTTACCAGACATTCATCTTTCAGGATAAGAGAAAACCTCCAACGTTAAGTCATATCGGACGATGAATGAAATGATGTTCAAATGAGTACAGGGTACATAGAGCTTAGAGTTACCAGACATTCATCTTTCAGTATAAGAGAAAACCTCCAACGTTAAGTCATATCGGACGATGAATGAAATGATGTTCAAATGGGTACAGGGTACATAGAGCTTAGAGTTACCAGACATTCATCTTTCAGGATAAGAGAAAACCTCCAACGTTAAGTCATATCGGGCGATGAATGAAATGATGTTCAAATGGGTACAGGGTACATAGAGCTTAGAGTTACCAGACATTCATCTTTCAGGATAAGAGAAAACCTCCAACGTTAAGTCATATCGGACGATGAATGAAATGATGTTCAAATGGGTACAGGGTACATAGAGCTTAGAGTTACCAGACATTCATCTTTCAGGATAAGAGAAAACCTCCAACGTTAAGTCATATCGGACGATGAATGAAATGATGTTCAAATGGGTACAGGGTACATAGAGCTTCGAGTTACCAGACATTCATCTTTCAGGATAAGAGAAAACCTCCAACGTTAAGTCATATCGGACGATGAATGAAATGATGTTCAAATGGGTACAGGGTACATAGAGCTTAGAGTTACCAGACATTCATCTTTCAGGATAAGAGAAAACTTCCAACGTTAAGTCATATCGGACGATGAATGAAATGATGTTCAAATAAGTACAGGGTACATAGAGCTTAGAGTTACCAGACATTCATCTTTCAGGATAAGAGAAAACCTCCAACGTTAAGTCATATCGGACAATGAATGAAATGATGTTCAGATAAGTACAGGGTACATAGAGCTTAGAGTTAACAGACATTCATCTTTCAGGATAAGAGAAATCTTCCAACGTTAAGTCATATCGGACGATGAATGAAATGGTGTTCAAATGAGTAGAAGGTACATAGAGCTTACAGTTACCAGACATTCATCTTTCAGAATAAGAGAAAACCTCCAACGTTAAGTCATATCGGACGATGAATGAAATGATGTTCAAATAAGTACAGGGTACATAGAGCTTAGAGTTACCAGACATTCATCTTTCAGGATAAGAGAAATCTTCCAACGTTAAGTCATATCGGACGATGAATGAAATGATGTTCAAATGAGTACAAGGTACATAGAGCTTACAGTTACCAGACATTCATCTTTCAGAATAAGAGAAAACCTCCAACGTTAAGTCATATCGGACGATGAATGAAATGATGTTCAAATAAGTACAGGGTACATAGAGCTTAGAGTTACCGGACATTCATCTTTCAGGATAAGAGAAAACCTCCAACGTTAAGTCATATCGGACGATGAATGAAATGATGTTCAAATAAGTACAGGGTACATAGAGCTTAGAGTTACCAGACACTCATCTTTCAGGATAAGAGAAAACCTCCAACGTTAAGTCATATCGGACGATGAATGAAATGATGTTCAAATAAGTACAGGGTACATAGAGCTTAGAGTTACCAGACACTCATCTTTCAGGATAAGAGAAAACCTCCAACGTTAAGTCATATCGGACGATGAATGAAATGGTGTTCAAAGGAGTACAGGGTACATGGAGCGTAGAGTTATTAGACATTGATCTTTCAGGTTAAGGGAATCCTGTGCAAAAACCTTATCCAGATAAGTCACCCTGATAGATTCGAACTCGGGACCGCTTGAATGTGAGACAAATACGCTGAGGCTAGCGAAACAATGAAATGTGTGCATCGTGGTATACAGCGGAACTAACAACCAAGTATCAGAATTTAATTGGGAGGATAGGGAAAGGAACTTTAACTTTGCATACAGGAAAATGTTTTACATTATAAATCTGTTTACAAATAAATAAAATCTTTTTGGTAAATCAAATCTAAAACAAAACACGTAAGAGGCATGCGTTTCCTATTTAGCTGCTCTCAAGGTCATTTCGTCACTTCCTGTATTGCTTGAATCACTACTTCGCGATTCTGTCATAATAATGTTTCCCGTGGTCCCCTGATCATAATTCTTCTATGTTAGTGTAATTTGCACTAATTATCGGAGTATGCCTTCTTCGCAGGTAACTCATTCCTTAGTGTCCGAGCTCTGGAATGCCATAACTAGACATTATATCACCTCAAAAAAATGCAAGCCGGACATTTGTAGAAAATGAAACAAGGATTAAACTGATTAATTAGAAAATGAAGCTAGCTACAGTGAAACAATAAATATTACACAAATAAAAATATTTGCAACTAAGGCTTCACTTATCTTAAGAAATTGGTGTTGATACTTCTTTCTAATGGAGATAGATTTCACAAACAGATTGACTGTATCTTCAGTCCACAAAACAAATTCCGTTGTGAAGGATAACGCTTACCATGTTTTTCTTGTTTTTTTTTTTTTTTTAATATTACCAAAATCTGAAAACGAAACGAAGCTAAAAATAGAATCAACTGTTGGTATTTCAAAATTCATTATGCGATGTTTATTTTTTTGAACAAATATCGTTTCCCAAACCATTAAATCTATGGGACCATTTAATTGTTTTAATAATTTAGCTTTCGGATTTATTTCGTGGTTAAATGGCCAAAAATGATCTGCTACGGCCGATTTATCACTTTGTTTATACTTGATGTTACGTAAATGTCCTTTCGTTCTGGTTTCTATGTTACGTTTTGTCTTTCCAATATAAACTTTATCACAATCGAAGCAATTAAACTGATGAATACTAGATTTTTTATTATTAGGCATTTTATCTTTTTTAGAGAAATGTAGTAAATTTTAATACATTTATTTTGAGGAACTAAATTTATACCAACTTCTTTAAAAAAAAAAATTGAAAATGTTTATTAACCCAAGGATGGTAAGTTTTTTAGAATTATAGTCGTCTTTTATTTTCTTAAGGGTAGAAATATCATTAACAGTTGTTTTATATTTAAATTTGGTATTTAAAACGTAATTTAGAAACCAGAACGAAAGAAAATTTTCGTAAACTTTAGTATAAACAAACTGATAAATCGGCCATAGCAGATCATGTTTGGTCATTTAACCACGAAATAAATCCAGAAGTGAAATTATTAAAACAATTAAATGATCTGATAGATGTAATAGTGTGGCAAAAGATATTTAAAAAAAATAAATATCGCGTAATGAATTTTGAAATAACGGCAGTTGATTCTGTTTTTAGGTTTGTTTCGTTTTCAGATGTTGGTAATAAAAAAAGAACATAAGAAAAGGCATGCTAACCGGTATCCTTAACGGAGTTTATCTGTGGACTGAGGATGCAAGTGATTTGTTTGTGAAATCGATTTCCATTTGAAAAGAAGTATCAACACCAATTTCTTAAGATAAGTGAAGCCTTAGTTACAAATATTTTTATTTGTGTAATAAGAATATACTGTTTAAAATTTAAATCATTTTACTGTTTTTCAAAATGTTTTCCTTCAGCATCATTTTATTTTTTTACTTGAACCTGACGTTCGAATAATCGGTAACAAACCTGAGTCTATAACTCAGTTGCTTAGCAACCAATACTCGTCTACATTTGAAACTTGTCTTTCTGATAGTTGACGATGGCAGTAGCAGCAGAAGGACTGACTCCCTATGCAGAGCAGCTGCCGGCAATAAAAGTCGTTGGCGGTTGACATTCGTTAAGAAATGGAGAAGGAAATGCGACCTTCGACCTGCTGGTATGACCTCGACAACAACCCCAAAGATTGTGGATGTGGCTCCATCCATTTAACTGCAGTGAATCATTCCTCCTGATAAGTTTACAAATGTAAATTGCTTCCGTTATAGGAGCTACCGAAACTTGCAATATACAGGCTGTTTCATAACTTAGCATTTAGGCTTTTCACATGGGAACAGTTCTAATCTGCAGCGAATGAGATGTGTTTGCGTGGTAACCTCGTTACCCACATTCTTAACATATCCCCCCCCCCCCCGCTCACACTCTCGTACACTATCGTAAAGTGGGCAAGTCTCCTTGACTAGAATTTTCCAAATCTTTAAATAATCCAGCTGTTATTCTGCTAGCTTAATGTGAAACAAACACGCCGTAGTAGTTTCATTGGTGGTACTCCTAGTTCCCGCCTGTGAGAACCAGGCAAGTTCAGACATGTTCAGTATCGCCTACCGCTGCAATGGAGGTAACATGCGAGGAACAATATGCGGCTTTGAAATTCATTATCTACTTACTGTTAAACCCATTGCTCTCCATTGCTAACGTTCTACAGAAATTCTCACTGGATGTTACCTGAAAGTAAAGAAAAACATTGAATTATAACTACGGAAGATAATTTTCAATACAGGATATAAGGGTATTTATAAAACTGCATCTACATAACCTTTCTAAAACATAATTAAAACAGGATATTAATTATTCTTTCACACTGGCCGTGTGTAGGCTAAAGTATGGAAACATAGAGCTAGACTGAAAAATTCAATGTCATAGTCGGGATTGGAACCACGGATCTTATGGTCTCCGTTCAGCCGCTCTAACCATTGAGCTACTATGGCCAATGTGCCGACATGACATTAAATTCTCCAAGTGACTCGTGTTTTCCCCGGTAAACAACTAGGAGTTCTCATACACACACGAGACAACTACCCTAATGACGACTTACTCTGCTGTAAGTACTTTAAGACCCGGGCTTTATAGTAAACCACTAGGAGTTCTCATAAACACACGAGACAACTACCCTAATGACGACTTACTCTGCTGTAAGTACTTTAAGAGCCGGGCTTTATAGTAAACCACTAGGAGTTCTCATAAACACACGAGACAACTACCCTAATGACGACTTACTCTGCTGTAAGTACTTTAAGAGCCGGACTTTATAGTAAACAACTAGGAGTTCTCATACACACACGAGACAACTACCCTAATGACGACTTACTATGCTGTAAGTATTTTAAGAGCCGGGCTTTATAGTAAACAACTAGGAGTTCTCATACACACACGAGACGACTACCCTAATGACGACTTACTCTGCTGTAAGTACTTTAAGAGCCGGACTTTATAGTAAACAACTAGGAGTTCTCATACACACACGAGACAACTACCCTAATGACGACTTACTATGCTGTAAGTACTTTAAGAGCCGGGCTTTATAGTAAACAACTAGGAGTTCTCATACACACACGAGGCAACTACCCTAATGACGACTTACTATGCTGTAAGTACTTTAAGAGCCGGACTTTATAGTAAACAACTAGGAGTTCTCATACACACACGAGACAACTACCCTAATGACGACTTACTCTGCTGTAAGTACTTTAAGAGCCGGGCTTTATAGTAAACAACTAGGAGTTCTCATACACACACGAGACGACTACCCTAATGACGACTTACTCTGCTGTAAGTACTTTAAGACCCGGGCTTTATAGTAAACCACTAGGAGTTCTCATACACACACGAGACAACTACCCTAATGACGACTTACTCTGCTGTAAGTACTTTAAGAGCCGGACTTTATAGTAAACAACTAGGAGTTCTCATACACACACGAGACAACTACCCCAATGACGACTTACTCTGCTGTAAGTACTTTAAGACCCGGGCTTTATAGTAAACAACTAGGAGTTCTCATACACACACGAGACAACTACCCTAATGACGACTTACTCTGCTGTAAGTACTTTAAGAGCCGGACTTTATAGTAAACCACTAGGAGTTCTCATAAACACACGAGACAACTACCCTAATGACGACTTACTCTGCTGTAAGTACTTTAAGGTCCGGGCTTTATAGTAAACCACTAGGAGTTCTCATAAACACATGAGACAACTACCTTAATGACGACTTACTCTGCTGTAAGTACTTTGAGGCCCGGGCTTTATAGTAAACCACTAGGAGTTCTCATAAACACATGAGACAACTACCTTAATGACGACTTACTATGCTGTAAGTACTTTAAGGCCCGGGCTTTATAGTAAACCACTAGGAGTTCTCATAAACACATGAGACAACTACCTTAATGACGACTTACTATGCTGTAAGTACTTTAAGGCCCGGGCTTTATAGTAAACCACTAGGAGTTCTCATAAACACATGAGACAACTACCTTAATGACGACTTACTATGCTGTAAGTACTTTAAGGCCCGGGCTTTATAGTAAACCACTAGGAGTTCTCATAAACACATGAGACAACTACCTTAATGACGACTTACTCTGCTGTAAGTACTTTGAGGCCCGGGCTTTATAGTAAACCACTAGGAGTTCTCATAAACACATGAGACAACTACCTTAATGGCGACTTACTCTGCTGTAAGTACTTTAAGGCCCGGGCTTTATAGTAAACCACTAGGAGTTCTCATAAACACATGAGACAACTACCTTAATGACGACTTACTCTGCTGTAAGTACTTTAAGGCCCGGGCTTTATAGTAAACCACTAGGAGTTCTCATAAACACATGATACATCTACCTTAATGACGACTTACTCTGCTGTAAGTACTTTAAGGCCCGGGCTTTATAGTAAACCACTAGGAGTTCTCATAAACACATGAGACAACTACCTTAATGACGACTTACTCTGCTGTAAGTACTTTAAGGCCCGGGCTTTATAGTAAACTACTAGGAGTTCTCATAAACACATGAGACAACTACCTTAATGGCGACTTACTCTGCTGTAAGTACTTTAAGGCCCGGGCTTTATAGTAAACCACTAGGAGTTCTCATAAACACATGAGACAACTACCTTAATGACGACTTACTCTGCTGTAAGTACTTTAAGGCCCGGGCTTTATAGTAAACCACTAGGAGTTCTCATAAACACATGAGACAACTACCTTAATGGCGACTTACTCTGCTGTAAGTACTTTAAGGCCCGGGCTTTATAGTAAACCACTAGGAGTTCTCATAAACACATGAGACAACTACCTTAATGACGACTTACTCTGCTGTAAGTACTTTAAGGCCCGGGCTTTATAGTAAACCACTAGGAGTTCTCATAAATACATGAGACAACTACCTTAATGGCGACTTACTCTGCTGTAAGTACTTTAAGACCCGGGCTTTATAGTAAACCACTAGGAGTTCTCATAAACACATGAGACAACTACCTTAATGACGACTTACTCTGCTGTAAGTACTTTAAGGCCCGGGCTTTATAGTAAACCACTAGGAGTTCTCATAAACACATGGGACAACTACCTTAATGACGACTTACTCTGCTGTAAGTACTTTAAGGCCCGGGCTTTATAGTTCGGACCACTATTAGGTACAATTAATGGAAATTAATTGTTCCTTCACACTGGCCGTGTGCAGGCTAAAGTATGTGTGTATGGAAAGATAGAGTCAGACTGAAAAATTCAAACACGAGTCAGTTGGAGAATTGACCATAGCAGCTGAAGGGTTAGAGCGGCTGGACGGCAACCAGAAGATCCGTGGTTCAAATCCCGGCTATGGCATTGAATTTCTCAGTCTAACTCTATCTTTCCAGACATAATAGCAGTTTTTTTATACGACAAACAGTTCTCAGTATCGCGGACCAGTCGGATGCTGTGGTGTCAGTTTATTGTTGCACCGCTTAGCTGTTATTTCAGTGCACATGATGATGTCACTGTGTTGGCTTTCTTAAGTGTTAAATTTTATGTTTCTTTCGTTAAATCTATTAACATTTTTGCACGACCTCTAGCTTCATACTATGAGAACATGAATGTTACATTAAACTTATATTTATGTATCGTAGTTTGTCATAAATGTAAATGTTTCTATGCAGACTAAAAATACTAGAAATTTTCTTATTTATCACTAAAAATATATTATTCTCGAAAAAAGGAAAAATTCTCGGAAAAATCGTTAAAAAAATAAATAAAATGCCTCTGGTTATGAGTAAGACAAGAGTTTATGAATGGTAAAAACGTAAAGTTTGTAGTATTCCCTTGTAACTACAATAAGTCGTTTATCATGAAATATATCGAGGTGTGAGGTGTCATCACATAGTGTAGAGAATGAGGTTGTATTAGCAGCAGTTAACAAGACAACGCTGAACAAACACGCACAAGATAAATACATGTGGTGCAGAGAGCAGGGGGCACTGTTGGAGAAGCAAGCGGGTAAGTAGTACATACACGTGTTGGTGGTGGTGCTAGTGTTACGGAACCTCAAACATTACCTTGCAATTATCAGACAACACGTCTTTATTTCGTTGTGATGATATGCGTTAATTAACAAGAAACTTGTTTATTTGTTATTAGTTTCTCATTTTACTTCAGTATATATCAAGGATACGAGACGAAGATATTTTGAAAAATCCCCAGTATACCCTTTATATGGAGTATTTTTAAAAACTGTAGATGTTTTCAATGATAGCGCCAAACTTTTTTAATTAATATGCATGTTTAATAGACTTTCATGAGATATAAAATTTGAATTTTCTGGAAATGTCCAGTTCTTAAAACATTTACTATCACTTACGAGAGTACAAGAGTTGAGAAACCATGTGAGTATAAAAGATTATATTTTTATTGTTATTATTACTATCACTATCACTATCATTTTTTTTCTTTTAGAGTACGATTGCATTATATTGGTAATGAAGAAGTCCATAGAGCAAGCGTAGCCAAATGCTCGAGCACTTGTATAAATACTGCACGGCTGGTAGCCCCCGAGAAGTTCTACTTAGTAATTAGGACTGCTCTGGGATGTACAAAATTACAATTATACTGAATAAAGCAACAGATTATTAATCGCTGTGCAGTAATTCATAAAGAAGTTGGGGAGGTAAACCGTAATTCTATATCTAAGCAGGCAACGTCGGCTACTGCAAATAACAACTGATAGTCGTAAGGCACTTTGTGACTGCTTTTGTTTTAACTTTCTCAACAACTCAATGAATTCTTTGTATGTTTTTGTATTTAACGTTACGTGACAATTTCTACCTAAACGTTTTTCTTACATTTGAAAACAATTACCCTTTAAAATGCGGATATTACAAACACGCCATTCTTGCTAAATTTTACAAGAATATATATGATTAGCAATATGACGAATGATAACAGCTTTTGGACTCAGAAATTATCAGTTTTAACTGTTTCATTCATGTAATTGAATGGATAGTGCAATCCATGCATGAAAAATACAACTGTAGGTTTGTCGTGGTCGTGCCGCTATATTTAAATGTCCAATTTGAAGTCCCTTACGAATAGGAAACCGTTACATGTAATGTACTTTGAAAGCTGAGAGTTCCTAACTTTTTTAAGCATAATAATTTTGTTTACCAAATCAACCACGGAGTGTCCTTAGGGCAACTAATGTGAAATTTCTGAATTCTATTTTTTTTTTTTTTTTATTTCTACTGCATGTTTCATTCTAAGATACCAAGTTTCAAAAGTTCTGCAGTCATTTGTTTCCAACAAAATAATTATTTATTATGATATATCTATTTTTACAATTTCAAAAATACTCTACTCAAGAGATATATGGGATATTAATGTTAAATGCAGTGTTTTTCCTGTTCAGAGAGAGTGCTTTTATAAAGTTAGGTCAATGCATTGAACAGAGAGAAGATATTAATTTTTATTTTCAGATTCTGGTGAATTTTGAATTGTTAATACATCAAGCAAAATGAAATTTGTTTGTTGCCAAACTAACATGCGAAACCATAACTTAACTTTGTTTAGTATACATTTACAAGTACGTCTGCAATTTCGTTGAAACCTCCTAAAAGGGATTGTTTTTAAAATACCGAACTATTTAAACATTTCAAAGAAATCAATGTAAAACATGAAAGCTAAAAGAATAAGGATAATAAATGCGTAAAAAGTAAAACTTCGGATACCTATGTTGTTGTTTTACAGATATGCCCATACGTTCGCGTACAATATTCGACAACTGCGGAAACATGATTCCGAATTTTCATGTTTGTAAACACGAGTATATCAAAAACTGTCGCAGCCACCGTTTGTTTTAACGAAAAGAAGGCCGGTATTCCAACACACCCGTTCACTGATTCATAACAAAGGGCACTCCCTAATAGAAACAAGTGCACAGCGACAGGCGTGGAATTCCTGATGAGCAAAGTACCGGTGTGCCTTAGTCTACCCACTTATCAGCTAACAAAGTCTTCTTCTTTTATTACATGTGAGGAGGTACTTTTATTTTACCATTTAGGTACAACGGGAATAAGGCTTTAAGTGATAATCAAATGTTTTGGTCGTTATATGAGCTCTTTGTAATTAATTCCATTCTCTTTAAGTTGTTCTCGGGAGGCAAGCCAGGTGAAAAGACGATCAGTGTTCTGTCTTTGTTTATAGTTGTGTTATATCGAGTTATTTATTTGTGGCTATAACATTTAATAAATATCCTGATGATGGTAGAGATGTACACCTCCGAAACGTTGGTTTCTAATCGTCTTTTCACCTGGCTTGCTGCCCTAGAACAACTTGAGCATATTCGTCGCCAGGAAAGCTTCAGGTCTTATTTTACATTCTCTTTGTATGTCCAAGAGATAAAATAATTAATAAAGACTTCTCATTTGAAATATATATTTGAATATTCAAACCAATAACAAAGAATATCTCGAAAATAATTGTATGTATACATTATTCGTGTACATTAACAAGCTATGAGTCTCTTAGTCTGAAGATGCGAAACGTCTGGTGATAAGCTCATCGTCTAGAACTACAATCTACTAGAGTGCATTTGGGTTTGTTGGTAGGTCACCATTACCTTACGGTATACCTGACTTTGCAGGTTAAAGCGCAGCAAATAGTATTTTACTTCAAAACACAGTTTTTCTATGCAAGTTCCTAGTTGTGTGTATTTATCGTGGCAAAGCCATGTCGATAAATACTTCTAAACAGTACTACATTGTTCAAATATGCTGTTAATAGTCTAGGTTATTAAATGTATTTGTTCCATTTTGGAATTCGTGGTTGGAATTCAAATTAGAAACTGGAAATAGGTGAAGATAAAGAATTTACAGAAGCAAGTCAATTGCCCCGTAATACTTCATTTCAACTGGAAGTTTCCTTGATTTAGAACGACTATTACTTGTGCTAATTTAAGGTAGAGTATAGCGACATGATTAAATCAACGCTTTGAATGGCTAAGAGATAGGGTAGGCCATGACTATATCGTTTGATAAATCACCTTCCGGTTTCGGAAAACATTTGAGAATCACTGTCGAGGAAAACACATAATTCACATCTGTTTCTTTAGTTTTGGTCCGAATTGTACCCGTGGCATTGCGTTTAGGAATGCAATGTAATTTTAAAGTGTAAATCACAGCAAACAGAGTTATCTGTCAAGGTTAGAGTTGCTGGTATTTCGACAACTTATAAGTGTTTACTTTGAAGCGAGGTTAAAAAGTACTGAGCAAAAAGGCAATCTAAGTTGTTCTTGACACAAATTAAACAGAGTTCGAATCCATTACGGCCCATCACGACACTAACAGTATCCATGTGCATTGCACATGCGCGTTAATTGCACATTTTAGTGTTCACATTGCAAACATCGCAAACTGTAAACAATACTCTGAGCACTTACAAAACCTATGTGTTGGGTTCATACGGCTTCACTACTTACAGCATTCTTACAAATGCTTACCTTTCTATCCGCTCCGTTTTCACTGAGATAAATATTTGCAGAAAGTATATTATTGCACAATTTTATCCACAAGAGAACTAAGGTAATACCGTACACTTTAACCAACATTCGAATGTTTCAAGAGCCAATTCTATGTAAAGGTCTTGAAATTCCGTTATCTTACATATCAAGGCGAAAGTGAAATGAATAATGACTTCCCAATTAAGAAACTCTTTATCTACTGCAAAATTCTAACCAATAACAAGGAATATTTCGGAAATTTAACAAACAAAAACAATAATATTACATACAAATCAAGTGCTTGAATAAGATGTACAATAATTGTTGTGTAGTAATACTTTGTATATATATATATATATATACTATTTTAATAACAGTTTTTACAGCATTCCGTAAGAAATTCAACATTTCTAAACATTGATGGAAATAATCATTTCTTCCACACTAGACGTGTGTAGCCTAAGATTTGGATGAGTAGAGACGGAGATACGTGGAGAGCACGGAGAGCGGGAGATACGTGGTTCAAATCCCGGCTATGGCATTGAACATTTCAGTCTGGCTCTACTCATTTCTAAACCTGTTTCACCAAATAAGGGTACTCTCAAACAGAGAGGGATTGTTTTTCAATATTCATGTGATCTCCTTCGAAGATGATGAACCTATATACCAATAACATTTATTCTGAAGTTACACGGTTCACAGACATTTGTGGATTTATTTACCAAAATGTCTTTTTTTAATTCAAAGATTCTCCTAATATTATTTTCGATAAAACCGGGCTATCGAATTTCTGTGTGCAGCACAACCCCTTATCTACTTACCAGGAAGCAAAGAGAGATAAAATATTCACAAATCCGCAAACAAGTCTTTCCGTTGAAGCTTACTAAAGCTAAACCACGATCACAGACGATTAAAGAGTAGCGAGTCTGCCTCACGTTCAAGAGCTTCGCGATAAGGTATTTTGCAGGTTTACCCTTATATTAAAAGATGAATGTCTGGTAACTCCAAGCTCTATGTACCCTGTGCTCATGTGAACATCATTTCATTCATCGTCCGATATGACTTAACGTTGGAGGTTTTCCCTTATCCTGAAAGATGAATGTCTGGTAGCTCTAAGCTCTATGTACTCTGTACTCATTTGAACATCATTTCATTCATCGTCCGATATGACTTAACGTTGGAGGTTTTCCCTTATCCTGAAAGATGAATGTCTGGTAGCTCTAAGCTCTATGTACTCTGTACTCATTTGAACATCATTTCATTCATCGTCCGATATGACTTAACGTAGGTTTTCCCTTATCCTGAAAGATGAATGTCTGGTAGCTCTAAGCTCTATGTACTCTGTACTCATTTGAACATCATTTCATTCATTGTCCGATATGACTTAACGTTGGAGGTTTTCCCTTATCCTGAAAGATGAATGTCTGGTAACTCTAAGCTCTATGTACCTTGTACTCATTTGAACATCATTTCATTCATTGTCCGATATGACTTAACGTTGGAGGTTTTCCCTTATCCTGAAAGATGAATGTCTGGTAACTCTAAGCTCTATGTACCCTGTACTCCTTTGAACATCATTTCATTCATCGTCCGATATGGCTTAACGTTGGAGGTTTTCTCTTATCCTGAAAGATGAATGTCTGGTAACTCTAAGCTCTATGTACCCTGTACTCATTTGAACATCATTTCATTCATTGTCCGATATGACTTAACGTTGGAGGTTTTCTCTTATCCTGAAAGATGAATGTTTGGTAACTCTAAGCTCTATGTATCCTGTACTTATTTGAACATCATTTCATTCATCGTCCGATATGACTTCACGTTGGAGGTTTTCTCTTATCCTGAAAGATGAATGTCTGGTAACTCTAAGCTCTATGTACCCTGTACTCACTTGAACATCATTTCATTCATCGTCCGATATGACTTAACGTTGGAGGTTTTCCCTTATCCTGAAAGATGAATGTCTGGTAACTCTAAGCTCTATGTACCCTGTACTCATTTGAACATCATTTCATTCATTGTCCGATATGACTTAACGTTGGAGGTTTTCCCTTATCCTGAAAGATGAATGTCTGGTAACTCTAAGCTCTATGTACCCTGTACTCATTTGAGTATCATTTCATTCATCTTTCGATACGACTTAACGTTGGAGGTTTTCTGTAATCCTGAAAGATGAATGTCTGGTAACTCTAAGCTCTATGTACCCTGTACTCATTTGAGTATCATTTCATTCATCGTCCGATACGACTTAACGTTGGAGGTTTTCCCTTATCCTGAAAGATGAATGTCTGGTAGCTCTAAGCTCTATGTACTCTGTACTCATTTGAACATCATTTCATTCATCGTCCGATATGACTTAACGTAGGTTTTCCCTTATCCTGAAAGATGAATGTCTGGTAGCTCTAAGCTCTATGTACTCTGTACTCATTTGAACATCATTTCATTCATTGTCCGATATGACTTAACGTTGGAGGTTTTCCCTTATCCTGAAAGATGAATGTCTGGTAACTCTAAGCTCTATGTACCTTGTACTCATTTGAACATCATTTCATTCATTGTCCGATATCACTTAACGTTGGAGGTTTTCCCTTATCCTGAAAGATGAATGTCTGGTAACTCTAAGCTCTAAGTACCCTGTACTCCATTGAACATCATTTCATTCATCGTCCGATATGGCTTAACGTTGGAGGTTTTCTCTTATCCTGAAAGATGAATGTCTGGTAACTCTAAGCTCTATGTATCCTGTACTCATTTGAACATCATTTCATTCATCGTCCGATATGACTTAACGTTGGAGGTTTTCTCTTATCCTGAAAGATGAATGTTTGGTAACTCTAAGCTCTATGTATCCTGTACTTATTTGAACATCATTTCATTCATCGTCCGATATGACTTAACGTTGGAGGTTTTCTCTTATCCTGAAAGATGAATGTCTGGTAACTCTAAGCTCTATGTACCCTGTACTCACTTGAACATCATTTCATTCATCGTCCGATATGACTTAACGTTGGAGGTTTTCCCTTATCCTGAAAGATGAATGTCTGGTAACTCTAAGCTCTATGTACTCTGTACTCCTTTGAACATCATTTCATTCATTGTCCGATATGACTTAACGTTGGAGGTTTTCCCTTATCCTGAAAGATGAATGTCTGGTAACTCTAAGCTCTATGTACCCTGTACTCATTTGAACATCATTTCATTCATCGTCCGATATGACTTAACGTTGGAGGTTTTCTCTTATCCCGAAAGATGAATGTCTGGTAACTCTAAGCTCTATGTACCCTGTACTCATGTGAACATCATTTCATTCATCGTCCGATATGACTTAACGTTGGAGGTTTTCTCTTATCCTGAAAAGATGAATATCTGGTAGCTCTAAGCTCTATGTACCCTGTACTCATTTGAACATCATTTCATTCATCGTCCGATATGACTTAACGTTGGAGGTTTTCTCTTATCCTGAAAGATGAATGTCTGGTAACTCTAAGCTCTATGTAACCTGTACTTATTTGAACATCATTTCATTCATCGTCCGATATGACTTAACGTTGGAGGTTTTCTCTTATCCTGAAAGATGAATATCTGGTAACTCTAAGCTCTATGTACCCTGTACTCATTTGAACATCATTTCATTCATCGTCCGATATGACTTAACGTTGGAGGTTTTCTCTTATCCTGAAAGATGAATGTCTGGTAACTCTAAGCTCTATGTAACCTGTACTTATTTGAACATCATTTCATTCATCGTCCGATATGACAACGTTGGAGGTTTTCTCTTATCCTGAAAGATGAATGTCTGGTAGCTCTAAGCTCTATGTACTCTGTACTCATTTGAACATCATTTCATTCATCATCCGATATGACTTAACGTTGGAGGTTTTCTCTTATCCTGAAAGATGAATGTCTGGTAGCTCTAAGCTCTATGTACTCTGTACTCCTTTGAACAACATTTCATTCATCGTCCGATATGACTTAACGTTGGAGGTTTTCCCTTATCCTGAAAGATGAATGTCTGTTAACTCTAAGCTCTATGTACCTTGTACTTATTTGAACATCATTTCATTCATCCTCCGATATGACTTAACGTTGGAGGTTTTCTCTTATCCTGAAAGATGAATGTCTGGTAACTCTAAGCTCTATGTACCCTGTACTCATTTGAACATCATTTCATTCATCGTCCGATATGACTTAACGTTGGAGGTTTTCTCTTATCCTGAAAGATGAATGTCTGGTAACTCTAAGCTCTATGTACTCTATACTCATTTGAACATCATTTCATTCATCGTCCGATATGACTTAACTGTCGTGTGTCATTCAATAAGTGTTTGTACAAGAGTAGAGAAAGTCTTGTATACGTCACATAACGACCAAAACATTTGACTATCACTTAAAGTCTACTGTATACCCTTGTAACTACAATAAGATAGTGTTTATCTAGAAGTAGATAGAGCAATAAGTGTTTGTACAAGAGTAGAGAAAGTCTTGTATACGTCACATAACGACCAAAACATTTGACTATCACTTAAAGTCTACTGTATTCCCTTGTAACTACAATAAGATAATGTTTATCTAGAAGTAGATAGAGCAATAAGTGTTTGTACAAGAGTAGAGAAAGTCTTGTATACGTCACATAACGACCAAAACATTTGACTATCACTTAAAGTCTACTGTATTCCCTTGTAACTACAATAAGATAGTGTTTATCTTGAAGTAGATAGAGCAATAAGTGTTTGTACAAGAGTAGAGAAAGTCTTGTATACGTCACATAACGACCAAAACATTTGACTATCACTTAAAGTCTACTGTATTCCCTTGTAACTACAATAAGATAATGTTTATCTAGAAGTAGATAGAGCAATAAGTGTTTGTACAAGAGTAGAGAAAGTCTTGTATACGTCACATAACGACCAAAACATTTGACTATCACTTAAAGTCTACTGTATTCCCTTGTAACTACAATAAGATAATGTTTATCTAGAAGTAGATAGAGCAATAAGTGTTTGTACAAGAGTAGAGAAAGTCTTGTATACGTCACATAACGACCAAAACATTTGACTATCACTTAAAGTCTACTGTATTCCCTTGTAACTACAATAAGATAGTGTTTATCTTGGAGTAGATAGAGAAATGGACGTTTTTGTTCGGCAATAAGTCGTACAATAGTGATTAGATTTTTTATATTTCTAGAATGTTCATGGCTCTGGATGCTACTGGAGAGACCGACTGTCGTAATAAATGGATGGAGAGGAGAAATGTACGAATATAATATAATATAGTAGTAATTTGTGTTAGAAAGCATATGCTGGAACATTCTTGTAGACATTTTTGCTGATAATCGATAGTAGTATGCGCTACCCCGCGGCGAGGCGCTGTGGTTGCGTGACCATGGCGTCTCCATGACTACTGTCCTAGAGGGGCCCAGAAGGATGTCCAGAGGTAGCAGAATCTCTTACAGTGACCAACAAGTTCTGTTTGTGTCCTTGTGTCTCACGACTACGGTCAACTTCTTCACGAAACTTGGTGCTTTTGTCTACAACAAAGGGACGGGTAAAACATCTGCATTGTTAAACTTTGGAACATTCAATGTTCACTGTAGTGTTTCGCCAAGCGCTTTCTCCCGTTCTAAAGTTTGCTGTATATAACTTTGCCCCGTGTCTAGTCATCTGTCATTGGCCGTTGCTATTCGTAATCAACTTCATTTTAATACATTCGAAGATAATCGTCAGATATTTTAAGTATATGAAATAAATATATTACATAACGGAGTTAATACATCTGTAATATATCAATATTTTATTAATATGATAGTGTGTTTGTATCATATGTCCTTGTATTGCACACGGCTTGTTTGACATCACTCGGTGTACATTAACTGATCATGGGGCAAAGTTGTAACGCAGTCTCCTTCCTATGCAATCGCAGTCAACTGTTCACAACTGATTGTTGAATGTCCGCACTAAAATCCATTCCGACGAGGATGTGTCAACACGTAGCTAAAGCATGAATGCACTGGTAGTGCCAATATTACTTGGACGCCATTAGGGCAACGTTCGGAAAGGTAGTCAGACTGAATGCCATTGAATGTTTGTTTAATGCCCTTGACCTATACAGGGGCCGTTCTTAGCTTATGGTACGACGTAAACAAAAGCACGTGTACAGTATCCACGCGATAAGAGGAGCGATCGAGTTCTAAGTCCTCATTCGGCAAGTTTCGTTTAACTCCGTAAACATAGATTACAACTTTGAAATCTGAAATGCGCTATACACTGACATCTAGCGGCTAATACGCTAAGCTTTATCATGTCCGCCACATTTCGTTTTGATCAATTTCGAGGTTAATGAGCTAACCAGTTTACAACAATCGTATGTTAGAATTAGAATTTCAGTTCGTCCTTGGCAACATATACATGTTATGAGACACGTCAAAATGTATAAATACAGTATATACATAAAGTCAAATTGATTACATACAATATACACAGTAAGCAGCTTTTCTATGGTTTCATGTGGTATTTGCATAGACTAATTTACTACAAGAAATGTCATAATATAAATATTACAGGTTTGTGAATGTACTATGCTCCCAGTGCTCATTTACATGGTTATAGTTCTAAAAATTCATTAACCGTATAAAAACAGTGTGCATGCAGAAATATCTTAACCTTATTCTTAAAGTGTTTTGATGATTCAGTTTGTTTAAATGAATTTGGAAGTTTATTATATAACATTATCACTTTGTAGTTAAAGCTTCCTTCATAAAGGATCGTTTCATGCGCTCAAATTGCCAGTTTATCCTTGTTACGAGTGTGGTACATCAGCATGTACTTGAAAATGATTTATATTTGTATGAACATTTGTGGATGTTATGGCTCTCAAAAGGGGACACATTATTAATCGTCTATCTCCGTATAACTGTGATCTGAATGCAATTGAGCTGGCGTGGGCAAAACTAAGGAATGTTTTCAGAGGATGCAACGTTACTTGTGATATCTTCGCTTATCTTACACGCTATTTTGCTGAACTGTGTTTTTCGAGGTTGACCACACTGCACAAACAAAAGAGCGTTAGCTCTCGCTTCTTCCCTTCTGCCCGCACCACTCCGTAAATCCATCGCTCAAGAAAACATGCGCGTAGTGTACGTGTGCGATGTCATTGGCTGTTCAGGGTTCTAACTCTCTACGGACGAAAAGTATAGTTCCCATATAATTTTTAAAGACCTCAATCTCATGCAAAATATATAAATAACTTCACACTATTACAAATGCAACAAACAGTAATTAATTAGTATTTTATTTTGGTGAATATAAGTGTAATTTGTATGTATTAATCGGAGTGCTTACACAGTTTAAAAGCAGAAGGAAGTGAGAGATCAGTTGTACAACATGACTGCTTCCGTGTAATATGTAAACATCACAGAGGGAAATCGTTAAAAAGTGGATAAAAACAAACTATATTGAACGTATTTGGCAAGTTGTGCGAGAAATACCCGACTTTAGCAATCCAGGACGTTGTTAATTTGTCAGCAGAATATTAGTGTCGCTCGAAGTGACCTTGTATCTTTCTACTCCAGGAAAACATCGAAAAAGAATTAAAGCAGTTTCTTATTTAACTGATTTAACACACATACAGTCTAAAAACACACATTTCTGCTATAGCTGGGTACAGTATGCGCAAGATATGTTGAGCGTTGGATTTACGGTGTGTACGCACAGAGGGGAAGAAGCGAGAGCTAACCTTCTTTTGTTTCTGCAGTGTGGCAAACCTTGAGAAACACAGTTCAGCAAAATAGCGCGTAAGATAAGCGAAGATGTCACAACTAACGTTGCATCCTCTCCTCCAACGTTAAGTCATATCGGACGATGAATGGAATGTATGAAATGATGCTCAAATGAATCCAAGGTCCATAGAGCTTTAAGTTACCCGACATTAGTCTTTCAGGATAAGGGAAAAACCCGGAAAAAACCTTATCTAGGTAACTCACCCTGACCGAGATTCGAACTCGGGACCTCTTGAAAACATTTCTTAGTTTTGCCCACTCCAGCTCAATTACATTCAGATCACAGTTATACGGAGGTAGACGAATAATAATGTGTCCCCTTTCGAGAGCCATAACATCCACAAATGTTCATACAAATATAAATCATTTTCAAGTAAATGCTGATGTACCACACTCGTAACAAGGATAAACTGGCAATTCGAGCGCACCAAACGAGCCTTTATGAAGGAAGCTTTAACTACAAAGCGATAATGTTATATAATAAACTTCCAAATTCATTTAAACAAGCTGCATCATTAAAACACTTTAAGAATAAGGTTAAGGAATTTTTGCATGCACACTGTTTTTATACGGTTAATGAATTTTTAGAACTATAACCATGTAAATGAGCACTGGGAGCATAGTACATTCACAAACCTGTAATATTTATATTATGACATTTCTTGTAGTAAATTAGTCTATGCAAATACCACATGAAACCATAGAAAAGCTGCTTACTGTGTATATTGTATGTAATCAATTTGACTTTATGTATATACTGTATTTATACATTTTGACGTGTCTCATAACATGTATATGTTGCCAAGGACGAACTAAAATTCTAATTCTAACATACGATTGTTGTAAACTGGCTACCTGATTAACCTGGATATGGATCAAAACAAAATATGGCGGACATGATAACGTTGTCATCTATGTTTACGGAGTTAAACGAAGCTTACCGTTTGAACCCGATCGCTCTTCTTATCGCGCGCATATTGTATATGTAACACAAAGTTAACAGTCCATGTGTGAAAAGCGGCTGGAGTTTATTGTAACTATGTGGACGTTATATCCGGGCTGTTGCGCCGTGATCTGCTGGACGTTTCTTTCAGACGTTTCGTCCTCAACTGCGGTGTAGCAAACTTCTCCGAGGAGACTACGACCACGCCACTGAAAATGTCTGCCGCAGTTGTGGACGAAACGTCTAAGTCCAGCAGACCACGACATAACAACCCGAAAATAACTTCTAGTTATAGTGTATACGTGGCAATAATGTTTTGTTACAGGATGGAGGAGCGCACGTGGAACAGGGTCCTCCTTGCACTGAAGCTCGCCGAACTGGCCTTGGCCATCGTGTGTGTGGGGTTGATTGTGGATCCCATTGGGAACAGACTGCTCACCAATCCCCACCACATCGGGCTCGTGTATGCCACCTTCGCCGGCTTCATCGTCATCAACACGGCCCTACTGCTGGGACAGATCAGCGAGGAGACTGTAGGCCCAAAAGTCACAGTAAGTCCCTTCCTGGCATTCTATTGTCATAGAGCCCAATGGTTACTTTATACACAGAGTAAACACGTCAGTTCCTTTATGGCTCTCTTGTACGCACCAACTTGCCATGCACACACTTTTCCGACGCACACATAACGTTACGCTTTTACACTACGACATCACAGTTCACTAGTCAACTCACCAATTTCGCGTGAACATTAAAACGCGCATGCGGACCAACTCCCGGCATGCCTTGCGCGTAAACGATACCATTGGCATTGGTAGTGGTGCAGTGTGATGTTAACAGTGACAACGGCCCGCCGACTGTGGAATAGGGTCTGTGATTCGGTTTTTGGCGGTAAGGAACATTTCAGCAGCGGACATTCATCGACAGATCAGCGAAGTGTACGGCCCCAGTGCGATGAGTGACAACAAAGTGCGTCAGTGTGTTCGAGCTTTCAAAGACGGACGCACCAATGTCCAAGATGAACCACGATCAGGCGTACAGTGATCACAGAAGATTTGGCCAATGCCGTGGATGAAAAGATCCGTGAAAGCCGGCGATTCACAATTTCCACTTCAGCACTGGAATTTCCGGATGTGGGTAGAACAACTCTGTACAAAATTGTCTCTGAAAATTTGTAATTTCGCAAATTGTTTTCACGTTGGGTTCAAAGGCTGCTTACTGAGGAACACAAAATGACAAGAATGGCTTGTGCACTGGACATTTTGAGCCGATATCATGAGGAAGGAGATCAGCTATTGGAACACGTTGTCACTAAGGACGAGGAGTGGGTTTCTCACACGACTCCTGAGTCAAAACGTCAATCGATGGAATGGCGCTACACATCACCAGTCAAGGTCAAGGCCATGCAGACAATCTCAACAAGAACGAGGGACAACCATGATTGCAGACGCTTACTGAGCTACTCTTACTAACCCCCGACGTGCGATATAGAATAAGTGACGTGGCCTTCTGACGTCTGGAGTGTTGCTGCTGCATGATAACGCCAGACCACATTCTGCCAGGGAAACCCAAGATCTCATCACCTCTTTTGGAGGGAACAGATTGGCCACCCACCGTACAGTCCAGACCTAGCGCCGAGCGATTTTCACCTGTTTCGCTATCTAAAGGAGTTTCGCGGTGGCAAGCGCTTCCGCACAAATGACGAGGTCAAAAAAGCAGTTGAAGACTGGTTTCCTGCAGGGGAGGGGATCCATCCCCTTCAGCTGCCGTGGTGCGGGTGCTGCGGATCCCTGGCACTCGTGGTACCTCTGACGTTACTAGAGGAACCTCTGACCGAACATTCGAGCCCCTGCCTGAATGGGAGTTGTTCGGATTGGGTTGGGCTCGAAGGGGGCAGTTGTTCCCGATACCCGTGGGAGATCGGGTACGTCTCCGGACGGGGTTGAGGGAAGCCATTAATATTCCCGCGTACTAGCCAGCATAGCTAGTAGAAGGTGTGCTAGATCACCAGGCGGCCCCACTGGGGGCATATCGGTAGCCTTCCCATTTTGGAGTTGGCGCGCGTAAGTGGTGTGTCCACTTCCATCCCATCTTGAGTCCACAGGACCAGATGGGGGGGGGGGGCTTGTTAGTCTCTAGGTCTTGCCCTATGGAAAGCCCCACGGAGGCGCCGGACGCCCTTTTGGGACAGCTCGGTAACTCCCTGGTCGAAGGAAGCCCGGGTCTTTGGCCCTACGGGTCCAGGACTAACTGGAGTAGAACCTCTGCAGTTAATTAGAGTTGAAGACTGGTTATCCTCACAGGCGACAGACGTTTATGACGTCGGTATACTGAAGCTTGTAGAACATCATGATAAATGTTTAAAGAAATATGGCAACTATGCAGAAATATAGAGAAAGACTTAAGGAACCAAAAGCTTTTTTTTTTTTTTCAAATATCTATGACGGTTTAATTTATAAAAAATGACGAACCTTACTTTACGAATAACTCTCGTACTAACTGGTGTGTTTCAGTGGCTGGTCCTGAGTTTTGCTGGAGGCTCACTGTTCCTGGCAGCAGGTTCTGTCGTCATTCATGACTGGAGACATCTGTGGCGACCGTCGCAGCACTTCGACCACTCCAAACAGTACGTGGACATGATGATAGCTTCAGGCATCATAGCCATCTTCAACGCCGCTCTCTACTTCGTCGATGCAACCCTCACCGTCCGCTATGGCTGAACAAACGGATATCCCTGGTGCTGTGTAAACGCCCATAACCAACAGAACTGACAAGTTTCGTTTCGTAAAGGTGTGTTCACGTTTCTGACAATTCAAGACCTTAATTAGCTGGAGTTTAGTGGATTACGTAGCCAGCTGGCTCCGTCAGTCTGGCCATCGGTGTCTTCGTCATTTCAGCTCTTCGATAGGGTGCTTCCTTTTCTACGACGAAGTTCTGCCAACGTCATGTGCTTCAAGGTTGTAGGTGACATCCACTCGAGTGTTACAGATGACAGCTGCCCAGGACCTAGGGCAGAGCTAGCTGGAGTAGGAACTCGGCCTTGCTGTCGGCACTGATAACACTGGAAGCAAAAATGACTACTATGGCTTACTCGCGGATCTGTGCTACAGGCCTATTCCTGTCACCTTTAAACCAGTGGCTTCTCATCTGTGGGCATATTTTCCACTTAAGAAATAAAAGTTCCTCAGCACAACTTTACATAAGTGTTTGGAATCAAGGGAGGTCAGTGATTTTACAGACAGCTCCAAGTATATACCCATTTCCTAATATTTTATACAAATAGCACGAAACCAAAGATACAGTGCTGCATTCAGCAACAGTTATAATGGTTTACCAAACGGTAATGGGGAAAATGTAGTGCTGGCCAAAACATTGTCCTCTGTACCATCTATTGTTGTTTTACTACCTGTCTGACCAATGAATACAGTTGTTATAGGAGATCGCTCGGTTTAGAGAGATCAGAGAAGACGGGGATATAGTACAGTACAGTCTGACCATCAGGACAGCGTACGTAGCACGACGTATATTGTATTACCTGTCTGACGAATGAGTGCAGTTGTTATGGGAGGTCGCTCGGTTTAGAGAGATCAGAGAAGACGGGGATATAGTACAGTACAGTCTGACCATCAGGACAGCGTACGTAACACGACGTATATTGTATTACCTGTCTGACGAATGAGTGCAGTTGTTATGGGAGGTCGCTCGGTTTAGAGAGATCAGAGAAGACGGGGATATAGTACAGTACAGTCTGACCATCAGGACAGCGTACGTAACACGACGTATATTGTATTACCTGTCTGATGAATGAGTGCAGTTGTTATGGGAGATCGCTCGGTTTAGAGAGATCAGAGAAGACGGGGATATATTACAGTACAGTCTGACCATCAGGACAGCGTACGTAACACGACGTATATTGTATTACCTGTCTGACGAATGAGTGCAGTTGTTATGGGAGGTCGCTCGGTTTAGAGAGATCAGAGAAGACCGGAATATAGTACAGTACAGTCTGATCATCAGTACATGGTACGTAACACGAGGTATATTGTATTATCTGTCTGACGAATGAGTACAGTTGTTATGGGAGATCGCTCGGTTTAGAGAGATCAGAGAAGACAGGAATATAGTACAGTACAGTCTGACCATCAGTACAGCGTACGTAACACGACGTATATTGTATTATCTGTCTGACGAATGAGTACAGTTGTTATGAGAGATCGCTCGGTTTAGAGAGATCAGAGAAGACGGGAATATAGTACAGTACAGTCTGGCCATCAGTACAGCGTACGTAACACGACGTATATTGTATTACCTGTCTGACGAATGAGTGCAGTTGTTATGGGAGGTCGCTCGGTTTAGAGAGATCATAGAAGACTGGAAAATAGTACAGTACAATCTGACCATCAGTACAGCGTACGTAACACGACCTATATTGTATTACCTGTCTGACGAATGAGTACAGTTGTTATGGGAGGTCGCTCGGTTTAGAGAGATCAGAGAAGATGGGAATATAGTACAGTACAATCTGACCATCAGTACAGCGTACGTAACACGACGTATATTGTATTATTTTACCTGTCTGACGAATGAGTGCAGTTGTTATGGGAGATCGCTCGGTTTAGAGAGATCAGAGAAGACAGGAATATAGTACAGTACAATCTGACCATCAGTACAGCGTACGTAACACGACGTATATTGTATTACCTGTCTGACGAATGAGTACAGCTGTTATGGGAGATCGCTCGGTTTAGAGAGATCAGAGAAGACGGGGATATAGTACAATACAGTCTGACCATCAGTTCAGCGTACGTAACACGACGTATATTGTATTACCTGTCTGACGAATGAGTGCAGTTGTTATGGGAGATCGCTCGGTTTAGAGAGATCAAAGAAGACGGGAATATAGTACAGTACAATCTGATCATCAGTACATGGTACGTAACACGACGTATATTGTATTACCTGTCTGACGAATGAGTACAGTTGTTATGGGAGATCGCTCGGTTTACAGAGATCAGAGAAGACGGGGATATAGTACAGTACAGTCTGACCATCAGTACAGCGTACGTAACACGACGTATATCGTATTACCTGTCTGACGAATGAGTACAGTTGTTATGGGAGATCGCTCGGTTTACAGATCAGAGAAGACAGGAATATAGTACAGTACAGTCTGACCATCAGTACAGCGTACGTAACACGACGTATATTGTATTACCTGTCTGACGAATGAGTACAGTTGTTATGGGCGATCGCTCGGTTTACAGATCAGAGAAGACGGGAATACAGTACAGTACAGTCTGACCATCAGTACAGTGTACGTAACACGACGTATATTGTCGATATTCCATGTCTTTAAGTACTCTGTGTTCTCAGAACAATGTTTTTTTTTTTTAACAATATTCATAAGTTTACGTACTGTAGTAATTTCTCTTCTTTGTTCGTAAAACTCGACTAAAGTTTCTCTTCTTTACAAAACTGTAACATTTTGAATATTAATTTTTTACTTTGTGAGCGTATAAGTGTTTATATTTTGACTTGATTCGAACACGACAACTGTAAGACTCAAGTACGGTACAGGGAATTATGACGTAATACCACACACTTTCACTGTTGGCATTCATTATTCAGACAGGTTGTGTTCTGTAAAATACGAGAAAGACACTGAACATTTTTAAAAAGTAAAACAAGGATTCATTAAAAGTATTTAAATGATTTAACTGTTTTCGGAAATATTTCTGTTGAATATTAATACATTAAACGGATTTTCGGTCCTAATCAAATTAAATGTCGTGTAAACAGAAAATTTATAAATGATTACGGTTAACCAACTACGATTAGAAGGAAATGGCGCAAACACAAGAAAATCAACTTGCAAAACATAAGAAGTCCGATGTCAAATATTAACATAGTTCATTTGTTTTTAGGAACCTGATCCTAAAATGTTCAGTGTCATGCTTGTACGAATATGTACATTACGTGACGATGCGATTACTGTAAATGTGTGTATGTGTGTGTGTGTGTGTGTGTGTGTGTGTGTGTGTGTGTGTGTGTGTGTGTGTGTGTGTGTGTGTGTGTGTGCGAGCGCGTGACTCCGAAGTGTGCGTGTTTGATGTCAGTGTAGGTTGTTCGTTATCCGTTAAATTATTAAGACGTTATGTTACCGAGAATCATACATAAAATATTGTGATCAGTTGTTCACATCGTGATACCTGTTGCATGCAATTTAACTACTTTGGCTAGATACAAAGTAGAAATATCTGTTTCCGTCCAAAAAGTGTACAGAAAATCTAACGGTAGTTGCTTTAAAATGCTTTGCTTCTTAGATACTTCCGGGAACCACGATAATCGGTTCCATCCCCCTATATATCCTTTCCCCATTTCACCTTACGTCAATCTTTTGTTCTTCCAGAAAGTCTCGCTCTTCGTCTCCCGAAACGAGGCAGTTTGCTTCTTGTATGTACGGGCATGCAGGAGGACCGGTTGTACTGAAGTAGCTATACACAAGAATGAATATGGACTTATAGCCAATACAGCGATGGTGCTCTCTTGACGTGCCAGTTCCAAACCGAGTCCGCCTACTGCATTATCGCTCAATTCTATCGCAATTACAATACAAACATGTCCTTAAATTCTATACATAGAACAGTAAGAAAGCTAGAAGACAAAATTATATAAACACAATTCCTCCTGCAGTGAATTTGGATTAATAGGTTTCATCCAAATAAAGGATGGGCCTAGGATCATCTGTACTTTTAAATTTATGCGTTGTAATCTTGCAGCAACAATATCGCTTCTGTCAAGCAGTAATTTGCGTCCATCATTAGTTCTCATACAACTGAACCCAAGAGATTTCAAAATGTTACACATACAGGATATTGAACTAGTAAATTCTATTTTCTCCCTCTGTAAATTGGCCACCCTTTGGGAGTTGAATATTCACACTTTTCAGTTCTTCGTAAAACATACTTTTCAAAGTTCTCTAAGTTGGTAGCACATTTTTTTCCCCACTTTCGATGTTTTCCAGAAGAAATAAATATGGCAACTCCTCCCAATTTGGTGAACTACTTGCCTTCTTTAACAGTTTATGTCACGGAATGAGCACTCAAACAACAAGCTCGTACCATTAATTGTCTAAATTTGTACATTCATAAACTTCTTTAATTTACGACTGTTTGAAAAACAAATACACATAATTTCTAGCGTGCCTATATAAAATCTTACGAGTTATTACACGAATAAAAATATTTGCAACTAAGTCTTCACTTATCTTAAGAAAATTGGTGTTGATACTTCTTTTCAAATGGAAATCGATTTTGCAAACAAATCGCTTGCGTCCTCAGTCCACAGATAAACTCCGTTGTTAAGGATACCGGTTATGTTTTTTTATTACCACCAACATCTGAAAACGAAACAAACCTAAAAATAGAATCAACTGCCGGTATTTCAAATAAAAAAAAAAAACTTTTATATATTGAAAATATTTTTTTCAAATAAAAAACTGCCGCTTTTTCAGGTGTTGGTGATACTAAAAAACATAAGAAAGACATGGTAACCGGCATCCTTAACAACGGAGTTTATCCGTGAACTGAGAACGCAAGCGATTTGTTTGTGAAATCGATTTTCATTTGAGAAGTATCAACACCAATTTTCTTAAGATAAGTGAAGATTTAGTTGCAAATATTTTTATTTGTGTAATATTTATTGCTTCACTGTAGCTAGCTTCATTTTCTACGTAATCTTACGAAATGTTTGCAATCTTAAAAGATCACTGCTTTACTGAATGCAAGTTACAAAATTCACCAGCACGTGTATTTCTTCATAGACAGTTACTGACTCTTTTCTGGTCAGGCATCTTATCTTTCCCTATTTCCAAAACCAGATGTGCTACAAACATGGGATTTGGAAAGTCACCCTCAGAAAAGCTAGTTCTGTGACAAGGGGGAAATAAAATAATTGTGTAATTAGTCGTATATTTCGGCAAAGCGAGTCGGCAAGCGTATCATGACGGACTCACCGCACTAGCTAGTCAGCGATAGACCAGCGCCTGTTTTGCAGTTGCTCTAGCCGATATCCCAGAGTTTCAATATGGACCCTGCCGCGAGAGCCGCCCCAGTCTTCTTTCACTTCATCCCTCCCCCTTTACGAAGGTCGCTCCTCCTGGTAAAGCCAGGAAGGACACACGCCCCATACTGGTTTCTTAATGGTTTTAATTAATTTAGTATATCTGTTTCTGTGTTGTTCGTTTCACTGTGCAGTAGTTCAGAGACTGAAAATAAGTCCAAAACCTCTTTGTCTAGTACACGTTACAATATACAGCACGAAAAAGATCCTTGTATGCGTATTAAGTATATATTTACAGTTGATACACATACAGGAGACTGAGCCCAGTCCTAAATCGCAGAAAACGTATAAATAAATCTGTGACAAACATCGAAAACTCTATGGAAGGTTGGGTAACATTCTACTTGCACAGAACAGTAAAGTAAAACAAAACACTCTCGATGTATAAAAACAAAGGAAGTATTGTATTTTTAATGTTGGATAATAAACTATGATGCGTTTTTAAAACATTGACTGTCGTCTTTTTGACAAAGTTGCTAGGTTTTAAGGGTCTCTAGAGCACTGAGCTTTGCACAAACGGTCTTATTGTACAGACCATACTGAAAGTCATCAGCAACATCTTCAACTTTATTTTTTAGTCGAACATCATGTTATTGTACAGTCTGAAAATACTTCAACGACGAACTTGTTCCAAGTGTTTTGCCAGACTGAAGCTTTCATCGCCTGTCACAATATTGAAGGTTTCTAAACGTGGGACAAACTTTTCAAAACCTAAGCTTCCAGTTATTTTTTGCAGTTTATCGTGTAGATTTCAGCAGCAGATTCTTCTTCTTTGACAAATAATTCAATGACTCCACACTGTCGAGATGAAACATTGATCCCCGCCATCTTGTAAACACTGCCTGTGGTCACGCGATAGAAGCTGATGACGTCACAATATGGCGTAAAGTCTACAGATACCGATAATGCAGTAGTTTTCCTGCATTGTTGCGTTTTGAATTTTAACAATGGTTTGCTCACGACTTTCAGTATAACACATGTATTTTGTAAAGTAAATGAGTCTAAGGAAAAGAAAGAAGTAGATATAAGAAGTACCTATAACATTCAAATGTTTTATTCGGATGTGTATGCAGTCATTCACAATGAAACTTAAACGTACAGAAACATGATTCGTGTACAAATATAACTTTGCACCGCATCACGTGAGTAATCTCATTCTCGCTATGATGCAAAATACTTCCTTATTTATAGGCCACGCAATGGTTCTTGAACACTGAAATATTCAAATGAAAGTTCTGATGCGAGTTTCTTACCTGTTGTAAGCAGATTTTCTATTCGTTGCAGATAGGATGCACGTTGACTGTTTCAAAGACCCAGGTCGGAAAGCCAGATGTAACAGGGCTACTTCCTTGTAGTTTCAATTGTTTCTTGATTGTGTTTGATTAAATAAGAGTCATGAGATCTCTCGTTTTCAGGTGTGGTATCGAGTGACATTAATACAATTTTAAATAAGTCCAATTTCGTAATATATAATTTAATTGTATAATCTGGATTACATTTTACTCAAACTTTCTTTCCTAGTCAATCATTGCAGGTTTCCTCCAGAATATCGATAAATCCTTACTTCCTTAATATTTTCCGTTAATTACATAAAATTGCTCACTCCTGCACGTTCGCTCATCACTATTTAAAACTTTTTATCCTGCCCACATCGTCTTTCCTTCCACCATCAAGATCACAGAAAATATCTCTTTTAAGATTATTGATTTTCTGTTACTATCCAAAACCTTCATATTCACCGTGACATTTTTCCATCATCATGAAGCAACATCATTGATTTTGTTTCCATAGCAACCGTTCATCATTTTTTATATTGTCATTACATGGCCCACTAATAGTCAGATGAGAAAACAAAACTTATTTTCAAGTTCAAACAAAAAGTACCGTTACACTGTTTTCCCTGGCCTTCAATGGCAGTTATGTCTCACTCTGAAAACGTTTTCCACTTACACACAACTTAACACTGAGTTAAACAATTTCGCTTTAATCATATTTTAATTCTTCTATGCTTGATATATCTTCGTCTCTTGAATCACTTGCCTTCAATACAATTCTTTCAATTTTTACTTCCGTTAGTGCATCTTTTTCATAATATTCCTGTTTTATTTCATCCACCCCATTCCATTTGTCCAATTTGCTCAAATCATTGGTGCTACAACATTTCGTCTCTCATTTTGAAAGTTACATTTCTGCAAGCAACTCATTGTTTGGCATCTGTCCAAATTAATTCTATAGGATTCAGATCCGGATGTTACGGACGAAGTCTCGCGGTTGCATGGTTATATTCTGACAATATTTGGTCAGTCACAAAATTCTTCTGAGTCGGCTTATTGCCTAGAATTAGGTAAATCATACAATTTTGTTTTGCTGCTATTTTCATGAAACTGGATATGTAATTTTGTAACCAAGAAAGTACTGTGCAGCAACACAAAGAAGGTCCCTGAAAGGTATGTGCTGTCTTACACGGTGGGACAAGGACAGCCAATATGTGTGGCAGAGAACGGCTGCTACACAAGGAGCTTCTTAAAGAACTTGACGTTGTGTATTATGATAAAAGGACTATCTATTGCTAGCACCGAGATAAGGGATAAATTTGGAATTAACATTTGGTGTAACGATTTAACATAATTTTCGGCATTCATTTCTTTATGAACACTTAATATCGGTATGACTGTCACAGTACTATACACTCAACTGTTCTCAGCAGTTGGGGGGGGGGGAGCGGGAGGTGCCATATTCCATCCAGTAACAAAAGCGATACGTTCGCTGAGTGTAGAGCTGGAAGGAGACAAGAGAAAGGCTAGACCTGGGCTCAATGACTCTTCTATGGATGAAGGTATGTGTTCTAGAACCATTGCGCGACTTATAATGTTATCACATTAGAAGATAAATGTCAGATTTACTCTATATTACATCTGTAATATATCTTCAAACATTCTTGTCAACAAACAGATGGCAGAAACCTTCTTCTTATCATTACAGTGTTTTATATCGCATTGCACACGGCTTGTTTGACATTATTCTAAAGCGTACATTAGCCAAACATAAGAAAGAAACACGTCTGCGGGGCAAGGTTATAAAACCCTCGTTTTAATGCATATTCTGGAAGTTTAAAAGAATGCCCTACAGATGGCACCATGTTACTCAGAAATTCCAAATGACTTCGTTTTGTACCTCTGTGCACACAGCAAAGGTGAGCTACCAGTGAAACAACTGGGTGTGAAAGAGTTTGTTTTATATCGTTATACTACATTTTCATTGTGAATGACTATCTTACTGTTTCACCAAATACGTTTATTTGAATTTGGAAAAAGTCAATATTGTAAAATATTGTAAATATTTTGTATTATATGACATGTAATCTCAGAATTTCCTTAGTTTAATATTCCCTCACTTTTAAAATATTATAGACAGGACATATTTAAATCACAAATAAATCCTTTGAGTTTTTTACATTGCTATTCAAAATTACAGGTTCACAAACTCTCCTGTACATAGACCACGTAACAATTACAAGCATCGCGACTTTGCAGATGTTTTATGTAACACTTATTTATAATTTTAATACAAGAAATAAATAAGATTTATTTTTAAAAGTATTGTTATTTGAAAGCCTTAAGGTCTCCTTCATTCCTTCTCCATGATGCGCGTTCTTTTCACATCAATTGCTTACACACTGGAAAAGGTTGCTGCACGCATCGGTCGCTAGTTTGATGCAACTTATTCTTACGTTGTAAATTTTGAAGCAGTGTGACCTATTCTCAGAGTAGAGCAAAGAACTCCGTCAAAGAGTATGCTTGGATATGTATGAGTAAGGATGGTTCTAATGACACTGGAATGCAAGTAATGACTGCTTCTTTTTATCATCACCTAACTCGCAAAGTTGGTGACCAAGGGTTAACAATATATCACTGTTTAGTTACCGTATGTAAAATGCATATAACGCGATAACACTTAATTCGCTATTTACACAGGAACCCACAGATATCTTTTCTCTCCGGTTCTGGTCTGCCTTCGCCGAATACCCAACCAATTGTGTCTTTCTTAATCGACCGACAGCCCAGTTGTCGTCGTCCTCACTTCAGCTGCGTGTGACTTTCACCTCTCAAAGCGCGTCTTTATTCACACCAAAATTCCTTTTGGGACTATTTTGTCCATTGTCATTATTAGTGTCGGTCATGCCATTATTAAGGGTCCGAACAATGCCTTTTCAAACGGAGTCAAGTGCTACCCACTGAGAATTCCTGCTAAGAACCCGCTTTCCTCCAGCACTTTGGTTAACCCCAACTGCCCCTGCTCGCGTTCTAACAAATATACCGTGTTCCTTTGCAATGCATTACGATTCTTTATTCATTACATTCCTTAATTTCGCTATCATCCAAATTAGAAACAAGAGAAAAGTTCACCTCAAAATGCTTTATTTGTCACCAAACTCCATCGCCCAGTACAATCACTTCCTCTTTTATACAAATGCACCAACTTGCTGTGACGTACATACATGTTTACCTCTTACACGGAGCTGTTCGCCTACCCGTAACACAACACACACGCCTGAAGCATTCCTATTCCACAATATATAATACGAGGGTCAGCTGATAAGTCCCAGGCCTCACAGAGATGGAGCCACTGGGCCAGTTTGACGGAAAGCATTATATAGTTTAACACTAGACTATCTTGTATCCATAGCTACAGGTGAATACCTTGTTTAATTTTTGAATGACAGCATTTTAAACAAGACAAGTGTAGAGGTTTCACGAAAACGGAGGATTGAAAAAACGAGTAGTGATTAAATACTTCCATTTAAAATGTTTAAAGCCTAAAGAAACCAAGGAGGAAATGGATAGTACATTAAAAGACTCTGTCCCTTCATATACAATAATTAAAAGGTTGGCTGTAGAGTTTAAAATGTGACGTACGAGGACTAGTGATGAGCTTCGCTTTGTCCCTTCATATACAATAATTAAAAGGTTGGTTGTAGAGTTTAAAATGGGACGTACGAGTACTAGTGATGAGCTTCGCTCTGTCCCTTCATATACAATCATTAAAAGGTTGGTTGTAGAGTTTAAAATTGGACGTACGAGGACTAGTGATGAGCCTCGCTTTGTCCCTTCATATACAATAATTAAAAGGTTGGTTGTAGAGTTTAAAATTGGACGTACGAGTACTAGTGATGAGCCTCGCTTTGTCCCTTCATATACAATAATTAAAAGGTTGGTTGTAGAGTTTAAAATGGGACGTACGAGTACTAGTGATGAGCTTCGCTCTGTCCCTTCATATACAATAATAAAAAGGTTGGCTGTAGAGTTTAAAATGGGACGTACGAGTACTAGTGATGAGCCTCGCTCTTGCCCTTCATATACAATAATTAAAAGGTTGGCTGTAGAGTTTAAAATGGGACGTACGAGTACTAGTGATGAGCCTCGCTCTTTCCCTTCATATACAATAATTAAAAGGTTGGCTGTAGAGTTTAAAATGGGACGTACGGGCACTAGTGATGAGCCTCGCTCTGTCCCTTCATATACAATAATTAAAATGTCTGTTGTAGAGTTTAAAATGGGACGTACGAGCACTAGTGATGAGCCTCGCTGTTCCTTCATATACAATAATTAAAAGGTTGGTTGTAGAGTTTAAAATGGGACGTACGAGCACTAGTGATGAGCCTCGCTCTGTCCCTTCATATACAATAATTAAAAGGTTGGTTGTAGAGTTTAAAATGGAACATACGAGTACTAGTGATGAGCCTCGCTCTGTCCCTTCATATACAATAATTAAAAGGTTGGCTGTAGAGTTTAAAATGGGACGTACGAGTACTAGTTATGAGCCTCGCTCTGTCCCTTCATATACAATAATTAAAAGGTTGGCTGTAGAGTTTAAAATGGGACGTACGAGCACTAGTGATGAGCCTCGCCCTGTCCCTTCATATACAATAACTAAAAGGTTGGTTGTAGAGATTAAAATGGGACGTACGAGTACTAGTGATTAGCCTCGCTCTGTCCCTTCATATACAATAATTAAAAGGTTGGTTGTAGAGTTTAAAATGGGACGTACGAGCACTAGTGATGAGTTTCGCTCTGTCCCTTCATATACAATAATTAAAAGGTTGGCTGTAGAGTTTAAAATGGGACGTACGAGTACTAGTGATGAGCCTCGCTCTGTCCCTTCATATACAATAATTAAAAGGTTGGCTGTAGAGTTTAAAATGGGACGTACGAGTACTAGTGATGAGCCTCGCTCTGTCCCTTCATATACAATAATTAAAAGGTTGTTTGTAGAGTTTAAAATGGGACGTACGAGTACAAGTGATGAGCCTCGCTCTGTCTCTTCCTATACGATAATTAAAAGCTTGGTTGTAGAGTTTAAAATGGGACGTACGAGCACTAGTGATGAGCCTCGCTGTCCCTTCATATACAATAATTAAAAGGTTGGTTGTAGAGTGTAAAATGGGACGTACGAGTACTAGTGATGAGCCTCGCTCTGTCCCTTCATATACAATAATTAAAAGGTTGGTTGTAGAGTTTAAAATGAAACGTACGAGTACTAGTGATGAGCCTTGCTCTGTCCCTTCATATACAATAATTAAAAGGTTGGTTGTAGAGTTTAAAATGTGACGTACGAGTACTAGTGATGAGCCTCGCTCTGTCCCTTCATATACAGTAATTAAAAAGGTTGGTTGTAGAGTTTAAAATGGGACGTACGAGTACTAGTGATGATCATCGCTCTGTCCCTTCATATACAATAATTAAAAGGTTGGTTGTAGAGTTTAAAATGAAACGTACGAGTACTAGTGATGAGCCTCGCTCTGTCCCTTCATATACAATAATTAAAAGGTTGGTTGTAGATTAAAATGGGACGTACGAGCACTAGTGATGAGCCTCGCCCTGTCCCTTCATATACAATAACTAAAAGGTTGGTTGTAGAGATTAAAATGGGACGTACGAGTACTAGTGATTAGCCTCGCTCTGTCCCTTCATATACAATAATTAAAAGGTTGGTTGTAGAGTTTAAAATGGGACGTACGAGCACTAGTGATGAGTTTCGCTCTGTCCCTTCATATACAATAATTAAAAGGTTGGCTGTAGAGTTTAAAATGGGATGTACGAGTACTAGTGATGAGCCTCGCTCTGTCCCTTCATATACAATAATTAAAAGGTTGGCTGTAGAGTTTAAAATGGGACGTACGAGTACTAGTGATGAGCCTCGCTCTGTCCCTTCATATACAATAATTAAAAGGTTGTTTGTAGAGTTTAAAATGGGACGTACGAGTACAAGTGATGAGCCTCGCTCTGTCTCTTCCTATACGATAATTAAAAGCTTGGTTGTAGAGTTTAAAATGGGACGTACGAGCACTAGTGATGAGCCTCGCTGTCCCTTCATATACAATAACTAAAAGGTTGGTTGTAGAGTTTAAAATGGGACGTACGAGTACTAGTGATGAGCCTCGCTCTGTCCCTTTATATACAATAATTAAAAAGTTGGTTGTAGAGTTTAAAATGGGGCGTACGAGCACTAGTGATGAGTCTCGCTCTGTCTCTTCATATACAATAATTAAAAGGTTGGTTCTAGAGTTTAAAATGGGACGCACGAGTACTAGTGATGAGCCTCGCTCTGTTCCTTCATATACAATAATTAAAATGTCTGTTGTAGAGTTTAAAATGTGACGTACGAGCACTAGTGATGAGCCTCGCTCTGTCCCTTCATATACAATAATTAAAAGGTTGGTTGTAGAGTTTAAAATGTGACGTACGAGTACTAGTGATGAGCCTCGCTCTGTCCCTTCATATACAATAATTAAAAGGTTGGTTGTAGAGTTTAAAATGTGACGTACGAGTACTAGTGATGAGCCTCGCTCTGTCCCTTCATATACAATAATTAAAAGGTTGGTTGTAGAGTTTAAAATGTGACGTACGAGTACTAGTGATGAGCCTCGCTCTGTCCCTTCATATACAGTAATTAAAAAGGTTGGTTGTAGAGTTTAAAATGGGACGTACGAGTACTAGTGATGAGCCTCGCCCTGTCTTTTAATATACAGTAATTAAAAAGGTTGGCTGTAGAGTTTAAAATGGGACGTACGAGTACTAGTGATGAGCCTCGCTCTGTCCCTTCATATACAATAATTAAAAGGTTGGTTGTAGAGTGTAAAATGGGACGTACGAGTACTAGTGATGAGCCTCGCTCTGTCCCTTCATATACAATAATTAAAAGGTTGGTTGTAGAGTTTAAAATGAAACGTACGAGTACTAGTGATGAGCCTTGCTCTGTCCCTTCATATACAATAATTAAAAGGTTGGTTGTAGAGTTTAAAATGTGACGTACGAGTACTAGTGATGAGCCTCGCTCTGTCCCTTCATATACAGTAATTAAAAAGGTTGGTTGTAGAGTTTAAAATGGGACGTACGAGTACTAGTGATGATCATCGCTCTGTCCCTTCATATACAATAATTAAAAGGTTGGTTGTAGAGTTTAAAATGAAACGTACGAGTACTAGTGATGAGCCTCGCTCTGTCCCTTCATATACAATAATTAAAAGGTTGGTTGTAGATTAAAATGGAACGTACGTGTACTAGTGATGAGCCTAGCTCTGTCCCTTCATATACTTTTTTTTTTTTTTATTTTATTTTATCCATCGATCAGCAATTATGCTTTACAGATGTTTGTTATAAGATACATAGGAACAGGACACATAACAATGGAGGTAGCCATGAACGACTCCTCTAACTAAATGTGGAGGATAACTGTAACACAAATTGAGAACTTAAAGTCTGATGGTAGTAATCACGTGTCTGAGTCGTCTGTGCTGGAGACGTCACTTAGGAGAAGATCTTGGGGCAGTCTGCGCTTCAGGCGAGTTGGCTGGCGAGTGCGACAGCCGAGACGGTAGGTAACAGCTCCAGGGACCTCCTGGAGATGGTAAAAGAATGGACGTGCCAGGCGTCGGATGTATTGGTGAACGGGTAAAAGACCAAACTCATGATGAAGTTGCTGGTTTCGGATGAACCATGGAGCGTTTGTAACTGTACGAAGCACCCTGTTTTGTAGTACCTGCAGTCGGCGGAGATTAGTCTTACAGGTGCCACCCCAGACTGGAGCTGCATAGGTAAAAATAGGACGGACTAGAGATGTGTAAAGAAGCAGGGAGGATTCATAACCAAGTGAAGTGCGCCTGTTGAGTAGAGGGTACAGTTTTGATATCCGGGCAAATGCAAGCGTAACAGACCGACAGATGTGGGCGTTCCAAGTAAGTCGAGTGTCCAGTAACACCCCAAGGTATTTCACTGGCACATTGCTTGGTAACCATGAGAGCGGTTCCCCCAGCAGCCATAGTGATGGAGGATCCCTATAAGGTCGTAAAGAGAAGATCTTAACCTCTGTCTTGTTAGTATTGAGGGAAATGCGCCAGTGAGAGAACCAATGAGCTAATTGATCTAGGGCAATTTGCAGTTTCTGAATGGCATGAAGAATATTGACGTGAGAATAATAGAGAGCAGTATCATCTGCGTATAACGCCGTACAAACTGGAGCTATATCAGGAAGATCATAAGTGAATATATTAAAGAGGAGTGGTGCAAGTACTGAACCTTGAGGTACACCTGCTAAAATAGGCCGTCGGGTGGATGTGAAACCAGCAATGCGCACCACAAAGGTTCTATTGGTGAGAAAACTTGCTATGATTTGTATCAGATAATAAGGAAGACCAATGCGATATGTTTTAAGTAGTAGTCCACTGTGCCACACCTTGTCGAATGCCTGGGCGATATCTAGGAATGCTGCTACGGTGTACTGCCTGTTTTCGAAACCTTGAATAATAGACTGCGTGATTCTGAGCAATTGGTGAGTGGTAGCATGCTTCGGGCGAAAGCCAAACTGAAAAGACGGAATTATCTGATTATGGATCAAAAAATGAGAAATACGTTGATGAATAATCTTTTCAAAAAGCTTAGAAAGTGTAGGTAATAAGCTGATTGGTCTGTAACTTGAGGGAAGATTTTTTGGCTTGTTGGGTTTATGGAAGACTATAATTTCCGCATGTTTCCATGTAGATGGAAAATGACCAATGCGCAGAGCAGCATTGAAGATTGATGATAAATAAGCTAGGGCTTTGTTTGTCAAATTCTTCAGCACAACGTTAGGGATAAGGTCATGACCGGGAGACTTTTTAACGGGAAGACGATGGATAAAGCGGGACAATTCACGTGGAGTAGTGAACGAAATTCTGTTGTGCGCTGTAGGACGAAGTTGGTACTCAAGGAGTTCCCTGTCCACGGAAGAGGGAATATTAGAGTCAAGACAGGTGTTAGGCGTGAATGTACGCTCGTAGTGAGTAGCTAGAGCGTCACACTTGGCAGCAGAGTCACTCAAAAGGGTCCCATCAACCTGAAGAGGTGGAATCACTGTCGGCTCTCGGAGAATCCTCTTAGTGATGTTCCATAAGGTATGATCTCCGGGACGGATAGTGGCTAATTGTCGCTGGTACTCCTGAAATCGGTGTTGCTCTAGTGCGGTCCGTACTTGTCGAATGAGACTATTTAATCTTTGGCGCAGCCAGGGTAGACGCTGACGTTGCCACAGTCGACGGATGCGATGTTTCTCTTGGAGGAGTTGAGTAATATGGATAGGCAAGGAGGGGAAATGACGAGGTTGAGGACTGCGGATAGTAGAGGATCGTACACTGGAAGAGAGGGCAGAGGTAAAATGGTGAACGGCAGTGTCTATGGCATCCGCAGTACCCAGTTGATAAGATGTGTGGAGTGCAGCATCCAGGTGTGTGCGAAAGATGTCCCAGTTGACAAAACCATCGATGAGTCGCGGGATTTGTGGCAAAATATTAGGAGTGAGGTTAAATGTGACCAACACTGGACAGTGATCGGAATCGAGCGCTGGCAGTGCAGAAATCGATGCAGGTAATCGTATATTGCGATGTACCCCAATGTCCAAAATGTCAGGAGCTACCTGTGGGTTGCCAGAATAGTAAGTCGGTTCTGTGGGAGCCAGTATGTGAAGACCAGTGGCATTAATAGTGTCAAACAGACGCCGTCCATTCGGGTTTGTGACTCTACAGCCCCAAGAAGTGTGCTTCGAGTTCAAATCCCCTAGCAAGAGAGTGCAGCTTTCTGCTGGGAAAAGGAAAGAGAAATAGTGAGTATTAAGCTTACTATTTGGGGGCTTGTAAGCACCCATTAGAACGAGATCGTTGCTATCGCGAAGAGAGAGTTTAATGCCCACTACCTCAAAACCGGGAATCACAGGTAGGAATATTTCATGATGAGTCAGAGAACGTTTAACTAGCACAGCTACTCCCCCAGAGGCGGTAGGTGCATTCCGATCAAATCTATAAATCTTGTAGCCTGGAACAGAGAAACGTTCATTCGGGAGAAGATGAGTCTCGGTGATACAGGCAGCATCTATACTGTGCAAGCTGAGAAAGGCAGCGAAGGAGGCACGTTTAGTGCGTATGCCATTAGCGTTCCAGTTCAGGAGAGTGAGTGATGAAAGAGATGGCCTATTACACGCCACCATTTCGGAAAATAGTTAGAAGAGCGTTTTGGAAACATTGTGTAAATTGCGGTAAGAGAGGAGTGAGGAACGTGGATAAAGAACTTAGAAGTTGAGTGAACAGGCTACTTAGCAGAGCCGAGAGAGAAGAAGAGTCAGAGGGATCCGGTTGTGTAGTAGTACGCCTCGTCGAGGAAGCAGAAGTTACACTGGCATAAGTTGCTGGTGAAGAAGTTGGAGGTACTGGTGATGCAGCTGGGGGTTGTAATGGTTGCTGTGCAGGATTGTCTGATTGTTGTAGGGGACGAGAGCGATGAGAATTCCCAGGCTGTTGCCTTGTGTTGCTATTTTGTGTTCTGAATTTCAGTTCTAAATAATGCCGACAACCTCGGTAGTTAGCTGGATGGTTTTCATGACAATGAACACACTGAGCTGGAGTGTCTCTCGGTTTAGTGCACTGTGAGAAGTGATGATTCTCTAGACAGCGAACACACCTCGGGGTCAGCTGACAATAGTTCTTTGTGTGACCGTAATTCTGACAGCGGGTGCATTGCGGTATGTCAGTGTTACGACGGCGATGTTCCACCTTAACAACACTGTAGAACAGGCGAGTTAGGTTGAGTATAGCTTTACCATCATCGCTATTTAACAATTCCACCGCACAGAGAGGAATGGGTTGTTTCGACCGATTCATAAGTCGAGTGACCTTCCGCACTGGGTAGTTCTGTAAGCACAGTTCGTCATAGATTTCCTTATCAGTGAGCGAAGGAGGGATGTCTCGGATAATTATCGAGAAAAGCTTATCTGTCGGATTTCTGTAAGTATAGTATTCCTGTTGTATGGAGCTGAAGTATGTAGTAAGTTTACGGAAATCGTCAGAAGTAGAGGGATGAACCTTAAGGATAGACCCGCGAAGCTCTGTGTGAAATTCAGAGGTAACATTATTTTTTAGATCTTGTAATAGAAGTTGATAGTTACCAATGTTGCGCAAGCAAATTGGTGGAACTTTTTCCTTAGGTGTCTCGGAGTTGCTTGTCTCGTCCATGGCTGTGTTGTTTTCTAGTAGTGCGAAGCGGTTGTGCGTGGAAACAGAGTAAGCATAGCGCGAGGCAGTTGTTTGTTCTGATGGGGGAGCTGTACAGCGACGCTTACTCGGGCCAGCTGTGGCAGCAGCAGCGTGTGTAGCAGCGCGACTAGAGCTGGTTGCAGGTGAACTGTTAGATGGGGCAGTCTCATGCATGATAACGTCACTCGTAGTTTTAGCGGTAACTATAGCAGCAGTTGACGTGGTAAGATGTAATTGTGACGGGCGTAAGGGTGATTGACGCACTGGTGAATTAGGATTAAAAGTATTGGTGCGAGAAACCTGGGTTGGCTGCGTAGACACTGGTTGAGCTTGCTGTAGAGGCACTGGTAACTGTGGGAATTCACTAGTGGTATTATAAACCATATCGATAGCTGAGCGTACTAGATGGCCGGTAGTTTCCGGCGTGAGAGACATAATAGGTGAGGAAAGAAAAGAAAAAAATAGAGAAAGAGAAAGAAACACACCTGTACCCAAAGGGCACTAGTACACGTCAGTAAAAGAACACTGTTTGCACTGATTGTGAAAATACAATTCACTAGAAGATATCGTATTCCACAGTTAAACACAGTTACACTATAAACACTCACGGAAGCAGCGCGCACAAAACACGTCTATCTACCGCGACTGTCGGTACACGACTCTGCTAAGGAGATATGAGTGGATTAACTTTGTATGACCAATGCAGACGGTGTACTATTTACAAAATGGCGAGTTTGAGGTTAGCAAAGGATTTTTAATAATGTCTTATTAATCCACTTATTATACCCACCTAATTTTTAGCATACGAGAAAGTACATTTAGTAGACACAATCTACTTATCTTTTATATATTGAGAACGTCTTTTCACTTCAGAATATTGATAAACATTGGAGAACGCTGACAAATTAAAAACGTTTGCTTGTCACGGCCTCCTGTCACTCCCCCTTCATATACAATAATTAAAAGGTTGGTTGTAGAGTTTAAAATGGGACGTACGAGTATTAGTGATGAGTCTTGCTCTGGACGTCCAGTGAAAGTCACAACTCCAAAGATTATTGAAAAAAATTCATCATTTATTACTGGAAGACCACAGATTAAAGTTGTTTGAGATAGCAGAGGCTGTAAACATATCAAAATAACGTGCAGCTAATATTTTAAGTAATGTCTTGGGCTTTCACAAGATCTGTACCGCGTTTGTTGGCAACTGATCAATAGTTATTAAATTTTAGATGAGTCGTATTTTTTACACATCTGCTTCACTTTCGTACCTATTTTGAGGACATGTTTCGCAAATCATCGTTTGCATCTACGGCTCTTGTGCGACTGAAGCTAGGTCCAGCGGTGTGGGAAGAAGATGTGTGAAGCAGATGTGTAAAAAAATACGACTCATCTAAAATTTAATAATTTTTCGCTTCACTGTGGTGTTCCAATAAGTTAAATCTCGATATATGATCAATAGTTGTAAAGAAAAACTGTTTCTGTTAAGAATTTGGAGCTCTACCATAGAAATCACAGTGAATTTTTGAGCCGCCGACGTATTACCATGGATAAAACTTGTATGCATCTCTACACTCTAGAAACTAAATCACAATCAAAACAGTCGATTGTTCCAGGAGAACAAACTCCAAAAAAGGTAAAGTTCATTTTGTCAGCTAACAAGGTTATGGCGAGTGTTTTCTGGGATGTACAAGGAATTATTTTTATTGATTACTTGGAAAAGGGTAAACGTATCACTGGTGACTACTACGCAAGGTTACTGTAACGTTTGAGTGATGAGATGAAAAGAAAAAGACTTCATTTGTCAAAGAAAGAAATCTTGTTTCTTCATGACAATGCTCCGCCCCATCGTTCAGTCATTACAATGAGAAAAATATGTGAATTAAAGCTCTCATTGCTTGAAAATCTACCCTATTGGCCAGAGCTAGTACCCAGTGACTACCACCTGTTCCTGAACCTCAAAAAATTTCTTGGAAGACAAAGATTTCACAGCAGCGAGGAGGTCATTGATGTGGTGAACATTTATTTTGTGGGTCATGATAAATCGCACTACAGAGATGGTTAATGAAATTAGAACACCGATATGACAAATATATTAGCCTTTCTGGAGATTATGTTGAGAAATAAAGACAACAAAATTCAATTTTTTTTAATTGTGAGACCAGGGCCTTATCAGCCGATTCTAGTATGATGCAGTTCCAATATTTCACTTTAATATTGCACATGTGAAAAATAAATTGCCAACCTAACTGTGGAAGATAATAGCGATGTTATGGATGACACAATAACCTTAACCTAACTTGGGATAAATCTTGAAACCACAAAACCCGAGGTTCAACTACCTCGCCTCATACACGCTCCATAGTGATCTGTATTCGTGATATTTTTTCACTGAAATATTGCTGGCTGTTCAAAATGAACTCAATGAACTACATTAACGCTATTATAAAGTCGTAAAAAAATTGTTTACATTAACAACACATGTGTAAATTACTTCCACTTTCGTTGTTGTTTATCCATGTTTCCATCCATGGCGCTAGATTATTTCCCTGCAACATGAATGAGTATAAATCATGTTTTAACTTTCCGTTAAAACTAAAGAGAAAGTTAGGATTCGAGATTTGGCAAGAAGGCTTTGTAAAGAAAACAAATGAGTGCAACATTCATTGCTCCGAAAAGCATAATCAGTGGTGTTATTTATTCGAAAACGTTTAACAAAAACGGGGACAGGATCTTTCATCTAGCAGTTTCACAAGCCAGCCAAAAGTAAGTATCAAACATCTGGGGGTTACCTAATGTTTAAAATACCCTGAATTGCAATTGCACGTTCGGCGAAGTGTCTTCCTTGGAACATCGAACATCAAGAACAAATTCATCTGACGTGAATGTACATGCTACATCTTCAAACTGTAAGCATCAGAACTTAATGGTTGGTCATAGTAATCAACACTTAAATAACCACATTAATCAGCAAACTGTGCAATCCCAGTCCTCAGTACTGGCTGGTGAGGCTGCAACTGCTGGCTTAATAAACCGCCATCCTGTCACTTCCGTTTCTCCGATAGCTAGCGTTCCAACCGTTTATTAAAACATGTAATTAGGTATTCAAATTCTTTTTATTTAACAGCGTTCTCAATACGATTAGATTGTTTTATGTAATGCATTGCCCACGCGGTTAACCTCACAACGCGCTTGTAGGAAGTTCCCAGTTTGGGTGACATCTTCTTGACAACTACTTCGAGAAACGTCGGTATGAACCTCTTTTTGCCCAGAATGTCGGACAATATCTTTTTACTGCTTATCTCGAGATCAACTTGGCACTTTCCATCCTAAAGGGAGTTTAATTCCTAATTTTATTTATTAAAAAAGAAACCTTTTTGTTTAGTATTTCACATTTCAGTTCAGTTTTCAAACAGACCATCAGATTCGATTCCTTACAGTACATTCAGTTTTCCAAGTAGATTTTTAATCTCCATTACTTCTCAGAATAACGAATATTTACAATTTTTTGCTGCTTGGGTTGCTGAGCTTGAGTCACAGAAAATAGCAGTTTTTGGAACGAGTCTATTGTAACAGCTTTTTGGGTTTTTATTAACCAGAGATGACATTACAATTAAATTTTATACATAAACACACTTTTGTGGGGTGTCTCCCGCACCATCAAGATGCCACGAGGTCAGAGTGCCTTATGTGCATAAGTCACTTATCCTGAAAGATGAATGTCTGGTAACTCTGAGCTCTATGTACCCTGTACTCATTTGAACATCATTTCATTCATCGTCCGATATGACTTAACGTTGGAGGTTTTCTCTTATCCTGTAAGATCAATGTCTGGTAACTCTAAGCTCTATGTACCCTGTACTCATTTGAGTATCATTTCATTCATCTTTCGATACGACTTAACGTTGGAGGTTTTCTGTAATCCTGAAAGATGAATGCCTGGTAACTCTAAGCTCTATGTACCCTGTACTCATTTGAGTATCATTTCATTCATCGTCCGATACGACTTAACGTTGTAGCTTTTCTGCTATCCTGAAAGATGAATGTCTGGTAACTCTAAGCTCTATTAACCCTGTACTCGTTTGAACATCATTTCATTCATCGCCCGATATGACGACGTTGGAGGTTTTCTCTTATCCTGAAAGATGAATGTCTGGTAACTCTCAGCTCTATGTAACCTGTACTCATGTGAACATCATTTCTTTCATCGTCCGATATGACTTAACGTTGGAGGTTTTCTCTTATTCTGAAAGATGAATGTCTGGTAACTCTAAGCTCTATGTACCCTGTACTCATTTGAGTATCATTTCATACATCGTCCGATATGACTTAACGTTGGAGGTTTTCTCTTATCCTGAAAGATGAATGTCTGGTAACTCTAAGCTCTATGTACCCTGTACTCATTTGAACATCTGTTCATTCATCGTCCGATATGACTTAACGTTGGAGGTTTTCTCTTTTCCTGAAAGATGAATGTCTGGTAACTCTAAGCTCTATGTACCCTGTACTCATTTGAGTATCATTTCATACATCGTCCGATACGACTTAACTTTGAAGGTTTTCTCTTATCCTGAAAGATGAATGTCTGGTAACTCTAAGCTCTATGTACCCTGTACTCATTTGAGTATAATTTCATTCATCGTCTGATATGACTTAACGTTGGAGGTTTTCTCTTATCCTGAAAGATGAACGTCTGGTAACTCTAAGCTCTTTGTACCCTGTACTTATTTAAACATCATTTCATTTATCGTACGATATGACAACGTTGGAGGTTTTCTCTTATCCTGAAAGATGAACGTCTGGTAACTCTAAGCTCTATGTACCCTGTACTTATTTAAACATCATTTCATTCATCGTCCGATATGACAACGTTGGAGGTTTTCTCTTATCCTCAAAGATGAATGTCTGGTAACTCTAAGCTCTATGTACCCTGTACTCATTTGAGTATCATTTCATTCATCGTCCGATATGACTTAACGTTGGAGGTTTTCTCTTATCCTGAAAGATGAATGTCTGGTAACTCTAAGCTCTATGTACCCTGTACTCATTTGACCATCATTTCATTCATCGTCTGATATGACTTAACGTTGGAGGTTTTCTCTTATCCTGAAAGATGAATGTCTGGTAACTCTAAGCTCTATGTACCCTGTACTCATTTGACCATCATTTCATTCATCGTCTGATATGACTTAACGTTGGAGGTTTTCTCTTATCCTGAAAGATGAACGTCTGGTAACTCTAAGCTCTTTGTACCCTGTACTTATTTAAACATCATTTCATTCATCGTCCGATATGACTTAACGTTGGAGGTTTTCTCTTATCCTCAAAGATGAATGTCTGGTAACTCTAAGCTCTATGTACCCTGTACTCATTTGAGTATCATTTCATTCATCGTCCGATATGACTTAACGTTGGAGGTTTTCTCTTATCCTGAAAGATGAATGTCTGGTAACTCTAAGCTCTATGTACCCTGTACTCATTTGACCATCATTTCATTCATCGTCTGATATGACTTAACGTTGGAGGTTTTCTCTTATCCTGAAAGATGAACGTCTGGTAACTCTAAGCTCTTTGTACCCTGTACTTATTTAAACATCATTTCATTCATCGTCCGATATGACTTAACGTTGGAGGTTTTCTCTTATCCTCAAAGATGAATGTCTGGTAACTCTAAGCTCTATGTACCCTGTACTCATTTGAGTATCATTTCATTCATCGTCCGATATGACTTAACGTTGGAGGTTTTCTCTTATCCTGAAAGATGAATGTCTGGTAACTCTAAGCTCTATGTACCCTGTACTCATTTGACCATCATTTCATTCATCGTCTGATATGACTTAACGTTGGAGGTTTTCTCTTATCCTGAAAGATGAACGTCTGGTAACTCTAAGCTCTTTGTACCCTGTACTTATTTAAACATCATTTCATTCATCGTCCGATATGACTTAACGTTGGAGGTTTTCTCTTATCCTCAAAGATGAATGTCTGGTAACTCTAAGCTCTATGTACCCTGTACTCATTTGAGTATCATTTCATTCATCGTCCGATATGACTTAACGTTGGAGGTTTTCTCTTATCCTGAAAGATGAATGTCTGGTAACTCTAAGCTCTATGTACCCTGTACTCATTTGAGTATTATTTCATTCATCGTCCGATACGACTTAACGTTGGAGGTTTTCTCTTATCCTGAAAGATGAATGTCTGGTAACTCTAAGCTCTATGTACCCTGTACTCATTTGAACATCATTTCATTCATCGTCCGATATGACTTAACGTTGGAGGTTTTCTCTTATCCTGAAAGATGAATGTCTGGTAACTCTAAGCTCTATGTATCCTGTACTCATTTGAACATCATTTCATTCATCGTCCGATATGACTTAACGTTGGAGGTTTTCTCTTATCCTGAAAGATGAATGTCTGGTAACTCTAAGCTCTATGTACCCTGTACTCATTTGAGTATAATTTCATTCATCGTCTGATATGACTTAACGTTGGAGGTTTTCTCTTATCCTGAAAGATGAACGTCTGGTAACTCTAAGCTCTTTGTACCCTGTACTCATTTGAACGTCATTTCGTTCATCGCCCGATATGACTTAACGTTGGAGGTTTTCTCTTTTCCTGAAAGATGAATGTCTGGTAACTCTAAGCTCTATGTACCCTGTACTCATTTGAACATCATTTCATTCATCGTCCGATATGACTTAACGTTGGAAGTTTTCTCTTATCCTGAAAGATGAATGTCTGGTAACTCTAAGCTCTACGTACCCTGTACTTATTTGAACACATTCATCGTCCGATATGACTTAACGTTGGAGGTTTTCTCTTATCCTGAAAGATGAATGTCTGGTAACTAGGCTTTATGTACGCTGTACTCATATTGCATTCATCGTTCGATATGAGTTAACGTTGGAGGTTTTCTCTTATCCTGAAAGATGAATGTCTGGTAACTAGGCTTTATGTACGCAGTACTCATATTTCATTCATCGTTCGATATGAGTTAACGTTGGAGGTTTTCTCTTATCCTGAAAGATGAATGTCTGGTAACTAGGCTTTATGTACGCTGTACTCATTTGAACATCATTTCATTCATCGTTCGATATGAGTTAACGTTGGAGGTTTTCTCTTATCCTGAAAGATGAATGTCTGGTAACTAGGCTTTATGTACGCTGTACTCATTTGAACATCATTTCATTCATCGTTCGATATGAGTTAACGTTGGAGGTTTTCTCTTATCCTGAAAGATGAATGTCTGGTAACTAGGCTTTATGTACGCAGTACTCATATTTCATTCATCGTTCGATATGAGATAACGTTGGAGGTTTTCTCTTATCCTGAAAGATGAATGCCTGGTAACTCTAAGCTCTATGTACTCTGTACTCATATTTCATTCATCGTTCGATATGAGTTAACGTTGGAAGTTTTTAAATTTAGAACATAAAGCAATGTATGGGGCATATTCCTGAAAAAACTCACTTGATCGAAAGCACGTCAAGACTTATGAGTTCAGGTAGTGAAGCCAGGATATAAAACCCATTAATAAAATTTGTTTCAGACACTTAAAACTAACCTCATAGCTAAAATAAAATTTGTCTTTGTTTTTCATTCTGTATAAATTTGCTCTCCAGTTGGTTTTTGTTTATATTTGTTGTAATTAAATGTAACTTACGGTTCTTATCAAAATTAAAAAGAATCCTTTGTTTCGATGGATATTTGTTTAATTTTTGACCCTGTGTTTGTTTTATTGATTGGTTATTTTGTTCACTGTTACAGTGTTTGTCACAATGATGGAAGGCGATGAACCGATTCCAATTTTGAAGCCACTTCGTGTCCTTGAAATTGTAAGTAGAAATAATCTCTCCTTTGTTACAGATACTCTTCTAGTCAATTCTATCGTTTTTAACCTACGAGGGTTGTTCAATAAAGAAATATCACAATTGTTTTTTTGACAATGTACCTTTACTCATCCTCATAATTTTGACGGTCCTTCTCAAAATAGTGTCCCCTGAATGCGATGCACTTGCCCCAGCGTTTCTGCCAGTCTTCAAGGACATGCTGGAAACCATTTTTGAGAGATCCTTCAAAATTGCCTCCGCAGCCTTCACCACTGCTGCAGATGATGGATAATGTCTCCCACGAAGACGTTTCTTCAAGTTAGAAAATAGAAAAAAGTCACGTGGGGCTAAATTATGGACTATAGGGAGGGTGAGGGATGTACTTCACGTCGATATAAAACATTGGCAATATGCGGTCGCGCACTATCATAGTGCAGCGTCCAGCATGCTTCGAGGAAATGTGGTCTTTTGCGCCTGATATGGACTTGCAATGTTTTCAGGACATCCCTGTAGTATTGTCCAGTTACTGATGTGTGTGCAGATACAACATGCTGATAAACCATTCCATGAATATCAAAGAATGAGATGACCATAACTTTCCCAGCAGAAGCAACCACTTTTGCTTTTTTGGGGGTTGATGATGAGGGAGATTTCCACACTGAGCTTTGCTGTTTGCTCTCAGGATCAAAATGATGTAGCCAAGTTTCATCATCAGTGATTACGTTTGAAAGAAGCTCCGGATTTTCCTCTGATATCAACTTTAACTGCATGTTAAATTGCGATGAAGAAATCGCGATCCCGAACAATTTATAAGAAAAGTATCATCATTTCTTATAAGTGATGTTTTAAGTTACAAATTGTATATTTGTACATATTTGTTTGCTTCACTGTTAATAGCTTCATATTTTATGTATGCATGTTCCAGTTTTGCTTTCAACAATTGCATAATTATAAAAGTTTGGAAAATTCAGTTTGGGTTCCCTTACGACTAGCGCCAAGAATTGCCTGCTCTAGGATAATGTGCGAGAGGGAGGAGAAATATGATAATAGGCTTGGCACAGCAGGCAGTTGTTATGAACTGTTTGTAAATATCTAGAGTTGGTATGCAGTCATTATAATTGAAAATGACGAAGAAATATAGATTAAGGTTTATACGGGAAAATGTGGTACTTAAACCATGAAACAGGAAAGAGAAAAGATGGAATAAAAATAGCGCCACGTTTTACCTTAGCAACGAAAAAAAGTTAAGCAGCTTCACCATCGGCGAGTGCTCCCTTTCTTTATATCCATTGGACCCTTTGTACTTCCTCTTTCTAGTTTTTGGTTCTACATTTGTGCGTTGGAAATTTATTTCTTGCTCTGATTTGTATGTACATTTGCATACATTATTTGTGCGCAGAGGATCTACCCGAGTCTGAATACCCTGGCCGCGCCGTGGCTCAGTGGTTATACCGCTTAGCTCTCACCAAGGCGGCCCGGGTTCGATCCCAGGCGACCGCAAAGTGAGATTTGTGGCGGACAACACGGCGCTGGGGCGGGTTTTCTCCGGGATTTCCGGTTTCCCCGGCCATCTCATTCCACCGGTGCTCCATCTTCACTTCATGTATCATGAGTGTCATCGCCTGCGGTGCCATATGTAGTAAAAGCGGGCGTTAAACACTACACATTTGATTTCATTTCCGAAGACCCTGGCCTCCTCCTATTCGGGGGCGATGGAAAACTCCGGGGTTCTTTCCATACGGCAATACCTGGTTTCCTAAGAAGCCCCCCCCCCCCCCATCGACAACGTCAAGACGGATGGAAGTGGATACGCCACTTACTCGCGTCAACCCCGCAGTGAAGACTACCGAATAACCTCGGTGGGACCGCCTGGTGATCTAGCACACCTACTACTACCTCTGTACCCGGGACTTATGAGGCAACCCTCTAGCCCCTCCGGGCGGCCGTAGCCTAGCCGGAGGTACCCAATTCCCCGTGGGTGTCAGGAACACACTGCCCCCTCGAGTCCAACCCAATCCGAAAAACTCCCCGCCAGGGGCTCGGCAGTTCGGCCCGAGGTTCCTCTAGTATCGTCAGAGGTACCACGAGTGCTAGGGGTCTGCAGCGCCCGCACTACGACAGCTGAAGGGGACGGATTCCCTCCCCTACGGGATTGCATACATTATCTCTAAAGACTGAAATGTGCACTCTATGACGGCTTTGTTTCTAGCTAAAAAAAATTAAAAACGAGTTCTTTTTTCGGATGGCGCCGCTGCTAAGTGATCACCAAAGTGACCTGAGTTCGAGCCAGAGATTAGATGTAGGACACGCGATGGACAAAGTAGCGTCAGACCTACTGCTCCATCATCTGTCTGATCTAGAGTTTGTGTGTGTTATCACATTAGTTGAGCTTTGCACACTGCCATGTTCTCTTGGAAGGTCCCTCGTTCCTCTGGTCGTCGAAGTGACGATCTCCTGTCGTCGATGTTGTGGCTGAGGAGTCGCTATGAACTCAGGGTTCGTCTTGCCGAGTATCTCTATCACTGCCAATTGCAATGGAGTTGGTGCCGTAGTAAAAGCGAGATGTGGGGTTTTTCTCAGCGTTCTTCTAAAAATAAAGTCGTATAAGACTTCTGTGTCGGCGTTCCTAGTTATGCGGATGTCTTCAGGTTCCCACTAAATTACGAACCACTCGCCGAATGTAAATAATTTGCTGGAAGCTTTAAAATATTTAAGTAAATATCAAAATAACATGAAATGCACTTGGAGCTTCACTGGATACCACGTTCGCCCTGTTCGAGACATCCCCCGACTGCGTCAATTTCACCCCAGTACATACTTTAATAATATTTGTTGCTAATTTCTGACTAAATGATACTTAATAGTTCATTTTTATACAAGACTAGGCATGCGAAAAAACGCACTTCTTTGTTTTCTCCTACTTAACTGTCTCAATTTTCAAAATAAATTTCAACTCCAAAAGAATTAAATTAAATGCATTTTGATGTGTTGCAGTTTCTCAGCCTCCTCTGTTTGGTGTTCTTCACGCTTTACACGACTCTGGGTGACGTTGAACTCAGGCATCACTTGAGCGGACTGCTCTTCGCCACATTTATCGCCTTCTTCATGATATGTTTAGTGGATATCATATCTCAAGTGGCGGGGGATCCAGTGCCCACCACTCCGGTAAGTTTCTCTAGCTCAAAGTCATCCTCACCTCGTTACTACCTACGTTACCAAGGCGTTTCTTTACTACATACGAGGGCTGTTCAATAAAGAATAATCATAATTTTTACGGTCATAATTTTTCGCACTAAAATTCAATCTTATTATATTCTGTTAGCTTAATGTAAAACAAACACGCCGTAGTAGTTTCATTGTTGATACTCCTGGTTCCCGCCTGTGAGAACCAGGCAAGTTCAGACATGTTCAGTATCGCCTACCGCTGCAATGGAGGCAACACCCGAGGAACAATATGCGGCTTTGAAATTCTGCTTTCGTCTCAACAAATCTTCAGTTGAGGCCTATACAATGTTACAGGAGGGCTATGGAGAGTCTGTTCTTCCCTACAGCACAGCTCGAAGGTGCTTTAGAATGTTTAAAGAGGGGAGACAGCGACACGAGGGGAGACAATCATGTCGTGTCGCATGCAGACCTGCATACGAATGACCTTTTCTTCAGGAATCAACATTCTTGGAACCCATCGCGCACAAATACGTCTCATGTGTAATGTTTCTGTCACCAACGCGTGGGTGGCACCAACGAAATGTTCAGTATTTCAGAAAGTGATCTTAAGGTATTCGTCGATCCTCTCTCACAATGGCAGCAGCACTGTTGATGTTTTCTTCCGTAAGAGCAGTAACTGGAGCACCGGGTCTACCTTCCTTTGAAATTGATTGTCTCCCCTCTTTAAACATTTTAAAGCACCTTCGAGCTGTGCTGAAGGGAAGATCAGGCTCTCCATAGGCCTCCTGTAACATTGTATAAGCCTCAACTGAAGATTTGTTGAGACGAAAGCAGAATTTCAAAGCCGCATTTTGTTCCTCGCATGTTACCTCCATTGCAGCGGTAGGCGATACTATACTGGTCGCCAAACTAGAATGTGATTGACAGTAACCACATGGAATAACGGTCTAAATAAATGGGAGGGGATGAGTACGTCATAACAGTTGTCATGGTAACGATTAGAGGGACCAATTAGAGTCGAGGCGTTTCCATGACAACGTTAGACGCTAAACTTTGGTTGCCGATATTCTAACACATGCTTAGCATGACTTGCGGCCGAGCGAGTTACGCAAACGCTGCAGTAATCATAATACCTTGGTGTTTGTTTCTCTTGCTGATAACGCTGTATAAACAGAATGCTCTCACGTATGCAACAGTTAGAGATCCCGTACTGGCAAGTTACTTTGCACTTTATTTGTGGCAATTTGCCTTGGTTTACGTGTGTGTGAGTCCGTGTATCTGGGCGCGTGTTTTGATCATTTGCAATTGTGTTTAATTATGTCTGAATATAGTGACAAGGAAAACCTGAACGTGCTCGGGAACCAAATAAAACTGTATTTGGTAAAGGTATTCCAATTGAAGGACAGACACGGGAAATAATATGCTCTGTGAGAGAATACTTCGATGAGGAGAAATTGAAACGGGAGTCTAGTATTCCATTCTCTAAGGTGCTTGATAGGACTTCACGTGCTGTAGGTATCAGTAAGGGCATTAAGGTTCAGATTGGGAAACAAAAGTATTTTAAAGAAGAAAGATATTAGGGTATAAATTAGAAACTCCCGGGAAAAATTATGCAACCGCCATTTCCCCACTTCAATAACCATCAAAATGTCACAGGTATGCCTCTTTTGTTACGATGATCTTTACATTGATGTGTTCTTGCATGTACATCCACGACTGTACTGTTGTCTTTGTGTATAGTATTATAAATAATTAATAATAATAATGATGATGATGATGATGATGATAATAATAATAATAATAATAATAATAATAATAATAATAATAATAATAATAATAATAATAATAATAATAATAATAATAATAATAATAATAATAATAATAATAATAATAATAATAATAATAATAATAATAATAATAATAATAATAATAATAATAATAATAATAATAATAATAATAATAATAATAATAATAATAATAAAATACCCATTGCAGTCGCAAGTGAATCACCTTCGCACGCGTAGTGCTATCGCGCTCTCCATGTGGCAGCAATAAGCGGCAACGTCGCCTCCCTCTTCGTACGAAATGTCAATCACTTTCTAGATTGGCGACCAGTATAAACATGTCTGAACTTTCCTGTTTCTCACAGGCGGGAACCAGGAGTATACTCCTCCACAGGAGAGAAAGTCTCCGAGGGGAGAGACGCAGGGGGGGAGGGTTGGCGAAGGTTTCCACACCCTCCCTGGACAGGTTTATGACACCCCATGTCAGTACAGTTACAGACCATTCAAAAACAATCTGACGGCTTCTACTTTTGTGAATGAATCTTCTCGGTTTTAGTGTACAGAGTGAATAGGGCGTATGTTTTTAACGGTTCTGCTCCTTGTGTAGCAGACGTTCTCTGCCACACACATTCGCTGTACTTGTTCCACTGTGCAACACAGGACATTCCTTTGCGTTGCTGAACTATACCAACAATGAAGCTACTACAGCGTGTTTGTTTCACATTAAGCTAACAGAATATAATAAGGTTGAGCCCTCGTACAAGAAAATGAAGTGTGTGTTTTGTGGTTGCAGATGTTCTTGTTCGCTATGTGCGGCATGGTAATGTTCCTGGCCAGTGGTGTGATTGCCATTCACTTTTACGACGATAAGCACAAGTACTCGTGGGCCATGCTCACCTGTGCCATCGCCAGCTTGATCACAGCCATCGTCTTCGCAGTGGACGCTGTACTGCTATGTCGGTATGGATAACTAACTGCTTTCACTTTGCTGACAGCAATAAAGACTTAGACTCGCAAGTGTTCACTTTATTTCTCCATCCAAACATTCAACTCAAAAATCCGATACAGAGATTTTACCGAAATACATGTTTTGAGGGGGCCCGCTTAGTCAGAAAGCTCACGTCGAGTTATTTCTAAACAATAAAAGTGGGTTTAATACCAAACTTGGTTCAGTACCTTTCAAAAATACGTTCCAAAAATTTTACGAAATTTCCCACCTTAATTAACTTTGAATGGAATATTCATTGAAACTTTTTGATTTTATCAAAAATTTTCCGTAATGATTTTGATTCATATATATAAAAAATTTAGTGACAAACAAAATTTTTATCGTGAGTTTTCTGGAAGTAGCCAGTGAAGAAATTTGGGTAACTGGCAAAAGTTACGCGTTGGACGAAAACGTTGTGGACCTCTAGAAAGCGTGCCTTTTATTTGGAACAACTTTTTTGTAGCATTATCTGGTTCAATACTTTTGTCATTCTGTTGACTTTCTTGCGATTGTAAGTATTTTTGACTGTCGCTATTTGTGCATTGCAATGAAGTATATAGAGCAGTATTTCCTAAGAGTAGTTAGTATACGATAGAGGATGTCTTGCATTGTACCCAGAAACTCCACGAGGCTCATCCAGAAACTAACGACCGTTCGCTTTTAATCACAACAAAAACATTACTATCTCTGAAACAAGTGCAGACATATGATTGTCATATTGTGTCAAGTTTCCCAAATGAAAGTTGGAGATAAATTGTGTATTTTAATTAAAAAAAAGAAGGAATTTTACTTAAAATAGAAGTAACAACTTAGGCTTTCACGGCCGGCGTCAATCCAGTAATATGTAGAAGTTTCCGGGCTTACTGGCCGTGGTGTAGTAGGAAAAACTGAAGTTCCCGACGTTTCGCTCGTACATGCATCGAGCATCCTCAGAGGACTCAGGGCAAACAAGAGTGGCGCTCGGCTCGTGTAAACCTGTAAAACCAGCAGCAGACCAGCAGCAGATGCAAATCGCCCAGGTTTACTAGGGCGGGGTGTTTGCTGCCCAGTACCTGGGCGGTATAAAAGAATTGTCTTGTGTCGCAGGCGGTTGTCTTGGGCAGCGGTATATCTAGCCATATGTGGAACGCAAAGTGCCCCCGGTGGGGGGGGGGGGGGTTGTGCGCCCAGTGCTGGCGGCACTATTTCGCCGGCCTGAGAGGCATCTGAGTACAGCCCGCTTGACAGGCTAGACGGAAAGGCACTAATGTTAAGATATGGGTTTTTCCAAGCCCATTTCTGGACTTGGGGGAATAGAGTCAGGGGAAAGTGGCCCTGCTCAGCTTAGATTGCCGAAAGCGTCTTTGGACAGCCGGTAACTAGGTCTTCGGCGAGAAACCGTACGGTGGTATCGCCCAAGGGTGTTCATCAGGTTATTGGGGTGGGAGTCTAGCTTATTGTAGATGGTACGGGATCTCTCCCGCACCACGTCTACAATATATGGGACGGGATTCTACGTCCAGTATCGTAGATAATTAGTAGCGCCCTGTTCTGGGAGCACTGCAGTCTGCGACTGGTGGTCGGAGCCACTGATCCCCAGACTTCGCAGCCGTACAGAATCAGGGGCGGGATAATCGCCCGATACAGGCGTAGTTTAAGGTGTGTTGGCATTGTGGATTGAAAGATGGGGTACAACTGCCTAAGTGCTGCATGCCCTTGTCCAGCTTTGACCCGAACGTGAGGGGCGTAGGTGAGGCCACGATCGAGGAGGAGGCCGAGGTATTTGGCAGAGGAAACTCAGGGGATTTGCCTGTCTCAACCTCAGCGACCAATCCGGTCGCCTAGCTCGGGCCTTAGTCACGAGAAGAGCGGAGCTCTTCTTTGGGCTAATGGCCATCCTCCACCTCTCACTCTAACGGCCGATGGCTCGGAGCTGGCGGTGCAGCGGAGGATACCAATATCGTAGGTTCTTGTTACGTGTCATTATGAGGACGTCGTCGGCATATTGATACGTAACAGTATGTGGTTCCAGAGGGAAATCAGACATGTAGGTCGCAAAGAGTAGCGGGGACAGAACACTGCCTTCCGGCACTCCTACGGCTATGGGTCTGATTGATGTTAGCCGTCCTTCCATTCTCACTCTGAAAGTGTGGTCTCTGAGATAGGGAGGTGTATTGGCCTCCCTGAGCTTGTACAGTAGGCCTTGGTGCCAGGTGGTGGCAAAGGCTTTTTCTACGTCTAGCAGTATCGCAACTGTCTTGAAGTTTTCCTGGAATCTCAGGGCCGTCCTTTCGGCCAGTCGCAGCAGCTGCAGGGTCGTGCAGTGTCCATGACGAAAACCAAACTGGTGCTCGGGTAGGAGCTGCCTTTCCTCGAAAAGAGGGGTCAGGAGGGATGGGAGCAACCGCTCAAACAGTTTTGCGACGGTAGCTAGAAGGAAAGACCGGATCCTTATTTCTGGTTTCCCGTGTAACAAAACACGAGGCCGAAACCGTTCACACTAGCCGGACCTACCGGGACAGTGTCCTGGCAGTCGTCTTGTGACTGGCGGTCGCGCAGCCAATAGGAAATACGTAGGCGGTCTCCTTCCAGCCTATATATATGGAGCCCTATGCCAGTAGTTTGCCATGAGTTCTCTGAGGATGCTCGACGTACGTGCGAGCGAAACGTCAGCAACTTCAGCTTTTCCGACTAGACCCCGGCCGAAAGCCTGGAAACTTCTACATATTGCTGGCGTAAAATAGAAACTTACTTTTGTTTAACTACGTCATATTCTGTCCACGAGGTTGATTGCAAGAGATTCCTCCAAGCGTTATGGTTTACTCTTTACACAAAAATTACAGAAATAATTTAAGAGTGAAGAGGCCCATTCTTGAGAATTCAAAGTTTCAGTACGCTTGTTATTTGAATATGTTAAATGTGCGGCATTTTAATCAAAATCCCTATGAGGTAATTTTCAGAAATACAAAAATAAACCAGAAATGTTTACGTAAATAGTTGTTTATGGCAAGGGAATTGTCCTAAAGCTTGTGTAGCATCTTGGCAACAACTGAGTTAAACTGTTAATAGACATACGTGAACCCTTTCTAAAAATAAAATTTATGAGTGTAAGGACCTCAAAACACGTATTTCCAGTAAAACCTCGACATCGAATTTTTGGGTGCAATAGAAAGTACTTCCTGTTACATTAAGTAAAACAAAGTAACGTCCTTAAGCAAGCAGTAGAAAAAAAAACAGGCGTTTTCAGATACGAAGAGTGTCGTATTCACGGACTTTCTGGAATAACCAAAAACGATTATTGGTAATGGTTATTGGCCGGATACAACCAGAAGCTGAAGATGGCACGATCCATTTCGCAAACAAGAAAACGCTCACACACCACGACAACATACCAGCACATTCATCCAATGTCTTCGCCGTCATTTGCCACCCCCCTCCATATTTGCACAACTTGGTTCCCCACAGGAAGGAAATTTGGATCGAATAAGTCATCGTCGAGCCAGAGACTGAGTTTGCAGACCTTCGCAATGCCTATTTTTGAAAGACTTTGGAATGACAGCAAAATTGACAGAATTACACATAGGTGATCTGAAAAGTTTCCGACCTATGAAGAATCAAGATATTTTTTCAGATTTTTTTTTTCAACATAGTCTCCTTGTAACTCTACACACTTCTCCCAGCGATGCTCTCATCTCTGTAACCCGCCCAAATATTACTCGACGTTTTTCAACATAGTCTCCTTGTAACTCTACACACTTCTCCCAGCGATGTTCTCATCTCTGTAACCCGCCCAAATATTACTCGACGTTTTTCAACATAGTCTCCTTGTAACTCTACACACTTCTCCCAGCGATGCTCTCATCTCTGTAACCCGCCCAAATATTACTCGACGTTTTTCAACATAGTCTCCTTGTAACTCTACACACTTCTCCCAGCGATGCTCTCATCTCTGTAACCCGCCCAAATATTACTCGACGTTTTTCAACATAGTCTCCTTGTAACTCTACACACTTCTCCCAGCGATGCTCCCATCGCTGTAACCCGTCCAAATAGTACTCAACGTTTTTCATCATAGTCTCCTTGTAACTCTACACACTTCTCCCACCGATGCTCCCATCGCTGTAGCCCGTCCAAATAGTACCCGGTGTTTTTCAACATAGTCTCCTTGTAACTCTACACACTTCTCCCACCGATGCTCCCATCGCTGTAACCCGTCCAAATAGTACTCCACGTTTTTCAACATAGTCTCCTTGTAACTCTACACACTTCTCCCACCGATGCTCCCATCGCTGTAACCCGCCCAAATATTACTCGACGTTTTTCAACATAGTCTCCTTGTAACTCTACACACTTCTCCCACCGATGCTCCCATCGCTGTAACCCGTCCAAATAGTACCCGGTGTTTTTCAACATAGTCTCCTGGTAACTCTACACACTTCTCCCAGCGATGCTCCCATCTCTGTAACCCGTCCAAATAGTACTCGACGTTTTTCAACATAGTCTCCTTGTAACTCTACACACTTCTCCCACCGATGCTCCCATCTCTGTAACCCGTCTAAATAGTACTCGGCATTTTTCAACATAGTCTCCTTGTAACTCTACACACTTCTCCCACCGATGCTCCCATCTCTGTAACACGTCCAAATAGTACTCGACGTTTTTCAACATAGTCTCCTTGTAACTCTACACACTTCTCCCAGCGATGTACCCATCTCTGTAACTCGTCCAAATAGTACTCGGCGTTTTTCAACATAGTCTCCTTGTAACTCTACACACTTCTCCCAGCGATGTACCCATCTCTGTAACACGTCCAAATAGTACTCGGCGTTTTTCAACATAGTCTCCTTGTAACTCCACACACTTCTCCCAGCGATGCTCTCATCTCTGTAACCCGTCCAAATAGTACTCGGCGTTTTTCAACATAGTCTCCTTGTAACTCTACATACTTCTCCCAGCGATGCTCCCATCTCTGTAACCCGTCCAAATAGTATTCGGCGTTTTTCAACATAGTCTCCTTGTAACTCTACACAATTCCCCCAGTGATGCTCCCATCTCTGTAACCCGTCCAAATAGTACTCGGCGTTTTTCAACATAGTCTCCTTGTAACTCTACACACTTCTCCCAGCGATGCTCCCATCTCTGTAACCCTTCCAAATAGTATTCGGCGTTTTTCAACATAGTCTCCTTGTAACTCTACACAATTCCCCCAGTGATGCTCCCATCTCTGTAACCCTTCCAAATAGTACTCAGAATTTTTCAACATACTCTCCTTGTAACTCTACACACTTCTCGCAGTGATGCTCCCATCTCTGTAACCCGTCCAAATAGTACTCAGAATTTTTCAACATAGTCTCCTTGTAACCCTACACAATTCTCCCAGCGATGCTCCCATCTCTGTAACCCGTCCAAATAGTACTCGGCGTTTTTCAACATAGTCTCCCTGTAGCTCTACACACTTCTCCCAGCGATGCTCCCATCTCTGTAACCCGTCCAAATAGTACTCGGCGTTTTTCAACATAGTCTCCTTGTAACAATACACACTTCTCCCAGTGATGCTCCCATCTCTGTAACCCGTCCAAATAGTACTCGGCGTTTTTCAACATAGTCTCCTTGTAACTCTACACACTTCTCCCAGCGATGCCCTCATCTCTGTAACCCGTCCAAATAGTACTCGGTGTTTTTCAACATAGTCTCCTTGTAACTCTACACACTTCTCCCAGCGATGCTCTCATCTCTGTAACCCGTCCAAATAGTACTCGGCGTTATTCAACATAGTCTCCTTGTAACTCTACACACTTCTCCCAGCGATGCTCCCATCTCTGTAACCCGTCCAAATAGTACTCGGCGTTTTTCAACATAGTCTCCTTGTAACTATACACACTTCTCCCAGTGATGCTCCCATCTCTGTAACCCGTCCAAATAGTACTCGGCGTTTTTCAACATAGTCTCCTTGTAACTCTACACACTTCTCCCACCGATGCTCCCATCGCTGTAACCCGTCCAAATAGTACTCGACGTTTTTCAACATAGTCTCCTTGTAACTCTACACACTTCTCTCACCGATGCTCCCATCGCTGTAACCCGCCCAAATATTACTCGACGTTTTTCAACATAGTCTCCTTGTAACTCTACACACTTCTCCCACCGATGCTCCCATCTCTGTAACCCGTCCAAATAGTACTCGGCGTTTTTCAACATAGTCTCCCTGTAGCTCTACACACTTCTCCCAGCGATGCTCCCATCTCTGTAACCCGTCCAAATAGTACTCGGCGTTTTTCAACATAGTCTCCTTGTAACTATACACACTTCTCCCAGTGATGCTCCCATCTCTGTAACCCGTCCAAATAGTACTCGGCGTTTTTCAACATAGTCTCCTTGTAACTCTACACACTTCTCCCAGCGATGCGCCCATCTCTGTAACCCGTCCAAATAGTACTCGGCGTTTTTCAACATAGTCTCCTTGTAACTATACACACTTCTCCCAGTGATGCTCCCATCTCTGTAACCCGTCCAAATAGTACTCGGCGTTTTTCAACATAGTCTCCTTGTAACTCTACACACTTCTCCCACCGATGCTCCCATCGCTGATACCCGTCCAAATAGTACTCGACGTTTTTCAACATAGTCTCCTTGTAACTCTACACACTTCTCTCACCGATGCTCCCATCGCTGTAACCCGCCCAAATATTACTCGACGTTTTTCAACATAGTCTCCTTGTAACTCTACACACTTCTCCCACCGATGCTCCCATCGCTGTAACCCGTCCAAATAGTACCCGGTGTTTTTCAACATAGTCTCCTTGTAACTCTACACACTTCTCCCAGCGATGCTCCCATCTCTGTAACCCGTCCAAATAGTACTCGGCGTTTTTCAACATAGTCTCCTTGTAACTCTACACACTTCTCCTAGCGATGCTCCCATCTCTGTAACCCGTCCAAATACTACTCGACGTTTTTCAACATAGTCTCCTTGTAACTCTACACACTTCTCCCACCGATGCTCCCATCTCTGTAACCCATCTAAATAGTACTCGGCGTTTTTCAACATAGTCTCCTTGTAACTCTACACACTTCTCCCACCGATGCTCCCATCTCTGTAACACGTCCAAATAGTACTCGACGTTTTTTCAACATAGTCTCCTTGTAACTCTACACACTTCTCCCAGCGATGTACCCATCTCTGTAACTCGTCCAAATAGTACTCGGCGTTTTTCAACATAGTCTCCTTGTAACTCTACACAATTCCCCCAGTGATGCTCCCATCTCTGTAACCCTTCCAAATAGTAGTCAGAATTTTTCAACATACTCTCCTTGTAACTCTACACACTTCTCGCAGTGATGCTCCCATCTCTGTAACCCGTCCAAATAGTACTCAGAATTTTTCAACATAGTCTCCTTGTAACCCTACACAATTCTCCCAGCGATGCTCCCATCTCTGTAACCCGTCCAAATAGTACTCGGCGTTTTTCAACATAGTCTCCCTGTAACTCTACACACTTGTCCCAGCGATGCTCCCATCTCTGTAACCCGTCCAAATAGTACTCGGCGTTTTTCAACATAGTCTCCTTGTAACTATACACACTTCTGCCAGTGATGCTCCCATCTCTGTAACCCGTCCAAATAGTACTCGGCGTTTTTCAACATAGTCTCCCTGTAACTCTACACACTTGTCCCAGCGATGCTCCCATCTCTGTAACCCGTCCAAATAGTACTCGGCGTTTTTCAACATAGTCTCCTTGTAACTCTACACACATCTCCCAGCGATGCTCCCATCTCTGTAACACGTCCAAATAGTACTCGGCGTTTTTCAACATAGTCTCCTTGTAACTCTACACACATCTCCCAGCGATGCCCTCATCTCTGTAACCCGTCCAAATAGTACTCGGTGTTTTTCAACATAGTCTCCTTGTAACTCTACACACATCTCCCAGCGATGCCCTCATCTCTGTAACCCGTCCAAATAGTACTCGGCGTTTTTCAACATAGTCTCCTTGTAACTCTACACGGGTATCGGTAACCACTGCCCCCTGTGGGGTTGGAATGTTCGGCCCGAGGTAATGAATGATGGTGCAGAGTCCCCATACACAGAATCCAACTCATCTTTGATATGTGTAGGCGTATTGCCTTTCAAAAACAAATATTTAATGACATTGTGATCACGAGGTCTACCCGCAAGTTCAGAGCGATGGAAAACTACGGGCTCTTTCCTTGGTGCAATACTTTGAGTCTAAAAAGTCCCCCCCCCCCCAATCTCAAGACGGGTGAAAGTGGATACGCCACTTACGCGCGTCAACCCCGCAGGAAAGACAACCGAATAACCTTGGTGGTGTCGCCTGGTGGTCTTGCACATCTTCTACTAGCTCTACAGGCTAGTACCCGGGACTTCTTAGGCAACCTCTACCCCTTCCGGGCGGCCGAGGCCTGGCGGGAAGTACCCGATCTCCCGTGGGTAACGGGAACCACTGCCCCCTCGAGTGCAACCCAATCCGAACAACTGCCCGACGGGATGGGCTCGGCAGTTCGGCCCGAGGTTCCTCTAGTAACGTGAGGTACCACGAGTGCTAAGGGTCCACAGTGCTCGTACCACGGCAGCTGAAGGGGACGGATCCACTCGCCTACGGGGATATTTAATGACAGCTCGATACTCGATATTGTCCATTTTCATAAAAAAAAAAAACATCAACTCACTCAAGCGACTGTTACATAACAACTGAGCGTCCAAATTGGCTGAAACTATGGTGAATAACTGTCAACAGATGAACAACGAAATTTACTAGGTTTATTTACGAGTGCTGCCATCTTCATGTTGAGGTCGGAAACTTTTCAGGGTACCCGCGTATATCTCTAAAAGTAGACTAGCTCAGAAAGAAATAATTTTTTTTGAAAAAATTGATCATTTATTCCTAACACAGATACTTGTTGGACGGTCCGCTTACATATATTCCTGAAACTAATATCAAATCGATATTCATGTATTTTATTGGGCTTACATTAGCTGGATGCTGTAAGCAAGGTGCGCTTCAAGGACACTTCATTGCAGGGTAACCATTCCTCAGTAAATAAACTAACTTTGCACTTCTAAAGAGAACTCATTGTAAACTATTGTTTCTGAAATGAAATACTTTAATTTCGACTGAAATATTTACCTACAATAAACTGCTTTAAGACCTGCGTGTATAAAAATAAATATTCCAAGATTAAAACGAGCTTTGAAACCGCGTCCTTAGGCCTGTTCAATATTTTACCAAATAATGTAGGAGCCTTCATTTGTTAATTACAAAGTAGTGAAATATACATTCCCGTGTAAACTCCTTACACAGTATTTTAATGTTTTACTTTGACGTTGCTATCAACTGCCTGCTTACCAGTCATTCCGTCAGTCTGACTATATGCTGTAACTGAATAAACTCTTAATACTCGAGTATGCAATACAGCTTGTGTAAAACGTAACACTCAATTTTCGCAAGAGAGAAGTGAGAGAGCTGCGGTTTAACTTGTTTCGTGACTAAAGAAATATGCTAAATACAGAAACACGTACTCACTTCTCTGCATTTGCTGTTATGAGGAAGTTGGGAAAATTCAACTCCATCTAATCAATCAGTGCTGTACTGAAGAGACAAGTATCATTTCTTTTTATTATCCCCAACGTTAAGTCATATCGGACGATGAATGAAATGATGTTCAAATGAGTACAGGGTATATAGAGCTTAGAGTTACCAAACATTCATGTTCAGGATAAGAGAAAACCTTCAACGTTAAGTCATATCGGACGATGAATGAAATGATGTTTAAATAAGTACAGGGTATATAGAGCTTAGAGTTACCAGACATTTATCTTTCAGGATAAGAGAACACCTCCAACGTTAAGTCATATCGCACGATGAATGAAATGACGTTCAAATGAGTACAGGGTATATAGAGCTTAGACCAGACATTCATTTTCAGGATAAGAGAAAACCTTCAACGTTAAGTCATATCGGACGATGAATGAAATGATGTTCAAATGAGTACAGGGTACATAGAGCTTTGAATTACCGGTCATTCATCTTTCAGGACAAGGGAAAACCTCTGAAAAAACCTTATCCAGGTAACTGACCTTGACCAAGATACCAACTCGGAACCTCTTACACACCAGGCACAGACGCTACGAACTACCTTTAGAGGCGGGTTAGAAGTATGAATGGACCTCGGACTATTATGCCAGCACGTTTTCTAACCCTAAGTAGCTGTTTGAAGAACTTGCAAGTGTTATGGTCTTCAAAAAAAAAAAAATAAAATAAAAAAAAAAAAATAAACCAACAAGTAAAGAAGTATTATCAGAACTCCGGCGTATATGGTTAAAACTGTACTTATAACATTCACAGCAGGTGGAACACTAATCCCAACTTCTCTTAACAATGTCGGTGGCCTGTTTAATACCATTGAGCATATCTGCTTCAATAGTAATGTCACGTTTTACACAAACTGCAGCAAGGCTAAAACAAAACACAGTGCACGGAGGGCTGCCCGTCTGTCAGTCTGTCTAGAAGCATTACCCACAATTTCATATTTGGCTAAACAAATGCACACACTCGACTTGTCAACTGCAAGGCACAATCAAGGCAGTACAATGCTTATGTACTGCACCACATCTTTATTCACACCTTTATCTTTGCCTCTTCCTTCATAAAGTCGAGGACATTTGTTATTATTTTCCTGTTCTATGTAAATGTAATAAGATTAAAACAGAACGGAATCTACTGATACAGTGCATGTTGTTTACAGTGAGGTAAAGTCCGAAATAGAGTTCGAGGGAAGGCCGCTTTTCCAGTGGCCAAGGTGCAGAAGACGACGCCGTCGTCAGCAGCCAGTGCGAGCACAATACATTCAAATGCCCAAAGATGACACACGCCCGCCAACGCACCAAAAGAAGCATGAAGCACGTAAATTTAGTATTTGCCCTCATAACAAAAAGGATGAAATGGTACAGACTTCAGGAAGTAACATGCAGTTTGCACCTTCGTATGCTCAGCTAAGAGACGACGTACAGCGAAAGCAACATGTTCTGCCCAAATTCGCGTTTCATTTTAGCCATAAACAAAGGGATGAAACGGTACAGACTTCAGGGGATGATTTGCAAGAACAGCTGCTCTTCGCCACACCGATAGAAGCTCCTGCACAGCTAATTATAGGCGACGAGGACGACGACGGGGTGTTAGTGGATGACAAACGAGTACTCTACCGCCAAGTGTCTCAAGGCCAACTCCTACAGATCGTCAACTGCATCAACGTTAGACGTATCATTGGAAGTCAACCTGCACCACAGTGTAAGTACAGCAGTTGTTTACTTAACTTAAGGCTGCCCCAGGGGAGTCATAGTAGAGTTCAAATTACTTTAGGATTCTGACAGCTGCCGTGAAGCACGTAGTGGTGTGATGGTGGGGAAAGTGAGTTGCCGCTTGCTGGTTAGAAGAGAGCACTGAAACAACTATCTAAATTAACTTACTATTATTTATATTTCTAATACACGGGAACAGTTTTGAACGATGCTCTGTTACGGCAATGTACTGTGACTTTGTGGGTTCGTGAAATGAAAAGTCCAAATTGCACCACTTAAAAATGTTCTTTATTTCCACCGACTTACAGTTAAACACTTGCCAATTACACAGAATTACGTAATGCACACAATTACGATTCACCAGTTCACCCGTTACAATTCCACTGTACGCTCACAATTACGTAAATTCTTCCGTTGCACAGTCTTCTCGTTCACTAACACGGCGCTACTTCGTTGCTTGCCAAACACTAACTCAATTCACTCACTGCAGCCCTTTTTATGGGAATATCACCGTCTTCTAGAAGTCTCTGGTTTCAGTGAATTACAACGAAAGTTCCAGATGGCAGTGGGAGGGGGGAAAGAGGCAGCCAGCGACAAGTGACATTTCCCTAATCATCCCCCTCAGTGACAGAGACTAATGGGAGGGTGTGGTTGGCTGCCCTGGCCCCTTACTCAGCTGTCGTTGGTTGCGCTTTCCGCTAATTGGGTGACAGTACAGATGAAACTGAGGCAACAATGAAAATGTTCAGTGGAGTTTCAATTTGTTTCTCGTAATGCTTCTACCTTGGAGTGTTTCATACAAAGTCGGGATTGAGAATAAGAAAAACCTAATGTACATTTTGGCTTTAATCACAATAGTTTACTGAACGAATTTCCTGAACATATAAATAACAGTTTTTACAACGTCTGCTTTCACTATATCCATATTAGATCAGCAAGTAGAAAACTCAAAGTCTTTTCAAAACCAGCGAATTCGGAACGTCAATTTTAACTTGAAGAGTACTTACTCTATTACAAAAATATGAACATTTGCTACTAAAGCTACACTTCTCTTAAGAAATTGATGTTAATACTTCTTTCTTCTTTCCAATGGAAATCGATTTAAAAAGCAAATCGCTTTCGTCCTCAGTCCATCAACTCCAAATCAAATCGTTGTCAAGGAAATCTCGGTTAGCATGACTTTTCTAATGTTTTATCAGCATTACCAACATCTGAAGACGAAACAAACCTAAAAACAGAATCAGTTGCTGATACGTCAAAATTCATTACGCGATGTTTATTTTTTAAAATAAATATATTTTACCAAACTATTAAATCTATGAGACCATTTAATTGTTCGGGATCTATTTCATGGTTAAATGACCAACAATGAACAAAAATGGCCGTAGCAGATCATTTTTGGTCATTTAACCGTGAAATAAATCCCGAAGTTAAATTATTAAAACAATCTTTCAGGATAAGAGAAAGCCTCCAAAGTTAAGTCGCATCAGAGGATGAATGAAATGTTCAAATGAATACAGGGTACATAGAGCTTAGAGTTACCAGACATTCATCTTTCAGGATAAGAGAAAACCTCCAACGTTAAGTCATATCGGACGATGAATGAAATGATGTTCAAATGAGTACAGGGTTAATAGAGCTTAGAGTTACCAGACATTCATCTTTCAGAATAAGAGAAAACCTCCAACGTTAAGTCATATCGGACGATGAATGAAATGATGTTTAAATGAGTACAGGGTACATAGAGCTTAGAGTTACCAGACATTCATCTTTCAGAATAAGAGAAAACCTCCAACGTTAAGTCATATCGGACGATGAATGAAATGACATTCAAATAAGTACAGGCTACATAGAGCTTAGAGTTACCAGACATTCATCTTTCAGGATAAGAGAAAACCTCCAACGTTAAGTCATATCGGACGATGAATGAAATGATGTTCAAATAAGTACAGGATACATAGAGCTTAGAGTTACCAGACATTCATCTTTCAGGATAAGAGAATACCTCTAACGTTAAGTCATATCGGACCATGAATGAAATGATGTTCAAATAAGTACAGGATACATAGAGCTTAGAGTTACCAGACATTCATCTTTCAGGATAAGAGAAAACCTCCAACGTTAAGTCATATCGGACTATGAATGAAATGATGTTCACATGAGTACAGGGTACATAGAGCTTAGAGTTACCAGACATTCATCTTTCAGGATAAGAGAAAACCTCCAACGTTAAGTCATATCGGACGATGAATGAAATGATGTTCAAATAAGTACAGGGTACATAGAGCTTAGAGTTACCAGACATTCATCTTTCAGGATAAGAGAAAACACCCAACGTTAAGTCACATCGGACGATGAATGAAATGATGTTCAAATGAGTAGGGTACATAGAGCTTAGAGTTACCAGACATTCATCTTTCAGGATAAGAGAAAACACCCAACGTTAAGTCACATCGGACGATGAATGAAATGATGTTCAAATGAGTAGGGTACATAGAGCTTAGAGTTACCAGACATTCAGCTTTCAGGATAAGGGAAAACCTCCAACGTTAAGTCATATCGGACGATGAATGAAATGATGTTCACATGAGTACAGGTTACATAGAGCTTAGAGTTACCAGACATTCATCTTTCAAGATAAGAGAAAACCTCCAAGGCCAAGTCATATGGGACGATGAATTAAATTATGTTCAAATGAGTACAGGTTACATAGAGCTTAGAGTTACCAGACATTCATCTTTCAGGATAAGAGAAAACCTCCAACGTTAAGTCATATCGGACGATGAATGAAATGATGTTCGAATGAGTACAGGTTACATAGAGCTTAGAGTTACCAAACATTCATCTTTCAAGATAAGGGAGAACCTTATCCAGATAACTCACCCTGACCTCGGAACCTCTTGAAGGTGAGACAGACACGCTATCATCTCGCTACAGGTGCGAGCTTTTCATAAATTGTTTTATTTGAAGGTTTGTTTGGGATGGATGATATGCTTTTAAAATGTATATAATCGGAAAAAGCCTAACACCAACTTCTCGCTTTTGAGTTATGCTATGCATACACAATGTTTTCTCCTCCTCTTTCTTTTTCTCTCTGCCGTTTCTTCTTCAGGGAGTCTGAAGACATGTATACCTGGTAATACCGAGGATCGAAATTTTATGTTGAACTAAGTAGTTACAAGTTTATCTTTTGTTACAGATGGCAGTGACACAATGATCCCGGAAAAGACGTCATTGATAGAGGCAGTAGCCAGGGGTGATTCTGTTGAAAGAACCGAGAGTATTTCTAAGGACGTGTGCACGCAGTACCCTTCAAGAACCGGCAAAGAGGTCAAGAGCAAGAGGTCGAGGTGTTGCTGTAGAGGGGACTCGGTTAGTTCTTCGCCTGGTAGTAGCAGCATACCACCTCAACGTGAGTATTCAACAAGTTCACATTGTTATTTTATCGGTCCTGGTACCGCGATTGTAAAACACAACTGCAGTGTCTAGCTCGTATACAGTCTGATGTCTAAAAGAAAATACCTGAAGGTCATCAGGCAAGGGACGCGAAGGGTAAGAAGGGAAGGTCGTTGCTATGGTAACGTAAACAAAGGTTACCAGATTGGATACACTGGTGAATCACATACTCCTCAGCTCAGTTTTCGCTAGTTGTATGCGGGAAACAGAGTTTGCCTAGTTGCACTGTGTATTGTTAGCCTACTTTTTAAAAACACAATTAAAATACGTGTTTATGGAAGCAAGATGTAGTGGAGGTAGGATTAGAGGTAGACCGAGGAATCATGGTCCAAGACAAAGATCAGCTTACGGTCGGGTTGTTACATTGTATAGTCAAGCTAGAGAATTTGTCTGTTCTCTTAGAGAATTCTTCCAACAGGAAGCAAGACGTAGTGGCGGTAGGATTAGAGGTAGACCGTGGATTAATGGCCCAAGACAAAGATCAGCTTACGGTCGGGTTGTTACATTACACAGCCAAGCTAGAGAATTTGTCTGTTCTCTTAGAGAATTCTTCCAACAGGAAGCAAGACGTAGTGGCGGTAGGATTAGAGGTAGACCGTGGATTAATGGCCCAAGACAAAGGTCAGCTTACGGTCGGGTTATTACATTATATAGCCAAGCTAGAGAATTTGTCTGTTCTCTTAGAGAATTCTTCCAACAGGAAGCAAGACGTAGTGGCGGTAGGATTAGAGGTAGACCGAGGAACCATGGCCAAAGACAAAGATCAGCTTACGGTCGGGTTGTTACATTACATAGCCAAGCTAGAAAATTTGTCTGTTCTCTTAGAGAATTCTTCCAACAGGAAGCAAGACCTAGTGGTGGTAGGATTAGAGGTAGACCGAGGAATCATGGCCCAAGACAAAGATCAGCTTACGGTCGGGTTGTTACATTATATAGCCAAGCTAGAGAATTTGTCTGTTCTCTTAGAGAATTCTTCCAACAGGAAGCAAGACCTAGTGGTGGTAGGATTAGAGGTAGACCGAGGAATAATGGCTCAAGACAAATATCAGCTTACGGTCGGGTTGTTACATTACATAGCCAAGCTAGAGAATTTGTCTGTTCTCTTAGAGAATTCTTCCAACAGGAAGCAAGACGTAGTGGCGGTAGGATTAGAGGTAGACCGAGGAATAATGGCTCAAGACAAAGATGAGCTTACGGTCGGGTTGTTACATTATATAGTCAAGCTAAAGAATTTTTCTGTTCTCTTAGAGAATTCTTCCAACAGGAAGCAAGACCTAGTGGTGGTAGGATTAGAGGTAGACCGAGGAATCATAGCCCAAGACAAAGATCAGCTTACGGTCGGGTTGTTACACTGTATAGTCAAGCTCGAGAATTTGTCTGTTCTCTTAGAGAATTCTTTCAACAGGAAGACGAGAGTTTGCTCCTTATCAATGAACAGCTTATTCCTTTTATCCAAAAGCGAAAGCCCCATGCTTGCACGTAAAAGAATTCCTGTGGGTCAAAATTTCGTCATATCGGCGGCGTTGATATGAACATGTCAATTAACAAAGTCATTAATAATAGTATATTGCAATATTAATGTATACGGAACGAGGAAACATTTGGAAAACAAGAGTCGCTTGCACCGAGTTTTTTCAATTCTCGAGATTTCATTATGTAATTACCACATGTGTGTTGTACATTATTGTTTGCACTATGTGTATTTATATGAATCTGAATTTTAGTAGTAAAGGTATTAGCTGAAATATTAATAAATATAATTGAAGATAAATGTTAGATTTTAGAACGTACATCGCGTATATGTGTTTCTATGGAGAAATACTTACCGCACTGTGCGGGAATGTCAACTTAGATTAGATATGATTAGATTGATTTGCGTTCAGTAGGTTCACTTGTAGCCAGAAAAGGCTGTGAACATTGAACATGTCTAGAGGTATAAAGTTTAATAGCATATATATGTACAAAAGTTAACATAAGACACATATTATAGTACACAGGCAATATGAACAACAATATGGAAAACAAAGCAGGGATAATTATATATGATACAAAATGAAACACTTTTTAAACCAGCTTTCACTTGGCTTATGCCAGTACGTCTCAACCTTTTTGCAATGGATACCATTCTTGCTATTTATTAAATACATATAGATTAAAAATAAACTTTCAGCTTGCATCAAATATTTATAAGTAATGATTTGTCATTGGAATAGTTAAATACTACTTATAGAGCTACAGAAGCATTATCAGGATAATTTGTCATTCAGATAATCTTGTACAGAATAAACAGATTTTGAGCAAAGGTACTCTCTAACAGCTTTTTTAAAAGCACCGAAATTATCAACTTTTTCTTTAAGAACATTAGGAAGTGCGCCAAATATTTTGACAGTTTCATAATACACACCTTTCTGAAAGCAAGAAAGTTTAGCACTGGGATAATGGATATTATACTTTTGTCTAGTGTTTATTTTGTGAATTACATTATTTGTTGCAAATAAGGCACGATTGCATACAAAGAATTTTAGGATCGAGAATATATATATGCAAGGAAGCGTTAATATCTTCAATCTTGTAAAAAGACCTTTACAGGAGCATCTGGTGTGGGTGTTAGTAATGATTCTTATAACCCTCTTTTGCATAAGAAATATTTTTTTTTTTTTTTTTTTTACTTTCTACTGAGTTGCTCCAAAATAATATTCCATATTCCATAGTAGAGTTAAAGTATGCATAATATACTAATTTAAGTGTGTCAATAGAACTCACATTAACCAGCTCTCGGATAGCATAACAGGCAGAGCTAAGTTTAGGTAAGATATAATTTATGTGAGCTTTCCAATCTAAACATCTGTCCACTTGAAGGCCCAGAAATTTTATGCTGTCAATTTCTTCTAATAACATATCATAAATCCCGATTTCTATTTCAGTATGTGATGTACGACAGGTTATAAATTTGACCACTTTTGTTTTGTCTAGATTCACAGATAATTTGTTTGCTTTAAACTAGCATGACATACAGTTCAAAACATAATTCATTTTAATGATACACTCCTTTAAATTTGTACTGGTCACCAGGACACTAGTGTCATCAGCAAAAAGAACTGTACTTGCAATGTCCTTTATATAAAGTGAGAGGTCATTTATATAGATAAGAAATAATAATACGATGTATAGCAACAATAACGGTAAGTATGGGATATTAGTTACATAGTACAATTATTTAACAGAACTCACACATGTGAAGACGCTACAACTCAGTGAATGTGTGAACAACTTATATCTGTTTTTAAAGTAGGCTAATACAGATTAACTGTACATATTTTTGTTGAGGTGAGATAACTCGAACCCTTGTTTATGTTTCGAGTGTTGAGAGGATAAAGAAAGGGGATCTGGTGGGCAACATTGTACTACCCACGTGGAGAAACACATGACCTTCACGTATATTCTTTTAAAAATCAAAGTGTAGAAGATGGACATACTGCATGTCTAAAATTACTTTATTAAAGCAATCATAGGTACTGTTCCATAAGTGGCCCCGTACGACAACGATACTGTCATCTATAAGATACAGTGCACGCAATATCCTAGAGGTTGGTTTGGAATATCTTTACTGACGATGAATTTTGTATTTATCTTCATGATCCTTAAAACAAAAGTCAATCGGCTGAATGGATCTTCTAAACAGATCCTAAAGTTCCTATTCATAGATAACGTTTTGGTCTGGACTACCCTCCGACTTACTAAAGGCGATCTAACTTTTTGTCATTCATGCACGACAAAACACCTCCGACCAAGATAACCTTTCTCTGTCGTGTTATTTCATGGTCATTACTTGATAATCTGCCTTTAATCCTACTCCTCTGAGATTGACCAAGGTGTTTGGTCTCCGGACCATCGCAAATTCCGGTTTATGAATAAGGAAATCGATGGTCCAGCGAAAGTAGCAACTTGGTCCGTTCCAGAACTGTTAAGTTGGTGGTGTTGTGCTTTAAACTGTAGCATTTCCTATGCAATTTGAAAATAAAGTCATTACCGAACGTTAAAACACTTATTTTTCTCTTACTTCAAGTACAGATGTATTATTTTATCTTGACAGAAACCATGCGCGGTAGGGATGAGTAACATCTGTGGTGGGGATAGTGCATTATCGCCACAATGCGTCACACGCGTAACATTACGAGAGGAGAGTACGCTGTACAAGCTGTATAAAAACAAATCTCACTCTCGAAGCCAATATTGCAGCTCTTATAAATTAAATTGTAATTCTTACTATGGGAATAATGTCCACACTTTTGTCGGATCTTAAATAGTACATAGGCTTTTGTAACAAAACCCTGTTCTCCTCCAGCAGGCATGATAAACAACTGTCGGCCTTTCGACATCGCTGCAGAATCCCTGTAACGAGTTTCACTCTAGGCATATGGTCTAGTATGTGCTGAATTGATATAAGTTTCATCCGCATAAAGTATATAAACTTCACCGCGATATCTCTGAATATTTAGTAAATACTTAAGCCTATTTGCTCGTATGGTACGATGTTTAATTACAATTTGTCTTTCACGCTTAGTTTTCCTTCTTTTTTTTTTTTCTTTTTTTTTCATATAAATCCTAGCTTCAAAAGAACTCTTTCTAATGTTCAGACACTGCCTTGGAAGTCAGTAGAATTTTGAAGCTTCATAAGAACTTTCTTCAGAGTTGGTCTTTGTTTTGCTGTGTTTTAAAAATTATTCGCAGTTCGCCTAACTACATCTGAATTAAAACATCCAAATTAGATTTAATGCATGTTCTTAATCTTTGTTTACTGCGCATAGAGAATGACGTTATTGCACTAGCACCAATAGCCTTTCTTTCCCTAATAACCCACCTAAACTGCTTTCAGACACAACTGTTGCCTCAGATGCCCTTTCCTAGATTTTTATAACAGACCCAGTTATAAAAATACATCAAACCACAAAACCAGGTGCACTTGGACCGTTTGTAAATCAGAACTGTTCACTTTCACAGACAATCAACAAACCTCTAAGCTGATACCGCTATACTGCTCCATTTAATCAACTTGAGACTTCTCTGCAGTGCTACGTCCTCCACTTATGCCCCACAACCCTCCTTTGCCAATTTCGACAAGCTGAACTTGGAGAGATAACACGTTGCAGTCACGTTTGGTGCACTGCCTTCATGGTTAGTCCCTGTACTTTCATATTAACTGTTTGAATGTCGTGTGCTGGTTTATGATTCCAGCGTTAACCGCATCGAACCTATTAGTTGCTAAATTAATTTGAGATGTTTGCCATTTGGCGCGCTGCTAAACAGCTGACATGTGCTCTGAGTGAACTGTCAGATGTCGCAGCTGGTTTAAATAAAATTTGGCACCATTTATATCAATTGCATGTATGTACACCCAGAATAACTATAGTATGATTTTTAAAAGGAAATTAAGACTTTTTAAACACACTATACTTTATACGCGTTACACATAGTTTTATATTGTTCCTAGGATTGCTACACTCAACAAATAAAACACTGCTGCTTAGCACTTGTGTATCTGTACATCAAGCACATGTATAACAATCCTTTATTTTTTTAAACAGTTGCAGCAGTAGCCTCCCCAAACAATCGAGGGCACAGTCCACGTAATGGGTCCAGGAACCAAGAGGTTCAGGTGAGTTCACCCCGCTTAAACGGACTGAACAACAAATCTGCATTTAATTAAAACTTTAATTGATGATAATGAAGATTTTAAGCATGATGACCAAAACATTTGACTATCACTTACAGTCTACTGTATTCCCTTGTAACTACAATAAGATAATGTTTATCTTGAAGTAGATAGAGCAATAAGTGTTTGTACAAGAGTACAGAAAGTCATGTATACATCACATAACGACCAAAACATTTGACTATCACTTAAAGTCTACTGTATTCCCTTGTAACTACAATAAGATAATGTTTATCTTGAAGTAAATAGAGCAATAAGTGTTTGTACAAGAGTACAGAAAGTCATGTATATATCACATAACGGCCAAAACATTTGACTATCACTTAAAGTCTACTGTATTCCCTTGTAACTACAATAAGATAATGTTTATCTTGAAGTAAATAGAGCAATAAGTGTTTGTACAAGAGTACAGAAAGTCACGTGTACATCACATAAAGACCAAAACATTTGACTATCACTTAAAGTCTACTGTATTCCCTTGTAACTACAACAAGATAATGTTTATCTTGAAGTAGATAGAGCAATAAGTGTTTGTACAAGAGTACAGAAAGTCATGTATGCATCACATAACGACCAAAACATTTGACTATCACTTAAAGTCTACTGTATTCCCTTGTAACTACAATAAGATAATGTTTATCTTGAAGTAAATAGAGCAATAAGTGTTTGTACAAGAGTACAGAAAGTCATGTATATATCACATAACGGCCAAAACATTTGACTATCACTTAAAGTCTACTGTATTCCCTTGTAACTACAACAAGATAATGTTTATCTTGAAGTAGATAGAGCAATAAGTGTGTGTACAAGAGTACAGAAAGTCATGTATGCATCACATAACGACCAAAACATTTGACTATCACTTAAAGTCTACTGTATTCCCCTGTAACTACAATAAGATAATGTTTATCTTGAAGTAGATAGAGCAATAAGTGTTTGTACAAGAGTACAGAAAGTCATGTATATATCACATAACGGCCAAAACATTTGACTATCACTTAAAGTCTACTGTATTCCCTTGTAACTACAATAAGATAATGTTTATCTTGAAGTAGATAGAGCAATAAGGGTTTGTACAAGAGTACAGAAAGTCATGTATACATCACATAACGACCAAAACATTTGACTATCACTTAAAGTCAACTGCATTCCCTTGTAACTACAATAAGATAATGTTTATCATGAAGTAGATAGAGCAATAAGTGTCTGTACAAGAGTAGAGAAAGTCACGTATACATCACATAACGACCAAAACATTTGACTATCACTTAAAGTCAACTGCATTCCCTTGTAACTACAATAAGATAATGTTTATCATGAAGTAGATAGAGCAATAAGTGTTTGTACAAGAGTAGAGAAAGTCATGCATACATCACATAACGACCAAAACATTTGACTATCACATAAAGTCTACTGTATTCCCTTGTAACTACAATAAGATGTTTATCTTGAAGTAGATAGAACAACAAGTGTTTGCAGCAGAGTAAACAAATTCATGTAACACATTAGATTTTTTTATCGGCAATTTTTTAATGTTGACTCGTTACATAAATTATAAAAAATTCTTTCAGAATTAAGAGAACTATTCCAAAAACTTCCAGATTTACATTTTACATTTTATTTTCGTAAATATGTTTAATGTGCAAAATTTCAATATTAATCATTTCATTAATCATTTCTGTATATATATATATTGGAAAATTGTTCCATATAAAGGATAGTTTCATAGTTTTTTGCACCTTTAGAAGACTTAGTAGCAGGTTTGGTTAACTGAAACCCAACGATAGTGAAAGTAGTTATTACTCTGTACGTTTGCAGGTGGACCCATACCAGCTGGGGATGCGCGTTGTGCCCGTCCAGCGGAAGACCGCCTCTCCTGGTCGGAGAGTGACGCCGGTAGCTGTGGCCTCAAGATGCCAAGTGGATCTCATTGAACTGCCTGGCTGCGTGCCGGAGAAATGACTTTGTAAACTTTATTGTTACCGATTTATCATCGGATCAAATGAACATACATTTATGTAAAGATATTTATATTTAAAATACAATTGTTTATAACAACCCGTGTGTGGTGTCAGTGTTATGGATTAGTTACTTAAGTAATGGAGCCAGACAATGTCTATGTCTATTTCTTATTCGTTTAGCACTTATGTACTCTGACAAAAGCACAGAAGTTTACCTTAAAACTGCTTTGTCACCAAATCGTTATCTCACTGCTTATCTCTCTTTTATTAAAAAGTCACTTTGTGCCGGTAATCTCACCTTTCACACGTAGCCGCACTCCTCAATTCAACTGGGAGACTGCTTATGGAGGGGATTCCACACGCAGGTCAAAATTGGTCTATGGAGGAAGGATGAGGCGAGAGCACACAGAGGCGTCCTACCAAAGGAGAAAGTTTTCCTCGGAGCATATCATCCTGCCATGCAACGCCGAGACACCCGCCGACACTTCTACCCTAAAAGAGACCACCAGATGACAGACGATGTCAAATGATAATGGAGATGAAATGGAGAGACAGAACATTCGGAGGATCTAATTAACCTACACATTTGCCTGGCGACCCAATAAAACCACAAAAAACTCCATGAGGCCGGTCACGGAATTCGAACCCGGGCCTCCTGAATGCGGGCTACAGACCGCCTGAGCAATTGGGCTCGATCATTAATTCCCCTGGAAAGATACACTAAGCACAAAACACCACAAATCTCCATGCGCACTACAGTCTTTTATATACTTGCCGCACGCGGGAGATGTTTCTGGAACTGGAAGCCTCTCGAATTATAGTCGCGAAAGGTCGCTTGCGTAGTAATAATACAATTACTGGCTTCTTTGAACACGTGTTTATTTCTCAGGGCAACTTGTTTCCTCGTTCGTAACGTCACGTCTTATCGAATCTCGTTTTCTCAATACGCACTCTTGCACTTCTTTGTACTCAATTATTATATACGAATATAAATTACCACTGTGTCGCTTGATTTCCTCTTCGTTCTCCTTGTTACAATATTCTATCACGTTATATATGACTTCTGGCGTTTGCCGATGTATTACACGTTGCCGTGATTGTATTTGAACAGTCTTGTCCCATGTGTATGCAGCATGTGTGTTTCACATATTTTCCGATATGCTTCCAGGCTTTGTCATGTACTACGTCAGAGATATTACTAGTACTTAGTACAAGTTGGTACGTTCCACAGAGACAAAGAGGCATGTCGAATTTGTGTATTTGTGTAAAGTCGGTTTAGTTAACGCGCGTGCAGTTCGACCGCTTCCTTTGACGAACCCTTATAATCGTTTTACGAACCCCGGTCCTCCTTCTCCCAGTCCTTTCTGCAGGATTGCCACCTTTCTTGATACGTCATGGATATCGTACGAGGTTTCGTCTAAATAAATTATCTCATGTCCATTACTCCGAAACTTTCTTAGTTTTGACAAATACAATTCTACTGGATTCCATAATAACCCTTATCTTATTCAGAGTGTGGTATTTGAAACCCAGCTCCTTTAGGAGGCCGCGCAAAGTGCATGTCCATAAGGAAAATCACAAATTTCTTGCAAATGTACAACCAATTAATCTAAGGTGGGCTCTCTCCCTTTTATATAGAATCTATAAATTTCTCGGCGAATTAAGTCGTATGTGAAATTATGGAAACGTTAAAGAAACGTTTCCCTTTGTTTTCACACTTGATCGGCGTCTTTGGTATTCCTTTCATAACAATTTTTCTTACTGTATTTCTGTGAATACCCAGAATTTATCAGGTTCATTACATAACCCCTTACCAAGATTATTTTTAGTACATATTTATACGTGTTCAAAACAAGCGCTTGAATTTGCTTAGAAAGAGCTCCCGTTATAACTTTGTTTTTTTTTTTAGGCTTCTCCAGTAACATAACTCGGCCCAGCGACACTTTCCAATTCATTCACACTATTGTCTTCACTTTGATTATTTTCACTTGACTAAAAGTTATCTACTACTTCATTTGCATTTTCCTCCCACGGTCTGCACATAGTGACACACAACGAATTTCTGCACGGAATGAAACAGTTCAACTAGAAGTTGGAACTTTGGCAACTGAGACTCCACGTGGAGTAAATATGCGACTGTTATTTCCAGAAAACAGGGTTGCTATTGGTCCTCAACGACAGTGTTCCATTTTTGAAGTGTGGAGATAGATTTATGACGGTCATTAGTGGGCGGTAGGGTCCGTCTCCTTTGTGGAGCAACTGCACTCGCATTGACTAGACAGACTTTAAAAGGCTGCAGGTTAGCAATGAGCAAACGATTGGCGCTGCACCAGAACTTGTGAACTACTTCACCAACACTAACACCTGTACAGTAATGCAAAGTTATCGCAAACGCAACGTGAACACTAAACCTTATTTCTAGGTTAATAAATAATATATATTATTAATATATATTACCATATATTATTAATGATAAATAAATGAGTTTTGTTAACATCGCCAGACGCTAACGTCAAACTCCAAGCTTTCATGTTCGTGTTTTATGATTAAATAAGAGAGAAAAACAAAACACTATCGCACTGCACAAGAACAGAAAAGAAGAGACATGGAGTCATTTGACGAGAAATTGTCTATTTTATTTCAAAATTATCGTTGTCTTTATGGCAATAAGCATAAATCGTACAAAGAATAATTTGCTGAAGGAAAATATTTGGAAGCAAATTACGATTGAACTAAAATGTGAAGTTGGACATCAATGGTTTATTTTATTTACTATATTATCTGTCGACTTTGTGAGGTTAGGTAGACTGTAAGATATTTTGTTTTATTTATATACAGAAAAAACATAATATAACTACTAATTGTTATTGGATTATTATTATTATTATTATTATTATTATTATTATTATTATTATTATTATTATTATTATTATTATTATTATTATTATTATTATTATTATTATTATTATTATTATTATTATTATTATTATTATTTGCATCAACTTTCATTGTAGTTGGGTAAGTACTATCCTATATGAATATGTTTAAGTACTAATTGTTCTGAAGGTTTCAAAAAATAGTTGTTTCGTAAAATGTTAATAGTAGAGTAGAAATTCAAGTCGAAAATGTTTAATAAGATTGATAAGGTGATTATTATTTTATTTTGTTGTTGACGTTATAACGTCATGTCATTGTTCAAGTCCTGGATTAATGAAGGAAAACGCGTGCTTCCTTTGTTTGTACGTCAGGACAGGACAGGAAGGAAGCAGTCAATGGTATACGGGAAGTACTGAGGTTTTTCTTTCAGACACGTCATGGCTGCCGCACTGTCACCTCAACTTTCATCAAAGTCTATCAGGTAACTCATTCACTTACCTCTACAATGTGTTTATTATCCACAGTAAATAGGGGACGTATCGCATTCCACATTTAACTGTTTTAATTACACTACCTAACATGAAATTTGCCTCCATGAAGATAATACGTGTATTTAGTCTATTTTCACACGTAGATTCTGAAAATGATGCTCAAAATGGCACGTCACGTCACAATTTTTAGACATTTGAGATATACGTAATCGAAAACGAGCAGGTGTATCCAGACGGTAACATGCGTTATAGGTTGCCCACCCTTGTCCTACACAATTACTTACAAAATGGAAAGATTAAAACTTACTGTACAGTTTAACCAGGTCTCTACTTCAAAAGATCCTGACTTTCAACCAGAAAATTCTGAAAGTGAAAGATATTTTGTATGATTGATTATATTTTGTATTTTGGTACGCGGCTTAAATTTATCAACAGAAGACTCTGAACTTCTGGGTTCCAGGGTGCAACAATGGAAATTACTTGCATCTGGTACAAAAATTACAGGATTTCAAAATAAACATTAGAAATTTGGAAAATATGTTTAATGGAAGAGAATAAAGGTTTAATGAGTGAGCTAGGAATTAAGCATAATCCAGATGACTGGCAATTGTTTATAGATTCATTAAAGTTCAGCTATACGACTGTGTTACTTCATAATGGTAACGAACTTCTGTTTCAGTTTTCCATTCTGTAAGTCTTAAAGAAAGTTATGAATGTATGACCAAGATCGTGCGTGTTTTAAAATAGAGCTTCATTGTTGAAAAATATTTGGTGCCCTTAAAGTAATCAGTTTGCTGCTTGGAATCACAAAATATTGCTGTTCTTTTTTTTTTTTTTTTTCTTTGCGGGGCAGCCGTGATACGTGGTACACAAGTGGAAACGTTTTCCGATGGACGAGGGGATTGGAGCGTAGTGAAAGCAAAGGTCAGCTCTAACTGCTAATCAACACTGACAACGTTCCCCACCACTGACCACAGAAGGCAGGTGACGATGAACGTAATAACGTAAAATCATGCCTTTAAGGATTCTACCCAGCAATAATAATAATAATAATAATAATAATAATAATAATAATAATAATAATAATAATAATAATAATAATAATAATAATAATAATAATGGTATAAATTACTTTATTTGTTTGGTCAGTAAAAGTATAATATATATGTGCGTGTGTGTGTGTGTGTGTGTGTGTGTGTGTGTGTGTGTGTGTGTGTGTGTGTGTGTGTGTGTGTGTGTGTGTGTGTGTGTGTGTGTGTGTGTTTAACTTGGTGGCTATATTAATTGTAGTAGTGTGTCCATGTGATCTGTTCTTGAAAATTGTAACAAATGAAATAATGTATTTATTTTCGGAACAAGATACACTCTATTTTAAGTACCATGCAGTTTAATATATTAATTATCGCTGACCTATGAAAGGTAGAAATATGTCGTTCCAGATAAAACTATTACTTTGAGTATTGGAAATGCATTTAAAAAGAAGAAAGGGAGATTACAATGGTTGAGGAATGTGTGTGCGAGAGAGAGGGAGAGAGAGGAAATAGCGTCATTAAAAGGAGGATCGATAAATGCCTAATTGATACTGGAGAGTTACATAAAGCCATCTACGTTTCATGTGTCAAAACTGTTTTTGTTTTCCATTGAGGCTTAAATACCTATGCGCCGATTTCGTTGGACAGGTATAAGGAAACTGAACCGTCCTGGCACAACTAACTGATAAGAAACCCGCCTCCCTCCCGTAGGTCAGTCTTGCATTCATCGGGATACATTTGCTCGCGTCTGTACAACAATGGGGCAAACGGCAGGAATATGTCCCAGAGACGAGTAACGTACAGTCTGATAAGATTCTTCTCCCTCCCTTGCACATAAAACTTGGGCTGATGAAGAATTTTGAGGCACTTAACAAGGGCGGTAGTGGATTTGCATACTTACACGGCAAGTTTACACAATTAACTTAATGCAAAATTGAAAGAATTTGTGAGAACGAAATGTTTGAAAAAATGTTACAACGGTGGAATTAACAACTTGGCGATCGTTTGCAACTATTATGTAAACCCTTGAAAGGTAAACACAAAGGGAAAAAAACTATAAAAGTTCAGTCTCAAATTTGTTGAAATGGTACAAAGACACGGATTCATTCTCAATTTCTTCTCGGGCAGCAAGCCAGGTGAAAAGACGATTAGAAATAGACGTTCCATCATCACGATATTTATTTAATGTTATAACCACAAATGAAACGCTGCATATAACACAAATATAAACAAAGACAAAACACTTACAAAATTCGCATTACTGAACAAAAGACTGTTTTCAGTATATTAAATGCCAGAAATGCTTCAGGTCTTATTTTATGGATTCATTCATTCATGGATTCTTTCATTCTTTCATTCTTGTTTCCTTAACAAGATAAGTGAAGTTTGTGACAGATCTAAACAAGTATTGCTTTGGCACTTTGTTTTGAGAACAGTACAGATCCTGAAGGTCCACGAGTCCTTAAGAACCAAGTGTCCTGGGCAGAGAAGGAGCCATGTTCTCCTACATCTACAACCAGAGGCCTGAGATGGCCATGGTTGGAACGTCTGCATTCAGTAGTAGACACGGATCCTGGTCCCAAATATGACTCCAAGCTTCCTTCACCAGCTTTTCTCAAGATACTCCAAGTGGTAAGTCCCGGCAACTCTAACACATTCTAGTGTACGGCATGTATGGCAAAACATTTCTTTATGTTATATGAACATAGGTTCTGAATACGTAAAATATGAAACTATTAACAGTGACGCAAATAAATATAACAATTTGTAACTTAATTGTTTTAATAATTTAACTTCAGGATTTATTTCGTGGTTAAATGACCAAAAATGATCTGCTACGGCCGATTTATCACTTTGTTTATACTTAATGTTACGAAAATGTTCTTTCATTCTAGTTTCTAAATTATGTTTTGTCTTTCCAATATAAACTTTATCATAATCGAAATAATTAAACTCATAAATACTAGATTTTTTATTATTAGGAATTTCATCTTTTTGTACAGAAACAAATGCAAAATTTAGATCATTTTTTTTTTTTCACTTTTAATGGTGATTTTTTTCAACAAACTTCTGGTATAGCAATGGGTAATCCTCTTTCACCTTTTCTTGCTGATCTTATTATGAGTTTTTTTTTCAAAATACAAGTCACTAAAGCATTCCCTTTAATTTTTAAAGTTTGGTATAGATATGTTGATATTTTTGCGATTGTTCCTGATAAACTCATAAATGATGCTTTAAAATTACTAAAATTGCAAGATAAAGCTATAAAATTCACATTAGAAACTAAAAATAATGGATTTCTTCCTTTTCTATATCTAAAGACAATAAGAAATAATAATTATAAATTAAGTTTTCGTATTTATAGGAAGTCTACTCATATAGATAATTGCATAAAAAATAAAAGTTTAACCCTTTTTCACATAAATTTGCTGTTTTCCCCAGTTTGATTTATACATTAATAAATTTACCAATGAATAAAGAGGAATTTAATAACGAATATAAACATACTGTCGCGAACCCGTTATCTACGATAGCGCGGCTTGTGTACACAAAGAGCCGGCAAATAAAGATAGCGGAGATAAAGGACTTAGCGAAACAGATAAGTGAGGTAAATGAACATTTCTAGTGACTTCTTGATTGGTACAGATTAATCGGTTTCTGGTTTGTTTTAGAACAGTCTAGACATTATCAATGGAGGTATATATAAGATATTGTGACACGCCAGAGGAGTCGTGAACAGATGTTGTAACGAGAATTGATGTTGTAAACTGGTGTAATCAGAAGATGTTGTTATGGTAGATTGTGATTGTGTATGTGATGTAATACTGCTACAGTGAGTGTATTTCTACGCAAATAAAGAACGATTTGAATTTCTGCAAATTGGACTTTTAATTCTACGAGCACACAAAGTCACAATACTGCTTTAATTGTTTCAATAAAGACTTTATACATAAAAAATTGAAAAATTTAAATTTAAAAAAAGATTGTTAATGATTTTTCCACCCTTAAAAAATAAAAGACGGTTACAATTTTAAAAAATTTACTTACCATCCTTGGGTTAGTAAACATTTTCAAAAGAAAATTAAAGAGTATGGTATAACTTTAGTTCCTCAAAATAAATATAGTATTAAAAATTTACTACATTTCTCTAAAAAAAAAAAAAAAAAAAAAAAAAAAAAAAAAAAAAAAAAAGATAAAATTCCTAATAATAAAAAATCTGGTATTTATGAGTTTAATTGTTCCGATTGTGATAAAGTTTTTATTGGAAAGACAAAACTTACTTTCTCCTATGCTGCTCAACGGTTACATTCATTGGGAAACATTTCAGTTTCATCTGGATGCAACACTCACCAGTTCGTACTGTGACTTTGTGGGTTCGTGAAATAAAAAAAAATTCAATTACACCACTCAAAAATGTTCTTTATTTCCACCTTATTCCAATGTCACAATTACAATTTCGTAATGTACACGATTTCAACTAAGCCAGTTCGTCTTTCCACGTACACACGGCGCGCCTTACACTTCTGCTCGGCACGACTCACTCAACACAACTAACCGTCGCCTCGCTTGTATCGATCGGCGGCCCGAAGATTCTCGAGATTTCCTTTTATGGAGGGAGAAAACATTCTCGAAGCTTCGCCCTCCTTCGGGCAGCAGGAGGAGGGGAAAACGAAGACTCAGCTACCCCTGTGGTCTCCCCTCCCTCCACCGGCCTTCATTTATTGATCGGCATCGTGAGTTTGTCGCTTGGGTAACACTGCTCCCTCCTCAAGGCTGGTCGTCCCGAACAGCACCATCATAGCGGGCCAGGCGATCCAGCTGTACCACCATCTTTCCTCGCGGCACCTTCTGGATGCGGTAGACCACGTCGTTAATCCTCTTCACCACACGGTACGGTCCTTGCCATGGCTGCTGAAGCTTCGGGCAGCGTCCCTTGGTCCAGGTAGGGCTGTACAACCAGACCAGGTCACCTTGCTGGAAACCTTGGCTGTTGGCTTGCCTGTCGTATCGGGTTTTCATGCGGTCGCTCGCCTTCTGGATGTTCTGGCGAGCCATCTCGTTCATGTCGTGGAGGTGGTCCACCAGGTTCTCCACTTACTCGGTCGCTGGCTGTTTCACCACCGGAGGGCTTCCAAAAGCCAGGTCACAGGGGAAACGTAACTCTCGGCCGAACATTAAGCTGGCTGGCGTCATTCCCGTGGTATCGTGTGTTGACGAGTGGTAGGCCAGCAAGAACAGTGGCACCTTGACGTCCCAGTCCCGCTGATGGCTGGCCACGACCTTCCTCAGGTGTTCCTCTAAGGTCTTGATGTATCTTTCGACCATACCATCCGACTGGGGATGTAGAGGCGTCGTGCGGGTCTTGTTCACCCCAAGCCTTTGTAGTGCCTCCTTCATTAGGTTGGACTCAAAATTGGTGCCTTGGTCACTGTGCAGCTCTAATGGTACCCCAAATCGGCAAAACACTTGCTCCACGAGGGAGTCTGTGATTGTCTTTGCCTCTTGGTTCGGGATGGCATACACCTCCGGCCACTTGGTGAAGTAGTCCACGACCACCATTAGGTACTTGTTGCCACGGTCGGACACTGGGAATGGTCCAGCAATGTCGACAGCGATCCGTTCGAATGGCGCTCCGACGTTGTACTGCTGCATGCGACCCCGGCTCCTAGTCTGGGGGCCGCGAATCGCCGACCACACGTGACACTGACGGCACCATCTCTCAGCATCTGCTCGGAGCCTCAGCCAGTAGCAGCGCTGCCGTAGTTTGTCAATCGTCCGGTTCGCTCCCAGGTGTCCTCCTGAAGTACCGGCGTGCACTTCTTCCAACACTTCCGGGACCTTACTCCGAGGAAGTACCAACTGTTCTCTCTGCGTCTTCCCATCGGGTGATTCCCATACCAGAATAACATCCCGTAGGGAAAGGGATCCGTCCCTTTCAGCTGCCAAAGTGCGGGCGCTGCGGACCCTTAGCACTCGTAGTACCTCTGACGTTACTAGAGGAACCTCGGGCCGAACAGCCGAGCCCCTCCTTCGGGAGTTGTTCGGATTGGGATGGTCTCGAGGGGGCAGTGTGTTCCCGATAACCGTGGGAGATTGGGTACGTCTTCGGATGGGGTTGAGGGAAGCCATTAAGTTTCCGGTACTAGCCTGCTTAGCTAGTAGAAGGTGTGCTAGATCACCAAGCGGCCCCACCGAGGTCATATCGGTAGTCTTCACCTTGAGTGTTGACGCGCGTAAGTGGCGTATCCACTTTCGTCCCGTCTTGTGTCCCTAGGACCAGATGGGGGGCTTGTTAGGAAACTAGGTCTTGCCCTAATGGAAAGCCCCACGGAGGATGCCGGGCGCCCTTCACGGGATAGCTCGGATAACTCCCTGGTTGAAAGAGGCCCGGGTCTTGTTCCTACGGGTTCAAGGCTAATGGGGGTAGAGCCTCTGGACTCAAACCCGGAACAGCACGCCCTCTCTGGTCTTCAACGAGTCCCATTGGGCCCAGTAAGACTTGTAGGTGGTGCTCCTCGGTGCGATATCCGTCCAGGTTGGTCTCATCCCTGCCTCCACTTCCCTCAAGAGTGGCCCCAAGTCTGCGTCCTCCAGCTGCTCCCTCCTCAGGCCTGCGCTATCGCAGCCATCCGCAGGCACTGCCGTGACTACTCGAACTGCTACGACACGCTCCTCCACTCTTGTGCATTGGCCGCACTCTTCGAGACAGGGTCTTCGGGACATAGCGTCCGCGTTACCGTGGCTCTTCCCTCTGTGATGTTCCGAGGTGAAGTCGTACTCCTGCAGCCTCTGAACCCAACGTGCTGTCTGGCCTTCCAGGTTCTTAAAGTTCAATAGCCAGGTTAGGGCGGAATTGTCAGTCCTCAGGCGGAATGGTTGACCGTACAGGTACTTGTGGAAGTGCTCCAAGGTCTTCACTACCGCCAATAATTCTCGCCGGGTGACGCAGTAGTTCTTCTCTGCCTTGGATAGCGTCTTGCTGTAATAGGCTATCACCCGCTCATGGCCGTCCTGGATCTGCGATAGGACGCCTCCAATGCAATGGTCGCTGGCGTCGGTGTCCACAATGAAGGCGCCACCTGGTTCTGGAAATCCCAAAATTGGAGCACTGCACAGGGTCCTCTTCAGTTGCTGGAAAGCGTCTTCGGCGTCCTCCGTCCACACATAAGGCCGGTGTTCCTCTGTCAGGCGGGTAAGTGGTTTGGCGATGTTAGAGAACTCCTTTATGAAGCGTCGGTAATAACTGCACAGCCCCAGGAAACTGCGCAATTCTTTCTTATCCTTTGGGCGAGGCCAACCTTTCACAGCCTGTCTTCTCCGGGTCTGTGGCCACTCCGGTTGCTGAGACTATGTGGCCCAAGTAGTTCACTTCCTTGCGGAAGAGCTGGCATGCGCATCGCTACCAACGCTCCATGGTTCATGATACCGTAATCAGCTGCTCCATCACAAACTAGGACTGTTACCTCTTCACGACTACATTCGCAGGATCGCCTGTCGTTTCTTTTCCACGCTGCAAGTAGTTCTAGGAGCTGTGCATTATAACATCGGCGTCCGCACGCACCAGCCCTCACGCTTGAAGAGGAGACTACCACAGGACCTGCTTCTAAGTGATACATCTGATTCGACTGATTCTAGTGCTTGATGTCTGTCTTACATCTTCAATATTGACATAATTTCTCAGAGAGTATTATTGGAGTTCTAACTTAATGCACTTAGGGGGCGGCCTGTTAGCCTACCCCTGAGTATTATTGTTCTTTAATGTATTGTTCTGTTACCTTCTTTTCACTCTGATCTGTAACGCATTGTACTGCTGATCGAACAATAAATTTTTTTTTAAAAAAAACTTAATTTAGAAACCAGAACGAAGGAACATTTTCGTAACATTAAGTATAAACAAACTGATAAATCGGCCACAACAGATCATTTTTGGTCATTTAACGATGAAATAAATCCAGAAGTTAAATTATTAAAACAATTAAATGGTCCCATAGATTTAATGGTTTGGGAAAATATATTTATTTTTAAAAATAAACATGGTGTAATGAATTTTGAAATACCGGCAGTTGATTCTGTTTTTAAATTTGTTTTATTTTCAGATTTTGGTAATACTAACAAGAACATATGAACATCTAGCGTTCGTAATGATGGCGACAGCTTTGTTGTTTCTGGTTGAAGATATGTAAAAGTTTTACATGAAATCGCGATTCCGTACAATTTATAAGAATTATCATCATTTCTTATAAGATAAGTGAAGTTTTAAGTAACAAATAATTATATTTTTATATACTCGTTTACTTCACGTTAATAGCTTCAAATTTTACGTATTAACTAATTAATTAGTGTTTGACTGTTGCATTTGTAATAATGTGTGGCGGTTTGTGTATTTTAAATTAGATGTAAGGTTTTTAAAAATGATATGCAAACTATATTTTTTCATCCGCGGAGAGATACAACGCTAAACAGCCAATGACTCGCACACGTACCCGTGCTTTTGTTTACATCGTCACATACACTAAGGACGGCTCCGGTATACAGAGGCCGACAGAAGTATTCGAATAAGATAACATGTAACATTGCACGTACTATAACTACTCTAATATTTATTTGGCAGCGTTGAATTGTTAAACGTGTAAACATTAACCTTTTGTGTCTCGGAAACAATATTTAAAATATCACTTTGCGTGTATTTATTACACAATCTGTACTGTCCCTCTCCTATTGTCCCTCTTATTGGAGGACATAAGTATTCGAACGTACGCAATTGAACAGAGAGAAAGGTTACAACATAGCAGTTGTGTTTATGCTATATCTCGAGACAATATGCTCAAAGTTATTCAGCCAATTTGAACTCACAGGTTATATGGGATGTAAAGGTAAGGAGACAACGATGGCAGAGAGGAATATGGTGATAAATATGTACAAACAAAACAAATATCTCTGTGAAATTGCCAAAACCATTAACAGAAGCAAAACTATAGTGTTCTACATAATTCAACGCTTCAAACGGACAAACACTGTTGTAAATAAACCTAGAAATAGTGCTCCTTCTAAACTCACAACCAGAGACAGAAGGCAAATAATAAAAATGGTGAAGCAGAATCCGAAAATCACTGCATCTGAGATTAGAGGATGCCTTGAGCAATATTCTGGCACTGTGGTTCACACCAGAACAATTGAACGGGTTTTAAATAGTACTGGGTACAATGCCTGCGTTTCTAGGAAGAAACCATATGTTAATAAGGTGAATAAGAAAAAGAGTATAGAATTTGCTAGAGTATGTGGTGAAACCAACAGAATTCTGGGATAAGGTTCTCTGATCGGACAAGTGATGGACAAGTGCGGAGACTGCCAAATACAGAATGGGAACCTAAGAACATGGTAACTACAGTGAAACATGGTGGCAGTAGTGTGATGGTATGGGGCTGTATAGCTTCATCTGGCTTTGGGGAACTGGTATTCATAGATGGGATCATGGACAAATTTGAATACAATAGGATTCTTGAAAACAATGTTAAAAAGAGTGCAGAGAAGTTGGGATTAGGGCATGATTATTACTTCCAGCAGGACAACGATCCGAAGATATTGCTGAAACTGTAAGGCTTTGGATAGTGTACAAAACTCCTAACACTTTGAAGACACCACCTCAATATCCAGATTTAATCCTATAGACAACATCTGGAAGCAACTCGAGGAGCGTGTGAAGAAGCAAAGACCATCTGAAAGAACTTCTTCAGAACGGAGAAATATGGACTCTGCAGTCACTAAACAATACATATAGACAATGCCCAAACGATTACACTGGGCAACAATTAAAATGTTTCGGGTTTTAAAATAGTGAATTTACATGTACTTCCATCTGCTAAATTCAAAAATCACAATAAAGATGATAGATTAGCTCTTGTTTTGAAGATAAAATGACATTTCATTTTTCAGAGTGAAGATTTTAAGTTTGGGGAATTTTTTAGGGAGTTGGCACACATGTCAAATAACAAAACACAATGAGAGAGACATTTTGGAAACTAAGTGCTGCGAAAGCTAAGGCATTTTTGTCGGTCCACAAATAAGAGAACTTGTAAAGAATCCTGCGCCTGAGCAAATTTTGGAGGGGAAAGAAAAGGAAGCTTGGGAAGCCTTCAAGGATATTGTTCATGGATTTTTAGGCAACAAAAGAGATGACAACTACAAGCATTTGGTGACAGTGCTCCTGCAAAAATACCGTAACCTTGGATGCAACATGTCCCTTAAGATCCATTTTCTCCACTCCCACCTAGACTTTTTCCCTCCTAGTTGTGGAGCTGTTAGTGATGAACATGGGGAGAGATTCCATCAGGACATTTCTGTTATAGAACAAAGATATCAGGGCCGTTGGAATGAAGTAATGCTTGCGGATTACTGTTGGTCTTCGGAACTCCATCACAAGAGGCAAGTTAAAAGCCGACGAAATCAATAGGCCACCACATGATTCTCTTCAGACACGACTATCTGCGAAGTATTTTTTCAGCAAATTAGAACTTTTAGCATGTAATTACCAGTTAAACATCAAATGCACTTTCCTTGTGGTTAGCATGTATGTAATTAAAATGTATCCCTTTCTCTCAATCCGTTAATATGTAATACTTCCACCTTGTGTATATCATAGAAAATGGAGCTGATAAACATTTTTCATTGTCATATTTGTTTTTCTCAAACCAAAATTAGTAGGAATTGCCTCATGTAGTGCTCGAAACATTCAAAATTATTTTTTGTTGCCCAGTGTTATCAGCAGTAATTCGAAGAAAGGGGAAGATAACTAAACACTATCTGTTCTCTATTCGAATACTTATGTCCATATGCAAAGTTTTATTTCTCCTTTTAGTACAAATTAGTTTCAGTTGCTACTTATGACTTTATATGTTTAATGGAAGACTCCCATTTATTTTATACCAGTTATATTTGCGTAGCTTTAAAATAATATAAGTAATAAATATGTTTACATTCGAATACTTATGTCAGCCTCTGATGTCTGATGTTAACTATGAGACCAAAAAGGAGCATAAAGGGTAATGTAGCAGTTTAAGAAAAGTCAGAAGTGTGAATATTGGGCGACTTTGCATTCTTATTTGGAATAGTCGGGACTGCAGTAAATTTGATTTGCTTTACGAAACATGTCATTTTAAACTCTGACAACTGACAGCCGATAAAACGACCGCATTCTGTTAGCTTGTTTCAGCTGTGACGGCCGGGTTGTACTCTGAAGGCATCAAGGCGCTGAATGAGTGCGTGCCACTGACAACCACGATGGCACCTTACTTCGTGACCTCCAACTATCTCATCGTGACCCCTATTGTACTGCTCAGCTACGTGCTTGGACACAGGATGCCAGAGATATTGGTAAAGTATACTGGACTTGTCGTATTCCAGTGTTGCTATTTCACTGTATCGTGTTACATATGTCATTTTTAATCAACTCAAACAGTAATTTCAAGTACTACATGCCAGCATCTACACTGCAACCTCCTGTAATAGAAGGAGGTATGAATTTAATCTCTAGCTAATGTAACTGCTAACACCAAACTCGCGGCCTTCTATAATATGAAGTACGGCTGCATAGAAGATCAAAGTTCTTGTTGCTATCTTCGACAACAAAGCTATCTGAAAGCTCAACTTTAAATCTGCGGGTAGTTTATTTGACTTTTCGCATAACATATTCCTGTGTCACAAAGTTTGAGACCATGCTCAATACATAATTCATAATAATTAATAATACCTATCACTGCAGTTACTGAAACGAGGATTAGATCTGACAGTATGGGTAACTCATATGTACTCTCATACACTCATTTCGGAGTAAACAGATCCACTAACAGAGCAGATAAACAGTTCAAGCCTCTCTCCCTCTTCAGACCCTGCTTGTCTTCTTGTAGTGGGTAGTCACTACATAATACCTATCACTGCAGTTACTGAAACGAGGATTAGATCTGACAGTATGGGTAACTCATATGTACTCTCATACACTCATTTCGGAGTAAACAGATCCACTAACAGAGCAGATAAACAGTTCAAGCTCCTCTCCCTCTTCAGACCCTGCTTGTCTTCTTGTAGTGCGTAGTCACTACATAATACCTATCACTGCAGTTACTGAAACAAGCATTAGATCTGACAGTATGGATAACTCATATGTATTCTCATACACTCATTTCGTAGTAAACAGATCCACTAACAGAGCAGATAAACAGTTCAAGCCTCTCTCCCTCTTCAGACCCTGCTTGTCTTCTTGTAGTGGGTAGTCACTACATAATACCTATCACTGTAGTTACTGAAACAAGCATTAGATCTGACAGTATGGATAACTCATATGTATTCTCATACACTAATTTCGGAGTAAACAGATCCACTAACAGAGCAGATAAACAGTTCAAGCCCCTCTCCCTCTTCAGGCCCCGCTTGTCTTCTTGTAGTGGGTAGACAGTACATAATACCTATCACTGTAGTTACTGAAACAAGCATTAGATCTGACAGTATGGATAACTCATATGTATTCTCATACACTCATTTCGTAGTAAACAGATCCACTAACAGAGCAGATAAACAGTTCAAGCCCCTCTCCCTCTTCAGGCCCCGCTTGTCTTCTTGTAGTGGGTAGACAGTACATAATACCTATCACTGTAGTTACTGAAACAAGCATTAGATCTGACAGTATGGATAACTCATATGTATTCTCATACACTCATTTCGGAGTAAACAGATCCACTAACAGAGCAGATAAACAGTTCAAGCCCCTCTCCCTCTTCAGACCCCGCTTGTCTTCTTGTGGTGGGTAGACAGTACATAATACCTATCACTGTAGTTACTGAAACAAGCATTAGATCTGACAGTATGGATAACTCATACGTACTCTCATACACTCATTTCGTAGTAAACAGATCCACTAACAGAGCAGATAAACAGTTCAAGCCCCTCTCCCTCTTCAGACCCCGCTTGTCTTCTTGTGGTGGGTAGACAGTACATAATACCTATCACTGTAGTTACTGAAACAAGCATTAGATCTGACTGTATGGATGACTCATATGTACTCTCATACACTCATTTCATAGTAAGCAGATCCACTAACAGAGCAGATAAACAGTTCAAGCCCCTCTCCCTCTTCAGACCCCGCTTGTCTTCTTGTGGTGGGTAGACAGTACATAATACCTATCACTGCAGTCACTGAAACAAGCATTAGATCTGACAGTATGGGTGACTCATATGTACTCTCATACACTCATTTCGTAGTAAACAGATCTACCAACAGAGCAGATAAACAGTTCAAGCTGCTCTCTCTCTTCAGGCCCCGCTTGTCTTCTTGTGGTGAGTAGACAGTCCATAATACCTATCACTGCAGTTACTGAAACGAGCATTAGATCTGACAGTATAGGTAACTCATATGTACTCTCATACACTCATTTCGTAGTAAACAGATCTACTAACAGAGCAGATAAACAGTTCAAGCTGCTCTCTCTCTCTCTTCAGGCCTCACTTGTCTTCTTGTGGTGGGTAGACAGTACATAATACCTATCACTGCAGTTACTGAAACGAGCATTAGATCTGACAGTATAGGTAACTCATATGTACTCTCATACACTCATTTCGTAGTAAACAGATCTACTAACAGAGCAGATAAACAGTTCAAGCCCCTCTACCTCTTCAGGCCCCGCTTGTCTTCTTGTGGTGGGTAAACAGTACTTCTTCCACTTTAAGAATTATGAAAAAAAATTACACTTCAGATATACGAAAAAACAATGACGGGCGTAAATTGCTTATGGAAAGGAGTGATTGTTGTATTAAGATTGAAATTACTTAATAAAATGTCCGAATTACGAGTTTCGATGACGATGGGAGGACGTTTGCCGGAGTGACGATCCGCTCGCCATCTCTTTGAATAATTCTGTTGCTATTTATATGGTTTCACCAAATAGCAAAATTTTATTTGCATTTTAACCACATGCAGTTAATATCTCTCCATATCACGCAGGCTAGTCTTAAATTACGCTGCGTTGCTATCGCGCTCTCTCACACACACGGCAACGCTTTCCTATTGGCTATTGCGGGAGGTTTGACGGGAATAACAGTGTAAAGTCTAGTGAACGCGAGTGCAGTTGCCGCACAAAGGAACCTGACCCTACCGCCCACTAATGATCCTCATAAATCTATCTCCACACTTCAGAAATGGAACACTGTCGTTAAGGACCAATAGCAACCCTCATTTTCTGGAAATGGCAGTCGCATTTTCACTCCACGTAGAGTATCAGTTGCCAAAGTTCCGACTTCCAGTTGATGTGTTTCATTACTGGCAGAAAGAAATTCGTTGTGTGTCACGATGTGAAGACCGTGGGAGGGAAATGCAGTGATATGTGCAAATGAAGTAATAGATAACTTTCAGTCAAGTAAACATAATCAAAGTGATGACAACAGTGTGAATGAATTGGAAAGTGTTGCTGGGCGGAGTTATGTTACTGGAGAAGCCTCAAAAAACAAAGTTATAACGGGAACTCTTTCTAAGAAAATTCAAGCGCTTGTTTTGAAAACAAACACACACACACACACACACACACACACACACACACACACACACACACACACACACACACACACACACACAGACACAGACACAGACACACACACACACATATATACATATCCTGAAAAATAATCTTGGAAAGGATCATACAATGAACCTGATAAATTCTGCGTATTCACAGAAATACAGAAAGGAAAATTGTGACGAAAGGAATACTAAAGACGCCGATCAAGTGTGAAAGCAAAAGGAAACGTTTCTCTGAAGTAGATAATTTCACATGCGATTTAATTCGCCGAGAAATTTATAGATTCTATGCAAAAGGGAGAGCGTCCACCTTAGATGAATTGGTTGCACATTTGCAAGAAATTTGTGATAATTCCTTAAGGGCACTGCACTTTGCGTGGTCTCCTAAAGGAGCTGGGTTTCAAATAGCGCACTTTGAATAAGATAAGGGTTATTATGGAATCCAGTAGAATTGTAGCTGTCAAAATGAAGGAAGTTTCGCATATAATGGACATAAGATAATTTATTTAGACGACACCTCGTACGATGCCCATGACGTATCGAGAAAGGTGGCTTTCTTGCAGAAAGGACTGGGAGAAGGAGGGCCGGGGTTGTAAAACGATTATAAGGGTTCATCAAAGGAGGCGTTAACTAAACAGACTGTTATCCAGTGTCACTGATACAATGCTGTTTGCAGGTGAGGATATTCAACTCGCTGGCTGTTGTTCTTTTCGTCACTGCTGGCGCCCTCTTAATGCGACAATGGCAGTACATTTCTAACTCGCATAACGGGACAATGTTGTTCGCGACTGGTCTTTGCTGCTTCCTCAACAGTATGCTGTATGCTGCAGATATAGCATGGAGCTGGTACAGCACATTAGCCAGGAGGACTCAGTAAACGTACTTCAAAATATTTCCACATTTCTCCTCTTTTCACTTTATCCCACACAACTGTGGCAAGATCGGTTTTAAACATTCTTCAGGAGAGCTTAGTTAACACTCAATAGTAATTTATTTTAACAACTGTGGAACAAACATAACTTGGATTGTTAATATAGTAGTCAGTATGTTGTACAAATAAGACGAGAATGTATTATTCTGTGTTTCTTACACAAGTGGTCAAATGTCATGTAATTTATTAATAATAAAATATTCTTATAACATTAAGTAGTACTGATTAAAATGTAATAAACCTTATTTTAAGGAAGTCTTATTCACTGAAATACAAATACTCTTTTCATTAAATCAGTGTTATAGGAACAGAGCAACCTTAATGTATTACATCGTCAAAAATAAATTAATTGTACACAAGTTACTGTTTGTTTTCTTGATTTTTTCCTGAATGTAAACTTTCAACACAGTTATTTGTATATTTTTGTGTCATACTTGACACTTCCTAATAAACTTCTAGTTTTACTACACTGGACTGGACTACGTTACGGAGGAGATTCAGCACGGAGCTCCAAACTTGATCTAATGTACCTACAGAGACTCCCATAAATAATCGGACAAAGCAGAGTACTAAGTTTTGAAAGTGAAAATCAACATTTGATGCGCTATTTTATTGAAATTAATGATAATCGACAGTTACATGGTTCGTCCTTGTAAGAAAATAAATGTTATTTCACATAAAAATTATATAATGCCTGCTTTTTTAGAATTAAAAAGAAATATGGAATATTTTGGCCCCCAAAAGTAATCGGACATAACAACAACATGTCATAGTACTTTGTGACTCTCCCTCTTCTTTTCACTACTTCTCGCAACCTATTTGGCATGCTGTGAACCAGGTTTATCAGGCAGGATGTAGAAAGTTTGCTCCATTCCTCTTGCAACCTCTCCTTCAAGTGCTGCTTCGAGGTGATGGGGTCTTCCACATGGTCTTCTCCAGTTTATCCTTCTATGGGATTGAAATCCAGGGACTGAGGGGGTGGATGCAGTACTTGAGGGTAGTTGTATAGTTACACAATGTGGGACGTATGCTTCGGATCATTATCCTGATAAAATGAGAAGCTGTCCAAAATACCCATCATTTCTGTACTTTGTTTTAAATTTTGCTGTAATAGTCTAAGATAGACTTCCTTGTTCGTGGTTGTGTGTAGGAACACCAGCTTTCGCACTCCCGTAGAGGAAATGCAGCCCCATACCATTACACTCCCTCCGCCGTGTAAATTGTGCTCTTCCAGCTCCGTGTCTGGTTTCCTCCACACAACCACCCTGCCATCAGAACCAGCAAGGTTGTGTTTGCTTTCGTCACAAAAAATAACTTGGTCCCACCAAACGGTTGCCTTATTAACAAAGTCTTTGGCAAATTGTAATCGCTTTCTTTTATTCCTGCTGGAAAAGTACGGTTTTTTTTTTTTTTTTTTCTGGCTACGCGACTATTAAGATATTGTTTTCGCATGACCCTTCTGACCGTTTCAGGGCTGTCAGTCACAGTTGTTCCTGAATCACAGCACAAATCACCGGAGCACTTATACGCGGATTCCGTTTTACCTTCCGCATAATATAAGACTCCTGTCTATGGGTAGGAAGTTTTGGTCGCCCTGGCTTTGCTCGAGATTCAATTGTCTTCATACTGTCGCCTAATTATCGGAAGGCCCGACCAGCTAGCAGCCGGGTAGGCGACAGGAGGCATTCAGCCCACGCCTACCCATTTATCTTGTAGCACTAACGAGAGGGATGGTTGGAAAAACATCACTAGCCATCTCTTTCCCCCTCCCCGACGTCTGGAACAATCGGGAAGATTCACTGAACCGCGAGACTTCCAGAAACGGCGATCTTCCCTATATAACTCCTGCAGTGGACGAGTCAGGCAGTTCTTGGCGAGCAGCCGGAGGAGCGCCGTGCTAGTGAACGAACTGGAAGACGGTGTACGTACGTAATTGTGAGTGCGAAGTGGACTTGTGACAGACGAACTGGTGAGTCGTAATTGTGTGCGCTACGTAATTCCATGTAATCGGCAAACGTTCCAACTGTAACTCGGTGGAAATAAAGAACATTTTGAGTTTGTGCAATTGGACTTTTAACTTCACGAACCCACAAAGTCACAATACTTATACCGGTGAATTGTCACTAACTGTACTTTTGCTAAGATTCAAAATCACTGCTATTTCATAGTGATAGATCACTGTCTCTGTTCAAAGATACTGTGCTTTCCTCTGGGCAACATACTATGCTCTTGATTCACAGTTGACGTAATTCTTCTACGATGTTGTTTTGTCCACTGACAGACTTCACCTACTCGTTTGTATTGCATTTCATTTGTGCTGTCCGATTCTTTTTGTGAGTGGGGAAGCTCTTAGCTTAGCCACATTTTTAATCTCTAAAACTGATATTCATAGCAAATGATCTTTGGTTAACACAAGGAGTACTTTGAGATTGATACAGCACTTGAGGCAGGAAAAAGGCGTTGAGGTCAGGATCCAATAAGAGACAAGCAGATTATGCTTCTCTGTGGTAGTAAGGGTATACTCTGTCCGAGGGTCCAGCATTTAAGTGGAAATACCCTATGCTTCCTTGTTGACTTCTCTCACCGGTTTATTGATAGAACATTTAGATCATGACCTTGCTCCCTTAACACACTTGCACGTCACGACGTCGGTATCACTGTTTTATTCAAGTTGACCACGTTTCACTTTCCCGCATCTAATTGTAATTTTTACTGTGCACTGTCTCGTCACTCTACGCCTTCATCACCCGAAACGCCCGAAGATGAAGTGTCGCCCCTTTCCTGGTCTGTTCGCGTCCTTTCCGACCGCGGACTATCTATTCACACCCCGTTTCTATTTCGTGACTGTTCCACCCGTACCACGTGATGCATAGCAATTTTGTTTGGAGGTTTGTTTTCCTTATACTTAATCTTATTGGTCTTTCACCCCCTCCTATATGTAGGCAGTAGGGTAGTTTTTTGTCCAACCGGGGTTTGACCCTTGAGGTCATGGGAAGACATATTCTGGCTTTTTCGCACACTCCTTAGGGGAACATTTTGCCCTCTCGTCGCCCTTTCTCGCGCCTTTAGCTTATGTGACACATTCCTTCGTTAATATAGTTTTATCTTCCCTCACTTGCTTATAGCATCTCACACTCCATAGTGAAATGCAAAGTCTGTCCGATTATTTATGGCAGTCAGTGTATGTCTCCAAGTCAAATATTGGTGAATCCTTGGATACCTTCTTTATAATTTCTTTGTGAATAGGACTGACACAAAATTAATTGAATTCCTTTGTAATTCCGATGATTTGCCGTTCGATTTTAAGCGTCTACAATTTCCCGTACGTTTGACCTTTGCGATGACCATAAATACATCACAAGGGCAGTCGTTGGTAGTTTGTGGACAATTATTACTATACTTCGCGTGTTCGCGCATCGGAAAACCATTCATTATCTTTATATATTTACGCATAAAAATATATTGTTTACCAGAAAATTAAAAAGTGATTAACTTAGTTGTAATAAATAACTAATCTGAGTTCTATTTATACAGATAAGTTCACAACGTAGTTCGCCGGGTCAGCTACTTTTAAAATAAAATAAAAATTGCAGAATTAACAACGAAGTATCGAAAAAGTATCCAGCGATTTTTGTGCAGTATCTTTCGTTGTCGATACCATACAAGTATGGTGAGTAGGAGGATCCTGCCTATTTATTACTTATTTCTATTTTCTTTTAATAAATACAATAACTTATGAACTATAGTATATAGTTAAAGCGTGGCGTAATTCTAAAGATAAGGATAGCTATTTAACATTGCAGTAGGAAACAAAGGCAAAAAGGAAAACCATAGCTTCCGTTGTTTGTACGTCAGCATAAGGATAAGGTTGTCTCACAACTATGGCTGTCAATGAAACACAACAGGCGACTAAATCTATCAGGTAAGTTTATATTTCACTCAGACTAGAGTAACAAGCGGACCCTATCAAATCTCTAATAGCTGCTCAGATCCCAACCGACTTAGAAGCATCGCTTCCGAACTTGATCATATATCATATACGAGGGCTGTTCAATAAAGAATGGTCATAATTTTTCGCACTAAAATTCAATCTTATTATATTCTGTTAGCTTAATATGAAACAAACACGCCATAGTAGTTTCATTGTTGGTACTCCTGGTTCCCGCCTGTGAGAACCAGGCAAGTTCAGACATGTTCAGTATCACCTACCGCTACAATGCAGGTAACATGCAGTTAAAGTTGATGTTAGAGGAAGATCCGGAGTTTCTTTCAAACGTAATCACTGCTGATGAAACTTGGCTACATCATTTTGATCCTGAGAGCAAACAGCAAAGCTCAGTGTGGAAATCTCCTTTATCACCAACCCCCCAAAAAACAAAAGTGGTTGCTTCTGCTGGGAAAGTTATGGTCATCTCATTCTTTGATATTCATGGAATAGTTTATCAGCATGTTGTACCTGCACACACATCAGTAACTGGACAATACTACAGGGATGTCCTGAAAACATTGCAAGTCCATATCAGGCGCAAAAGACCACATTTCCGTGAAGCAGGCTGGATGCTGCACCACGATAATGCGCAGCCGCATATTGCCAATGTTGTTGCTGAATATCTTGCAAAAATCAACATGAAGTGCATCCCTCACCCCCCCCCCCTATAGTCTGAATTTAGACTTTTTTCTATTCCCTAACTTGAAGAAACGCCTTTGTGTGAGACATTATCCATCATCAGAAGCAGTGGTGAAGGCTGCGGAGGAGATTTTGAAGGATCTCTCAAAAATGGTTTCCAGCCTGTCTTTTTTTTTTTTTTTTTTTTTAATTTACGTCCTCCAACGTTAAGTCATATCGGACGGTCAATGAATTGGGTGAAATGATGCTCAAGTGAGTCCAGGGTCCATGGAGCTTAGAGTTACCCGACATTCGTCTTGAAGGATGAGGGAAAACCCTGGAAAAACCTTATCCAGGTAATTCGTCCTGACCGAGATTCGAACTCGGGACCTCTTGAACGTGAGGCAGACATGCTACCACCATGCTACCGAGGCGGGCAGCATGTCTTTGAAGACTGCCAGAAACGCTGGGACAAGTACATCGCATTCAGGGGAGACTATTTTGAGAAGGACCATCAAAATTATGAGGATGAGTAGTACATTGTCAAAACAAATTGTGATCATTCTTTATTGAACAGCCCTCGCATTTTCTAGGAAGCGGATTTATAGACAGAAAAAATGTGTGAAACAGGCAGGCAAAAAGCACTAAAATGGGCAAAATATGCACTTAAGTAGGCACTAAAAATTAGATAAGTAAACACTTAGAAATACACAATGGCTCTTAAAATGCACTATAGCTAATAGTACAAATTATACAAAATTAAAAATTAATGCTTATGGTACAAGTTTGTGCACTCATTTTAACCTAATAATGACCTGTACCTATGTGAAATATTTGTCTTCGCCATATCAACGAAGGGAAACAATAATCATATATATTTAACAATTTTTATTTTACTAAGCTTTTCAGTAAGAAGTAAACATTATAATCATTTTCAATACAAATAACAAAAACACAACAAATGTAAATGGGTACACTTAATATGCAGTTGTCCTTACTCGCATGTTTAGAATTTCATACAGATTAATGGAAAACTGCATTCTGTGAAACATTGTGAAGTTAGGAAAATGTAGAAAACATGGAATCTGAGAAATCTCAGGTTAAAATTACGTAATAGCAGCTACGATACAGGTGTAGGGTTATTTAAATAGTCATGTGACGTTTTCTGTAGTGATGCTAGAAAAAATAATACTTTATATTATTAATTTTAAGACAAAAAATTAAATTTGGGATTGTTGTTTTGGGCCAATTTGCACAAATGTGTCTCCTTAAAAGAAACGATTGTTGGAAAGATAAATTCAAAAGTTCATCACAGCAATCTTAATATCACTTAAAATGATCTCACGATATGTCAGAAAGATACAAAGCACAGAACAAAAATTAATTAAAACCTAAAGCTACAGAATCCTAGTTTTTTGTAACAAAAACCGTAAATGCCCCATTGTCGACTAAGAACAAATAATAAAGCATAACTTATTAGTAACAGAATTACAGCAATTACGGCATCGTGAAAATAATTCTCATACCTACTTTTATAAAGGCATTTCTGTAAAATTTTACACAAACCATTAAGATTTATGATCTGCAGTTACATTTCGAATGTTGGAAACAACACCGGAAGTCGCCAAACAATCAATTTCATGATTCCTTGAGGTAAATGTAGAAAAACGTAAGCATGACCAAATCACAATTTTTTCATATATATAATCTTAGTCTGTGTTGCCTAGCTAATTGAGCGCTGGCCTTAAAAGTTTACGTTGTAACCTGAACAGAGTCCCAGAGTGATGATTTTAAGATTGGGTAAGACAACAGCTTCGTATCAGTATATTTACATACAAGTAAAACAAATCTTACGGGAGTGAATTCCTGTTTACCAGCGGTACTGACTGTCATCTGATATGATTGTTAACAATTGACACCACCAATAATTTAATTAATAACCCCTCCCCCAAGTATTACTATTAGCTCAAGAAATAAGCTTTTACACCAACACAAAAATATCATGCTAGTACATTAAAACTGCCAAAAGATAATACTCCTAACAAAATTGTGAAAACCAGTACACTGAGTCTGCAAAGCTATTCCTATAAGTTTCAAATAAATAATAATATTCTAATCAATATGAAATGCATTAGACAAACTTTTTTAACGATTCAGACATATTTTAAGCAAAATCTCAATGTAAATTCATATTATGTGATGAAGAAAGTTTTCACATTATAGGCAAATTTCTGCTTTACTTTGGAAAACTGAAAACATTCAGTTTCTCTTCTTTTGACTCTAATGCTTATCTTGAAGTAGATAAAGCAGTACGTGTTTGTACAACAGTAGAGAAAGTCATGTATACATCACATAACGACCAAAACATCTGACTATCACTTAAAGTCTAGTGTATTCCCTTGTAACTACAATAAGATAATGTTTATCTTGAAGTAGATAGAGCAATAAGTGTTTGCACAAGAGTAGAGAAAGTCATGTATATATCACATAACGACCAAAACAGTTTACTATCACTTAAAGTCTGCTGTATTCCCTTGTAACTACAACAAGATAATGTTTATCTTGAAGTAGATAGAGCAATACGTGTTTATACAACAGTAGAGAAAGTCATGTATACATCACATAACGACCAAAACATATGACTATCACTTAAAGTCTACTGCATTCCCTTGTAACTACAATAAGATAATGTTTATCTTGAAGTAGATAGAGCAATAAGTGTTTGTATAAGAGTAGAGAAAGTCATGTATACATCACATAACGACCAAAACATTTGACTATCACTTAAAGCCTTCTGTATTTCCTGGTAACTACAATAAGATAATGTTTATCTTGAAGTAGATAGAGCAATAAGTGTTTGTACAAGGGTAGAGAAAGTCATGTTTACATCACATAACGACCAAAACATTTGATTATCACTTAAAGTCTACTGTATTCCCTTGTAACTACAATAAGATAATGTTTATCTTGAAGTAGATAGAGCAATAAGTGTTTGTACAAGAGTAGAGAGTCATGTATACATCACATAACGACCATAACATTTGACTGTCACTTAAAGTGTACTGTATTCCCTTGTAACTACAATAAGATAATGTTTATCTTGAAGTAGATAGAGCAATACGTGTTTGTATAGCAGTAGAGAAAGTCATGTATACATCACATAACGACCAAAACATTTGACTATCACTCAAAGTCTACTGTATTCCCTTGTAACTACAATAAGATAATGTTTATTTTGAACTAGATAGAGCAATAAGTGTTTGTACAATAGAGAATATTGCTTTAGGATCAGAGGCTGTCCAAACGTGTATTTTAAGTGAAATTTAAATATTGATTTTTTTTTACGGTGGAATACAATACTTCTTAACTGCTGTGCATGTGGCGCAGGAAGCACTAAAAATGTCAAACAAGTTTGCAGTATCAATTAATAAAGTCGTCTGCACATATTCTGGCGTAGTTCTCATTAGGTCCAATGTCTATGGCACTTCAGTTTTTTCGCACTGTATCCTCTTCTTTTCGGTCTACAGCTAGGCAGTCCAATGAACTTGCCCGAAGTACAAAACTCATTGTCTGGCTAACATGCAGGTTTATGTTGTTTCTGGGGGAAGGGAAACTTTGAGAACTTATGGATATCCGTGAAAGCGCTAGCGTGTCTGTTTATCTCTACAACTGAAGGGGTCTTTAGCATAGCCACTAGGTTACAGTATTATAAAACAGTGAGACAGTACAAAATGTTTTAACAGCTCAGATCCTGAGGGACCGCGTGTTCTTAAAAACCAAGTGTCCTGGGCAGAGCAGCCATGTACTCCGACTTCTACCAGCAGCACTTACAGATCCTCGTGGTTCGAACGTCTACGTTCTGTGGTACAGATGGAACCGGATGCCAAGAATAGTCGCAAGCTGCCAACACCATGCCTTCTCAAGATCGTGCAGCTGGTAAGTATCTTGAACAGAACGGTTTGATCACATACTTCATTTGTTTACTACAAAGTGAATGTTAATACTCGTCGCATAAGTATGTCCGACATATCCGTTATTAAACAGTTGTAATTTTATTCCATTTTTATAACCTCCTTTAACTGCTACTCACACCGACTGAAACTTCAGATGGTTACATCCGATCATGTAGTACAGGTTTTCGTAATTTTCTTTGCCTTTTCTCCATTATCATTTCAAATCATCTGTCATCTGGTAGAAGTGTCGGCGGGTGTTCGGCGTTGCATGGCAGGATGATATGCTCCTGCTAAATACTTGCTCCTCCGCTAGGACGATCGGCCTCGAACTGGGTCTGGTGGTTTGCCATTTACGGACTACGGTGGGTGGGATGCCGGTTGTACTACCCTGCCGGGGAGTTTCCAAACTGCCTAAGTGTAGGGACCCTGCCCTCTCCAATGTCGTGGCTCCTCGTATCGCCACCCTCTGTGTTCTCTCACCTCATCCTTCCTTCTGGGATGTCCCACTTGAAGACGTAGGTACGACAGACCAAGTTTGGACCTCCGTGCCTAGTATACACGATAATAAACTATATACGAAAGGTCATGTGACTAACACTATTTATATAAGACAGAATAGTAAGAAAGTGAGTACTTAAAGTTATTACACTGTGCAACACAGAAAAAAGTCAATTCCTTAAAAAAGTATTTTGAAACATGTTAGGTTTTTTGCCTTACTGACAGTACTATTCTGTTTCATTTTAGTTTGTTTCAGTCGTCACAGCAGGATTGTACACGCAAGGTAGCAAGGAAGTTGTCAATTCCGTGACAACGCTCATGTTCCCATATCTCGTCGCCCTCGACTACCTCATCGTAACAAGCGTCATACTGCTGAGCTACTTCATAGGCCACAAGATGCCGGACATACTGGTAAAGTATCCATTTATATCTCCCAATTGGCTTTACAACTCTCCATTTTCTTTACGTGCCAGAAATGATTCACTGCAACACTCCTCAAAAAAGTATAAAAAAAAAAACAGTGTTGAAACAGTATTAGTGTCACTCAGCATGGATTTATGATTAACAGATCCACTGTAACTAATTTATGTAATTTTGTTCATTATGTACCTGGTGCATTAGATAATAGATTGCAAGCTGATATTATCTGCACAGATTTTCAAAGAGCCTTCGATAAAGTTGATCATGATCAATTAATAAGTATATCGCCGCTGTATGGTTTTTCTGATTCCATCGTATCCCTAATGATGTCCTATTTAAAGTCGAGATTTCAAGTTGTTAAATAGCACATCCTATACTTTTGAAGTTTAATCCGGCGTGCCTCAGGGTTCTAATTTAGGTCCACACTATTTCTTTTGTTTATAAATGATATATCATCTGTTGCATCGATTTCTAGATTTAGTAAGTTCCTGTTGCTGAAACCCAGTGTGACATCGTCTGCATAAAACTTAAAGCTACATTACCCTGTAACACAGTTTTTATGTCGTTAAAATACAGAATAAACAATAAATGTCCCACAATAGACCCCTGGGGCACGTCAGACTGTACCTCTACATGTTTTGAAATAATCATATTTCCAGTAGCATTTCAGAAGAACTCTTAAGTTCAAACTTTATTATCTCCATTTTGTGATTGTTTATTAACAACTGAAGACTGACACAAGCTCGCAATGTACGCAACACTAGCCATGGCATCCTGTAAATAGCATTGACAAACAAAAGAAACCCAATAAGTTTTCCAAAATAAATTTTGTTAAAAAAAACTAACATTTCTTATGCGACAATCTAATATTTGATATCGGTTATAACAGCATTCGTTTTATGTCTCTGGACTGTTGGGTGGAGTCAAAGTTTGGGCCATTTCAATGTATATGGTAAATGTACCTTTGTATAATTGCAGGTGCGGATATTCAACATGCTGGCTGTTGTTCTTTTCACCACCGCTGGTGCCATCTGCATACAGGATTGGCATATTCATTCACTCAGTTACAAGGGTCGCCTGAACGATCAACCCAGCGATGATATCGAGAATGACGAACCATGTTCCCAAAATCTAACTCTAGATGAATCCTATAAGTGTGGTATAATGCTGTTCGCTACTGGTCTATGCTGCTTTATAAACACCATCTTTTATGCTGGAGATATTGTATACAGCTTGCATACCACACTGGCCAGGGCTTAATCCTTTCTTTCCAATAAATGGCTCATTTTCTGAAATGACTTATTTCTCTGTAAAAACGAAACCTCTCAAGTACAAATCGACCAAATGTATCACCTCCAGGAGCAGCACCGGCCGGTCGACAGACACGTGCCAAGTCCTTAAAGATTCCACCCTTGAAAAACCACAGGAAGTTCAGAGAAGACATCCCTCTAGTGGAACAGCTGAGAACTTGACCTACCTGAAGTGGCTGAGACAAGGCTTCCCGCTGGTGAAACAGGAGAGACCTTGAACCACCTGAGGCGGCTGAGAAAGAATGGAAAGGGGAAGAGAAATAATTGGAAATGCATTCACTAGGATTGGAGTGTCCTCTCTGCACTTTCACAAACATTTATATCACCTATCTCCAAAATACTTACATCGGTACACCCAAAAATAAATATCACACGAAATCTCTGTTTCAATGTTGATTAATAAAAATAATTAGAAAAAAAAAGCTTTGTGTCTGTGAATGGCTTAACAAAATAGCAAATTTCTTACAGATACCTGACTGGTTCTGCGTTTTCAAGAAAATGGACCCATAACAAACTACCCTTTACATGGCACATGTTTTGAAAGCTTGGTCTTTAAAAGGTTGGTTGTAGAGTTTAAAATGGGACGTAGGTGTACTAGTGATGAGCCTCGCTGTCCCTTCATATACAATAATTAAAAGGTTGGTTGTAGAGTTTAAAATGGGACGTACGAGCACTAGTGATGAGCCTCCCTCTGTCCCTTCATATACAATGATTAAAAGGTTGGTTGTAGAGTTTAAAATGGGACGTACGAGTACTAGTGATCAGCGTCGCTCTGTCCCTTCATATACAATAACTGAAAGGTTGGTTGTAGAGTTTAAAATGAGACGTAGGAGTACTAGTGATGAGCCTCACTTTGTCCCTTCATATACAATAACTAAAAGGCGAGTTGTAGAGTTTAAAATGGGGCGTACGTGTACTAGTGATGAGCCTCGCTCTGTCCCTTCATATACAATAATTAAAAGGTTGGTTGTAGAGTTTAAAATGGGACGTACGTGTACTAGTGATGAGCCTCGCTCTGTCCCTTCATATACAATAATTAAAAGGTTGGTTGTAGAGTTTAAAATGGGACGTACGTGTACTAGTGATGAGCCTCCCTCTGTCCCTTCATATACAATAATTAAAAGATTGGTTGTAGAGTTTAAAATGGGACGTACGAGCACTAGTGATGAGCCTCCCTCTGTCCCTTCATATACAATAATTAAAAGGTTGGTTGTAGAGTTTAAAATGGGACGTACGAGTACTAGTGATGAGCCTCACTCTGTCCCTTCATATACAATGATTAAAAGGTTGGTTGTAGAGTTTAAAATGGGACGTGCGAGTACTAGTGATGAGCGTCGCTCTGTCCCTTCATATACAATAATTAAAAGGTTGGTTGTAGAGTTTAAAATTGGACATAGGAGCACTAGTGATCAGCCTCCCTCCGTCCCTTCATATACAATGATTAAAAGGTTGGTTGTAGAGTTTAAAATGGGACGTACGAGTACTGGTGATGAGCCTCGCTCTGTCCCTTTATATACAATAATTAAAAGGTTGGTTGTAGAGTTTAAAATGGGGCGTACGTGTACTAGTGATGAGCCTTGCTCTGTCCCTTCATATATAATAATTAAAAGGTTGGTTGTAGAGTTTAAAATGGGACGTAGGTGTACTAGTGATGAGCCTCACTCTGTCCCTTCATATACAATAATTAAAAGGTTGGTTGTGGAGTTTAAAATGGGACGTACGAGTACTAATGATGAGCCTTGCTCTGGACGTCCTGTGGAAGTCACAACTCCAGAGATCATTGAAAATATTCATCGTTTAGTACTGGAAGACCACAGATTAAAGGTGCAGGTAATATTTTAAGTAATGTTTTGGGCTTTCACACAGTGTCTACAAGATGGGTGTAGCATTTGTTGACACCTGATCAAAAGCTGCAAAGAAAAACTGTTTCTGTTAAGAATTTGGAGCTATACCATAAAACTCCTAGTGAATTTTGGAGATGGCATATTACCATGGATGAAATTTGAATACATCACTACACTCCAAAAAGTAAATCACAGTCAAAACAGTGGATTGCACCAGGTGAACCAACTCCAGAAAAGACAATGTCAATTTTGTCAACTAACAAGGTTATGGCGAGAGTTTTCTGGGTTGCACAGAGAATTATTTTTATTGATTACTTGGAAAAGGGTAAAAGTATCACTGGTGACTACTACACAAGCTTACTACAACGTTTGAGTAATGAGGTGAAAAGAAAAAGACCTCATTTGGCAAAGAAAAAATCTTGTTTCTTCACGACAACGCTCCGGCCCATTGTTCAGTCATTGCAATAAAAAAATGTGTTAATTTAAGTTTGAATTGCTTGAACATTCATGCTATTTGCCAAATCTAGCATCCAGTGACTACCACTCATTCCCGAAAGTCAAAAACTTTCTTGGAGGACAAAGATTTCACAACAACGAGATATTTTTAAAAAAAAGATAAACATCGCATAATGAATTTTTAAATACCAGCAATTGATTCTGTTTTTAGGTTTGTTTCATTTTCAGATTTTGGTAATACTAGAAAAGCATAAGAACATGGTAACTGACAAATGATCTGTTTGTGAAATCGATCTCAATTAGAAAGAAGTATTAACACCAATTTCTTAAGATAAGTGAAGCCTTTGTTACAAATATTTATATTTGTGTAATATTTATTGCTTCACTGTAGCGAGCTTCATTTTCTATGTAACGAGGAGATCACTGATGAGGTAAAAAGCTATTTAGAGGACCATGATAAGTCGTACTACAGAGATGGTTTAATTAAATTAGAACATCATGTTAACAAGTGTATTAGCCTTTCTGGGATTTATGTTGAGAAATAAAGAAAAAACAATTTAAATGTTTTTTTTTTTTATTGTGAGGACCTGGACTTATCAGCCCACACTCATATTTTGAGCTCACAACAAAGTGTAGGTTGCACACAGGCCAAGCCTGACTCGGGTTGCACCCACTAGTTCTGTACCCCAGTCATTACATCCATGAGGTATGGGTTGCAGAATACAGCTGTTACACCACAATATACATTTATACATTACAAGTTGTTTATATTTTTTTATTTCCTTTTGGTACATTTACAAAATACACTGTACGTACCACACATGAAAAATACAATCTCAAATCTTCCATTACAATTCATTTAAGTTTATGTTTAAATTACAACTAATGAAACTTCAAAGAAACAAATCTTACAAATAATGGCCTGATATAAATAAAGTCTACAATCAATTTTAAAGCTTTAATAACATATATAAAGCTTAGACTAGAAAATTATTAAATTTCATATAATGTGTATTGTGTAATCAGGCAAAAGTAAACTGGATAGTTTATGTGACAGAAAAATCATATATGCAGCATATCTGGGTGGCATAATGACAAACTACATGCAAGTAAAGGATGTTTTAATCCTAAATACATATATAATTCATTGGTCTCTGCTATTTTTATATCTTTAAATTCAGAGTACATTGACACATTTCTAAATTACCTTAATACATGTACAGTTTGTTTATGTTAGCCAGGTACGTATACTTGCCAACTTTCTAAATTTAAAATCTGTAAAATTTTCCTCATGTAGCAATCCGTGATAATTAAACATTTCTCCCTAAAGAAATGTGCATTTCATTTTATAAGAATGCTCGAAAACCTGGTATACTGTTTCTGTCACACTTGTTGAAATTCATTCTGCTAACACAATAAAACATGTATTAAAGTAAAACTTACAAAGGTAATAGCATATTATATGCTTTGTAACGTGAATTATTAACAAAATCTATCACAAAAAATAGGAACTATATCCTGAAATCATATATGAATAAGCTCTGCAATTTTAACTGCAGGATCTATTAGTGAATGTTTGCAGGCACTTACTGCTGGTCACTAGTGGCGCTATCAGCTTGTCTCCTATACTTTATGCACCTTATTTCAGCCCCGTGAAGGAGGGATGGATTAGCTCTGGCTATTATACTCATAAAGTTATAAAAACGCCCTGTTGCGGAAGAACCATAATAGCTGACTAGTACATAATCACATGTCAAGTTTACTATATTACTATGGTCAATTTGTAGAACATTTTAATAATCTGTGACTTATGTTCTTAACTTTCTGGAAAACTGGTGCTATTATAAAACCTTAAAATCAGTCTTCATCAATAAGATTTAAAGATAATATCTGTAAACACAAACATTAAAAATAAACAAACTGCATAAAGAGTTACCTTATCAAATTATTATATTTGATGGTATTGTCTTGTTATTGCGATATGTTCTATATAAACAATGTAATATACAAGGATTGGTTCTGTTTAAACCATTGTTCTCTGCAAATGTAAACCAAATATATCAAATAATTTCATTGATGAACTTCTCCTTGTAGTCAGCAAAGCTGAACCTGTTATCTATTTAGGATAGATGGGAGTGCCAGGTGCAGGATTAAAATGTATATCATTTCCTACGTCATTTTGCCGACGACGACAGTATAAGCAGGGTCTCTTCCTCCGTCGTCCTGTATTTTCATTCTTATTGATGGTCATGGATCCATAAAGCATTTGATCCATCAATTCCTCTAATGTGTAGGGCAGATTACCTACCAGATTGGTCTTCGAAGATGGTACACGTGATGGAGCCTTCAACTCTTTTTGCATAGACAGCTGCTGCTCTGCTCTTTTGCTCACTTGCAGTGATGAATGTGACGGAGCTATCAATTGTCCTGGCTGTATCAGAGGTAGCGTATATAATGGAGGCTTCAACTTCTCTAGCATAGGGGATTGCTGCTCCACTCTTTGACTTACCAGTGGTGGCAGATGTGATGTAGCCATCAATTGTCCTGGCTGTATCATGTTATTGCTGTTTTGGGGTGGCACATATAATGGAACTATCAATTGTCCTGCCTCTATTATGTTGTTGGTGTTCTGGGATAGCATATATACTGGAACCTTCAACTCCTGTAGCATAGAGGATTGCTGTCCCATTCTTTGACCTACCAGTGGTGGCTGTTGTAATGTAGCAATCAATTGTCTTGGCTGTATCATGTTATTGGTGTTCTGAGGTAGCGTATATAATGGAGCCATCCACTCATTTAGCTTAGAGGATTGCTGTTCCTCCCTTTCGCACAACTCCGGCGACAAATATAATGAAGCCATTAATTCCTCTAGCCCAGGGTTCTCCATTGGTGGCGAACGTAATGGAGCCACTGAATGTTCTGGTGAGTAGAGCAGTTGTTCTGCTTCCATCCTCATCTCTGGAAGTGATGCAGCCATTAATTCTTCTGTTGTATAGGGCTGCTGTGCCACTAATTTTCTCAGTGGTGAATGTATTGCCATCTTTTCTCCAAGTGTAGAGGGCAGCTGTCCCACTTCCTTGTTCACTTCTGGTGATGGTGGTATTGGAGACAATGGGTCTAAGTACGACTTGGTGTTCTCCTGCTATAGAAAAATAAAAATTATATGAAATGGTCCATTAATTTATGAACTTAAGCTCAGTTTGCAACAGATGAGAATTTCTCTCTCTCTCTCCTTCGGGGTCATTAGATCATCCTCTCTAATGAGTTCATATGTTATACTCTAAGGGTTACTAAAAGTTTTAAAATAGGGAAGAGCCAAACATCAATAATAACACATGTGCTCCAACAATATGGATGCAAGTACTGGTATGTCATATGCTAGGCTGGATCTCAAACATAAGCATTTTAAGTTGGTTTATGGGAGAAAGAATACCTTTAAAAACTGGATCAGACATTTAGGGATCTTACCCTTTTGTAATTCACAATTTATCAATGGCTTATTAAGTTTAAAAGATGAAGACCATAGAAACACATGAAAGCAGAGTGCATGATTTTATCACACTCAAGATGCCTTGAATATTGGATTGGCAGTAGTGAATAATATCCTTAAAGAGAAACGTTATATTAGGAAACTCTGCAATTCTCCACTGCCTAATTTGTGAGCAGCAAAAGGCAAGTGTGCCATGATGCCAGGAAATTATACAAAAATTTGATGGAAGAAAATTCAAAACCCTTAGAACACATTTATGATATTAAATTATATTAAATTACACAAAAGGTTTACCAGTAATATTCGGAAAATAAACAGCTGTCGTTGGTGCTATATATCACAAAACGTAGGGGCTTACAGTACTGAAACTGTAAGCAAATGTAATAAGGTATTTATGAAATAACTTCTCCAATTGCAATCATATACAAATTGGACAAAGAGAAACCTAAACATTTGACTCAAAGAACATATGAGAAACATAAACGTAAGCCATGGCGTAACAGCCCAAAGTGGGCCTGAGCTGGCCAACCTGACTGCTGGCCTCACACTCACATACGTAAGGAGAGGTGGGTGATCATCTAACCGATACAGGGAGCAAATGTTAAATGCCTGCTTTTACTACAAGTGGCACCCAGGGGCGGCTCTTTTCTGTTTTATAAATCACATTGTATAAATTTTAAAAGACCATTAAGTAACTATGCATTATTATAAGTATAGAAAATAGAGTACAACCAATAATGAACTCTTGATGCATGGAAAACAACTGCGTAACTAATGGAACGCATCCGTGACGTCAACGTGCTGAGAGCCAGCAAGCTCGGTAATCAGTTATTGCACATGATACAACCTTCCCTCTTGCCTCCCTGATGTCCTAAGTTCCCTACATTTTCATATAAATGAGTGCTGCAACTGGGTGTGGCGCAGTGATTATTCACTGCATGGAGAAGCAGGGCCACCAACACTCATAGTTACAGCTGTAGAACTTCAATATGCATTGAAAATCATTTAACAATCTATCATTGCATTATATTTTAGTTCTAGAAACTAATTCCATTCTTCTTACATAAACAGACCCAATACCTAATGGTTATTAAATTTCAGGGCAGAGTGTTTGTGATGCACCTATCATGTTGGCACGATACTCCATTCCCACGACCATAACGAGAATCCCCCATAACAAGTGCATGTGGTTCGTGTGCTCGCATTGTATCCAAGTATTTCTTTGTGTAGCATTAAGATAAGATACTTTATTCACCTTTTGATTTATACATAAATCATGGCTTCGTCAGTAATACTACATAACATAATACTATATACAACAGTATGTACAATATGAAGTGGCTTATACAACAAATAATATTTACAAAGTTATTACAAATTTATGTCTTTAAATTCCTGGATGCTAAATGGTACATGTTTTAAGAGTGCTTTTGTTAATGAACATTTAAATTTGCTATAGACCTGATCTTTAAAATGTCCAGGTAATGTATTGTATAGTCTAGTCCCATGGTGAGTAATGCTACTGCGACAGAATGTGGTAAGTATGTGATTAATGATCTGGTGTTGTCTGTTTGTGTGATACATATCATTTGCTTTGAAGAGATTTCTACTCTTATGGATGAAGCATAATGTTTCCAGAATATATATGGAAGAGAGAGGTAAAATTTTTAATTCCTTAAATACTATCCTACTAGGTGTTCTTATAGGTACTTGCTTAATTATTTTTAGTATTTTCTTTTGTAATTTAAAGATGACATAAAGATTTGTGGACATGCCCCATACTGGAATGCCAAAGGTTAGAATTGAGTGAACATATCCAAAGTACATAGCTTTTAGCATGCTTGTGGTACAAACTTTACTTGTTACTCTGAATGCATAACAGAGTTTGGACAGTTTATTGGCTAGATAATCAATATGTGCATTCCATTTTCGTTCCAAATCTATCCACACTCCTAAGAATTTAGTTTCCTTAGCTTCCTTTATGGAGTGAGTATTAATGCAAATCTGCAGTTCATTATATACTTTACCAGGACTGAAGTTAATAAAAGTTGTCTTATCTATATTTAAGTTATTTAGTGGCTGATATCAGTTTCTTTATTTTGTGTGTGAGTGTGAAACATGTTATAAATTCACTTTATTCAGTGTATGAGTAATTTAATATTATGAAAACTTTAACCGATAAATAATGAGAAGGGTTAGTATAAAAATGTTAGGGCAATCAATACCTGATTTAAAAATTGAGCAAAAAGCGAAAGGAACTAGAAATGCTGTTTCTAACATGAAGAAACGTTGGCACATAGACTTCATTTTTCAAAACTAGGTGAGTTGTATGGACTTTTTCCCGCAACACGCTGTCATTTTTCAGCACGAGCCGCCACTGGTGACAGTGATGATACATATGAAGATGGCAGGGGAAACAGGAGATCCTGAAGAAAACCCGCCCCAGCGCTGTGTTGTCCATCACAAATAGCATTTTGCAGTTGCCTGGAATCAAACCCAGGCCACCTTGCCAGTCAGTCATGGCACAGCCTCACAGGTAGGAGATATGGTCAGCATCATGCAACCCCAGTTGCGAGGTTGGCTTTCTTGACCAGGGGTCGCTACCTCAATTTCTCAATAGCATAGCTCCTCAATTTCCACACAATAATGAGTGGGCACTGTCATATACCCAGGACTTAAAATCTGCATCCTCCAGGAGTGAGATCGATCCTGGGTGCATTCTGGGCACAGAGAATCAAAGCATTGCGCTCTAACCCACTACGTCACAGTGCAGAACATGATAGACATAAGCATAAACAAATTTAAAAATGGCAATGCACAGCTGAACATTCTAAGCTTAAAGAAATGTTAAATCTACAGGAAGTACACTTCAAATTAAAATGCACCTTCTGAATTTGCTAGTTTTGAAAAGGCTTTCAGTTTGGTACTTGTTAATCTAATATGGCATACAAAGACTCTATTATTTCTAAATACTATTCTATTATATAGAATATGTTCAAGAAATTCGTTCAGTAAACTATTACGTTTAATGCCAGAAAGTATATTATGATTCTCTTGCTTACTCTTAATCCTGGCTTTCTATGAAACACTCCAAGACAGGAGAATCACAAAAACCAAATTTAATTTCTGCTGAACATTTTCAGCATTGCCTCAGTTTCATCTATACATTGACGTATGTTAGAAATATAAATAGAATTGCAAAATAGAATTGTATGTACTTTAAAGGGCATTCACTTGAGAGATTTACAATCTACTCTGCAACTGAGAGTGTAGCTTAAAGGATAGGGGAGCAGATGGTAGAGCTAAATGGTAGAGCAGGTAGGAGCTAGATTAGAGATAAGAAAGAGTAAATAGAGACAACACCGAGTTCTATAAAATGGTAATTTACTATGCTGTAATTAGTATGTTACAGTACACATCACCTCCTAAGTCTTGAGGAGACTTAGGGGTGGAATAGTGATAGTTATATAATTAAAGACCCATATGGGCTTAACTTGAGGATTGTGTATGGTTGAGGATGCATGTAGAGGAGCTGAAGGGCAGCATGATTAGTCCGAATCTAAGATCAGTGTGATGTCCAGAATAACCAAATTAGAGACAGTCCTTTAGACTAGAATGACTGACCTACAAGAATCCCCCACACGCTGGCATAACCAGCCTTAAATATAGGTCCTTCCAAATTGAAGACTAACAGCTAAGTTAGCATTTCCCACGTCAGAAGAGCTAACTCAACCTTTTCCAGCTCAGCTAAGCATGGTCATATTTCCCAAAATATCCTAGTCACCACTCACATTACACTTATTCAGCAAAGGGGCTATGTACCGCCACCTGTACGTGGTAGACTTGAGTCAACAGGAAGCTGATGCTATAGCCTAGTCGTGTGATATCTCTGATTACATCTTTTTGTTAGTCAGCAAAATTGAGACTCTTCAGGAAGTGAAAAATATACCCAAGTCACACCACAAGAAATAAGTATTAAATAACAAGATTCAAGTAACTTCCTAAGTCTCTTATTATTTTAGTTAATTGATGAAAATTAATCATTTCTTCACACTAGCCGTATATAGGCTAAGGTCTTTGATAGATAGAGTCAACATGAAAAATTCAATGCCATGGCCAGTATTTGAACCACAGATCTCCTGGTTTCCATCCAGTCGCTCTAACCCATTGAGCTACCATGGACAATATGCCGTCCTGACATAAAATTCCCCATTTGACTTGTATATTTTCCTAGTAGACCATTAGGGGCTCTCGCATTCGAGATACACCCTTTGTGGCGACTTTCTATCGTAAGTACTTGAGTCCCAGGCTTCATCATGGCAAGTTGGCCATGGTAGCTCACTGGTTTAGAGCAACTGGACAGAAACCAGGAGATCCGTGGTTCATATCCCGGCCATGGCATTGAATTTTTCATGTTGACTTTATCTTCCGTCTCGTTCAGCCACATACCTGACATTATCAACAAGTTAATTTAGGTAGCTTTAGTGCTCTCTTCTGTCTAACCATCACACATACCAAAGCATTCACAAGTGGCAACGTCGCTTTTCCTGCCACCGTATCAACATGCGCTTCACAGCAGTGTCAGGATCCTAAAGTAATTTTAATTCTATTCTAGAATCTAGATATTATATTAATATGCTTAATTTGAAAAGCAACACAAGGTGTTTCAAAATTCAAATCCTTATTGTACAAATAATTAATAAATGCTTGACTTTGTACACCTATACTACGAATCAGCTTACTACCAAGACATTGCTTCTCCATGCACATCCCTTCTGAATGTGTACATCTATTCAATATGGTCAAGCATTTCTTACAGCAGTAAGAGGTAAACAAAAGCAAATAAGCCTTCACAGTTAGTTCAAATTCTCTTAAATACAGAAATAACTTTAACTGTTATCAATAGTACACAAATGGTCAATATACTGAAGAAACAAGAGAAAAACAAATATTAGTTGCATTTACATGACATCCTTTTAACTCTTCTCTAAGAAAGGTTATTCTACTATACAGGATGTAACAAAAGGGTATGTCAAAACTTTGGGAAAACATTTCTTGCATATAGAGGATAAAAAGGTGTTACCTGGACATAGTTCCGGAAATTGTTTATTTCCATGGCAGAATTTTTCTACAACTCTGCTTACATGGTGAGGTGTGTAATACATAACTGTCCTGTGGCCATAACAGTGGTTTAATTGTACAGTAGTAAACATTCGTTTTACATCTGGTTAAATTGGCATTTCACCATTGTCATCATTGTGCTATAATATGCTTGTTAGGCACCAGTACTCAGTTCATGCACGATGGAGCTCCTCCTTCTTTCAGGCTTTCTGCCCATCAATTTCTGAATAGCAGATTTCTGGTACAGGGATAGGAAGATGTGGACCAATTCCGTGGATTCCACACTTGCCTGACTTAAGCCCACTAGATTTTCATTTGTGGGATGTTTGAAATCACTTGTTTATGCAACTCCAGTTACAGATGTAGAGACTCTTCATGCTCGTATTGTGGAAGACTGCCAGACAATATGAAGTTCTCCAGGGCTAACTCACACATTGGGGACTCTATACAACGGTGGGTTGATGGATGTATTGCAGCTAATGGGTGCTATAAAATGCAAATAGACAATTTCTGGACCAATGTTCATATAACATATTTTATCCTCTATCCGCAAGAAATGTTTTCTCAAATTTTCAACATACCTTTTTGTTATACCCTGTATAATTCATGTCAATACTATCGCTAGCATTGTTGTGAGGCGGCGCAGCTGACACATTCAAAGAGACGGACAGTGCACTGCGGAGATAAAAGCTTGCCGAAACGGTGGGGGGGGGGGGGAAGGAGACGGATTTCTGGAGAATTCGTCTTTCTTCTAGCGCTGTCTTGATTGTTTGAGAACATTCCACAAATTTCCGGAATAGTGAGTAAGCTATAAAAAGAAAGCAGCTCGTCAATGTGGAACAGTCGGTAATTGGACGCGTGTTTGCAAACAGCTATGTTTTGAAATCTTTTGTGTTCGATGACCTTGCAAGTTGTATTGTATATGTGACGTAATTCTGCTACTGTAAGGGTTGACCAAAGTGTGTTTCTACAGAAATAGAGAGCAATTTTTAGTGTTTGCAACCTGGACTTTTAATTTCATGAACCCAAAAAAGTCATAAGCTTTCCTTAGCTATTTCATTGCAGAAAAGCAAGACAAGATTCATAAAAGCATGTCGCTATTTGACAGCTCTTAATCTCATATTCTTGGCATGTCGTCTAAAAAAAATCTAAATAGCTTCAAACACTTCATAATTGCATAAGAATTCAAATAAATAAAAACAGCATCTCTGAAATGGTTAACACAAAAATCTTTCCAATGTGTAAGGACTATGATACAATGAAGCACAAAATTAATATAATTTTGAGTCGAACTAATACTCAATGCTCCATTTATTGCTAGTATTTACCTAGAACACATTTCGTTAGGATCTTCCTAACATCATCAGCTGTGGTCGACTAATGGACGTTGGTTTGGTGAACTCCTTGGTGGTGATAGGTGCAACTCTGTCGGCATCTTGATGAACTTGAAGTTTGGGTGTTCTTTAAAGGTAGTGTCGATATTAAACAATTTTCTTGCATATTTCTTTATGAAGACTTTTTCCCATGTGGTTAATGCAACTGGACCTTGGACACTTTTTAATAAGCGGATTTCTCATTCTATATCATGATTCTCCTTCCAAAAAGGGTACACTACTGTCGATTTATCTATTTCTTTGTTCCTGATGTTCCTAAAATGCTCTTTAAGCCTAATGTTCAAGTTCCTTTTTTGTTTTCCATGTTTTTCCGGTTTGCAGTTTATCCGGTACACACCTGATTTTTTGTCTGTGGGTATCTCCTTTGTATTATGTGATTTCAAAATCACTTATTAAAAAGTGTACAAGGTCCAGCTGCATTAACCACGTGGGAAAAAGTCTTCATAAAGAAATATGACAAAAAATTGTTCAATTTCGACACTACCTTTGATGAAAACCCAAACTTCAAGTTCATCAAGATACCAACAGAGAACTACCTGTCGCCTCCAATGAGTTCACCAAACCAATGTCCTTTAGTCGACAATAGCTGAATGATGTTAGGAAGATCCTAACGAAACGCGTTCTAGGTAAATACTAGCAATAAGTGGAGCATTGAGTATTAGTTTGACTCAAAATTATATTAACAAAAATCTTTATTTTCATCAACGGTGTGCTTTAAACTTTATATGTCAATAGATTCTGGCATTCTCTCACCTTTTAACAGATATACAAAAATAATTCAAAATGAAGAGGACTTCACAGGATATTCATAAAAAATCTAAGATAATTCCTTTTTACTTCTTTTTTTCACATTACAACTAAAATCTCATAATCAAATTATGTAGAATGCAGTACTCCCTCTACTTACGATATCTGTTTTAAATTCATGACTTTTTCTCAACAAATTTTTCTTAAAAATGCCTCCTCTCTTTTCTAAATTATTATAATAAAGCTAAAACCTGTAGAAATACTTTTTTATTATATATTTTATTGTATAATTAATAGGAATAGGACAGGCTTAAGCAACAGTCAAATAGTCAAATCTTTTAAAATCTGGTTTTGTTTTTGTTGTTGTTGTTGTAATTTACGTCCTCCAACGTTAAGTCATATTGGACAATGAATGGAATGGATGATATGATGCTCAAATGAGCCCAGGGTCCATAGAGCTTAGAGTTACCCAACATTTGTCTTTCAGGATAAGGGAAAACCCCAGAAAAAACCTTATCCAGGTAACTCACCCTGACCGAGATTCGAACTCGGGACCTCTTGAACGTGAGGCAGACATGCTACCACCACGCTATTGAGGCAGGCGTGATGGTTTTAAAATTTCCCTATAAGCAGAGGGAGATAAGATAGGTGTAGGTATAAACTTCATTAGAAGTTTGCACCAAAGAGGAACAATGATCAGTAATCCAGTTTTTGTGGTGGGAATGCACATCAGGGGCGAAAATCCATCAAATCAAACTTCATCAACAGTCACTCGTCTATCTAAAAGAACCATGTCACATGTAAGCTTCATCATTTGTGGCCATAGTTGGTCTTCTGGTTCCTTCCTCATGTGTAATTATTTCGATTGTGATAAAGTTTATATTGGAAAGACAAAATGTAATTTAGAAACCAGATCGAAAGAACATTTTCGTAACTTTAAGTATAAACAAACTGGTCAATCAGCCGTAGCAGATCATTTTTGGTCATTTATCCATGAAATAAACCCAGAAGTTAAATTATTAAACCAATTAAATGGTCCGATAGATTTAATGATTTGGGAAAAGATATTTATTTTAAAAAAAAAACATTGCATAATGAATTTTGAAATACCGGCAATCGATTCTGTTTTTAAATTTGTTTTATTTTCAGAATTTGTTAGTACTAACAAGAACATATCGACATCTACAGTTCGTAATGATGACAACAGAATTGTTGTTTCCGGCTGAGGATGTGTAAAAGTTTTACATGAAATCGCGATCCCAGACAATTTATAAGAAAAGTATCATCATTTCTTATAAGATAAGTGAAGTTTTAAGTTACAAATTGCTATATTTGTATAAACCCATACTCCTTTTCCTATTATTCTTTTTCCAAAATGTATGGAATTTTGACTATAACTTTTAAATGGATCAATAACTTTATGTGCTGATTTTTTTTATTAGATAAGTAACAGAAACTGCCTTAATGACTTGAAGCTTTCCCGGCGTTGATTATTGATGATAGTTTCAAGGGCTAACAGCCAGGTCAGATTAGGGTAGCTACCCAAAGTAGTTACCCTAATCTGACCTGGCTGTTAGCCCGAGAAACTATCATCAGAAACTGCTTTCACCTATAAATTCTCAAGTTTTAATTTTAGAAAACGTTTCAACTAAACTTAATGTATTAAAGAGTATCAGAATATTTATTGAAGCTTTGTTAATTGGTGTGTATTTACCCACTCTAGTCTGACCAGTTTCCTTACGCATTACAGTATTGCTAGGCAGTGTTGGTAGCTTCAGCGAGTGCACGGTTTTTACTGTTGACAACGCTCCAGTCACCGACGTCACGACCGCCATTCTCTTAGCAGACGATGGCCACTAATCCGCAGTATTATCCTAACCTAACCTCAAGTTGTGAGTGTAACTACATCCATAACACGAAATGTCTATAAGTATTTTCATTTTCAGTTCCTACCTTTTCAGCTTTGGAAAGATAAACCCATAACTTCCTCCACGTCGAAAACTTCTTCATATCACTGAAGTTATACTGCATTTCTTTACTGGCATATCTCGTTGACAGCGGAGAACGGTAGTTTGAGTACTCTTGATTAATTTCACACGCTTTTTCCGACATGTCTGCGATTTTTTCCGTAAATGTTTTGTACAAGTTTGGATTCACACCGCTCTACACGTGCAATACCGGCGAGAACGAGTTACAAACTCCAAGTTAGGCAACTGAACAAATTCAAAAGAAATTGATGTGCTACCGATTAAATTATTGTCAACGGATTAACAATTTTCTACTATATGTTATACTTTCTGAGTAAACTTGAATACTAGTAGGCTTCGATTCCCTGAAAGGCGAAAAACATTTACAGTGATGACCGTAATAATGGGTTGCCCTGCTTGGAAACAAGTGAACGTCGTTGGATACTAATTTTCGAAATAACAATGTGGCCATGACCCTTCAATAATAAAATATCTAACCTTAGTGACGCAGGAGGTTAAAAGTTCAATGAACATTATGAAATATTTAATTCCAAATATACGAAAGAAAGGAGAAATAGATATTGCATGCAAATTAAAGAAAATGAGATGGAGAAGTTAATACCTATTGCGTTTTATAGAAATTTGTCAGAAATAATGTACAGAATGCAGTTAACATAATGGTTGAAATACTATTGCGGAGTACTAAAGTCTGGTTAGTTATATTCATGTTTTCCTAAAACAGATCTTGTGTTTAAACCCGGCAGCAGTTTGATCACGTATGCAACTATCTTGATTACTTTACCACAAAATATGTTAATTGTACCCATAATGTAAACTACTCAACAACGTGCACTATTAAAGCGCTCTTTGAATTACCAACTCCTTTGTTTCTGTAGAAAAACATCATGTGACACTGACCTCAGAGGACTGTATTATTCTCTACTTCCCTCAAACCTTAAGCTAGAATGGGAAATTTTCACATGTCCTCCTTTTCTTTCACTCGACAAGGTCAAAATTCTTGCTTTCTCAGGAGGCTTCGAAAAATGCCGTCGGTTACACATGATATAAGTTGCTGCATAAACCATCAAGGCCTCTTGTAATAAAAGATAAACAAGAAACAACTATACACGTAAAGGCCACAAAACGATGACAATGCGATTGTGACATTTTGAAGTGGTGCAACATGCTGGGAATAGCTAAAGTGCTTTGCAGGTGCTGTAATTGAGTATTTACGCACCTCATTTGTACGTGAAATCAACCTCTGTTTAATAAATAAGTATGCTTCATTTATCGCTTTCATGTTGGCAGGACGATCATCCTTTCAAACTGGACTTCGAAAAAACTTCTGCTGTGTGCACTTACATGACTTTCTGTACTCACTCGGATAAAACATTCTTAAAACGATTTTATTGGATTTAATATACATTTCTTAGGGGACACACACACACACACACACACACACACACACACACACACACACACACACACACACACACACACACACACACATATATATATATATATAATCAACTCCATTAGGTAATATACAGAGTGTTTGAGATGTCAGAAAAGTAAAACGAAGTTTTATAAGTAATTTATAAAGTTAATGTACATATCTCTGAGCAATTTTCTTTAATGTAAGTGGAAAGGTTGGAAGTAAACAAATGAGCAATGTTTCCAGTGACACGACAACGCTATCGTGCGAAGAAAGCAAAACAAACTGGTCGTAAATGCTCGATATGATCGAGTAGTATGTGACCCCTCAATTACAGGAAGATGGGCTCCTGGACACCATTATCTACCAACGGGATGGCGCTTGACCGCATTGGGCTCTCATAGTGCGGAATCGATTAAATCAGCTATTCAACGACCCAACCCATAGCCTTAGTCCAGACTTAACGCCTCCAGATTTTTTGTTTGGGGTTACAGCGGGGTATGCAAAAAGACCAACGAATATAGCCAACCTGCGACCTTTCAGCAAATCACTCAATCGGCAAATACTGCAAGCCACGTGGGTACGAGGTATAAACTATATATGTCGAGTGCTAATACGCTGACTTTCCTGCACAAATGTATACCATTACCAACCAGTAAAAGTTGAATAGTTTCCTTTGTATATGGTCTTACATTTTTGACATCTCAAATGGATAGCCCTGTAGTTTATTCGTTCTTTTTTCGGTTCTGAAAATGTAAATCTGGCAATTCTCCTTAAGTATATTAAGGCAAATGATAGATAATAGTTTGTATCGCGCAAAAATCTATTTTACATCAGAAAATGATAGCTGACAGGGCGTAAGTTTACTAAGACAGGAAATCGTTTTAATTAAAGAAATATTTACCTATTTATCAACCGAAATTGATGTAATTTAACAATCAGAACTCCCTGAAGCATTGGGGAGCACTGCCCGTCTCTTTAGAATGCCTCGCTGCGCCGCCTCGTCGCAACAATGCATTCGCCACAATATACAAGGTTTATTCATGAATTCCTAACAATGCATAAGCAATGATCCAATTTTGTTAAAGTCAAACAAATGACCCCTATTCCTCAGTTACGTTGAAATGTAATGTGTTGCATTCTCACTCAGTTTTGTGCCAATTATTCTTACGAATACTTATTCCTCTATCAAACTTCATGTTAATTGACACAAACTTTCAATTCGTACGTAAAAAAACAACAGAAGCTAACAATTGTGGAGCATAAAAACAGCGATAGAATATAATTGTCACAAACTTCACTTATCTTTTTAAGAAAATTCATGAAATTACTACAGAATTCAAGAGATTAGTTTCGGAAGTAAATAATTTGCATATTCAGTCATTTTGTTTTTTCCCGTTGTCATCATTACTGCTGCTGGGTGTCGTTTTATTTTTGTATGTATTACAAATTTAAAGAAAGAAGCGATTAGAACTATTTGAAAATTCATTATGAGATTTATCCAGAAGCTAAATTATTAAAGCAATTAAATGGCGCGATATATTTAATGGTTTGATAGAAAATATTTATTTAAAAAATAGAAATCGCGTAATGAATTTTAAAATCCCGCCAATCGATTCTGCCTTTACGTTTCTTTCTTTACCAGACTTTTGATAATAAATACAAAATAATAATAATAATAATAATAATAATAATAATAATAATAATAATAATAATAATAATAATAATAATAATAATAATAATAATAATAATAATAATAATAATAATAATAATAATAATAATAATAATAATAATAATAATAATAATAATAATAATAATAATAATGATGATGATGATGATGATGATGATGATTCTTGACTTCCTCATTAGAAATACTGCATAGTGTGTAGGTACGCTTTGGTGGTGCAACAATGACCGATTTTAAGTTATAGATAGCTACCACGTTGAAGCCTTAACCTGGCTAGAGACTTCAAAATTGAAACTTATGCTTCTTACATTATGTATTGATGTATCTATTTCGTTATTATTCCTTTATCAAAGTATTAACCTTAGCAGTAAATAATTGCTACAACAAATAACCGTCAAAAAACAGTAATTGCTTGATACCAACTGTGAATGGCTTGTTAACTTTTGAATTGTAATGTTTAAAACATTTATGAATGCTGCTAGGCGTGTTGTCAGTATTGAGAAGTAAGCAAATTACCTCGTCTTCGTAAGTAACTGCAGCCCAATCCACAGTTATGTGTCGACCCCACAACTTCATACGTTCAGGGATGAGCGTCCTTCTTGCCATTGCCGCAGAACGATGGGAGTTGTATTCGACCAGCACGTACTTGGAGTGATTCCTGCGCACATCGTTGGATTTGCTGCAGATCCTTATACCTGTCACCCCTTCTGTTAGTCTGCGGAGAACCTAAAATCAGCAACAAGATCGTGACAGTGATTCTTGGGTAGCACGTACTGCCTCCATCATAACATGTAACCTTCTGACATTATAGATGTTTTTTTTTTTTTTTTTTTTTTTTTTTTTTTTGCTTGTTCCATTTAGCCTTTAACTGCTATGGTCATATTAGCCGGCCATTTTCTTTTGGAACATATGGAAGGTGTTAACTCGTTATTTTTTTGTTTTTAATCATTAGATCACGCGCACATTCTCACTCTCATTCATACTTCCAGGCTCTGGGGAAGATGGGGAATTATCTTGGTCGGAGAAAAATCTCCAACCCCACCGCCGGGAATCGAACCCGGGAACGGGAGCAGGCAGGTGCTATACCGACTGAGCTACGGGACCAGCCAATATGAGTATTTTACATGCATTGCATTTCTAATTCTTTATCCCTTGAGCATATTATGAGGATGAAATGGACCAATGAATATCCGGTGTTTCTGTAGAGGGTGCTGTTGTGATATAGAAACTCTTTGGACTAATTAGTGATATCAGGAGGCAGTGAAAAATGTAGGTATCTGAATTATGCAAGATAGTGTGAGAAGTGTGTATATTGCAATTACTGTTTACTTGGAGTGTCAGATTTAACAGTATGGAAAGATAGTCAGAATGAAAAATTCAATGCCATAGTCGGGATTTGATCCGTCCAGCCGCTCTAAACCATTGAGCTACTATGGCCAACACGCCAATGTGACATTAAATTCTACAGCTGACTCGTGTTTTTTCCCGGTAAACCACTAGGAGTTCTCATAAACACATGAGACAACTACCTTAATGACGACTTACTCTGCTGTAAGTACTTTAAGGCCCGGGCTTTATAGTAAACCACTAGGAGTTCTCATAAACACATGAGACAACTACCTTAATGACGACTTACTATGCTGTAAGTACTTTAAGGCCTGGGCTTTATAGTAAACCACTAGGAGTTCTCATAAACACATGAGACAACTACCTTAATGACGACTTACTATGCTGTAAGTACTTTAAGGCCCGGGCTTTATAGTAAACCACTAGGAGTTCTCATAAACACATGAGACAACTACCTTAATGACGACTTACTCTGCTGTAAGTACTTTAAGGCCCGGGCTTTATAGTAAACCACTAGGAGTTCTCATAAACACATGAGACAACTACCTTAATGACGACTTACTATGCTGTAAGTACTTTAAGGCCCGGGTTTTATAGTAAACCACTAGGAGTTCTCATAAACACATGAGACAACTACCTTAATGACAACTTACTATGCTGTAAGTACTTTAAGGCCCGGGTTTTATAGTAAACCACTAGGAGTTCTCATAAACAAATGAGACAGCTACCTTAATGACGACTTACTATGCTGTAAGTACTTTAAGGCCTGGGCTTTATAGTAAATCACTAGTAGTTCTCATAAACACATGAGACAACTACCTTAATGACAACTTACTATGCTGTAAGTACTTTAAGGCCCGGGCTTTATAGTAAACCACTAGGAGTTCTCATAAACAAATGAGACAGCTACCTTAATGACGACTTACTATGCTGTAAGTACTTTAAGGCCCGGGCTTTATAGTAAACCACTAGGAGTTCTCATAAACACATGAGACAACTACCTTAATGACGACTTACTATGCTGTAAGTACTTTAAGGCCCGGGCATTATAGTAAACCACTAGGAGTTCTCATAAACACATGAGATAACTACCTTAATGACGACTTACTATGCTGTAAGTACTTTGAGGCCCGGGCTTTATAGTAAACCACTAGGAGTTCTCATAAACACATGAGACAACTACCTTAATGACGACTTACTATGCTGTAAGTACTTTAAGGCCCGGGCTTTATAGTAAACCACTAGGAGTTCTCATAAACACATGAGACAACTACCTTAATGACGACTTACTATGCTGTAAGTACATTAAGACCAGGGCTTTATAGTAAACCACTAGGAGTTCTCATAAACACATGAGACAACTACCTTAATGACGACTTACTATGCTGTAAGTACTTTAAGGCCCGGGCTTTATAGTAAACCACTAGGAGTTCTCATAAACACATGAGACAACTACCTTAATGACGACTTACTATGCTGTAAGTACTTTAAGGCCCGGGCTTTATAGTAAACCACTAGGAGTTCTCATAAACACATGAGACAACTACCTTAATGACGACTTACTATGCTGTAAGTACTTTGAGGCCCGGGCTTTATAGTAAACCACTAGGAGTTCTCATAAACACATGAGACAACTACCTTAATGACGACTTACTATGCTGTAAGTACTTTAAGGCCCGGGCTTTATAGTAAACCACTAGGAGTTCTCATAAACACATGAGACAACTACCTTAATGACGACTTACTATGCTGTAAGTACTTTAAGGCCCGGGCTTTATAGTAAACCACTAGGAGTTCTCATAAACACATGAGACAACTACCTTAATGGCGACTTACTATGCTGTAAGTACTTTAAGGCCCGGGCTTTATAGTTCGGACGACTATTAGGTACAATTAATGGAAATTAATTGCTCTTTCACACTAGCCGTGTGTAGGCTAAAGTAACTAGCTCCTAGTGGTTTACCGGGGAAAACACGAGTCAGATGGAGAATTGAATGTCATGGCGGCACGTTGGCCATAGTAGCTCAATGGTTAGAGCGGCTGCACGGCAACCAGAAGATTCGTGGTTCAAATCCCGGCTATGGCATTGAATTTTCCAGGACGACTGTCTTTCCATACTTCAGCCTACACACGGCCAATGTGAAAGAATAATTAATTTCCAGAGATTTAACAGTGTCCCCAGAAATATTATCGTAAGTTTTTAACCGACAGGGGAGAAGCTGTAGAGGGCACTGTTGTGTTATACAAACTCTTTGGACTAATTAGTGATATCAGGAGGCAGTAAAAAATGTAGATAGTAAAAAATGAACAATTGAAAACAGAGATTAAGAAATATCTTGTAAACATATTTTATTATGATTTGGCGTTATATATGTTATATATAATTAATAAATATGAATACAAGAGAGTAACAATTGTATTAGAAATACTATATGTCTCATAAATTTGTCATGGAAGTAATTTAATTTATTGTAAGTGTAAATGATTTATTATTCAACAATCAATGTGTGCATGAGTGTGTTTCTACACCATTGTACCGAATTTGACATAAGCTGGCACAGATAACCTGGGGATATTACGAAACTGCAACCCATTAAATCCAAATATATCATTTGATGTACAAAATACCACATAATAATAATTACTTTTTCATGGCCTCAAACGAACAGCTAGTTCATGTAAAATTTGTTGATTCGTTGCGCAGGTTTGATAGTCTTTTGTTTCATATTTATCAATTAATTAGCTTAATTCTATTTGTACACACTTCTATAGACTACCAGTAAGTACACATTTTACTACAATTATGATAACATTGTAAATTGTAACATTTAATATTAACATGCTTATTTATTGAAAATAACGTATCTCTTAAATACTTTCGATTAACTTGAGGTGACAGCTGAGCGAAGATGCGCACTGATACTAAACCTGAAAGAAGACTGAAGGTGGAGCTATTGATGGTACATGTTTAGTATGAGTATCTTTTAGTGCGCATCTTCACTCAGCTGCCACCTCAAGTTAATTGGAATGTACGTAAAATATGAAACTATTAACAGTGAAGCAAACAAGTATATACAAATATAACAATTTTTAACTTAAAACTTCACTTGTTTTATAAGAAATGATGACAATTTTTATAAATTGTCTGGGATCGCGATTTCATGCAAAACTTTCACATAACTTCAGCCGGAAACAAAAAACCTATCGTCATCGTTACGAACGCTAGATGCTCATATGTTCTTGTTAATATTACCAAAATCTGAAAATAAAACAAATTTAAAAACAGAATCGACTGCCAGTATTTCAAAATTCATTAAGCAATGTTTGTTTTTTAAAATAAATATCTTTTCTCAAATCATTAAATCTATCGGGCCATTTAATTGTTTTAATAATTTAACTTCTGGATTTATTTCTTGGTTAAATGACCAAAAATGATCTGCTATGGCTGATTTATCATTAATTTCAGATGTTAGTAGTACTAACAAGAACATATGAACATCAAGCGTTCGTAACGATGACGATAGCTTAAGATGTGTAAAAGTTTTACTTGAAATCGCTATCCCGGACAATTTATAAGAAAAGTGTCATCATTTCTTATAAGATAAGTGAAGTTTTAAGTCAAAAATTGTTATATTTGTATATAAACGTATCTGTTTCTGAAAACGATTTATTGCAGAGGAGCTGCTAGCTGAAATAAAATAAATAAAGGTTCAAGTCACTAAAGCATTCCCTTTGATTTTTAAAACCTGGTATAGATATGATGATGATATTTTTGCTATTGTTCCTGATAAACAAATTAACGATGCTTTAAAATTACTAAATTTACAAGATAAAGCTATAAAATTCACATTAGAAACTGAAATTAATGGATTTCTTCCCTTTCTAAATTTGAAGATAATAAGAAATAATAACAAATTAGATTTTGGTATTTATAGGAAATCTACTCATATTGATAATTACATAAATAATAAAAGTTTTAACCCTTTTTTACATAAATTTGCTGTTTTTAATATTTTGATTTATAGATTAAAAATATACCCCTGAATAAAGATGAATTTAATAAAGAATATAAACATATTATTAATACTGCTTAGTTTAGTGGTTTTAATAAAGACTTTATACATAAAAAATTGAAAAATTCAAATATCAAAAAACTGTTAATGATATATTTACCCTTAAAAATAAAAGACGATTATAATTTTAAAAAATTACTTACCATCCTTGGGTTAATAAACATTTTCAATTTTTTTAAAGAAGTTGGTATAACTAGTTCCTCAAAATAAATATAGTATTAAAAATTTACTACATTTTTCTAAAAAAAGATAAAATTCCTAATAATAAAAGATCTGGTATTTATCAATTTAATTGTTTAGATTGTGATCAGGTTTATATTGGAAAGAGAAAACGTAATTTAGAAACCTGAAGGAAAGAACATTTTCGTAACATTAAGTATAAACAAACTGATAAATTGGCCATAGCAGATCATTTTTGGTCATTTAACCATGAAACAAATCCTGAAGTTAAATTATAAAAACTATTAAATGGTCCCATAGATTTAATGGTTTGGGAAAAATATTTATTTAAAAAAACATCGCGTAATGAATTTTGAAATACCAGTAGTTGATTCTGTTTTTAGGTTTGTTTCGGTTTTAGATTTTGGTAATGCTGAAAAAAAAGAAAAACATAGTAACCGGAATCATTGACAACGGAATTTGTTTTGTGGACTGAAGATACAAACAATCTGTTTGTTAAATCTATCTCCATTAGAAAGAAGTATCAACACCAATTTCTTAAGATAAGTGGAGCCTTTGTATAAAATATTTATATTTGTGTAATAAAGGTTCAGCAATTTCTGTGCTAGAAGTTTTGCCGTTTCACAATACGCGACAAGTATGCAGTCGTGCTTTGTGAAAAACTGATCCGATCACGCACTTTCTCAGATGACAATAATTACTTAAAGAAATTATCCACTTTAAAAATAATATTTCTGGCTTGGAAGCAGAGTACTACTTTACCCTTAGTACCTGTGCCACTGGTACCAGGCTTTGAAAGTGACATTGTTAACAGTTCACCAAACCCAATGTAAACATGTGAATTTTGTGCTTACACAGTTACACAAATTACCTTACACTTAATTTGCGTTATGCACTCGTCCTGAACCACTTAATTTGTGAACTAATTAATATACGAGGGGGAGACCCAAAAGAAACCGGACTCCGAGGGCGCTGCCACTCGTAGACGTAGTGCAAGGTTCTCACGCTAGATGGTGTTAGCAGAAACCTTCATATAACAGCTGTGCAGACGGTGTCAGTGTAGAGCTGAACGTGCAAGTGTGGTATTGTGTTTCTCTGACTGTTGGCGGGTTACCTCTGCGAAGTCGTTATGGCAACTTTAAAAGAACAAAGAGTGTGTGTGAAATTTTGTTTCCTGCTTAAAACAACTGCAACGGAGACACACCAAATGCTTCAGGAAGCTTTCCAGGAGGACGCTATGAGCCGCACACAGGTATTCGAGTGGTTTGGGCGCTTTAAACGTGGTGAGATGTGTTGAAGACCAACCTCGTTCTGGACGCCCTTCAACATCGCGAAATGAGGAGAACATTGAAAAGGTCCGCCAAAAGATCAAAGAGGATCGTCGCCAAACGATCGACCAAATTTCAGCAGCGATAGGAATCAGTTGGAGCCCGTGCCAGCGCATTTTGAGGGAGGATTTGCACGAGACGTGTTGCTGCTAAATTTGTTCACAAAGGAGCACAACACCATCCGCATGAATGTGTGTCAGGACTTGAAAACAGAGATTGCACGTGATCCAAACTTCTTGAACAAAGTCATTACAGGGGATGAGAGTTAGTGTTACGTGTATGACCCAGCAACCAAGCAAGCGTCAAGCCAGTAGAGGACTCCCAACTCTCCCAGACCAAAAAAGCAAGGCAAGTGAGGTCAAATGTGAAGACGATGATCATTGTCTTTTTGATGTACGTGGAATTGTGCATCGGGAATTCGTACCCCATGGCCAGACTGTTAACCAGCACTTTTACTTGGATGTGTTAAGGCGTCTGCGAGAGGATGTGAGGAGGAAAGGCACGGAACTTTGGCGATCAGGTGACTGGTTTCTGCATCACGATAACGCTCCAGCACACACGGCCTTACGACTGACCCACTATTTGGAATCTCAGATGTGGTCTGTCGTTCCCCACGCTGCTTATTCGCTGGACCTAGCCCCGTGCGACTTTTTCCTATTTCCACGAATGGAAAAAAAAAAAAACGCTAAAAGGGGAGCGTTATGACGATGTGGAGGCGGTAACAACAGCTTCGCAAAGGGCACTGGACGATATCAAACTTGAAGAGTTCCAAACATACTTCCAACAGTGGGAAAAGAGACTTGACAAGTGCATCGCATGTAATGGGGAGTATTTTGAAGGTGACTGAAGTAATTTTGTAAAAAGGTTCATCAATAAAGTTTTTATGACAACAATCCGTTGGTCCCCCCTCATATATATAAGTATACTTCTTAACAACACTTCCTAATGCCATACTCAATACTGCATAATTTCTTTTACGTCCTCCAACGTTAAGTCATATCGGACATGAATGGAATGGATGAAATGATTCTCAAATGAGCCCAGGGTCAGTAGAGCTCAGAGTTACCCGACATTCGTCTTTCAGGATAAGGGAAAACCCCGTATGAAATCTTATTCAGGTAACTCACCCTGACCGAGATTGGAACTCGGGACCTCTTGAAATAACACACGAGCAAGATTGGAAGTTGAAGCATACAGGAAGTCCGGTGTATATTCTCCAAGTGATAACTAGAGAACCATACGCCACAGAAAAATTAGCTATGTACAGACTGCCTCAAAAATTCTTGACGCATATATCAAGCTATACTACAATGTTGAATTTCCAGTAGTCATTTTTTGCATGAAAAAGAGAAATCTCTGCTGCTCATGCTTGTGCTGTGCGTTCCGAACTAGGCAACCTGTACACCTATGACAGGACAGTCGCTCTAGGCGAGCCCTCCCTAGCTCCACATCATATGACTTCTAATACCATATAGTGCCATTCATTTCCTTTATTTTTGTTCTTTACAGCGTATCTTAAAGGTTTTAATTAAATCTCTGAGTGTCTTCAGTATTATTATGTGTTTCAAATGGGAAGGTGTTTGTCCTTGAGCGCTACTAGGTGAGCAACCAATCGGAGTCCTGCATTCCCGCTAAGTGGTGTGTGATGAGCGCCAAACTACTCTATCTCAAATAAATACAATCCGCGCTAAGACAAAAATTCATATTTTGCAAAAATTGATCCACGAGGAAGGAGAGAGTAATGTATTTAACATAACCGTAAAAAAACCTTAAGTTTAGCTCAAATAGTTTCCCTAATACAAATAAAGTAGATACCAGTAATTATATAAATGCATTGCGATGTAAGCACTGTAATGAATATCATTATTGGTTGGCATGTATGCGTGAACGTATATTTGAAATTACTCAGAACTGAAACGTAAGCATTTCACATGACGTGGTAAAAGATATGTACTTCGAATAAACCAAGGTATTTGTTAAATTCGATGAGAGGAAACAATACACTTCTTGCTAGTCTGGCAGAACGTGTCTGGTCACATTTTATCTTTGTTTATGAATGATTCGTAGTCTCTATTTACTCTTGAGAGTTCAAAGCAGTATTATTCAATTACTCTTCCATGAAAAAGTGTATCAGCTGGATCAATGAGACACGATCCACCTCCCCCCCCCCCCTTACTACTGCTAGAACAATCCAATATAGTTAATGTGGGCTCAAATTATGTTACAAACAGAAATAATATTTTTAAACTGACTGACGTTGAACGACTTATTCACAAAGAACTTGACAAGGAACACAACAGGACTGGGAAAACTGTGTGAGACATCAGATAAACTACAAGAAGACAACATTTGGAAAGAAATAGCACGTAACGAGATTTTGGAACCTATCATCATAAATTTTGAGTACTCAGGAGTTGAAAACAATGACAATGACGAATTAGCTCTTAACGTAAGTAACGTTCACAGCTATACGGATGCACCGCTGGTATTTTCGTTGGATTAGAAAAATAAGTAATTCATAAACTATAATTAATTTTAAATCAAATATTTAAAACATTTACGTAATACACGAATTAAAGAGTTTGCGTTTTCTTACGTCTAGCACCAAGAAGATTCGCAAGTGTGCGAGAGAGAGGGAAATATAAAGAGTGGGGGTAATGACGTGGCAACGGTGAAGGCTTTAACGCATCTGATTCGCTACAGGCGAGAACTTTTCCCATTTGAAACACATAACAGGCTAATGCAAGCTAAGTCTAAGGCCCGATTTCACCAACAGATGTTAAAATCGACGTTAACATATGTAACAGTGCTAACAAAGCTGTTTAAAACGAGGAGCGAAGAAGGACAAGTGACGAGTGACTTGAACGTTTCAAGACGGTAGGTGGACAGTGTATTATCCACATAATTCAGTGAATTATAAAATCGCAAAATTATTAATACTTGAAGCAAAGGCGAGATTGGCATATTCCTTTCGATGCATGTTCTAACCTCTCTTGTACTTCCGCAGTAACCTTCATAGCAACTTGTTTGGACAGTCTGTACCTCCGTCCGATAGCTCCTCAAAATCATTTCTCCTCATAGACCGTACTCTATTACGAATGCCATTTAGGCAGTCTTAAATATAGCAAATTGACATCAACAGCTGAGGTCACGCCCGCCATCTTGACTGTTTACATTTGTTAAGCACTTAACATCAGAAATTTAACTTGTTAGTTTAGCAAGAGATTTAACACGAGTGTTAAGCTAACACTTGTTGGCGAAATGCAATTTTTGTTATAACTATTGTTAAACCCGTTTTAAGTCTTAACATCTGTTGGTGAAATCGGGCATAAATGTTGTAGAGATAACCTCTGTAATTTCGTCCTCTCTCTTTGTGGAAGGGAAGGGACCGATGAAGAGCCGGCAGTTGTTCACAGATAGCACGACTCCAATACGTCTGCCTGGTCTAATCTCATAGCCATCCAGCATCCTGATTGCCAGGATGGCTTCTTTGGGTGTGGCATACATCACGAAGCAGTAGCCTCGAGTTGTGCCGCTGAAGTCCATCATGAGCCGCAGTTCGTAGATCGTCCCGCACCTTTCAAACAGGGGCACCAGTTCATCTTCATAGCAGTCCCTGGGCAACTTCCCCACGAACACTTCCGAGCCCCTGCAATCAAAGAAATTACAACTATTATATAACACTCCCATCGTCCTTCGTTGTGGTTTTTCAGGTCGCAGGTCCAAACCGGTGTCTCCTGATAGAGGCCTGTGAGCAACATTAAGAGATATCCCACGTCCAATACAGCAGTTACCACTGGACTAACTCAATGCTTGAACTTATGTTAACAAAGGAAACAGGAACTTTTGTTCCTTGGATCAATTATTCAATTAATTGTGTAATACGTTAAATAAGTTTATGTTTGGAAACTTCTAAAAACAAATGAATGTTTACATTTTACAGCTGCTTTCAAATGTTTTGCGAGTAAATTTCCGTGTAGTTTTCTCAATTTATTCTAATAGTGTGTTAATTATCACCATTAATAAAGACTGTGTTCACCGAAAAAAATGATTCTGACTAGAAAACAATTCCGATCTATATTGTCTTTTAGGATTTTGAATTGATATAGGCGCCTAAACAATGTGAAGTTCAGATTAGAAAGATCAACCATCTTGTAAAGCCGTTATGTATAAGACAAGAGTTTATAACTGAATCAGGTAGTTGTTGTTGTTGATCAGTTTTGTGAAGGACTATGACCAAGAACTGCTGTCACTTCGTACAACGTTTGAATGTATTGGAAATTGATAGGGTATCAGTCAAATCCAAAACATTAGTTTACATCGAAGTTAGACGTGAAAAACGCTTTCTCGATGGATTCCACGCAAACTGACAACCGATCAAAAACAATAAGATATCTATTGGTACAGATAAACTATGGAAAAATTGTAAGGTGACACTTCAACTTTGGCTTGCAATATCGTTATTGGTGGGACTTGGATTTATTGTTATGGCCCTTAAAATACGAGAGTGGGTCAAAAAGTAATGCCTCCTATCTGTTTTTCCTTAAATAAGTAAGTTATGTAACAGCTTTGAATTTGGCGCAATTCCTCAAACCTTCTTCTCCAGTCCCCTGCAGTAGTAACTTCCTAAGATAACAGGTGGCAGCACTGCATCCTCTTGCAAAATGGCTGACATCGACATTCGTATTAGACAGCGTTCTGTGATTGAATTTTTGACTGCGGCAGGTGAAACGCCAATTCGCATTCACGAAAGGCTAAAATATGTGTATGGTGATGCAACGGTAGATGTCAGCACTGTTAGACGATGGGTTCGTCGCTGTAACGAAGCTGAAGGGCAAGCACAATTGACAGATGAAAAGCGAAACGGCAGTGACTCCATGCAACATTCAGCGAGTCGATGACATTCGTGGTGATCGCCGGGTAACAACAGGTGAATTGTGTCGCATTACCTCCCTCAGTAAAGCCAGTGTGATGACAATTATTCAAATGTTTGTTGACGTTGGGTACCAAGAATGTTAACCGTCCAAAGCAAACAAACAAGGAAAACAATAGCCTCCGAACACTTGCAGCACTTCAGTTTGGAGGGAGAGGAGTTTCTGGAAAAAAATTGTTACTGGAGGCGAAACTTGGGTTCATTTTTTTGAACCTGAATCAAAGAGGCAGTCGATGCAATGGCATCACACAACGTCACCGAAGGGAAAAGAAATGCAAAACTCAGCGGTCGGCAGGGAAAGTTATGGCGACAGTGTTTTGGGATACAGAGGGTGTGCTTATGATTGATTTTTTGGAGCAGGGGTGCACAATAAATTCTGTCCAATACGTCAGAACTCTCAAAAAGCTGAAAGCACGTCTTCGCCGAGTTCGCCCAACATCAACTATGGCGGATGTTCTTCTTTTGCATGACAATGCAAGACCACACACCAGCCGTTACACCACTGCAGAAATTGAGAAATTGGGATGGCAAGTCTTACCTCATTGACCTGGCACCATCAGACTTCCATCTGTTCGGGCCACTAAAGGAAGCTCATCGTGGGATTCATTTTGAAGATGAGGAGGCTGTGAAAACGTCCGTGCGTCAATGGCTTAGGAAGCAAGACCGCGTGTTTTACCACACTGGAATACATGCCCTAGTTAAAAGGTGGACCAAAACTGTCTAAAAGGACGGAGATTATATTGAATAGTGACAAATTAATCGTCAATGTTTTCGTTTTTAAGTTATGTAAATTGGATTCAATTTTCTTGGCAATTAAAAGAGAAAAAAATAGGAGGCATTACTTTTTGACCCACCCTCGTATATCGAAGCTTCTACTCACGTTCATAAATACGAGGCCTGTCCGTAAAATAAGGTCTCCAATTTTATTTAATATAGAAAACATGTTTATTGTCGATGAATGTTAACTTTGATGAATAGGTGGAAGTTGCAGCTATTTGCGATCGATGCACTTTTGCATGCGCTGTATCAGTTTTTGTATACCCTTGTCATAGCACTCTTCCGCCAAGTTGCGCAGGTAGCGCTCAACCTCGTTTTTCAAATCATCGTGTTCCATCCTTCGGGCCCAAATGACCTTGCTGTCGACGGGCCCTAAAACACCACACACTCACTCACTCGTGTTCCACCCAGGTGTGACGTCAACTCAACAAACGGATGATAATCACTAGGTACTAAGTCATGGGTGAGGATGTCTTATGCGAACTGGGCCAGGAGATCATCCTTGCGATAATCCAAATGTTTGGTCAAAATCTTGTCAATCGTAGTCTTACTGACTTCAGGGATAAGTTCCTACAGCTCACGAACTGTCACACGCCGATCTTTAAGCATTTCTTGCTCCACTTTTGCAATTGTTTCGGCTGAAACCGAAGACCGATCAGAAAGCTGTTCGTCTGTACGTCCGCCTTTGAACTCTGAACCTCTTTCGCACGTTTTTGACGTCCAGACAGCTGTGGCCCATAGACTTCACATAACTGACGATGAATTTCAGTTGGGGTAGTGCCCTTGGCACTCAGAAAACGGATCACTACACGCAACTCGCACTTGGCGGCGGAAGTGATAGGAAGCTACATCCCAAACGGCTACCCAGCTAAGACTAATGGTTGAGGGAGTGAAACCAAGCTACACACCAATGTTGCCGGATCTCGCGTAATAGCGTTCCTCACGGCTCCAGTGCCTTGGAGACCTTATTTTACGGACACACCTTGTAATTATAGCTGTTGTAAATATCAGGTTTGTAACTCGCTTTTTGCATTAACATGCAATGGTTAGCACACGCGTCTGCTCGCTTTTCGATCACGATTTACTTCCCTTTTCATTTATTGATTTTTACCTTATCAATATGGTAACTAAATATTCTAGTCTACATCACTTTTCTCTGTCGCCAATACATTAATTTTGAATTACATAATTTTCTGATTTTCCAACTAAAAAGTCCTAAAAACAATTTTCTTTTATAATTTTATATATCTATTTAATTTATCACATTTACCATGTATTTAGACTGAACATTAGCATTCATCTTTACCTGTTGTGACCTACTTCATACAGTCATGGCCACCTATATCTCATACCAATTCAAAACAAAACTCTAATCATTTTAAAGATATTCATATATATTGCAACTTAATACAGTGTATGAACACAATCAGCCATGTCATTTGTAATACATGTCATTCATCTTCTCTCTCTCTCTCTCTCTCTCTCTCTCTCTCTCTCTCTCTCTCTCTCTCTCTCTCTCTCTCTCTCTCTCTCTCTCTCTCTCTCTCTCTCACACACATATTGTCGCGGTAACGGGCATTAAAGTTTCGGCGCAAATACATAATAGATGGATAGGTTTCAAGTAGATAACGAACGTGTGTAAACAGATAGTGCCGGCAGGCAAGATAACTGAGGCAAAGGCCTCGCCGGGTAGATTAAGTTACGTTTCTCGAAGGTGATAGAATGTTCGAATTATGTAACTAGATGCCTTGTTTTCCAGAAACTTCTAGTGATTGACAGAACAGTCTGGTAATCATGAATGGAGATATAAAAGGGATTGTGACACGCTAGTAGGACAGTTGTAGTTGTGAAGCAGTTGTGTAACAGTCAGTGTTGTTGTAACGAGAGCTAATGTAATCAGTTGCAAGTGTTTATTGTCCTTGACCTTGGAAGATTATGTGATGTAATGTTGTTACGTGAGAATTGGACAGTGTATTGCTACGGAAATAAAGGAGATTTTTAATTTCTGCAACTCGTCCTTTTAATTCTACGAACCCAAAAAGTTACTATATATATATATATATATATATATATATATATATATATATATATATATATATATAACATAATTATTCAAAATCATCGAAGTTGTCATCAAAATATTCATCTATACTGTAACAGGCTCTGCTTAACAAGTGTTTAGTCGGTTTAGATTTAAACTTAGCAGCTGACGGTATTTTTAGGCTTTCCGGAAGCTTATTAAGTAGTTTTGGACCAAAGTATTGGGGCTTATGTTCAAAAAGTTTTAGCCTATGACCTTTAAGTATATAGTTATTCTCTGACCTTGTTTCATATGTGTGGAGGTTATATTCCTGTTATGCACAAAAAGTATTGTTCGCAGAATAAATATGCAGAGAAGAGTAAGTTAAAATACAGCCTGCATGAACTCGTACGTGTTATTTTTGCCAGGTATTTGATAACTCTTTTCTTTAGGAGAAAAATTCTATTAACGTTTAATTTGGAAGTGTGTTCCCACAGCTCGATGCCATAAGAAATGTGTGAATATGTTAATGCAAAATATACTAACTTACTAGTATCTACTGAGAGAAAATTGGTTAAATATCGCAACACAAAAAGTCCTGAGCTTAATTTACTTTCTAGTTTTACAATGTGGTTGTTCCAAGTTAACTTGTCATCAAGGATTAAACCTAAAATATTTACACCTTTTACACACTAGACTAGACTATTGCCTATATTAAGCTGAGGTTCGAAAGGACGTCTCTTAAAATCAAATAGAATTAAGAGACGTTCTTTCGAACCTCAGCTTAATATAGGCAATAGTCTAGTCCAGTGTGTAAAAAGTGTATATCAATATGAATCATAAATCATAAATTTATAAATGTAACATCGTTCTGGCACTTGACATATTAATATGTGCATCAGGTACTTAATTATTATTTACGTGATCGCATTCCATTCATCGCCATCTTGTTGAATTGATATTAATTCACACTTACGTATCCACAACTAGTGGGTAATTTATCTGCTGCTGTTGGCAACATTATGTTTCTTGTTCTTCTTACTTGCTAGCAGAGGATTAGTAACCAAAGTAAACTGGTTTTGCTTGCACTGTAAGTTCATGCCCATTACCTGTAAACTATTCGGACTTTGCAACACATCTAGGTCAATCTGATTATGGCATCGGTAAGTAATAATTGTTCTTTCCTAATGACGTGGTATTGGACGAACTCAAGCATCGCACTTTTCTAACCTCACTCTCGTTGCGCTCTTGTAGCGAAACGCCCATATTTCATGTACCTATACTAAAACCTAGATAAGTTTTCACGAAACTTGTCAAACACATTCTCTATTAAATTTGTTAAGATCTTTCAGTATACTTCGTTAACATGAACTTGTCTAGCCATATTAACTTTCAAACTATTTTGTGCCATTCCGTCTTAGTAACCCAGTTGCCCGCGCCAAATTAATTATTATTGTTAGAAATTCAATTATCTTCATATTTCTATAATTTAATTATGGTTGATGCTCAATATTTTGTACTCTAACACGAAAACAAAGCACGCTTTCAAAGCTTTAGATGTACTTTCCAAGGAACTATTAAAAGAGCGGAAGGATTACATAACCACGAAGACAAGACGCAACAAATAAAATCTTACATGAAAGATAAAATTTACTCCAAGAAATTATAAATTTCTGGCAACACTCCGGCCTAGTTTAGCAAATATACTATCTGCATCTTCAGGTAAGGTGTTTGCTTCTCTTGCCGTCGTTTCTGCCACTAGGTGACACATTCATTTTGTATTTATAACAATATCTGAGATTAAAACAAACGTACTGACGTAACTGAATGTCGGCATTTCAAAATTCATCACATGATTTCTATTTTTTTTAGATAAATATTTTATCCCAAACCATTAAATCTAACCGTCTATTCAATTATTTTAATTAACTCCTTGATTTATTTGGTTAAATGACCAAAAATGATCCGACACGGCCAATTTATCACTTTGTTTACATCTAATAATTCTAGAATGTTCTTTCATTCTAGTTTCTAATTGAAGGTTTCGGGCAGTGCGTTACGCCGTACCACCAACATTTGAACACGTTGTAAGAGTACTGAAGCGATGATTAGAATTAAACAACAAAATAATGTTTACTGATTCTTCTTAAACAGCTTTTACATTTACCATAAAGCTTCTTGGCATAACAGGCGGTGTGAACCGTAATTCTTAAGTGACTTTTGGTGAGTACTACCTAAACTTCTTTCCAGTTTGGTAAGTACCACCTAAAATTTGTTTTTTCTAACTACAGCACTTTTTCGGGAGCAAATAACGGTAAGGGACATTACGCTAAAACTGAGTTAATGATAGTAAATAATGGTAATGTGTTAGTTCATTTATGAGTAAACTGTTTGGTGGTTTGGCAAGAGGTGGCAACAGCATGCAATGTCAAATTTCTCAGCCCTACTGGTTTTCTTTTGTCTCTGGCATGAAAACAATAACGGAAAACAAAATGGCTGACAGTAATAAAGCTTTGTGTCTTGATTCTGAGAAACAAGAACAATTAATGATATATTTAACAGATTCTGTGAAAGATTTTAGCAGTGATGACTCTGTGAAAGATCCGACTTTATCCCAGATGAAAATGACGTGCTCCAGTCACTCGAAAGTACCGGTTCCGAGGTAAATATGGTTCACATCTCATTTCATGTAAATACTGCCAACTCTTGCCAATGTACGATATCTATATTTACAGTGTTAGATGTTGCACGATAACACTATTTACTTCGTAATATATAAGATTTAGGAAATTGAGTAAAACTTTTAAGCCTATGAGTACTTAACAGGTACCAGTTTCTGCTCTTCTAGTGCGAACATCAACGTTATCGCAATGATTCTACATCTCCAAATAAACATGCAGATGATGATGAGCTTATTGAAAACAAAGTAAGAAAGAGGAAAGTACCAAGTCTTTTCATACTCGGCTCTATTCAGAATCACTGCGAATACAGCCAACTAAACCGAATGACAAACTTTCTAGTCTGAGATGGATCTCTCTCATGTACCATATACCTTAAATCTATTAGTAGTAGTGAAATTGGTCAAAATGAAGATGAGTAATGGATGTTGATAAGGACTGTGTTTTAATATAATGTAAACAGTGTAAAGTACAACTGCACATTAATAAAACCGTTAATTTTTAGTCACAATAGTCATAAAATTCTTAAATTGGAAATGGAAGTTGTTTAAACATAAGTTTATGGGAGAACATGTTTTTGTTCTATATATGCTTAACCCTCTATGGCCCAATGTGAAGTAACAACCACTTTTAACGCTCTTTTGTTACCCTAGGATGAACATTTTCCATTGTGGATATTTGTAAACTCAAAGTCACAACATGGACGCCTTGTATGTGGCTTATTTGGTTATTTAGTTCATAATGTAGTCAACAGATTGAGGCTAAAGCAACACATACAGTCACTTTGCATTTTGATGTTACTAGTGGCACTTAGAACAAATTTATTTTATATATCTCTGCAATATAATTTGAAAGAAAAATATCAGGCATCACGGGTAAAAGTAAAATTATAGTTTAAAGTAACAAACATCGTATAGAAATGTATACGATTTATTATATCTATTCCACATTCTGTCGCAGTAGCATTCAAGGCGGCCCGGGTTCTATCCCAGGCGACCGTAAAATGGGATTTGTCGTGGACAACACGGCGTTGGGGCGGTTTTCTCCGGGACCTCCGGTTTCCCCCGCCAACTCATTCCACCGGTGCTCCATCTTCATCTCATGTATCATCAGTGTCACCGCCTGCGGTGCCGTATGTAGTAAAGCGGGCGATAAACACTACACATTTTGCAGTAGCATTACTCACCATGGGACTAGCCTATACAATACATTACCTGGACATTTCAAAGATCAGGTCTATAGCAAATTTAAATGTTCATTAACAAAAGCACTCTTAAAACATGTACCTTTTAGCATCCAGGAATTAAAAGACATAAATTTGTAATAACTTTCTTGTATAAGCTACTTCATATTGTACATAGTATTATGTTATATAATTTTTATTTATTTATTTATTTTCAGTTCAGTATAGTGTTAAATACACAAAAGAACCACGTCATATGAATTTATACAGTTTAAGAACACAGCTATACAGGTTGTGTGATATAAATAGATTACTAACTTGCTTTAATAAATCCATACACACTAACAATAATAATAATAATAATAATAATAATAATAATAATAATAATAATAATAATAATAATAATAATAATAATAATAATAATAATAATAATAATAATAATAATAATACTTTTAAAAGCATTGTTGAAAACAGGCAAGTCGTCAGTTATATACAATTAAAGTTGCTGGTTATTTTGAGATATATATATATACAGATATTAGAAGAAACTAAAACTTAGGTGATGTTATTCTAAATGTATAATGTCTTGTACACCTAATACAATGTCTAGGTTTTAGTCATAAGTATTGTAAAATAAGAAACTAGCCCTCAAACGATAAATTCTGAAGTTGTAGTCTTAGTTTAGAAATTCATCAAGTGAATAAAAAACATTATTAATTAAATATGATTTCAAGAAAAATTTGAATTTTGTTAAGTTACTAGACACTTTAACTTCTGTTGGGAGTTTGTTATATAGCTTGGCTCCTATGTAACTAGGCAACTTGTCACACAGGTGGAGTCTATACATCATAGTAGCGAAATTATTCTTGTTTCTTGTGTTGTGGTTATGAATATCCGAATTTGTTTGCAATGGGATGTATTTTATCATATATAAAATTGTTTTGTAGATGTACAGGCTTGTACATCTTGAAGTATTACTTGAAGTATTACTGACGAAGCCATGATTTATGTATAAATGGAAAGGTGAATAAATTATCTTATCTTATTATTTCAGACAAAATATTTATGTTACTGAAAGTCACAGTGGATTACAATAGTCACCATAATAAGTTAGGTTATGGGTGCACACTGGAGTAGAAGGAAAACTATTTGCCCAAAATTTCATACTAAAATTCAATGTAGTTGTACTCTCTTTTGTATATAAAGCATAAATGTTGGAATTATATTTCTGACATACATCATATATCTGATAGCTACACTTCGTAAACAAATTGAAGCTTTCAAAATCAATTTCGTTTTAGGTCAATTATTATGGATCCTCATATATTTTATGGCATGAAGAATAAGAATAATACAACTGCTCATCCAATAAATGGATACGAGCCAGATGACTCAGTTCTTGTATCTGACAGTGATGAAGAAAAGGAGATTCAAGCTGCTAGTGCCAACACAATTATATTAGAAAGTGAAAATGAGTCAGCTGATTAGTTATGAGTAAATGAAGTGGCATATCTGCCACTCCTGTCCCAGACGTAGAAGAAAGAGATTGAGATATTTCTGAAACAAACTATAGTAATGTGATGTGGAGAACACCAAGAGACCAATACTTCCATAGAAATGACTTATTTGTAGATTCTGATTCTCTACAGCCACTAATACACTATTTTGAAAAATCCATTGACGAAAATTGTCTTTCTTCGATTTCTTATCAAACAAATTTATACAGTTACACAAATATAACAATTTGCAACAAAAGCTCCACTTTACTTAAGAAAATGATTTTAATTCTTCTTTCCAATTGATATTCTTCTTTCTAATTGATATTCTTCTTTCTAATTGATATTCTTCTTTCTAATTGATATCGATTTCACGAACTCTTATCCGCATCTTCAGTCAAGGAAAACCACAGGCGAAAACAAATTCGTTGTTAAGGAAATTACTGTGTTCTTCTGTTTTATGTTTCCTCGGCATTACCAAAATCTGAAGACTAAACAAATTTAAAAGACAGAATCGACTACTGGTACTTCAAAATTCATTATGCGATGTTTATTTTTTAAAATAAATATATTTTCCCAAACCATTAAATCTATTGGAACATTTGATTGTTTTAATAATTTAACTTCTGGATTTATTTCATGGTTAAATGACCAAAAATGATCTGCTACGGTCTATTTATTAGTTTGTTTATGCTTAATGTTACGAAAATGTTCTTTCGTTCTGGTTTCCAAATTAAGTTTCGTCTTACCAATATAAACTCGATCACAATATAAACAATCAATTTGATAAATACTATATTTGTTTTGAGGAACCAAAGCTATACCAAACTCTTTAAAAAAATTGAAATTGTTTATTACATTAAGGAAGGTAAGTAAATTTTTTAAAATTATAATCATCTTTTTTATTTTTAAAGGGTAGAAGCCTAAAAAAATACCTACCGAAAAAAAGAAATAAAAATTACCCTTAAAATAAAAAATAAAGGTAGGACTTCACAGGTTAGAAGTTCTTCAGTCATTTTCTCTTCTTTGTTGCCAAATGCTAGGCTTTGGGAATGAAGCCATTAACTTTCTTGCTCTCCAATATTTCTGTTTAGAGGGTCCGGCAGGTTAGACTACACAGGTTAAAAGATGTTCTTCAGTCATTTCCTCTTCTTTGTTGTCAAATGCTAGGCTTTGGCAATGAAGCCATTAGCTCTCTTGCTCTCCAATATTTCTGTGTAGTGGATCCGGCAGGTAGGGCTTCACAGGTTAGAAGATGTTCTTCAGTCATTTCCTCTTCTTTGTTATCAAATGCTAGGCTTTGGCAATGAAGCCATTAGCTCTCTTGCTCTCCAATATTTCTGTGTAGTGGATCCGGTAGGTAGGACTTCACAGGTTAGAAGATGTTCTTCAGTCATTTCCTCTTCTTTGTTATCAAATGCTAGGCTTTGGCAATGAAGCCATTAGCTCTCTTGCTCTCCAATATTACTGTGTAGTGGATCCGGCAGGTAGGACTTCACAGGGTAGAAGATGTTCTTCAGTCATTTCCTCTTCTTTGTTGTCAAATGCTAGGCTTTGGCAATGAAGCCATTAGCTCTCTTGCTCTCCAATATTTCTGTGTAGTGGGTCCGGCAGGTAGGACTACACAGGTTAGAAGATGTTCTTCAGTCATTTCCTCTTCTTTGTTATCAAATGCTAGGCTTTGGCAATGAACCCATTAGCTCTCTTGCTCTCCAATATTTCTGTGTAGAGGGTCCAGCAGGTAGGACTTCACAGGTTAAAAGATGTTCTTCAGTCATTTCCTCTTTGTTGTCAAATGCTAGGCTTTGGCAATGAAGTCATTAGCTCTCTTGCTCTCCAATATTTCTGTGTAGTGGGTCCGGCAGGTAGGACTTCACAGGTTAAAAGATGTTCTTTAGTCATTTCCTCTTCTTTGTTGTCAAATGCTAGGCCTTTGGCAATGAAGCCATTAGCTCTCTTGCTCTCCAATATTTCTGTGTAGTGGGTCCGGCAGGTAGGACTAGACAGGTTAGAAGATGTTCTTCAGTCATTTCCTCTTCTTTGTTATCAAATGCTAGGCTTTGGCAATGAAGCCATTAGCTCTCTTGCTGTCCAATATTTCTGTGTAGTGGGTCCGGCAGGTAGGACTTCACAGGTTAAAAGATGTTCTTTAGTCACTTCCTCTTTGTTGTCAAATGCTAGGCTTTGGCAATGAAGTCATTAGCTCTCTTGCTCTCCAATATTTCTGTGTAGTGGGTCCGGCAGGTAGGACTACACAGGTTAGAAGATGTTCTTCAGTCATTTCCTCTTCTTTGTTATCAAATGCTAGGCTTTGGCAATGAACCCATTAGCTCTCTTGCTCTCCAATATTTCTGTGTAGAGGGTCCAGCAGGTAGGACTTCACAGGTTAAAAGATGTTCTTCAGTCATTTCCTCTTTGTTGTCAAATGCTAGGCTTTGGCAATGAAGTCATTAGCTCTCTTGCTCTCCAATATTTCTGTGTAGTGTGTCCGGCAGGTAGGACTTCACAGGTTAAAAGATGTTCTTTAGTCATTTCCTCTTCTTTGTTGTCAAATGCTAGGCCTTTGGCAATGAAGCCATTAGCTCTCTTGCTCTCCAATATTTCTGTGTAGTGGGTCCGGCAGGTAGGACTACACAGGTTAGAAGATGTTCTTCAGTCATTTCCTCTTCTTTGTTATCAAATGCTAGGCTTTGGCAATGAAGCCATTAGCTCTCTTGCTGTCCAATATTTCTGTGTAGTGGGTCCGGCAGGTAGGACTTCACAGGTTAAAAGATGTTCTTTAGTCACTTCCTCTTTGTTGTCAAATGCTAGGCTTTGGCAATGAAGTCATTAGCTCTCTTGCTCTCCAATATTTCTGTGTAGTGGGTCCGGCAGGTTAGACTACACAGGTTAAAAGATATTCTTCAGTCATTTCCTTTTTGTTGTTAAATGCTAGGCTTTGGCAATGAAGTCATTAGCTCTCTTGCTCTCCAATATTTCTGTGTAGTGGGTCCGGCAGGTTAGACTACACAGGTTAAAAGATGTTCTTTAGTCACTTCCTCTTTGTTGTTAAATGCTAGGCTTTGGCAATGAAGCCATTAGCTCTCTTGCTCTCCAATATTTCTGTGTAGTGGGTCCGGCAGGTTAGACTACACAGGTTAAAAGATATTCTTCAGTCATTTCCTCTTTGTTGTCAAATGCTAGGCTTTGGCAATGAAGTCATTAGCTCTCTTGCTCTCCAATATTTCTGTGTAGTGGGTCCAGCAGGTAGGACTTCACAGGTTAAAAGATGTTCTTCAGTCATTTCCTCTTCTTTGTTGTCAAATGCTAGGCTTTGGCAATGAAGTCATTAGCTCTCTTGCTCTCCAATATTTCTGTGTAGTGGGTCCGGCAGGTAGGGCTTCACAGGTTGAAAGATGTTCTTCAGTCATTTCCTCTTCTTTGTTGCCAAATGCTAGGCTTTGGCAATGAAGCCATTAGTTCTCTTGCTCTCCAATATTTCTGTGTAGAGGGTCTGGCAGGTAGGGCTTCACAGGTTAAAAGATGTTCTTCAGTCATTTCCTCTTCTTTGTTGTCAAATGCTAGGCTTTGGGAATGAAGCCATTAACTTTCTTGCTCTCCAATATTTCTGTTTAGAGGGTCCGGCAGCTTAGACTACACAGGTTAAAAGATGTTCTTCAGTCATTTCCTCTTCTTTGTTGCCAAATGCTAGGCTTTGGCAATGAAGCCATTAGCTCTCTTGCTCTCCAATATTTCTGTGTAGTGGGTCCAGCAGGTAGGGCTTCACAGGTTAAAAGATATTCTTCAGTCATTTCCTTTTTGTTGTCAAATGCTAGGCTTTGGCAATGAAGCCATTAGCTCTCTTGCTCTCCAATATTTCTGTGTAGAGGGTCCGGCAGGTGGGACTTCACAGGTTAGAAGATGTTCTTCAGTCATTTCCTCTTCTTTGTTGTCAAATGCTAGGCTTTGGCAATGAAGTCATTAGCTCTCTTGCGCTCCAATATTTCTGTGTAGAGGGTCCGGCAGGTGGGACTTCACAGGTTAGAAGATGTTCTTCAGTCATTTCCTCTTCTTTGTTGTCAAATGCTAGGCTTTGGCAATGAAGTCATTAGCTCTCTTGCGCTCCAATATTTCTGTGTAGAGGGTCCGGCAGGTGGGACTTCACAGGTTAGAAGATGTTCTTCAGTCATTTCCTCTTCTTTGTTGCCAAATGCTAGGCTTTGGCAATGAAGCCATTAGCTTTCTTGCTCTCCAATATTTCTGTGTAGAGGGTCCGGCAGGTAGGACTTCACAGGTTAAAAGATGTTCTTCAGTCATTTCCTCTTCTTTGATGTCAAATGCTAGGCTTTGGCAATGAAACCATTAGCTCTCTTGCTCTCCAATATTCCTGTGTAGTGGGTCCGGCAGGTAGGGCTTCACAGGTTAAAAGATGTTCTTCAGTCATTTCCTCTTCTTTGATGTCAAATGCTAGGCTTTGGCAATGAAGCCATTAGCTCTCTTGCTCTCCAATATTTCTGTGTAGGGGGTCCAGCAGGTAGGACTTCACAGGTTAAAAGATGTTTTTCAGTCATTTCCTCTTCTTTGTTGCACAGAGGACAATTTGGACTTGTATAAATTCCTATTTTGGTAAGTTTTTGGCCAAATAATCATGTTCCGTAAGTAATCTAAAATTTGCTAATGTAGCTTTACGTAAATAAAAAAAAAATAATAAATGTTTTATAACAGCCTATAAATAAATATTTTTAAACATATAAATAAATATATTGTCACGCAAACGTCGGAACTCCCTATAGACCCGACTGGCAGTGGCAGCAGGAGACGGAGGCGTTCGGCACACCCACCCATTAATTTAAGTCACTAACTGAAGGGATGATTAGGAGAGGGATTGCGGGTCACTGAGCCGTCTCTTTACCCTCCCCTTAGGTTCTCGAACGTGCGGCTTGTTTCATCTAATCCAGAGACTCCTAGAAGACGGTGATATTCCTATAAAAAGGGCTGCAGTGAGTGAATTCAGTCAGTCAGTGCTTGACGAGCTAGCGAACGGACGAGAAGACTGTGTACGTGCATCGGAACGGTAACGGACGAACTGGTGAATTGTAATTGTGTGCATTACGTAATTCTGTGTAATTGGTAAGTGTTTAACTGTAAGTCGGTGGAAATAAAGAACATTTTTGAGTGGTGCAATTGGACTTTTCATTTCACGAACCCACAAAGTCACAATATAAATAAATCTTTTCATAAATGTTGTAATAGGCTATAGAGAATTTAATTTTATGATTTAGTACATTGTTTGGAAATTCACAGAGAAATGGACAGTAAAGAGCTAGTTATTGAATATAGCTTTTACTTTGATTCATCTGTAAGTAATGCCTTAAATAATTTCTGCTATAGCCTTTGTGGCCCATTGTGACTTCAAAGTAACAATAATTATTTTTAATTAAAATTACTTTTTAAATTTGACAAATGCTTGTAAGTTACGTAATGTAACTTAAACAATCATACTGGGGAAAAACATTTTTACCATCGTAGTAAACAAATTTGGACTGTAGAGGGTTAACAAAATAATTATATGATTTTTCTAAATTTCAACTCTTTGTTTCTCTAAATTTGCTACGTGTCCCTTACCATTGTCTACAGCCGAGCCCTTCCAATGTAAATCCGGTCGCAGTCTAAACAAATTGATGAATGCCAGATTTTTTACTATTACGAAATTTTATCATTTTTGAAAAAAATTAGTAACTTTTTTATACTGTATTTATTTTGAGGATCCAAAATTATTCCAAACTCTTTAAAACTTTGTGGAACTTTTTGTTAGTCCTGGGTGGTAAGTAATTTTTTTTAATTATAATAATCTTTTATTTTTTAAGGGTAGAAATATTTCCATTGTTTTATAATTTAGACGTTTTAATATACTGTGGCTTTGTGGGCTCGTGAAATTAAAAGACCAGGTTACAAAAACTAAAAATTGCTCTTTATTTCCGTAGAAACACTGTTACGTCACATACACATACAACTTGCAAGGTCATCGACCTCAAAAAAGTTCACTTTTACAGCTTTTCACGCACCACGCGTCCAATTACCCACTGACTCCCAGTGGCGGACGCCGGCTCCGTTTATAGTTACTCGCTATTGTTAACTGTTAACAATACTCCAGTTAGTCCAAGACCCGTGGGTCCAAAGACCTTGGCCTCCTTCAACCAGGGAGTTACCGAGCTGTCCCAAAAGGTCGCCCGGCACCTCCATGGGGCTTTCCATACGGCAAGACCTAGAGACTAACAAGGCCCCCCATCTGGTCCTATGGACTCAAGACGGGATGGAAGTGGATACGCCACTTACGCGCGCCAACCCCAAATGGGAAGGCTACCGATATGACCTCGGAGGGGCCGCCTGGTGATCTAGCACACCTTCTACTAGCTATGCTGGCTAGTACGCGAGAATATATGGCTTCACTCAACCCCGTCCGGAGACGTATCCGATCTCCCTCGGGTATCGGGAACAACTGCCCCCTCGAGTCCAACCCAATCCGAACAACTCCCAATCAGGGAGGGGCTCGAATGTTCGGCCCGAGGTTCCTCTAGTAACGTCAGAGGTACCACGAGTGCTAAGGGCCCGCAGCGCCCGCAACACGGCAGCTGAAAAGGACGGAACCTCTCCCGTACGGGGAGTTACTCACTATTCCAGAAATTCTTGGAATTTTCTCAATCAGGACGGTGCTAGAAGAAAGAAAAACTCTCCAGAAATCCGCCTCCCCCCCTCCCCCGTTTCGGCGAGCTTTTACCTGAGCACTGCACTGCCTGTCCCTCGTACCGCTTTGCCTCAACAATGCGTTCGCGACAATATTGTCACCCGAGCGTCGGAACACCCTGTAGACTGGGCAAGCAGCAGACGGGTCGGTGTTCGCCCCCCCCCCCTCGTTTGTCTGATAGCGTTAAGAAGGGATGGCTGGGACAAAAAACATCAGTGCGCCGTCTCTTTCTGTTCCACCTGTGTTCTGGAACTTACGGGATATTTCATCTAATGGAGAACCTTCCAGATCGGCAAGCGGCCCTATATAAGCTACACGTCGTGCAAGAGGAGTAAGTTAGTGAGTCAGTCACTCAGTTCTTGGTGTAAGAATCCAGTGCTAGTGTACGACGAGAAGACTGTGTGAGAGCATCGGAAGATTGTACGTAATTACGAGTGCAAGTGAAATTGTAACGGACGAACTGGTGAATCGTAATTGTGTGCATTACGTAATTCTGTGTAATTGGCAAGAGTTCAACTGTAAGTCGGTGGAAATAAAGAACATTTTTGAGTGGTGTAATTGGACTTTTCATTTCACGAACCCACAAAGTCACAATATATACACAGATATATATATCACTATTAATAATGTGTTTATATTCTCGATCAAATTCTTGTTTATGGGTATATCAACCAGTAAATTAAACTATTAAAAACAGCAAATTTATGTGAAAACTGTTAAAACGTTTATGTTTTACGTAATTATCAATGAGTTGATTTCCTATAAATGCCAAAGTTTCGGTAGAGTCAGACACATAGCCGGGATTTGAATCACGTATCTTCCGGTCTCCGTCCAGTAACCATTGAGTTACCATGGCCAACATAACAGTACATTGCCCAACTGACTCGCATTTTTCCTGGTAAGCCGCTAGGAGCTGATATACAGTGCGAGATGAATTTGTTTATGAGTCAGTTAGATAATTTAATGTCATATAGGCAGTTACCATGGTAGCTGAGCCGTGAGAATCGAGGTTCATATCCCAGCTATGACACTGACTCTGCCTCTCCAACCTTAGCCTCCACACGGCTAGTGTGGAAGGTTTAATTCCATCGATAAGCTTAAGTTAAGTTTATCCTTTTTTATCTTTAGATAGAGAAAACAAAGGCAAAGATTATTTTCAATTTAAATTTCCGATATGAATTTTATAGCTTTATATTGTGAATTTAGAAGTTTTAAAGCATAATTATGTGTTAGCGGGCGAGATAGTTGGTCTGTGGCTCGCATTCCGCAGTTCGAGTTCGATTTCCGTAGCCGACCTACTTGACCCATCTTCATTATCATTCCACATTATCTCTCATCCGGTGGTCTCTTTCAGGGTGGAAGTGTCGCCGGGAGTCTCGGCGCCTTGCGTCGACCACCCTGTCTCCTCTCACCTTATCCTTTCTCACGGGGATGCCCAACCTACTTGGGGATTGGGAGTTCATTATGGAAGGGATTCGGTACGTAGGCCCCCCTACTGGGCCCATTGTTCTTATGTCCCCAAGTGGGGCTCCCCCGGGAGGAAGGATGAGGCGAAGGATACAGAGGGCGGTCGACCCAAGGAGCCACAAAAGTACAGAGGGCAGGGTCCCTATAGTTTACTTGGATAGAGACTTCCCCTGACAGGCCAGGACAACGAACTCGCTCTCCCACAGCGGGACGGCAACAACACTAGCAGCCGAGCCCTAATGGTCCAGACAAGCGATCCAGCCCCATAGGTCCCTGGCTGGCGGTCCCGAAATGGTCCCAGCAGAGGAGTGGAGATCGGTAACCGACCTACCGAAGGAGGAATTAGTTTACCTCAGAGCATATCATCCGGTCATGTACCGCCGACACTTCTACCAGATGAGAAATGATAATGGAGATGAAATGGAGGGACAGGAAATTCGGAGGATGTAATTAACCCACCCAGCATTCGCCTAGCAACCCGGGAAAACCCCCGAAAAAACCATGGGTCAGGTAGGTCGGCCAAGGGAATCGAACCCGGGTCTCCCGAATTCCGGCCACAGACGAAACCGCCTGAGCCAACCCGCTCGGTCCGCCCTGCTTGGAGCTTAGGTACAATAGACAGGATTTGGTATAGGATCCCTTCCTTAGTAATCCTAATCCTAATTTTGTGTTTATCAGGAACGATAGAGTGCCATCTATGAGGTAAACATAAAAATCAAAACCAAATCCCCATTTGATAATAATAAAAATCAAGTAATGAATATCTTCTAACTAAAAAAATAAAAGATAATAAAATTAAAGCCAAATAAAGTACACAAAGGAAATGTTTTATGACTTGTACTTCTATAAATCTTATAAAAAGACCAGCAAGGAATCGTCAAAGTGGGTCACCCAATGCTAAATCAGGCGTTTGTTGAAAAATTGACCATTACAACTGAAAAAAGTTGATCTAAAAGAAGATTAGTAAGTTTAAAAAATCAACTATTAAAACTTCATGTAAATCTAGGGAACTCAAGCATTAAACGAACACACACACACACACACACACACACACACACACACACACACACACACACACACACACACACACACACACACACACATACACGCACACACACACACAAGTTTTTTTTTTCTCTAGGAATATTAGGAAAAGAGCAGTTACATCAAAGCAAATAACTTTATCGATGTTAGATAATACCATATTGCTGATCTTATTCACGAACTTAAACGAATATTTAATACTAAAACTCTCAAATTTATCAAAAGTACTAAACATTGAGACGTTCTCTGACTCACGTATTACATTTGGTATTTAACCTAACTGTCGTGCCTCTGGCACTTTAGACAAGTGTTTTTATTTCTTTGGTATTGTTTACATGGAGTGCCTAAAACCATGCACTATTATTACCTTTAATGTTAAAACAAACATTACGGAGAGAATGCGATTTGTAGATAATTTTTATTTAACACATTGCTTCGAATGTGAATGACGCATTTTTGGAATAGAGTCAGAACTCATTTTACAAGTTGTTCTCGATTTATGTTCTCATGTTATGACTTAATGATTTCAAACAGTTTGTTATACAATACCGGTTTAATTATTTATGTCGAAAACATAAATATAAGTGGCAATAGCTTCTAAGCCATCAACTATTTTGCTCATAACGTCATTGTCGACTAATTATACTAATATTCGTTGCCATTTCCATAGAGTTAGAAACGCGTTCAATGATTTCGTGAAAATGATACAAGAAAAACGAACAAAATACTGTATATATGACATTTAGGAAGGAAGAGTGTTCCACTTACAAAAGTGAACAATTTAAAATGTTTCGACGTCACATTGCACAATATCTGTTACATTATTTATCGAAATATCTCTGCAATTAGAGTTAGGAATGTCGTAAAACAAATGAATGTAGATTTATCGAAACTACAATGAAGTTATTTACTCCAGTAATATAAGGTATAATTTAATTACAGAATTATTTTTCGTGGAACACGTTCCCCTATTCCTTAACGTACTTTTGATAACATTTCTTAACGAGCAACAAGCGTTAATGTACAAACGCAATGAATACCCCAAACAAACTTTCTATATTAACATCATTACTTACACTTGAATAGAGAAGCGTTTAAAATGATTTTGATGATTTACAGAAATACAGTGAGCTCGCCATTTGTCAACATTCAGACATTTTCGAACGCCCCGACCAAAACAAATGAATTGAACTTTAATTGCTCCAGCAGAATAAGCAACAAATACAAAGATTATACATACCTGGAAGGTTGTGGAAGATTCCACCCTGGAGGAGGACCTCCAAACAGTCTTTGACCATTCACCTGCAACACAGGATAGTCCGTGTTCTGCACAAATGCTGCTAATCTACGCATCCTTCTATTCTGTGGTACAAGTGCAGCAATGCTGATGCTCCTTTTTATATCCCGCGTTCTATTCTTTGGCATGTTCGGATACTATAACTTCTAATTTCCTTATATAACACTGATTATAAACATTTAAACAAACTCAAGACAGAAAGCCTGAAACCTCTGTCCTATCCAACGCTCGCTCTAAATTGAAAAGACGCTGCGGCCGTTCATCGTTGACGGTTGCATTTGTTTACAGCGCTGTGCTACACCTCGAACGCTATTGGCTGCCGCAACAATAGGAATGCCATGCCTCGCTAAACTACAACGTACTTAAATTACATTTTAAATCACATTCTATATTTAATTTAACTAGATTCCTCATAAAACGCACCTTTGTCTTTATTCTAGACTTACTTAAAGTTGTCTGTTGCTTAAACTCTCACGCCCGCATCACAATATATTTATTTACAACGGTTGCACTCAAGTTTACTGACATTCTCCAACTTGCAGGGTTGTACATTTTAGAGCATTAATTCTCATAGTAATCTCCATCTGTATTTCTTAACTGTGTTTATATAAAAGTAATCTAACAAGACACACTGCTAGTAAAAGATTACAAAATCCTTCCCTTTATCAAACTTAATGTAATTATGCACAGCATTACATTTAGAAGCATTTAAAACGTGACACAAAAAAACCTTGTTCACCAACGAGATAAGACATTGTGCTGTTTAAATCCGTACGCAAATTCTTTGGCTCTCCCTCCAGCCTCCACATAAAACAACAGTCCTTCAAATTGCGACGAGATTTCACAAAGGAATTCTTCTCATCTCAACAAAAATTGCAATTCTAACGACATCACTGCAGGTTTTCTTTTACATAACACTAATTTAAATCACACCTATGTACTCACTTTCTAACCCAATGCTTTACTTGAAAAAAAAAAAAAAAATAGATATCTTTCAACACTAAGTCATCGGGCGTTCAACGAAATGATGTTCAAATGAGTACAGGGTACATAGATCTTAAGAGCCACCAGACATTCATCTTTCAGCATAAGAGAAAACCTCCAACGTTAAGTCATATCGGACGATCAATGAAATTATGTTCAAATAAGTACAGGGTACATAGAGCTTAGAGTTACCAGACATTCATCTTTCAGGATAAGAGAAAACCTCCAACGTTAAGTCATATCGGACGATGAATGAAATGATGTTCAAATAAGTACAGGGTACATAGAGCTTAGAGTTACCCGACATTCATCTTTCAGGATAAGAGAAAACCTCCAACGTTAAGTCATATCGGACGATCAATGAAATGATGTTCAAATGAGTACAGGATACATAGAGCTTAGAGTTACCAGACATTCATCTTTCAGCATAAGAGAAAACCTCCAACGTTAAGTCATATCGGACGATGAATGAAATGATACTCAAATGAGTACAGGGTACATAGAGCTTAGAGTTACCAGACATTCATCTTTCAGCATAAGAGAAAACCTCCAACGTTAAGTCATGTCGGACGATGAATGAAATGATACTCAAATGAGTACAGGGTACATAGAGCTTAGACTTACCAGACATTCATCTTTCAGCATAAGAGAAAACCTCCAACGTTAAGTCATGTCGGACGATGAATGAAATGATACTCAAATGAGTACAGGGTACATAGATCTTAAGAGCCACCAGACATTCATCTTTCAGCATAAGAGAAAACCTCCAACGTTAAGTCATGTCGGACGATGAATGAAATGATACTCAAATGAGTACAGGGTACATAGAGCTTAGACTTACCAGACATTCATCTTTCAGCATAAGAGAAAACCTCCAACGTTAAGTCATGTCGGACGATGAATGAAATGATACTCAAATGAGTACAGGGTACATAGAGCTTAGTTATCAGACATTCATCTTTCAGGATAAGAGAAAACCTCCAACGTTAAGTCATATCGGACGATGAATGAAATGATACTCAAATGAGTACAGGGTACATAGAGCTTAGAGTTACCAGACATTCATCTTTCAGGATAAGAGAAAACCTCCAACGTTAAGTCATATCGGACAATGAATGAAATGATACTCAAATGAGTACAGGGTACATAGAGCTTAGAGTTACCAGACATTCATCTTTCAGGATAAGAGAAAACCTCCAACGTTAAGTCATATCGGACAATGAATGAAATGATACTCAAATGAGTACAGGGTACAGAGAGCTTAGAGTTACCAGACATTCATCTTTCAGGATAAGAGAAAACCTCCAACGTTAAGTCATATCGGACGATGAATGAAATGTTCAAATAAGTACAGGGTACATAGAGCTTAGGGTTACCAGACATTCATCTTTCAGGATAAGAGAAAACCTCCAACGTTAAGTCATATCGGACGATGAATGAAATGTTCAAATAAGTACAGGGTACATAGAGCTTAGAGTTACCAGACATTCATCTTTCAGGATAAGAGAAAACCTCCAACGTTAAGTCATATCGGACGATGAATGAAATGTTCAAATAAGTACAGGGTACATAGAGCTTAGAGTTACCAGACATTCATCTTTCAGGATAAGAGAAAACCTCCAACGTTAAGTCATATCGGACAATGAATGAAATGATACTCAAATGAGTACAGGGTACATAGAGCTTAGAGTTACCAGACATTCATCTTTCAGGATAAGAGAAAACCTCCAACGTTAAGTCATATCGGACAATGAATGAAATGATACTCAAATGAGTACAGGGTACATAGAGCTTAGAGTTACCAGACATTCATCTTTCAGGATAAGAGAAAACCTCCAACGTTAAGTCATATCGGACGATGAATGAAATGATACCCAAATAAGTACAGGGTACATAGAGCTTAGGGTTACCAGACATTCATCTTTCAGGATAAGAGAAAACCTCCAACGTTAAGTCATATCGGACAATGAATGAAATGATACTCAAATGAGTACAGGGTACATAGAGCTTAGAGTTACCAGACATTCATCTTTCAGGATAAGAGAAAACCTCCAACGTTAAGTCATATCGGACAATGAATGAAATGATACTCAAATGAGTACAGGGTACATAGAGCTTAGAGTTACCAGACATTCATCTTTCAGGATAAGAGAAAACCTCCAACGTTAAGTCATATCGGACAATGAATGAAATGATACTCAAATGAGTACAGGGTACATAGAGCTTAGGGTTACCAGACATTCATCTTTCAGGATAAGAGAAAACCTCCAACGTTAAGTCATATCGGACGATGAATGAAATGATGTTCAAATGAGTACAGGGTACATAGAGCTTACAGTTACCAGACATTCATCTTTCAGGATAAGAGAAAACCTACAACGTTAAGTCATATCGGACGATGAATGAAATGATGTTCAAATGAGTACAGGGTACATAGAGCTTAGAGTTACCAGACATTCATCTTCCAGGATAAGAGAAAACCTACAACGTTAAGTCATATCGGACGATGAATGAAATGATACTCAAATGAGTACAGGGTACATAGAGCTTAGAGTTACCAGACATTCATCTTCCAGGATAAGAGAAAACCTACAACGTTAAGTCATATCGGACGATGAATGAAATGATACTCAAATGAGTACAGGGTACATAGATCTTAAGAGCCACCAGACATTCATCTTTCAGCATAAGAGAAAACCTCCAACGTTAAGTCATGTCGGACGATGAATGAAATGATACTCAAATGAGTACAGGGTACATAGAGCTTAGACTTACCAGACATTCATCTTTCAGGATAAGAGAAAACCTCCAACGTTAAGTCATATCGGACGATGAATGAAATGATACTCAAATGAGTACAGGGTACATAGAGCTTAGAGTTACCAGACATTCATCTTTCAGGATAAGAGAAAACCTCCAACGTTAAGTCATATCGGACAATGAATGAAATGATACTCAAATGAGTACAGGGTACATAGAGCTTAGAGTTACCAGACATTCATCTTTCAGGATAAGAGAAAACCTCCAACGTTAAGTCATATCGGACAATGAATGAAATGATACTCAAATGAGTACAGGGTACAGAGAGCTTAGAGTTACCAGACATTCATCTTTCAGGATAACAGAAAACCTCCAACGTTAAGTCATATCGGACGATGAATGAAATGTTCAAATAAGTACAGGGTACATAGAGCTTAGGGTTACCAGACATTCATCTTTCAGGATAAGAGAAAACCTCCAACGTTAAGTCATATCGGACGATGAATGAAATGTTCAAATAAGTACAGGGTACATAGAGCTTAGAGTTACCAGACATTCATCTTTCAGGATAAGAGAAAACCTCCAACGTTAAGTCATATCGGACAATGAATGAAATGATACTCAAATGAGTACAGGGTACATAGAGCTTAGAGTTACCAGACATTCATCTTTCAGGATAAGAGAAAACCTCCAACGTTAAGTCATATCGGACAATGAATGAAATGATACTCAAATGAGTACAGGGTACATAGAGCTTAGAGTTACCAGACATTCATCTTTCAGGATAAGAGAAAACCTCCAACGTTAAGTCATATCGGACAATGAATGAAATGATACTCAAATGAGTACAGGGTACATAGAGCTTAGAGTTACCAGACATTCATCTTTCAGGATAAGAGAAAACCTCCAACGTTAAGTCATATCGGACGATGAATGAAATGATACCCAAATAAGTACAGGGTACATAGAGCTTAGGGCTACCAGACATTCATCTTTCAGGATAAGAGAAAACCTCCAACGTTAAGTCATATCGGACAATGAATGAAATGATACTCAAATGAGTACAGGGTACATAGAGCTTAGAGTTACCAGACATTCATCTTTCAGGATAAGAGAAAACCTCCAACGTTAAGTCATATCGGACAATGAATGAAATGATACTCAAATGAGTACAGGGTACATAGAGCTTAGAGTTACCAGACATTCATCTTTCAGGATAAGAGAAAACCTCCAACGTTAAGTCATATCGGACAATGAATGAAATGATACTCAAATGAGTACAGGGTACATAGAGCTTAGGGTTACCAGACATTCATCTTTCAGGATAAGAGAAAACCTCCAACGTTAAGTCATATCGGACGATCAATGAAATGATGTTCAAATGAGTACAGGGTACATAGAGCTTACAGTTACCAGACATTCATCTTTGAGGATAAGAGAAAACCTACAACGTTAAGTCATATCGGACGATGAATGAAATGATGTTCAAATGAGTACAGGGTACATAGAGCTTAGAGTTACCAGACATTCATCTTCCAGGATAAGAGAAAACCTACAACGTTAAGTCATATCGGACGATGAATGAAATGATACTCAAATGAGTACAGGGTACATAGAGCTTAGAGTTACCAGACATTCATCTTCCAGGATAAGAGAAAACCTACAACGTTAAGTCATATCGGACGATGAATAAAATGATACTCAAATGAGTACAGGGTACATAGAGCTTAGAGTTACCAGACATTCATCTTACAGGATAAGAGAAAACCTCCAACGTTAAGTCATATCGGACAATGAATGAAATGATACTAAAATGAGTACAGGGTACATAGAGCTTAGAGTTACCAAACATTCATCTTTCAGGATAAGAGAAAACCTCCAACGTTAAGTCATATCGGACGATGAATGAAATGATACCCAAATAAGTACAGGGACATAGAGCTTAGAGCTACCAGACATTCATCTTTCGGGATAAGAGAAAACCTCCAACGTTAACTCATATCGGACGATGGATGAAATGATGTTCAAATGAGTACAGGGTACATAGAGCTTAGTTATCAGACATTCATCTTTCAGGATAAGAGAAAGCCTCCAACGTTAAGTCATATCGGACGATGAATGAACTATATTCAAATAAGTACAGGGTACATAGAGCTTAGAGTTACCAGACATTCATGTTTCAGGATAAGAGAAAACCTCCAACGTTAAATCATATCGGACGATGACTGAAATTATGTTCAAATGAGTACAGGGTACATTGAGCCTAGAGTTACCAGACATTCATCTTTCAGGATATGAGAAAACCTCCAAAGTTAATTCATATCGGACGATGAGTGAAATTATGTTCAAATGAGTACAGGGTACATAGAGCTTAGTTATCAGACATTCATCTTTCAGGATAAGAGATAACCTCCAACGTTAAGTCATATCGGACGATGAATGAAATGATGTTCAAATGAGTACAGGGTACATAGAGCTTAGAGTTACCAGACATTCATCTTTCAGGATAAGAGAAAACCTCCAACGTTAAGTCATATCGGACGATGAATGAAATGATGTTCAACTGAGTACAGGGTACATAGAGCTTAGAGTTACCAGACATTCATCTTACAGGATAAGAGAAAACCTCCAACGTTAAGTCATATCGGACAATGAATGAAATGATACTCAAATAAGTACAGGGTACATAGAGCTTAGAGTTACCAGACATTCATCTTTCAGGATAAGAGAAAACATCCAACGTTAAGTCATATCGGACAATGAATGAAATGATACTCAAATGAGTACAGGGTACATAGAGCTTAGAGTTACCAGACATTCATCTTTCAGGATAAGAGAAAACCTCCAACGTTAAGTCATATCGGACGATGAATGAAATGATACTCAAATAAGTACAGGGTACATAGAGCTTAGAGTTACCAGACATTCATCTTACAGGATAAGAGAAAACCTCCAACGTTAAGTCATATCGGACGATGAATGAAATGATGTTCAAATAAGTACAGGGTACATAGAGCTTAGAGTTACCAGACATTCATCTTTCAGGATAAGAGAAACCCTCCAACGTTAAGTCATATCGGACAATGAATGACATTATACTCAAATGAGTACAGGGTACGTAGAGCTTAGGATTACTAGACATTCATCTTTCAGGATAAGAGAAAACCTCCAACGTTAAGTCATATCGGACGATGAATGAAATTATGTTCAAATGAGTACATGGTACATAGAGCTTAGAGTTACCAGACATTCATCTTTCAGGATAAGAGAAAACCTCCAACGTTAAGTCAGATCGGACGATGAGTGAAATTATGTTCAAATGAGTACACGGTACATAGAGCTTACAGTTACCAGACATTCATCTTTCAGGATAAGAGAAAACCTCCAACGTTAAGTCAAATCGGACGATTAATGTTGTGTGTGTGTGTGCGTGTGTGTAGTGTTTAACGCCCGCTTTTAATACACACGGCACCGCAGGCGGTGACACTGATGATACATATGATGAAGATGGAGTACTGGTGGAATGAGATGGCGGAGAAAAACCGGAGGTCCTAGAGAAAACACGCCCCAGCTCCATGCTCTCCACCACAAATCTCACTTTGCGGTCGCCTGGGATCGAAACCGGGCCGCCCTGATTAGAACCAAGCTATCCAACCACTGAGCCACGGGGGCCGCCGGACCATGAATGAAATGATGTTCAAATGAATACAGCATACATAGAGTTTAGATTTACCCGACATTCATCTTTCGGGATAAGAGAAAACCTCCGTTAACTCATATCGGACGATGGATGAAATGATGTTCAAATGAGTACAGGGTACATAGAGCTTAGTTATCAGACATTCATCTTTCAGGATAAGAGAAAACCTCCAACGCTAAGTCATATCGGACGATGGATGAAATGATGTTCAAATGAGTACAGGGTACACAGAGCTTAGACTTACCAGACATTCATTTTTCAGGATAAGAGAAAACCTCCAACGTTAAGTCATATCGGACGATGAATGAAATGATACCCAAATAAGTACAGGGACATAGAGCTTAGAGCTACCAGACATTCATCTTTCGGGATAAGAGAAAACCTCCAACGTTAACTCATATCGGACGATGGATGAAATGATGTTCAAATGAGTACAGGGTACATAGAGCTTAGTTATCAGACATTCATCTTTCAGGATAAGAGAAAGCCTCCAACGTTAAGTCATATCGGACGATGAATGAACTATATTCAAATAAGTACAGGGTACATAGAGCTTAGAGTTACCAGACATTCATGTTTCAGGATAAGAGAAAACCTCCAACGTTAAATCATATCGGACGATGACTGAAATTATGTTCAAATGAGTACAGGGTACATTGAGCCTAGAGTTACCAGACATTCATCTTTCAGGATATGAGAAAACCTCCAAAGTTAATTCATATCGGACGATGAGTGAAATTATGTTCAAATGAGTACAGGGTACATAGAGCTTAGTTATCAGACATTCATCTTTCAGGATAAGAGATAACCTCCAACGTTAAGTCATATCGGACGATGAATGAAATGATGTTCAAATGAGTACAGGGTACATAGAGCTTAGAGTTACCAGACATTCATCTTTCAGGATAAGAGAAAACCTCCAACGTTAAGTCATATCGGACGATGAATGAAATGATGTTCAACTGAGTACAGGGTACATAGAGCTTAGAGTTACCAGACATTCATCTTACAGGATAAGAGAAAACCTCCAACGTTAAGTCATATCGGACAATGAATGAAATGATACTCAAATAAGTACAGGGTACATAGAGCTTAGAGTTACCAGACATTCATCTTTCAGGATAAGAGAAAACATCCAACGTTAAGTCATATCGGACAATGAATGAAATGATACTCAAATGAGTACAGGGTACATAGAGCTTAGAGTTACCAGACATTCATCTTTCAGGATAAGAGAAAACCTCCAACGTTAAGTCATATCGGACGATGAATGAAATGATACTCAAATAAGTACAGGGTACATAGAGCTTAGAGTTACCAGACATTCATCTTACAGGATAAGAGAAAACCTCCAACGTTAAGTCATATCGGACGATGAATGAAATGATGTTCAAATAAGTACAGGGTACATAGAGCTTAGAGTTACCAGACATTCATCTTTCAGGATAAGAGAAAACCTCCAACGTTAAGTCATATCGGACAATGAATGACATTATACTCAAATGAGTACAGGGTACGTAGAGCTTAGGATTACTAGACATTCATCTTTCAGGATAAGAGAAAACCTCCAACGTTAAGTCATATCGGACGATGAATGAAATTATGTTCAAATGAGTACATGGTACATAGAGCTTAGAGTTACCAGACATTCATCTTTCAGGATAAGAGAAAACCTCCAACGTTAAGTCAGATCGGACGATGAGTGAAATTATGTTCAAATGAGTACACGGTACATAGAGCTTACAGTTACCAGACATTCATCTTTCAGGATAAGAGAAAACCTCCAACGTTAAGTCAAATCGGACGATTAATGTTGTGTGTGTGTGTGCGTGTGTGTAGTGTTTAACGCCCGCTTTTAATACACACGGCACCGCAGGCGGTGACACTGATGATACATATGATGAAGATGGAGTACTGGTGGAATGAGATGGCGGGGGAAACCGGAGGTCCTAGATAAAACACGCCCCAGCTCCATGCTCTCCACCACAAATCTCACTTTGCGGTCGCCTGGGATCGAAACCGGGCCGCCCTGATTAGAACCAAGCTATCCAACCACTGAGCCACGGGGGCCGCCGGACCATGAATGAAATGATGTTCAAATGAATACAGCATACATAGAGTTTAGATTTACCCGACATTCATCTTTCGGGATAAGAGAAAACCTCCGTTAACTCATATCGGACGATGGATGAAATGATGTTCAAATGAGTACAGGGTACATAGAGCTTAGTTATCAGACATTCATCTTTCAGGATAAGAGAAAACCTCCAACGCTAAGTCATATCGGACGATGGATGAAATGATGTTCAAATGAGTACAGGGTACACAGAGCTTAGACTTACCAGACATTCATTTTTCAGGATAAGAGAAAACCTCCAACGTTAAATCATATCGGACGATGAATGAAATGATGTTCAAATGAGTATAGGGTACATAGAGCTTAGACTTACCAGACATTCATGTTTCAGGATAAGAGAAAACCTCCAACGTTAAATCATATCGGACGATGGCTGAAATTATGTTCAAATGAGTACAGGGTACATTGAGCCAAGAGCTACCAGACATTCATCTTTCACGATATGAAAAACCTCCAACGATAAGTCATATCGGACGATGAATGAAATTATGTTCAAATGAGTACAGGGTTCATAGAGCTTAGTTATCAGACATTCATCTTTCAGGATAAGAGAAAACCTCCAAAGTTAAGTCATATCGGACGATGAATGAACTTATGTTCAAATAATTACAGGATACATAGAGCTTAGAGTTACCAGACATTCATCTTTCAGGATAAGAGAAAACCTCCAACGTTAAGTCATATCGGGCGATGAATGGAATGATGTTCAAATGAGTACAGGGTACATAGAGCTTAGACTTACCAGACATTCATCTTTCAGCATAAGAGAAAACCTCCAACGTTAAGTCATGTCGGACGATGAATGAAATGATACTCAAATGAGTACAGGGTACATAGAGCTTAGTTATCAGACATTCATCTTTCAGGATAAGAGAAAACCTCCAACGTTAAGTCATATCGGACGATGAATGAAATGATACTCAAATGAGTACAGGGTACATAGAGCTTAGAGTTACCAGACATTCATCTTTCAGGATAAGAGAAAACCTCCAACGTTAAGTCATATCGGACAATGAATGAAATGATACTCAAATGAGTACAGGGTACATAGAGCTTAGAGTTACCAGACATTCATCTTTCAGGATAAGAGAAAACCTCCAACGTTAAGTCATATCGGACAATGAATGAAATGATACTCAAATGAGTACAGGGTACAGAGAGCTTAGAGTTACCAGACATTCATCTTTCAGGATAAGAGAAAACCTCCAACGTTAAGTCATATCGGACGATGAATGAAATGTTCAAATAAGTACAGGGTACATAGAGCTTAGGGTTACCAGACATTCATCTTTCAGGATAAGAGAAAACCTCCAACGTTAAGTCATATCGGACGATGAATGAAATGTTCAAATAAGTACAGGGTACATAGAGCTTAGAGTTACCAGACATTCATCTTTCAGGATAAGAGAAAACCTCCAACGTTAAGTCATATCGGACGATGAATGAAATGACATTCAAATAAGTACAGGGTACATAGAGCTTAGAGTTACCAGACATTCATCTTTCAGGATAAGAGAAAACCTCCAACGTTAAGTCATATCGGACAATGAATGAAATGATACTCAAATGAGTACAGGGTACATAGAGCTTAGAGTTACCAGACATTCATCTTTCAGGATAAGAGAAAACCTCCAACGTTAAGTCATATCGGACAATGAATGAAATGATACTCAAATGAGTACAGGGTACATAGAGCTTAGAGTTACCAGACATTCATCTTTCAGGATAAGAGAAAACCTCCAACGTTAAGTCATATCGGACGATGAATGAAATGATACCCAAATAAGTACAGGGTACATAGAGCTTAGGGTTACCAGACATTCATCTTTCAGGATAAGAGAAAACCTCCAACGTTAAGTCATATCGGACAATGAATGAAATGATACTCAAATGAGTACAGGGTACATAGAGCTTAGAGTTACCAGACATTCATCTTTCAGGATAAGAGAAAACCTCCAACGTTAAGTCATATCGGACAATGAATGAAATGATACTCAAATGAGTACAGGGTACATAGAGCTTAGAGTTACCAGACATTCATCTTTCAGGATAAGAGAAAACCTCCAACGTTAAGTCATATCGGACAATGAATGAAATGATACTCAAATGAGTACAGGGTACATAGAGCTTAGGGTTACCAGACATTCATCTTTCAGGATAAGAGAAAACCTCCAACGTTAAGTCATATCGGACGATGAATGAAATGATGTTCAAATGAGTACAGGGTACATAGAGCTTACAGTTACCAGACATTCATCTTTCAGGATAAGAGAAAACCTACAACGTTAAGTCATATCGGACGATGAATGAAATGATGTTCAAATGAGTACAGGGTACATAGAGCTTAGAGTTACCAGACATTCATCTTCCAGGATAAGAGAAAACCTACAACGTTAAGTCATATCGGACGATGAATGAAATGATACTCAAATAAGTACAGGGTACATAGAGCTTAGAGTTACCAGACATTCATCTTCCAGGATAAGAGAAAACCTACAACGTTAAGTCATATCGGACGATGAATGAAATGATACTCAAATGAGTACAGGGTACATAGATCTTAAGAGCCACCAGACATTCATCTTTCAGCATAAGAGAAAACCTCCAACGTTAAGTCATGTCGGACGATGAATGAAATGATACTCAAATGAGTACAGGGTACATAGAGCTTAGACTTACCAGACATTCATCTTTCAGGATAAGAGAAAACCTCCAACGTTAAGTCATATCGGACGATGAATGAAATGATACTCAAATGAGTACAGGGTACATAGAGCTTAGAGTTACCAGACATTCATCTTTCAGGATAAGAGAAAACCTACAACGTTAAGTCATATCGGACGATGAATGAAATGATACTCAAATGAGTACAGGGTACATAGAGCTTAGAGTTACCAGACATTCATCTTCCAGGATAAGAGAAAACCTACAACGTTAAGTCATATCGGACGATGAATGAAATGATACTCAAATGAGTACAGGGTACATAGAGCTTACAGTTACCAGACATTCATCTTTGAGGATAAGAGAAAACCTACAACGTTAAGTCATATCGGACGATGAATGAAATGATGTTCAAATGAGTACAGGGTACATAGAGCTTAGAGTTACCAGACATTCATCTTCCAGGATAAGAGAAAACCTACAACGTTAAGTCATATCGGACGATGAATGAAATGATACTCAAATGAGTACAGGGTACATAGAGCTTAGAGTTACCAGACATTCATCTTCCAGGATAAGAGAAAACCTACAACGTTAAGTCATATCGGACGATGAATGAAATGATACTCAAATGAGTACAGGGTACATAGAGCTTAGAGTTACCAGACATTCATCTTACAGGATAAGAGAAAACCTCCAACGTTAAGTCATATCGGACAATGAATGAAATGATACTCAAATGAGTACAGGGTACATAGAGCTTAGAGTTACCAAACATTCATCTTTCAGGATAAGAGAAAACCTCCAACGTTAAGTCATATCGGACGATGAATGAAATGATACCCAAATAAGTACAGGGACATAGAGCTTAGAGCTACCAGACATTCATCTTTCGGGATAAGAGAAAACCTCCAACGTTAACTCATATCGGACGATGGATGAAATGATGTTCAAATGAGTACAGGGTACATAGAGCTTAGTTATCAGACATTCATCTTTCTGGATAAGAGAAAGCCTCCAACGTTAAGTCATATCGGACGATGAATGAACTATATTCAAATAAGTACAGGGTACATAGAGCTTAGAGTTACCAGACATTCATGTTTCAGGATAAGAGAAAACCTCCAACGTTAAATCATATCGGACGATGACTGAAATTATGTTCAAATGAGTACAGGGTACATTGAGCCTAGAGTTACCAGACATTCATCTTTCAGGATATGAGAAAACCTCCAAAGTTAATTCATATCGGACGATGAGTGAAATTATGTTCAAATGAGTACAGGGTACATAGAGCTTAGTTATCAGACATTCATCTTTCAGGATAAGAGATAACCTCCAACGTTAAGTCATATCGGACGATGAATGAAATGATGTTCAAATGAGTACAGGGTACATAGAGCTTAGAGTTACCAGACATTCATCTTTCAGGATAAGAGAAAACCTCCAACGTTAAGTCATATCGGACGATGAATGAAATGATGTTCAACTGAGTACAGGGTACATAGAGCTTAGAGTTACCAGACATTCATCTTACAGGATAAGAGAAAACCTCCAACGTTAAGTCATATCGGACAATGAATGAAATGATACTCAAATAAGTACAGGGTACATAGAGCTTAGAGTTACCAGACATTCATCTTTCAGGATAAGAGAAAACCTCCAACGTTAAGTCATATCGGACAATGAATGAAATGATACTCAAATGAGTACAGGGTACATAGAGCTTAGAGTTACCAGACATTCATCTTTCAGGATAAGAGAAAACCTCCAACGTTAAGTCATATCGGACGATGAATGAAATGATACTCAAATAAGTACAGGGTACATAGAGCTTAGAGTTACCAGACATTCATCTTACAGGATAAGAGAAAACCTCCAACGTTAAGTCATATCGGACGATGAATGAAATGATGTTCAAATAAGTACAGGGTACATAGAGCTTAGAGTTACCAGACATTCATCTTTCAGGATAAGAGAAAACCTCCAACGTTAAGTCATATCGGACAATGAATGACATTATACTCAAATGAGTACAGGGTACGTAGAGCTTAGGATTACTAGACATTCATCTTTCAGGATAAGAGAAAACCTCCAACGTTAAGTCATATCGGACGATGAATGAAATTATGTTCAAATGAGTACATGGTACATAGAGCTTAGAGTTACCAGACATTCATCTTTCAGGATAAGAGAAAACCTCCAACGTTAAGTCAGATCGGACGATGAGTGAAATTATGTTCAAATGAGTACACGGTACATAGAGCTTACAGTTACCAGACATTCATCTTTCAGGATAAGAGAAAACCTCCAACGTTAAGTCAAATCGGACGATTAATGTTGTGTGTGTGTGTGCGTGTGTGTAGTGTTTAACGCCCGCTTTTAATACATACGGCACCGCAGGCGGTGACACTGATGATACATATGATGAAGATGGAGTACTGGTGGAATGAGATGGCGGGGGAAACCGGAGGTCCTAGAGAAAACACGCCCCAGCTCCATGCTCTCCACCACAAATCTCACTTTGCGGTCGCCTGGGATCGAAACCGGGCCGCCCTGATTAGAACCAAGCTATCCAACCACTGAGCCACGGGGGCCGCCGGACCATGAATGAAATGATGTTCAAATGAATACAGCATACATAGAGTTTAGATTTACCCGACATTCATCTTTCGGGATAAGAGAAAACCTCCGTTAACTCATATCGGACGATGGATGAAATGATGTTCAAATGAGTACAGGGTACATGGAGCTTAGTTATCAGACATTCATCTTTCAGGATAAGAGAAAACCTCCAACGCTAAGTCATATCGGACGATGGATGAAATGATGTTCAAATGAGTACAGGGTACACAGAGCTTAGACTTACCAGACATTCATTTTTCAGGATAAGAGAAAACCTCCAACGTTAAATCATATCGGACGATGAATGAAATGATGTTTAAATGAGTATAGGGTACATAGAGCTTAGACTTACCAGACATTCATGTTTCAGGATAAGAGAAAATCTCCAACGTTAAATCATATCGGACGATGGCTGAAATTATGTTCAAATGAGTACAGGGTACATTGAGCCAAGAGCTACCAGACATTCATCTTTCACGATATGAAAAACCTCCAACGATAAGTCATATCGGACGATGAATGAAATTATGTTCAAATGAGTACAGGGTTCATAGAGCTTAGTTATCAGACATTCATCTTTCAGGATAAGAGAAAACCTCCAAAGTTAAGTCATATCGGACGATGAATGAACTTATGTTCAAATAATTACAGGATACATAGAGCTTAGAGTTACCAGACATTCATCTTTCAGGATAAGAGAAAACCTCCAACGTTAAGTCATATCGGACGATGAATGAACTTATGTTCAAATAAGTACAGGAAACATAGAGCTTAGAGTTACCAGACATTCATGTTTCAGGATAAGAGAAAACCCTCCAACGTTAAATCATATCGGACGATGACTGAAATTATGTTTAAATGAGTACAGGGTACAGTGAGCCTAGAGTTACCAGACATCCATCTTTCACGATATGAAAAACCTCCAACGTTAATTCATATCGGACGATGAATGAAATGATACTCAAGTGAGTACAGGGTACATAGAGCTTAGAGATACCAGACATTCATCTTTCAGGATAAGAGAAAACCTCCAACGTTAAGTCATATCGGACGATGAATGAAATGATGTTCAAATGAGAACAGGGTACATAGAGCTTAGAGTTACCAGACATTCATCTTTCAGGATAAGAGAAAACCTCCAACGTTAAGTCATATCGGACGATGAATGAAATGATGTTCAAATGAGTACAGGGTACATAGAGCTTAGTTATCAGACATTCATCTTTCAGGGTAAGAGAAAACCCCCGTTATGTCATATCGGACGATGGATGAAATGATGTTCAAATGAGTACAGGGTACATAGAGCTTAGTTATCAGACATTCATCTTTCAGGATAAGAGAAAACCTCCAACGCTAAGTCATATCGGACGATGAATGAAATGATGTTCAAATGAGTACAGGGTACATAGAGCTTAGACTTACCAGACATTCATGTTTCAGGATAAGAGAAAACCTCCAACGTTAAATCATATCGGACGATGGCTGAAATTATGTTCAAATGAGTACAGGGTACATTGAGCCAAGAGCTACCAGACATTCATCTTTCACGATATGAAAAACCTCCAACGTTAAGTCATATCGGACGATGAATGAAATTATGTTCAAATGAGTACAGGGTTCATAGAGCTTAGTTATCAGCCATTCATCTTTCAGGATAAGAGAAAACCTCCAAAGTTAAGTCATATCGGACGATGAATGAAATAATATTCAAATGAGTACAGGGTACATAGAGCTTAGAGTTACCAGACATTCATCTTTCAGGATAAGAGAAAACCTCTAACGTTAAGTCATATCGGACGATGAATGAACTTATGTTCAAATAAGTACAGGAAACATAGAGCTTAGAGTTACCAGACATTCATGTTTCAGGATAAGAGAAAACCCTCCAACGTTAAATCATATCGGACGATGACTGAAATTATGTTCAAATGAGTACAGGGTACACTGAGCCTAGAGTTACCAGACATCCATCTTTCACGATATGAAAAGCCTCCAACGTTAATTCATATCGGACGATGAATGAAATGATGTTCAAATGAGTACACGGTACATAGAGCTTAGAGATACCAGACATTCATCTTTCAGGATAAGAGAAAACCTCCAACGTTAAGTCATATCGGACGATGAATGAAATGATGTTCAAATGAGAACAGGGTACATAGAGCTTAGATTTACCAGACATTCATCTTTCAGGATAAGAGAAAACCTCCAACGTTAAGTCATATCGGACGATGAATGAAATGATGTTCAAATGAGAACAGGGTACATAGAGCTTAGAGTTACCAGACATTCATCTTTCAGGATAAGAGAAAACCTCCAACGTTAAGTCATATCGGACGATGAATGAAATTATGTTCAAATGAGTACACAATTCATAGAGCTTATAGTTATCAGACATCAATCTTTCAGGATAAGAGAAAACCTCCAACGTTAAGTCATATCGGACGATGAATGAAATTATGTTCAAATGAGTACACAATTCATAGAGCTTAGAGTTACCAGACATTCATCTTTCAGGATAAGAGAAAACCTCCAACGTTAAGTCATATCGGACGATGAATGAAATGATGTTCAAATGAGAACAGGGTACATAGAGCTTAGAGTTACCAGACATTCATCTTTCAGGATAAGAGAAAACCTCCAACGTTAAGTCATATCGGACGATGAATGAAATGATGTTCAAATGAGAACAGGGTACATAGAGCTTAGAGTTACCAGACATTCATCTTTCAGGATAAGAGAAAACCTCCAACGTTAAGTCATATCGGACGATGAATGAACTTATGTTCAAATGAGTACAGGGTACATAGAGCTTAGTTATCAGACATTCATCTTTCAGGGTAAGAGAAAACCCCCGTTATGTCATATCGGACGATGGATGAAATGATGTTCAAATGAGTACAGGGTACATAGAGCTTAGTTATCAGACATTCATCTTTCAGGATAAGAGAAAACCTCCAACGTTAAGTCATATCGGACGATGAATGAACTTATGTTCAAATCAGTACAAGGTACATAGAGCTTAGTGTTACCAGACATTCATCTTTCAGGATAAGAGAAAACCTCCAACGTTAAGTCAAATCGGACGATTAATGTTGTGTGTGTGCGTGTGTGTGTTTAGTGTTTAACGCCCGCTTTTACTACATATGGCGCTGCAAGCGGTGACACTGATGATACATATGATGAAGATGGAGTACCGGTGGAATGAGATGGCGGGGGAAACCGGAGGTCCTAGAGAAAACACGCCCCAGCTCCAAGCTGTACACCACAAATCTCACTTTGCGGTCGCCTGGGATCGAAACCGGGCCGCCCTGATTAGAACCAAGCTATCTAACCACTGAGCCACGGGGGCCGCCGGACCATGAATGAAATGATGTTCAAATGAGTACAGGATACATAGAGCTTAGAGTTACCCGACATTCATCTTTCGGGATAAGAGAAAACCTCCGTTAACTCATATCGGACGATGGATGAAATGACGTTCAAATGAGTACAGGGTACATAGAGCTTAGTTATCAGCCATTCATCTTTCAGGATAAGAGAAAACCTCCAACGTTAAGTCATATCGGACGATGAATGAAATGACGTTCAAATGAGTTCAGGGTACATAGAGCTTAGTTATCAGACATTCATCTTTAAGGATAAGAGAAAACCTCCAAAGTTAAGTCATATCGGACGATGAATGAAATGACGTTCAAATGATACAGGGTACATAGAGCTTAGTTATCAGACATTCATCTTTCAGGATAAGAGAAAACCTCCAACGTTAAGTCATATCGGACGATGAATGAAATGACGTTCAAATGAGTACACGGTACATAGAGCTTAGTTATCAGACATTCATCTTTCAGGATAAGAGAAAACCTCCAAAGTTAAGTCATATCGGACGATGAATGAAATGATGTCCAAATGAGTACACGATACATAGAGCTTAGAGATACCAGACATTCATCTTTCAGGAAATGACAAAACCTCCAACGTTAATCCATATCGGTCGATGAATGAAATTATGTTCAAATGAGTACACGGTACTTGGAGCTTAGAGATACCAGACATTCATCTTTCACGATATGAAAAACCTCCAACGTTAATTCATATCGGACGATGAATGAATTTATGTTCAAATGAGTACAGGGTACATAGAGCTTAGAGATACCAGACATTCATCTTTCAGGATAAGAGAAAACCTCCAACGTTAATCCATATCGGACGATGAATGAAATTATGTTCAAATGAGTACACGGTACTTGGAGCTTAGAGATACCAGACATTCATCTTTCACGATATGAAAAACCTCCAACGTTAATTCATATCGGACGATGAATGAAATTATGTTCAAATGAGTACAGGGTACATAGAGCTTAGTTATCAGACATTCATCTTTCAGGATAAGAGAAAACCTCCAAAGTTAAGTCATAACGGACGATGAATGAACTTATGTTCAAATAATTACAGGATACATAGAGCTTAGAGTTACAGGACATTCATCTTTCAGGATAAGAGAAAACCTCCAACGTTAAGTCATATCGGACGATGAATGAAATAATATTCAAATGAGTACAGGGTACATAGAGCTTAGAGTTACCAGAGATTCATCTTTCAGGATAAGAGAAAACCTCCAACGTTAAGTCATATCGGACGATGAATGAACTTATGTTCAAATAAGTACAGGGTACATAGAGCTTAGAGTTACCAGACATTCATGTTTCAGGATAAGAGAAAACCTCCAACGTTAAATCATATCAGACGATGGCTGAAATTATGTTCAAATGAGTACAGGGTACATTGAGCCTAGAGTTACCAGACATTCATCTTTCACGATATGAAAAACCTCCAACGTTAATTCATATCGGACGATGAATGAAATGATGTTCAAGTGAGTACAGGGTACATAGAGCATAGAGATACGAGACATTCATCTTTCAGGATAAGAGAAAACCTCCAACGTTAAGTCATATCGGACGATGAATGAAATTATGTTCAAATGAGTACACAATTCATAGAGCTTATAGTTATCAGACATTTATCTTTCAGGATAAGAGAAAACCTCCAACGTTAAGTCATATCGGACGATGAATGAAATGGTGTTCAAATGAGAACAGGGTACATAGAGCTTAGAGTTACCAGACATTCATCTTTCAGGATAAGAGAAAACCTCCAACGTTAAGTCATATCGGACGATGAATGAATTAATGTTCAAAATAAGTGCAGGGTACATAGAGCTTAGAGTTACTAGACATTTATCTTTCAGGATAAGAGAAAACCTCCAACGTTAAGTCATATCGGACGATGGATGAAATGATGTTCAAATGAGTACAGGGTACATAGAGCTTAGTTATCAGACATTCATCTTTCAGGATAAGAGAAAACCTCCAACGTTAAGTCATATCGGACGATGAATGAAATAATGTTCAAAATAAGTGCAGGGTACATAGAGCTTAGAGTTACTAGACATTTATCTTTCAGGATAAGAGAAAACCTCCAACGTTAAGTCATATCGGACGATGGATGAAATGATGTTCAAATGAGTACAGGGTACATAGAGCTTAGTTATCAGACATTTATCTTTCAGGATAAGAGAAAACCTCCAACGTTAAGTCATATCGATCGATGAACGAAATGATGTTCAAATGAGTACAGGGTACATAGAGCTTAGAGTTACCAGACACTCATCTTTCAGGATAAGAGAAAACCTCCAACGTTAAGTCATATCGATCGATGAACGAAATGATGTTCAAATGAGTACAAGGTACATAGAGCTTAGAGTTACCAGACATTCATCTTACAGGATAAGAGAAAACCTCCAACGTTAAGTCATATCGGACGATGAACGAAATGATGTTCAAATGAGTACAAGGTACATAGAGCTTAGAGTTACCAGACATTCATCTTTCAGGATGAGAGAAAGCCTCCAAAGTTAAGCTATATCGGAAGATGACTGAAATGATGTTCATGAGGTGGAGACTGCTATGTCACTAGCCCCATGGGCTGCTGTGGGTAAATTCCTTTTTTTCCCTCCACGTTAAACAAACAAAAATGGGGGTAAAAGAAATTGCATAAGCAGATAAAAGATAGCGCGAAATAAAAGTCTGCCGAAACAATCAAACTGAGATAAATGGAAATTTCTGGTGACGTCTTGGTTGATGGAGATTATTCGGTTTCCAATGAGGTATTTAAGAAGGCGATGTCTCGCCAAGAGTCAGTCGCGAGAGTCGTAAGTAGTAAGCAGCTGAGAGCTGATATAAACAGATGTAACCAGCATCTTAGTTTCCCTCAGAGCATATCATCCGGTCATGTACCGCCGACACTTCTACCAGATGAGAAATGATAATTGAGATTAAATGGAGGGACAGGAAATTCGGAGGATGTAATTAACCCACCCAGCATTCGCCTAGCAACCCGGGAAAACCCCCGAAAAAAACATGGGTCAGGTAGGTCGGCCAAGGGAATCGAACCCGCGTCTCCTGAATTCCGGCCACAGACGAAACCGCCTGAGCCAACCCGCTCGGTCCGCCCTGCTTGGAGCTTAGGTACAATAGACAGGATTCGTGATAGGATCCCTTCCTTAGTAATCCTAATCCTAATTTTGTGTTTATCAGGAACGATAGAGTGTCATCTATGAGGTAAACATAAAAATCAAAACCAAATCCCCATTTGATAATAATAAAAATCAAGTAATGAATATCTTCTAACTAAAGAAATAAAAGATAAGAAAATTAAGGCCAAATAAAGTACACAAAGGAAATGTTTTATGACTTGTACTTCTATAAAGCTCATAAAAAGACCAGCAAGGAATCGTCAAAGTGGGTCACCCAATGCTAAATCAGGCGTTTGTTGAAAAATTGACCATTACAACTGAAAAAAGTTGATCTAAAAGAAGATTAGTACGTTTAAAAAATCAACTATTAAAACTTCATGTAAATCTAGGGAACTCAAGCACTACACGAACACACACACACACACACACACACACACACACACACACACACACACACACACACACACACACATCCGCACACATACACATACACACACAAACGCACACATACACAAGTTTTTCTTTTCTCTAGGAATATTAGGAAAAGAGCAGTTACATCAAAGCAAATAAGTTTATCGATGTTAGATAATACCATATTGCAGATCTTATTTACGAACTTAAACGAATATTTAATACTAAAACTCTCAAATTTATCAAAAGTGCTAAACATTGAGACGTTCTCTGACTCACGTATTACATTTGGTATTTAACCTAACTGTCGTGCCTCTGGCACTTTAGACAAGTGTTTTTATTTCTTTGGTATTGTTTACATGGAGTGCCTAAAACCATGCACTATTATTACCTTTAATGTTAAAACAAACATTACGGAGAGAATGCGATTTGTAGATGATTTTTATTTAACACATTGCTTCGAATGTGAATGACGCATTTTTGGAATAGAGTCAGAACTCATTTTACAAGTTGTTCTCGATTTATGATCTCATGTTATGACTTAATGATTTCAAGCAGTTAGTTATACAATACCGGTTTAATTATTTATGTCGAAAACATAAATATAAGTGGCAATAGCTTCTAAGCCATCAACTATTTTGCTCATAACGTCATTGTCGACTAATTATACTAATATTCGTTGCCATTTCCATAGAGTTAGAAACGCGTTCAATGATTTCGTGAAAATGATACAAGAAAAACGAACAAAATACTGTATATATGACATTTAGGAAGGAAGAGTGTTCCACTTACAAAAGTGAACAATTTAAAATGTTTTGACGTCACATTGCACAAGATCCGTTACATTATTTATCGAAATATCACTGCAATTAGAGTTAGGAATGTCGTAAAACAAATGAATGTAGAATTTATCGAAACTGCAACGAAGTTATTTACACCAGGAACATGAAGTATAATTTAAAATGTTTCGACGTCACATTGCACAAGATCCGTTACATTATTTATCGAAATATCACTGCAATTAGAGTTAGGAATGTCGTAAAACAAATGAATGTAGAATTTATCGAAACTGCAACGAAGTTATTTACACCAGGAACATGAAGTATAATTTAAAATGTTTCGGTGTCACATTGCACAATATCTGTTACATTATTTATCGAAATATCTCTGCAATTAGGGTTAGGAATGTTATAAAACAAATGAATGCAGATTTATCGAAACTACAATGAAGTTATTTACTCCAGTAATATAAGGTATAATTTAATTACAGAATTATTTTTCGTGGAACACGTTCCCCTATTCCTTAACGTACCTTTGATAACATTTCTTAACGAGCAACAAGCGTTAATGTACAAACGCAATAAATACCCCAAACAAACTTTCTATATTAACATCATTACTTACACTTGAATAGAGAAGCGTTTAAAATGATTTTGATGATTTACAGAAATACAGTGAGCTCGCCATTTGTCAACATTCAGACATTTTCGAACGCCCCGACCAAAACAAATGAATTGAACTTTAATTGCTCCAGCAGAATAAGCAACAAATACAAAGATTATACATACCTGGAAGGTTGTGGAAGATTCCACCCTGGAGGAGGACCTCCAAACAGTCTTTGACCATTCACCTGCAACACAGGATAGTCCGTGTTCTGCACAAATGCTGCTAATCTACGCATCCTTCTATTCTGTGGTACAAGTGCAGCAATGCTGATGCTCCTTTTTATATCCCGCGTTCTATTCTTTGGCATGTTCGGATACTATAACTTCTAATTTCCTTATATAACACTGATTATAAACATTTAAACAAACTCAAGACAGAAAGCCTGAAACCTCTGTCCTATCCAACGCTCGCTCTAAATTGAAAAGACGCTGCGGCCGTTCATCGTTGACGGTTGCATTTGTTTACAGCGCTGTGCTACACCTCGAACGCTATTGGCTGCCGCAACAATAGGAATGCCATGCCTCGCTAAACTACAACGTACTTAAATTACATTTTAAATCACATTCTATATTTAATTTAACTAGATTCCTCATAAAACGCACCTTTGTCTTTCTTCTAGACTTACTTAAAGTTGTCTGTTGCTTAAACTCTCACGCCCCCATCACAATATATTTATTTACAACGGTTGCACTCAAGTTTACTGACATTCTCCAACTTGCAGGGTTGTACATTTTAGAGCATTAATTCTCATAGTAATCTCCATCTGTATTTCTTAACTGTGTTTATATAAAAGTAATCTAACAAGACACACTGCTAGTAAAAGATTACAAAATCCTTCCCTTTATCAAACTTAATGTAATTATGCACAGCATTACATTTAGAAGCATTTAAAACGTGACACAAAAAAACCTTGTTCACCAACGAGATAAGACATTGTGCTGTTTAAATCCGTACGCAAATTCTTTGGCTCTCCCTCCAGCCTCCACATAAAACAACAGTCCTTCAAATTGCGACGAGATTTCACAAAGGAATTCTTCTCATCTCAACAAAAATTGCAATTCTAACGACATCACTGCAGGTTTTCCTTTACATAACACTAATTTAAATCACACCTATGTACTCACTTTCTAACCCAATGCTTTACTTGAAAAAAAAAAAAATAGATTTCTTTCAACACTAAGTCATCGGGCGTACAACAAAAAGATGTTCAAATGACTTCAGGATACATAGATCTTAAGAGCCACCAGACATTCATCTTTCAGGATAAGAGAAAACCTCCAACGTTAAGTAATATCGGACGATGAATGAAATGATGTTCAAATGAGTACAGGGTACATAGAGCTTAGAGCTACCAGACATTCATCTTTCAGGATAAGAGAAAACCTCCAACGTTAAGTCATATCGGACGATGAATGAAATGATGTTCAAATAAGTACAGGGTACATAGAGCTTAGAGCTACCAGACATTCATCTTTCAGGATAAGAGAAAACCTCCAACGTTAAGTCATATCGGACGATGAATGAAATGATGTTCAAATGAGTACAGGGTACATAGAGCTTAGAGCTACCAGACATTCATCTTTCAGGATAAGAGAAAACCTCCAACGTTAAGTCATATCGGACGATGAATGAAATGATGTTCAAATAAGTACAGGGTACATAGAGCTTAGAGTTACCAGACATTCATCTTTCAGGATAAGAGAAAACCTCCAACGTTAAGTCATATCGGACGATGAATGAAATGATGTTCAAATGAATACAGGGTACATAGAGCTTAGAGTTACCAGACATTCATCTTTCAGGATAAGAGAAAACCTCCAACGTTAAGTCATATCGGACGATGAATGAAATGATGTTCAAATAAGTACAGGGTACATAGAGCTTAGAGTTACCAGACATTCATCTTTCAGGATAAGAGAAAACCTCCAACGTTAAGTCATATCGGACGATGAGTGAAATGATGTTCAAATAAGTACAGGGTACATAGAGCTTAGAGTTACCAGACATTCATCTTTCAGGATATGAGAAAACCTCCAACGTTAAGTCATATCGGACGATGAATGCAATGATGTTCAAATGAGTACAGGGTACATAGAGCTTAGAGTTACCAGACATTCATCTTTAAGGATAATAGAAAACCTCCAACGTTAAGTCATATAGTACGATGTATGTTGTGTGTGTGTGTGTGTGTGTGTGTGTGTGTGTGTGTGTGTGTGTGTGTGTGTGTGTAGTGTTTAACGCCCGCTTTTACTACATACGGCACCGCAGGCGGTGACACTGATGATACATAAGATGAAGATGGAACACCGGTGGATGAGATGGCGGAGGAAACCGGAGGTCCCAGAGAAAACCCGCCCCAGCGTCGTGTTGTCCACCACCGATCTCACTTTGCGGTCGGCTGGGATCGAACCCGGGCCATCTAGGTGAGAGACAAGCGGTCTAACCACTGAGCTAGGGCGCAGCCGGACGATGAATGAAATGATGATCAAATGTGTACAGGGTACATAGAGCTTAGAGTTATCAGACTTTCATCTTTCAGGATAAGCGAAACCTCCAACGTTGTCATATCGGAAGATGAATGAAATGTTCAAAAGAGTACAGGGTACATAGAGCTTAGACTTACCAGACATTCATCTTTCAGGATAAGAGAAAACCTCCAACGTTAAGTCATATCGCACGATGAATGAAATGTTGTTCAAATGAGTACAGGGTACATAGAGCTTAGAGTTGCGGGACATACATCTTTCAGGATAATAGAAAACCTCCAACGTTAAGCCATATCAGACGATGAATGAAATGATGTTTAACTGAATGCAGGGTACCTCGAGGTTAGCGTTACCCGACATTCATCTTTCAGAATAAGAGAAAACCGCCAACGTTAATTCATGTCGGACGACGAATGAAATGAAGTTCAAATAAGTACAGGGTACTCATATCGGTCGATGAATGAAAGGATGTTCGAATGAGTACACGGTACATAGAGCTTGGAGTTACCACACATTCATTTTTCAGAATAAGAGAACACTTCAAACGTTAAGTCATATCGGACGATGAATGAAATGATGTTCAAATGAGGGCAGAGTACAGAGAGCTTGGAGTTACCACACATTCATTTTTCAGGATAAGAGAAAACCTCCAACGATAAGTCATATCGGACGATGAATGTTGTGTGTGTGCGTGCGTGTGTGTGTGTGTGGTGTTTAACGCCCGCTTCTACTACATACGGCACCGCAGGCGGTGACACTGATAATACATAAGATGAAGATGGAGCACCGTTGGAATGAGATGGGGGAGGAAACCGGAGGTCATGGAGAAAACCCGCCCCAGCGCCATGTTGTCCACCACATATCTCACTTTGCGGTCGCCTGGGATCGAACCCGGGCCGCCTTGATTAGAGCCAAGCGTACCAACCACTGAACCACGGGGCGCCCGGATGATGAGTGAAATTATGTACAAATAAGTACAGGGTACATAGAGCTTAGAGTTACCCGACATTCATCTTTCAGGATAAGAGAAAACTTCCAACGTTAAGTCATATCGGACGATGAATGAAATGATGTTCAAATGAGTACAGGGTACATAAGAGTTTAGAGGTACCAGACATTCATCTTCCAGGATAAGAGAAAACCTTCAACGTTGTCATATCGGACGATGAATGAAATGATGTTGAAATGTGTGCAGGGTACATAGAGTTTAGAGTTACCAGATATTCATCTTCCAGGCTAAGAAATAGGTTTTAATAAACAAGTCTGACTTGTATTTTATATTTACTAATTTTAGAAATTTTAAAGTATTAGTACGGGATGAGTTTTTTATGTACTTTTAATAGTTGAGTGTTTTTATTTTATCTTACTTTTTAACTTAGTTTGTGTAGGTTTTAGTTCTTAGAGTTTACTTCGGGCCCAAATGACCTTGTTGTCGACGGGCCCTAAAACACTACACTCTCACTCACTCACTCCAGGAGAAGAGAAAACCTCCAACGTTAAGTCATATCGGACGATGAATGAAATGATATACAAATGAGTACAGGGTGCATAGAGCTTACAGCTTACAGACATGCATCTTTCAGGATAAGAGAAAACCTTTAACGTTAAGTCTTATCGGACGATGAATGAAATGGTGTTCAAATGAGTACAAGGTACAAAAAAGCTTAGAGTTTTCAAATGAGTACAGGGTGCATAGAGCAATGTAGTTATTTACTCCAGGAATATGAGGTATAATTTTAGTACAGAATTGTTTTTCGTGGAACACGTTCTTGATGCCCCTCTCCTTTACGATATGAACAAATACGTGAAGTAGTGATTTTTGACAAAGTTAAACTGCTATCGTCTGGTAGGTTAGAACAACACGATCTAATAACATCACAAATGTTTACTGAATACGTAGAAATACTTTAACAAACAACAAATCAACTTTGTATATTGTATATAGTAACTGACTCTTCCGGGTAGGACCGCGTCTTTGATGTTCCTCTGGTCGACGTTTCGTCCGAACTATGTGGGGCTTCTTCAGGACCAGACCTCTTCACACTGTCTGGCAGACACTCATAAGCGCACGCGGATTGGGCACAGCATCAGCCAATAGTGGGCGGGCCGACCGCCAGAACCTCCAAGGGATAAATAAGCGCGCATCGCCTCCACCGGCACAACCCCTATTCGCAGACTACAGCGCGTCCAGAACAGGGCACTGCGCATGATCTACGATACCGGACGTAGATTCCCGTCCCACATCCTTCATACATACTCCGGGGTCCCGTACATCGTGGATGTGGTGCGGGAGAGATCCCGCACCATCTACGATAAGCTGGACTCCCATCCAAACATCCTGGTGAACACCCTTGGCCGTTACGACCACAGGGTTCCTCGCCGCCGACCGAGCTACCGGTTGCCCAAAGATGCTAGAACTGAACAGGGCTACATTCCCCTGACTTCAACCCCCAAGCTTGGTAAGTCCAATACCTAAACACCGTTCCTTTCCCTCTAGCCTGTTAAGCGGACGGTGCTCAGATGCCTCCCAGGCAGGCGGAAGAGCGCAGCCAGCACTGGGCGCATAACCCCCCACGGGGCAACAGTGCGCACAAGGCTAGATATACCACTGCCGAAGACAACCGCCTGAGACAAAAGATGACTCTTTTATACTGCCCAGTTAAAGTCGCAATAAGCGGCTAGTTGCTGGGCAGCAAACACTCCATCCAGGTAAACCTGGACGACTCGACTCTTCTGCTGGTCTGCCACCGGCACAGTTGCTACGGAGCTGTCAGAGAAGAAGTCCTGAAGAAGCCCCACATAGTTGGGACGAAACGTCGACCAGAGGAACATCAAAGACGCGGTCCTACCCGGAAGACCCAGTTACTATGGGCACCGGCCGCCGAAGCCTACGCACTGAGTTTGTATATTGTAGCAGGAATATATTATTTAAATTTGAACGATATGGTTATATATGTGCCCTTCCTTGCTCTAGAATTAGAAATCACATACGTCAGACTACGACCGTTACTATAAAACGATCACATTTTACTTATAGTTTAATAATTGAGCAAATAAACACTTGACAAGAAATATTTGAATATTTGCATGAATTATATGTTGTAGCCTCTCAAGTTAAGTATTTCAATAAATAAAACAAATGCATTAAATAGTACACAGAATTGTTATATTTATTTTATACACGTTCACTTAACGTTCCTTTGATAACATTTCTTTAGGAACAACAAGCGTTAATGTACAAACGCAATAAATACCCCAAACAAACTTTCTATATTAACATCATTACTTACACTTGAACAGAGAAGCGTTTAAAATGTTTTTGATGATTTACAGAAATACAGTGAGCTCGTCATTTGTCAACATTCAGACATTTTCGAACGCCCCGACCAAAACAAATGAATTGAGCTTTAATTGCTCCAACAGAATAAGCAACAAATACAAAGAATGTACATACCTGGAAGGTTGTGGAAGATTCCACCCTGGAGGAGGACCTCCAAACAGTCTTTGTCCATTCACCTGCGTCATGCGATAGCCCGTTTTCTTCATCAGTTCTAGTAAATTTGTCGTCTTTCCATCCTTCGGCACAAGTGGAGCAACGGCGACGTTGTTCCTCTTTCTATCGGATGTTCTACGCTTTATCATGTTATACGGCATAACAAAATCCAAATGCCACCTTCTCTGACTGCGACGATCCGCTGAGTGACCGTTAGATATGTTTAAAACGCAGTACCTACAACTCGAACTCTATTGGCTGCGGCAACAATTGCTGTGTCAAGTCTCTTTAAATTACTAAATATTTAACATATACTTTACAGTATTTTTGTATTTAATTTAATAAGATTCCTCATAAAATGCACTTCTGTCTTTATTCTAGAGTTATTTACTTGTGTTAAATAAAATTGTCTCTTGTATTTCGCTCACGCCACTCCACTTCCGCATTATATTTATTTACTACGTATGTATTGACTGATATTAATTACCATTAGAAGTAGTGAACAATTTTATTTTTCTCATATATATTAATTAAAAAAACATAATTTCATGTACCTAATGCCAGTTAACAGAAATAAATTCTCAATGTATTAACATCACATAATATCTTGACGAAGACAGGAACTACGTTTTGTGTTTACTTCCTCTACAATGTAAGTACATAATAGAGAAAGTATTGCATTGCGATCAGAATATATTTTTGAGGTCCCTTGAATAAAGAAATTACTCAAGGATTAGACACGAACATTTTCCAGGAACTCCAACATCCCAATGTAATCTTTACACGTAAATGTTGGTTTTCCATCAATTTTCTAATGATTTTGTTTAAAATGCCACAAGCCCCGACTTTTCATATCTACTTCTTTGTCCCTTATCATGGATATTCTCTCATATTACTCCGTACTTGTACTTTTTGTGAGGAACGTAAAAATATGTGATATCTCTAATTATGTTCGTATATTGTTTTCTTAGAGTTAACTATTTCCAAGATGGAAATTAATTGTTCTTTCACACTAGCCGTGTGTTGGACCCACTATGAAACGATGGAGCCAGACTGAAAAATTCAATGCGATAGCCGGGATTTGAACCACGGATGTTCCGGTCTCCGTCCAGCCGCTCTAAACCCTTGAGCTACTATGGCCAACATGCCAACATGACATTAAATTCTCCAACTGAGTCGTGTTTTTCCCGGTAAACCATTAGGAGTTCTCATTGTGAATTCAATGTCATGTTGGCATGTTGGCTATAGTAGCTCAATGGTTTAGAGCAGCTGGACGGAGACCGGAACATCCGTGGTTCAAATCCCGGCTATGGCATTGAATTTTTCAGTCTGGCTCTATCGTTTCATATTTCCAAGATATTTGTTATTCGTTTGAATTTCAAATGTTTGTACTTTTGTAAAATAGGAAGTCGTGGTTATGAAAAAGAATGGAGTCTCAAAGCCATCCCGTTAACACCAGCTCTTAAAATACACTTAGAGCTGTGTATGCCCTCAGCATCACACAGAAACAAAAATCGGGTTAAATGTAAAAACCTTTGTATTTCAGTCTTTCAACAATGCAACACAAAGTTTTGAATAAATCTCCTCCATCATAGACATCTTTTCACTTAGAAAATTTTGTTTCGAAAATTTTGATTTTCTCAAAAATGTCTCTAACCACTTTGATTAAAGTATCATATATTTTTTATGACAATTGAAATGTATGCTTAAGAGTTTTTTGTGAATGTCCTCGACAGTACAGACTTTACCAGGAAAGGGTAAATCCCACCCCCTCTGGCCCGGATACGGCCCCCCCTGACCGAGTCTGGAGACCGGAGAGCTAGTTCTACCAGGAGTATATCATCCTGCCATGCACCACCGAGACTTCTGCCGACACTTCTACCCTGAAAGAGTAAATGAGAGATGATGTGAAATGATAATAGATACGAAATGGAGGAACAGGAAATTAGGGGGATGTAATTAACCTACTCAGCATTCGACTGGCAACTCGGGAAAACCCCGAAAAAACCACTGGTCAGGTAGATCGGCCACTGGATCGAACTCGGACCTCCCGAATGCGGGCTACATGAGCCATCCCATTCGGATGTATCTTTATTGGTATCATATATTTGGCGGATGTGTTTCTGACATCAAAACAGTAAATAATGTATGTACATGGGTCTGAAAATCAATTATTTCAGAGTTAGCACACAAAGTAGAAAGTTACAAAACTTGCTCGAAGTGACTTATGTCACTCCTATACCTACCTGATTAGATTAGATTAGATTAGATTGATTTGCGTTCAGTAAGTTCACTTGTAGCCAGAAAAGGCTGTGAACATTGAAAATGTCCAGAGCTATAAAGTTTAATAGCATATATATGTACGAAAGTTAACATAAGACACATATAGTATACAGGCAATATGGAAAACAAAGCAGTGATAATTATATATGATACAAAATCAATCACTTTTTAAATCAGCTCTCACTTGGCTTATGCCAGTAAGTCTCAACCTTTTTGTAATGGATACCATTCTTGTTATTTCTTAAATACATATACATTAAAAATAATCTTTCAACATGCATCAACAATTTATTGGTAATGATTTGACATTGGAACAGTTACAGAGCTGCAGAAGCATTATCAGGATAATTTGTCATTCAGATAATCTTGTACAAAATAAAAAGATTTTAAGCAAAGGTACTCTCTAACAGCATTTTTAAAAGCACCGAAATTATCAGTTTTTTCTTTAAGAACATTAGGAAGTGCGCCAAATATTTTATAGTTTCATAATTCACACCTTTCTGGAAGCAAGAAAGTTTAGCACTGGGATAATGGATATTATACTTTTGTCTAGTGTTTACTCTGTGAATTACATTATTTGTTGCAAATAAGGCATGATTGCATACAAAGAATTTTAGGATTGAGAATATATACATTCAAGGTAGTGTTAATATCTTCAATCTTCTAAACAGATCTTTACAGGATCCTGATGCTGACATATTGAGAGAACATACACAAATGGATTAGACAAAATGTAAAACACACCAGGAATTTACAACAGAGTACGCCAGAGCATGGAACGCAGGCTTTCTGCTTGCATCAAAGCAAGACGAAGCCACTTCGAGCAATTTTTGTAACTTCCAATTTTGTGTAGTAGCTCTGAAATAATTGATTTTCAAACCTATGTACATATAAACTTTTTTACTTTTTTGATGTCAAAAATATTCCCCTAAATATATGACACCAATAACTCATCAAAGCATCATTCAATATTGCAAACATAACTAATCTGTCAACAAACACAGTGACGACACTATTCAAAGTAACAGTGGCAGCAGTCATAACATATGGAACAGAGTTCATATGGGAAAAGCTTAAAATCGGTGACCTAAAAAGAATAGAAAAGATTAAGACAATGTTCATGAAAAGGACCCTAGCAGTGGGAAAAGTAGCACCATCTCGACTGATGTATGAAATGTTGAAAGAGACATCAACAGGACCTTACCAGGAACTGATCAACAACATGGACCGAAAGAAGAAGGAGATAGACCTGGATTTGTGCAACACACCAGCCATGATGGATGACAGCTGGACCAGAGAATAGAGAAACCAGAGACATGTGACACCAAGACTTTCACTACACGGCTTTCACCATAAGATACGTATTATCAAGAACTTTCACGGACCGAATGTGGATTGTAAATGTGTGTTATGTAGTCAACAATGCAAAAAATATCATATGATAGAATGTAAAAAAAAAAAAAAAAAGAACAAAATCTAACACTCTAGCAAGGACTAAAATACTTCAAAGTATAAACTTGGAAGAAGCGTAGGGACAGTGAAGCACAAATTAGTACAAAAGTGAATCGAGAAGATATTGACACATTGCTTCACTCACATGTTTATTCACAGCACATGTTTCAAGAGCTCTTGCTCCTATCATCAAATCTTCAGATCCTTCACAAAATTTGAAAATTTAAGTATCAAAAACCCGTTTGAATTGTTAAATCTCCTGAAGGACACAAAGATCAACCCTACAGATGCTTTAGTTTCCTTTGACGTCATTTCTTTATATCCAAGTATACCTACCAATGAGCTTATTCCACTTCTCAAAAAATGGCTGAAATCAATACAAATAACATCTGAAGAAATAGAAGAACTTTCACAACTTACAGAAATTTGTATCAATCAAAATTTTTTCAGCTTTAATGGACAGATCTATAAACAAAAAACAGGCCTAGCTATGGGCAACCCATTGTCTCCCTTCTTGGCAGATTTATTTATGAGTGCTTTTGAAACACATATCACAAAAACTTTTCCAAATTATTTCAAAGTGTGGTATCGCTATGTTGACGACATTTTTGCAATAGTACCTAAAAAACTCATACAAGATGGTCTTAGACTTTTGAATATACAAAATCCAGCTATAAAATTTACATTGGAAACAGAAGAGGATGGTGTGCTCCCCTTTTTGGACATCAAGATCAAAAAAATGAACAACAAACTCATCTTTGGTATTTACAGGAAACCGACACAAACAGATAATTACATTAAGAACAACAGTTTCAACCCAAAACAACACCAACATGCCATTTTCAACAGTTTAATCTTTCGGATGATCAACTTTCCACTAAACAGAGAGGATTATCAAGAAGAATACCTACACATAAAAAAAGTAGCTATATCCAACGGTTTCAACCCAAATTTAGTAGACAAAACAGTTAACAGACTCAACAAAGCTAAGAAAATAAAAGAAACCACCACCCTAGAACCTACAGGAGAAAAAGAGAAAAAACTTTTTAAAAAATTCACCTTCCACCCATCAGCCTATAACAAATTCCAAAAAATCTTCTCAAAACACAACATAACTCTTGCACCTCAAAATAGGTTTAATATCAGAAATTTGTTAAAAGGCTCCCCAAAAATTCAATTACTACCAAAGAAAAACCAGGAATCTATGAGATCAAATGTGAAACTTGCCCTAAAATTTATATAGGAAAAACAAAAAGAAATATTAACATCAGAACTAAAGAACATATGAGAAACATTAAAAATGGTGAAACAGAAAAATCAGCAGTGGCTTTTCATTTTTTGAATACTAGACATGGCATCAACTTGGAAACATCTCTAATAAAATATGTTAATCACCCCATAGACCTTTCCGTATGGGAAAAAATCTTCATCAACAAAAATCATCATAGAGTCATGAATTTTGAAACTCCACCATCGGACATCTTTGACAAGTACATCACGCCATCTATTGACAATACGGAGAAAGAGGAAACCACTACAACTTACACTAATCGAGTATCAGCTGATGATAGGAGCAAGAGCTCTTGAAACATGTCCTGTGAATAAACAGTGTGAGTGAAGCAATGTGTCAATATCTTCTCGATTCACTTTTGTACTAAAATACTTGTATATTAATGCTCAATCTCAGCGCACTTTTCTCATTATTATTATTAATAACTCATGCACAACTTATGTACATGTTACAAATTTTCTTTCAAGTTTGCAACCAAAACCTGGTCATTGTTGGCCAGTTGTTTCAATTTTTTTTCTTTCTCTTTTAACATGTATTGGATTACTTCCCATCACACTGCAATGTTATTAATATAATACAGGATGAACAAGAAATGTAGAATATCTGCCATAACTTTTAAGTGAATCAATAAAGTTAACGCTAACATGTTTAATAGAAAAAACTATTTGTAGTTGGTTTATTGATACTTGTCACTTACTTTTTTATATTAATGAGAGACTAGTTTCAAAAGCAGTCACCTCCATTTTCAATCTCTCTCCAACTGGCATCTGTTGTCTGCTTTCTCTCTCTGGTGGTGGAACTATGAACTTCTTTGTCATATTATCTACTGGTGGGATTTCAAAGTTCGTTACACGATCCTTATTTTTCCATATGAATATGTTCTCCCATGTTGTTAGTTTATTTTGGTTTATCACTCCTTTTAGTAATTTTGAATTTGGATCAATGTCATGATTTTCAGTCCAAAAATGAAATGCTACTGCAACCCACTTGAGCAACCCACTTTCACCTTTTTTGGCTAACTTATTTATGAGTGCATTTGAAAAACATATTAAAAAGGCCTTCCCATTGATCTTCAAAGTTTGGTATAGATATGTTGACGACATCTTCGCAATTGTACCGAATAAACATTGAGAAGATGCATTAAAATTACTTAATCTGCAAGAAAGGACTATAAAATTCATAATAGAAAAGGAAATCAATGGACAACTCTCTTTCTTGGATCTAAATATCATCAGGAACAACACAAAATAAAATTTGGAATTTACAGGAAACTGACACATTCAGAAAATTACATAAAAAATAATAGCCACAACCCAATTACACATAAACATACAATAATAAACAGTCTTACACACAGACTAGCCAACATACCCATGGAAAAAGAATAATATTTCAAAGAACAAAAAAACAATACTACACTTAGCAGAAGAAAATGGATACAACAAAAGTCTGGTGATGAAGAAAATTAGAAAAGCTAAACTAAAGAAAATCATTAAGGAAGAAACCACATTTACAAAAGGAAAAGAAAGCAACAGCATATTCAGTTCATTCACATATCACCCAAAAACATTTAATAAATTTAAAAAGATCTTTAAGGAACAAAATATCATCTCGGCACCTACTAATAGACATTCAATTTTAAAATTGCTAAATTCAAAAACAAAAGATGAAATCCCATCAGGTAACAATTCCAGAATATACCAAATAAGTTGTAAGAATTGTGAAAAATGCTACATAGGTCAAAGAAAAATAAATCTAAAAACCAGAGTCAAAGAGCACTTTAGAAACATCAGATTGAAACAAGAAGATAAGTCAACAGTAGCATTTCATTTTTGAAATGAAAATCATGACATTGATCCAAATCCAAAACTACTAAAAGGAGTGATAAACCAAAATAAATAGATAACATGGGAGAACATATTCAGATGGAAAATTAAGGACCATGTAATAAACTTTGAAAACCAACCAGGAGATAACTTGACAAAAAAGTTCATAGTTCCACCACCAGAGAGAGAGCAGACAACAACAGATGCTAGTAGGAGAGAGATTGAAAATGGAGGCGATTGCCTTTGAAACTAGTCTCTCATTAATATAAAAAAGTAAGTGACGAGTATCAATAAACCAAATACAAATAGTTTTTGCGATTAATTTTGACGTCACTGTTACTAAATTCCTCCAAACACATATAACTAACATGTTTGTTCTTGCTACTGAGGGAGTTAGTGGCCTTCCAGACAACATAAGGGGTCTAAAGTGTTGTGAGGTTTTGAACTTTACAATTTTAAATTTGTAGATTTTGTAAAAGCTTTTGTTACAATAGTGAGAGAAGCACTGTGGTGGAAATTACAAAAGAAAGGAGTCAACAAGAAATTTATTATAGGGCTAGAAAAAATTTATGAGGGAATAAAGTTTGGAACAAGAGTAGATAAGAATGGGATAACAGAATTAGTGGAGCAGAAAATGGGATTAAGACAAGGCTATAAACTTAATTCTATATTGTTGAACTTGTTCATTGATGATATAATTGAGAGGGTTGAAATTGCCCAATTATTAGGAATAAGGAAATACCAGGGTTACTATTTGCAGATGATTTGGTAATAGCATCTATAACAGTGATAGAATTACAGAGAGCAATAAATGAAATTAGCAGCTACTGTAAAGAATCAATATAAGCAAGTCAAAAATAGTAGTGTTTAAGAAGGGTGATAAGTTAAGAAAAGTTGAAAAGTGGTATCTAAATGTTCAAAAAGTGGAGGTGGTAAAGGAGTTTGACTATTTAGGGATGAGACTGTGCTACAATGGAGGCTGGGGAGCACATGGGAGGAAGATAAGAGTAAAAGGGAAGATAGCGATGTCCGGGATAAGGAGCTGTAAATATAAATTACCAGATATGTCGATAAAGTGACATGAAAGACTCTATGAAGCAATAGTAGAATAAAAAATGACATATGATGTGGAGTTGTGGGGGGGCAATGAGATAAGAAATCATGTTGAAGATAAATATGAACAGTTCTGTAGAGATACTGGGTTTGAATAAATCAACGCCAAATGGAGTAGCTAGAGTAGAACTTGGAAGATGTAGTAGTGGAGTGGTTATAGAAAGAAGTTTAAAATATTGGTATAGCTGTATAAAAAAGGATGATGATAATACATTAAAGATCTGTCTAGAACATCAGAAGAATTCAACACGTAAGAACAGCTGGTGGGCAGAGTTAGAGAGAACGCTGGTTAAAATAGGGATGGGGGATATCTGGCAAGACAGTGAAAGAAATGTAAAAGGTTTTTGGACAATTATTAAGAATAGGATAGAGGACAGTGACAGACAAGTGAGGTGGGGAAATCTGGTAAGTAAGACATCTCTAAATGTATACCTGAAAATAAAGACAGAATGGGGAAGGGAAACATGTTGTGACTTTGTGGGTTCGTGAAATGATAAAACGAGGTACAAAACACAAAAACTACACTTTATTCTCCTCGAAATACACTGTTCACCATTACAAAATTTCTAGAACCTCAAAACTGTTTATTTTTCCAACTCTACATTCAACTGTCTCGTCGCTACCGGTCATCATTTTTCATCAGCTTCGCGATTCTACCGCCAGGGTGACACTGCTCCCTCAAGGCTGGTCGTCCCAAACAGCGCCTTCGTAGCGGGGCAGCCGATCCAGGTGTACCACCAACATCTTTCCTCGGGGCACCTTCTGGATGCGGTAGACCACGTCGTTAATCCTCTTCACCACACGGTACGGTCCTTGCCATGACTGCTGAAGCTTCGGGCAGCGTCCCTTGGCCCGGGTCGGGCGGTACAACCAGACCAGGTCACCTTGCTGGAACCCTTGGCTGTTGGCTTGCCTGTCGTATCGGGTTTTCATGCGGTCGCTCGCCTTCTGGATGTTCTGGCGAGCCATCTCGTGCATGTCGTGGAGGTGGTCCACCAGGTTCTCCACATCCCTCAAGAGTGGCCCCTAGTCTGCGTCCGCCAGCTGCTCCCTCCTCAGGCCTGCGCTACCCCAGCCATCCGCAGGCATTGCCGTGACTACTCGAACTGCTGCGGCACGCTCCTTCCCCTCCACTCTTGTGCATTGGCCGCACTCTTTTGGACAGGGTCTTCGGGACATAGCGTCCGCGTTACCGCGACTCTTCCCTCTGCGATGTTCCGAGGTGAAGTCGTACTCCTGCTGCCTCTGAACCCCACCTGCTGTCTGGCCTTCCGGTCGCGCCGTCACTATCACTTCGCTCCTCGCGGGGACAACCACGTCTTCGCTCAAGACGACCCTGCCAATTCCAAGGCGCTCTTCTGGTTGACGGAGTATAATCTCTTCTCCGTTGAGCCTCAGGACCTTCCTGCCGACGTCGACCGTCGCCTCGTGGCTCCTGAGGGCATCCAGTCCCAGAATCACCTCCTCAGCCACCTTCGCGGCGAACACCCACAGACGCACGGCACTCCGTCCCAAGTTCAGCTCCAGCAGGGCCTCCTTCTGCACAGGCATGGTGTCGCCCGATGCCTCACAAGCTGGTATGGTCGGCTCGGTTTCCTCGTCGGCAAACCCTTCGCCACGTCAGGTCTGATGATGGTCACGGCCGCCCCGGTGTCCACCAGCACGCGGCACGGCTTTCCTCCTACCCAGACGTCCGCGATGAGGCTGTCATCCATCCGCCGGCTGACGGCGCGGATTGTCACTCGAGGGGATGGTGGTAATGGCGCCGACGTACCCCTCTCTACGCCGGGCCTTACTCGTTTTCCGGCTGCTCTTCCTGGTGTGGGCAGTCTCTCCGCAGGTGTCTGGGCTGTCCACACCCCCAACACAGGCCACTAGGTGTTCGCCGGCGTCCCTCAGTTGCTCTTCTGTCTCCGGCGTAGCGGACACTCCTCGTTCTCGACGTCGGGATAGATGCTACCTTGGCCGCCTCCATCCTTAATGCCGCTGTCAGCGCCTCGTGGATATTTTTATAATCGCCAAGCATTAGGCGCTGACGAATCTCCGTGACCCGTACCCCGTCGACAAAATTGTAGGCGGCTTCCCGGGATACGAACTCCAGTGGCAGGTCAACCAAGGCCTTGCTAGCCAGCTGCTCGATCGCTATGGCGAACTCCTGCAGCGCCTCCCCCGGCTGCTGCGACCTTGCCTTTAGCTGGCTGCAGTATGCTGCGGCTAAGCGGTGGTTCCCGAAGCGATTCTCCAGGGCCTCCCAGATGTCCTTGGGCTCCGCCGTCGTCTGCACCGCGTTTAGGATTTCCGCGGCCCGTCCCTGGAGGCTGGCTATTAACTGTGTGGCCTCCTCCTCCGGTGACCATCTGTTGTGCTTGGCCACTGTGTCGAACTGGCGGCGGAAGACCTCGAATGTTGACGCGCCGTCATATTTCGGAGGTTTGACGCGCGCCGATGTTGTGTCGCGTCCCGGTGCGTCAGCCTTCAAATCCTTCAGTCTCCTGCCGACGACGTCCTCCACCATGGCGTTCAGGGACTTGACGCTGCTGTCGGCCTTTACCTCCAGGTTGTTTACGCGGTTCGCGAGGTCTTCGACGTCTTCAACCATGGCGTTCAGGGACTTGGCGTTATTGTCGGCCTTTTCCTCTAGGTCATTGAAGCGGTTCGCCAGGTCATCGACGCGCTCGTCCACTTGGCCCATCCGCTTGCCCAGCTCCGTCACGTCATCCCTCACGCCGGCCAACTGTTCCTCAAATTTGGCGGCGAGGAGCTCGTTCGCCTCCTTCATTTCCGTGGCCAGACTGTCGTTCGCTGCCTTCATTTCTGTGGTCAATTCGGTCTTTATTTCTTTCAACTCTGCGGCCAGGTTGTTATTTTCGCTTCTGTTTTTGTTAACTCGTTCATCTTCGCGGCCAGGTTGTTATTTGCCGCTTCTGTTTTTGTTGTTAACTCGTTCATCTTCGCGGCCAAGTTGTTATTTGCCGCTTCCGACTTCGCTGTTAATTCGTTCATCTTCTGCAAAAGTATTTCCAATGCCGATTCCATGACCATAATGTTCGGTGATGTAGTTACCCCGCTTCCTGACACCAGTTGTGACTTTGTGGGTTCGTGAAATGATAAAACGAGGTACAAAACACAAAAACTACACTTTATTCTCCTCGAAATACACTGTTCACCATTACAAAATTTCTAGAACCTCAAAACTGTTTATTTTTCCAACTCTACATTCAACTGTCTCGTCGCTACCGGTCATCATTTTTCATCGGCTTCGCGATTCTACCGCCAGGGTGACAATATATAGACATATGTGATATATATAAGAGGGAGGGTTTAGCCATATTGAAAGGGGGTTCACCAAAGGAGTGCATTCTATGTGGAAAGAAAATAAGTTTAGAACATTATGTAGTGAAGTGTAGAGAAATTGAAAACTGGAGGAAATTAATATGGGATCAGAACTGGGATAATAAAGGGGCTTACGTAGTAACAATAAAAATGCTTATGTTGAAAAGGGAGAAAAGATTAAGGGAGGTGGGGAAATTTGCTGACAAAGTCAAAGAGAAATGGTTGAGAAGGGCAAGGAAGTAAGAGGTAGAGAAATGGAAGACACAATCAGAACATTAGGTCAAGCTCGTATAAGGGCTAGGATAGAGGGAGCCAACACCACTATCAGCTCATAATATAAGCAGCTGGCAAATTTGTACCTAGATTAGAATTGCAAACCTTGTAATTGAGATTGTAAGATATGGAAGTACAAATAAATATCATCATCATCATCATCATCATCATCATCATCATCATCATTATTATTATTATTATTATTATTATTATTATTATTATTTTAAATGGAACAATGATATAAATGATACTTCTTAATAAATGTATTACTAACAATGAAATTTGTAGAATAAACACTATCCCAACACTGAACTTTCTTGCTTCTAGAAAGGTGTGTATTTTAAACCATCAAAATATTTGATGCTCTTCCTTATAATCTTATGTTTGAAGTTGGGGAAGTACTGTTTATGTGCAAGTTACGACTCATCACTGTCATTCATTTCATTATTTGAACATGGAGCTTATTACTGGTAGTACTGTCACATGCTCAATAAGTATTAACGAAGATATAAAATATTAAATGAGTTATGTAGAACCTTAACTGAACATTTTGCATGTTTATTTTAGAAATAATTAGGGTCCAGATTGTTATGTTGAATAAACCTCTTCAAACACCAATAATTCTACATTTTTCATGTTGTTGTGAAATTTATTTGGGAAGATAGAGTCAACATGAAAAGTTCAATGCCATGGCCAGGATTTGAACCACAGATCTCCTGGTTTCCAATGAGTCGTTCTAACCCATTGAGCTACCATGGCCAACGTGCCGTCCTGACTTTAAATTCTCCATTTGCCTCATATATTTCCCCAGTAGACCACTAGGGGCTCTCGTATCCGAGATACACCGTTTGTGGCGACTTACTTTCATAAGTACATGAAAAGTAAGTACTAGCCTATGCACGGCTAGTGCGAAGAAATGATTAATTTCCATCAATTAACTAAAATAATAAGAGTTAAATGGTGAAGCCTGGGACTCAAGTACTTATTCATTCATTCATTCATTCATTCTTTATTCATCCTTTTAAAACATATACATGTTTTTGGTCACGTCATGGTTACAAAATATATGTACAAAACAAAGAAATAAAATGATACAAGTTATTTACTATAGTACATCAATAATCATACATTATTTTTTACAAATTTACTGTATTTACAATTCTTTGTTTAAAAATTCATTTATTGAGTAGAAACATCCATTTATACAGTTTATGATAGTAAGTCGCCACAAACGGTGTATCTCGAATACGAGAGCCCCTAGTGGTCTACCGGGGAAGTATATGAGTCAAATGGAGAATTTAATGTCAGGACGGTACGTTGGCCATGGTATCTCAATGGGTTAGAGCGACTGGACGGAAACCAGGAGATCCGTGGTTCAAATCCCGGCCATGGCATTGAATTTTTCATGTTGACTCTATCTATCAAAAATCTTAGCCTATATATGGCTAGTGTGAAGAAATTATTAATTTCCATCAATCAACTTAAATTATTTAGGAATCTTTTTGTACTAAAGTTTACATGATCAAAGATATCCATAAAATCACATGTGTAACAGTGTTGTAACTTTTTATAGTGGACTAAATAAATATATAAATAAATAAAAATCTGCAATACTATACTCTGGCACCTAATTTCTCAAGCCAGGGTATAAAATTTCCAAATTTTTATATTTATTAACTTTTATATAATTTACACAAAAAATTTTTTGCTGATATTAAAACTACTTCTAAAAATAAACAAAAACAACACCAAAACAAAATACTAATACACTACAATAAATAACTTTTCTATAACACAAAACATATATAAACTTTCTTTCTTTATATATTCATCCCTTTCCTATTTTAATATATATAAATTTAAATAAGAACTAAAATAAAATTAACAATGACAAAAATATTAATAATACATAATATTATTACTGGTATCCAGCTATTAATGAAACAAGAGAGAAGAAAGAAAAATCTACCCCTAAAAAATTAGCTGTCAGGGACCGGCGACCCCAAACATTACTGATAACCAGCATAACATAACATAACGTGTAATTTCCTCCTTTATTATGACTTCATCTCGCGATAGTTCACTAATTTTTGTAGCTAACATTTCAATATGTGAGTATATTGTTCATTCCTCGGTATATTGTGAACTGCATGTCCATTTAAACATTTTTGTTCTTCAGCCACTTGATTCATATATTTTACACATTCAAAAAGAAGTGTTCCGGAGAACACACTACCATACTTATAGTGGACTTTATTTATTTAACTACAGAGGATCTACTCCCAAGGACACGGGCCTCCTTCTACCCGGGAGCGATAGGTAACTCCGGGGCTCTTTCCATAGGGCAATATCTGAAATCTAGAAAGCCCCCCCCCCCCCGCTGAGCACAACGTCAAGACGGGATGAAAGTGGATACGCCACAGGGAAGACTACCGAAAACCTCGGTGGGGCCGAATGGTGATCTAGCACACCTTCTACTAGCTCTGCAGGCTGGTACCCGGGACATTTTGGGCAACCCTCTACCCCCTCCGAGCAGCCGTGGGTGTCGGGAACGCACTGCCCCCTCGAGTCCAACCCAATCCGAACAACTCCCCTACGGGAGGGGCTCGGCAGTTGGGCCCGAGGTTCCTCTAGTAACGTCAGAGGTACCACGAGTGCTAGGGGTCCGCAGCATCCGCACCACGGCAGCTGACTTATAGTGGACTGGATTATGTTACGCAGACCTAGCAGGATGGCTCAGGCAGTTTTGTTTGTCGTCAATTACCATGGCCGCCCTACCTCACCCATGATTTTTTGTGGATTTTCCCTGGTCGGCAGGCAAATACTGGTTAGGTTAATTACATCCCCCCCAGTTTCCTGTCCCTGCATTTCATCTCCATTATCAATTCACATCTTTCATCTGGTGGTCTCTTTCAAAGTAGAAGTGATGGCGGGTGTCTTGGCATTGTCATGACTCCAGATGCCCTCTGTCTCCTTTCACCTCATCCTTCCACCCGCAGATATCCCACTTGGGACATAGGTACAATAAACTACAGGTTTCGGTGCCAAATCTCCTTCATAGTAATGTGACTTTGTGGGTTCGTGGAATAAAAAGTCCAATTACACCACTCCAAAATGTTCTTTATTTCCACCGACTTACAGTTTAACACTTGCCAATTACACAGTATTACGTGCTGCACACAATTACAATTCACCAGTTCGTCCGTTACAACTTCACTTGTCCTCGCGATTACATAAACTCCGATACACATACACAGTTCGTACAGTCTTCCGTTGCACAATCCTTTCGTTCATTAACACGTCACTGACTAACTCTTACACCAAGAACTGCGACTGTCTCCTCACTCACTGACAAAACCAACTCACTGACTGACTAAACCAAAACCAACTCAACTCTGTCCGTCTGTAGCCCTCTTTATAGGCATCTCGCCGTTTTCTCGACGTTTCCAGATGATGAACGATCCCGTAATTTCTGGAACACAGGTGAAGGAGAAACAGACCGCACAATTATGCTTCTTTCTCCAGTCGTCCCTGTCACCACTATAAGACAAACGAGGCGAGGGCGTGGCTAACCGAACCTTCCCTGTCTCCCGCTTTCAGCTGCTTCACAGGGTGTTCCAGCGCTCCCGTTACAGTAATCCTAATCCTAATGCTAAGGGGAAAAGAAGTCAAATGTCCAAACTTGGTCTATTGTAGCCTATGTCAAAAGTAGGGAACTACCAGCAGGAAGGATGAGGTGAGAGGAAACAGAAGGTGGCAGTCCCAGTGAGTCACGACAATGCAGAGGGCAGGGTCCATACACTTAGCCAGTTGTAATCACCCGGCAGGCTACAACAGCCGTAATCCCACCCACTGTGGTCCTGGAATGGTCCCACCAGACCGGGTTCGCACTCCGCACACCATCCTACTGCAGGAGGAAGTATTTCCCAGTAGCATATCATCCTGCCATGCAGCACCGAGAAACCCGCCCCTCCCATTACACTACAGAGGCGGGCAGACTTATAAGTAATAAACAATTCTTCAGGAAAATTTAAAGGAATATATATATATATATATATATATATATATATATATATATATATCTTGAAATGTATCACTCAAATAACAGGGTGAACAGGTTAAAACCTTCCAGTACATGACCTAAAAATTCTAATAACTAAAGTTGACCACAAAGTCGCTAATCTAACTTTTCATATTCCACCGTAAGGTAGAAATTTAGCTACGCTAAGAGGAATGCCGCCACAGTTGGCAACACTGAATATAAATGTATACAAGCTGAATTCTATACAATGTGCACTTTAATAACATTGGTGTGCGACATGACTCTCTCACGTTATCCTGAAAGATGAATGTCTGGCAACTTAAGCTCTATGTACCCTGTTCTCGTTTGAACATCATTTCATTCATCGTCCGATATGACTTAACGTTGGAGGTTTTCTCTTATCCTGACAGATGAATGTCTGGTAACTCTAAGCTCTATGTACCCTGTACTCATGTGAACATCATTTCATTCATCGTCCGATATGACTTAACGTTGGAGGTTTTCTCTTATCCTGAAAGATGAATGTCCGGTAACTTAAGCTCTATGTACCCTGTACTCATTTGAACATCATTTCATTCATCGTCCGATATGACTTAACGTTGGAGGTTTTCTCTTATCCTGAAAGATGAATGTCTGGTAACTTAAGCTCTATGTACCCTGTACTCATTTGAACATCATTTCATTCATCGTCCGATATGATTTAACGTTGGAAGTTTTCTCTTATCCTGAAAGATGAATGTCTGGTAACTTAAGCTCTATGTACCCTGTTCTCGTTTGAACATCATTTCATTCATCGTCCGATATGACTTAACGTTGGAGGTTTTCTCTTATCCTGAAAGATGAATGTCTGGTAACTCTAAGCTCTATGTATCCTGTACTCATTTGAACATCATTTCATTCATGTGTGATATGACTTAACGTTGGAGGTTTTCTCTTATCCTGAAAAACGTTTATCCTTATCCTTTAGTTATGCCATGATTCCGCCCTTCGAGTGTGACCCTAAATATCGCTTTGTGTACGTGATAATGGCTTGAAAAATTTATTTTTATATCTGCCAAAGCCTGCAATAACGTTTGTAAGAAGGAACTTATTATCTGGGGTGAATATAACGTTTAAAAATAGGGGAAACTGTTAAAAAAAAAGAGTAGATGTTGAAGTGCGTTGGGGCAAGTCACGTGGATGGACAGTAGTCATTTGTTTGTGGCGCCTAGTGACCCTGCGTGTGCAGGTAATTGCAGCATTGTCGCGTGGGAAATGGGAAAGTGATAGTGGCACCGCAGTACTTGGTGAGGAACATGAGGAGTAAGACAGGCTCCGGGTGTGATAGGATCGTTGTCCTCAGGGTCTTCGAGCTGGTGAGTACATACCTGTGTCTAATCGCTTTCAATTCGCGCATTGTTTACTATTGGGGCCAGTTCCATGGTCGACGGTTACTAAAATGTTAATAATTTAGGGGTAGGTGAGTTAAAGAATAGTTGGAGATTTCTGGTATTTAGCCTACGGCCCAAGTCCCCTAATATCCCGGCTACAACCTTTGTAATGTTGTGCAACTGACCACAAATAGTAAATAATGTCCTTCTCATTTAATTGTTGTGCTTTGTTAAATCAGCACTGCAAAATCTTTTGTTTTATACCTAGGAATAAGAAAGACATAACGAAACCAAACGGAATTTCTTTCCTACTATATGATTAGTAATAAAAGCTACTTTGTCGTGATTTTAAGTAGTTTTAATACAGTTGGCTATGTTCTGTCGTCATTTCGCACTGCTTCACTGATATTATGGCGTTAAACAGATATAGCAAACACTTTATTATTTGTGGCTAAATAAGGAAAAATTATCAAGAAAAGAACTTTAAAATATGGCTTTATTTCAGTTAACATGAAATAGGTTTGCTGCAATTTTAAAGTTTACGTAAATATTTTTCGTACCTCGTACCTAGCGGTAGAGGAAATATCATTACACTCCATCGCAAGGGAAACTATCTTTAGATAGAAACATTCAAAAATGTCTCTTAACAAGCTATGTTAAAATACATGTTCAAGATTTATGACGAATGATATATGGTCCCGTTAAAGCACACAGTTTATGTTAAATAACTTTTTGTGTGAAGTGAAACGTTTTCAAGTTATAACTTCTTATTAGTTATTTTTATGACCTGGATATCAAAATATCAAAGCCTTCACAAAGTAACCACCTCTTAAAACATTTGACTATTGCCTAAAACTCGCTGTATTCTTCTATTCCCACTGTACGTATCATGTAACAAAACAATTGCTTGCTAGATTGTTTCATGACAGGAAATTCGGGGAAGTCTAGAAAATATGAAATCATTACAATTTTACAAGCAAATAAAAATAAACTAGGTACGAGAAGCATATGTAGATTACTGCAATAGGTGAGAGACAAGGGCTAGCTTGGATGAGAACAGGATCAATATTTTTAAGAGGGATAAGACGTAGCGTAAAGGGAATTTGTGAATTGTGTGGGTGGAAAAGAAAGCATAGAACACTGTGTAACAGAATGCGAGGAGGTTGCATTGTGGAGAAAAAAGGTTTGGGAAGAAAAATGGGAGAAAGTAGAGAAGAGGATAGTAACTATAAAAATGTTAACGGGCAGGGAGGAAAAGAAGGTAAGAAGTATTGGTGAGTTCTTGCAGAAATTAAAAGAAAAATGGGCAAGAAATGTAAAGAATATAAGAAAGGAAGATGAGGGGGAGGAGAGGGGCTAATTAAGCAACAAGGAGGTATGGAGGTTAAGAGCAAAAGACCAGAGTGTCATGTCTTACAACACTCTGGTCTTCTGCTCTTAACTTCGTAGCAACAAGGTAAAGACAAATAACTGTAGCAAAAAGTTGTAAATTGTAAAATTTTGGAATATACACTAGATTGTTTCACAGGTTGTTGAAGATTGAGCAGAGAAAACGACGTGATTGTTCGCAGGAACTAACGATAGTGTCTAGAGATAATACTTTTAATAGTATAAAAGCGATATAGTCTGGCATTGTTCAAAGAGAAATAAAATAGCAATGGGAATTCAAAATTGAGCAAGTTGTATATACTCACATAACGCGCTTGACATGTTTAAAAACATTGTCTTCTTTTGCGCTTAAAACTGATCTGAGTAGAGTTTTCCAGCATCCTAGACCAGGGCAGAGACATAAAATATTACATACGCGGATGTTGTCTAGCATTACAAAAACAAATGAAATAAGAGTTGTGTGTATAATGTTTCGGTGGCTGTGGTAACGCTATCTGACACTTTCAAAATCGTAAACGGAGTAAGGTGACAGTGGCTAAGTCAAAAGAGTGGCCTCCCAACATTTCAAATGGGTCCCAATTCGATCTGTGTCTATAACAATCAAACCTTTCTTTTGTATGGAATATTTCGTGCATCTAAATGACAAGTAGCTTCAGAAAAACTATTTGATGTATTCACTCACTCTTTTTATTCATTTCCTTATAAACACAATGGCAATATAGAAGGCTTAAGTGAATCTTAAATGTTTAAAAATTGGTAATAGCTTTTTCTTGTTGTTGCAATTTACGTCCTCCAACGTTAAGTCATATGGACGATGAATGAAATGGGTGAAATGATGCTCAAATGAGTTCGGGGTCCATGGAGCTTAGAGCTACCCGACATTCGCCTTTCAGGATAAGAGAAAACCTCCAACGTTAAGTCATATCGGACGATGAAGTGATGCTCAAATGAGTCTGGCGTCCATGGAGCTTAGAGCTACCCGACATTCGTCTTTCATGATAAGGGAAAACCCCGGAAAAACCTTATCCAGGTAACTCACCCTAACCAAGATTCGAACTCAGGACCTCTTGAACGTGAGGTAGACATGCTACCACCACGCTACCGAGACGAGCGGGTATAATGGCTTTGACTTCCTATTTGAGAATAATATGAGTATTCTAAACTGCAAAGCAATTGTCTTAGAAATGATTATGTCTGACAGAAATTGCGTGTTTTAATACGATGTACATTTGTACTTTGAGGACGTTCTCAGAAAATTCAAGATAAAACAGAGATAAGAGATATTTATAAGATAGTTAATGTTATAGTAAATGAAGGAACAGTTATTTTTTGCACTACACAAAAGATTATTGTTCAGGTACACATGAAGGAATGAGAAGTGCTTTTTCGAGTGTTCACTTTTGCTGATATCTCAGTTCGTACAAGTTCACTTAAATGTTCATCAGCTCAGATCGATATCCTCGTAGAGTTAACGAGTGTAGTCCCAGAGATTGAAACAAGTCTCTTAGTACACTATTTTCTTAGTATGTATCTTTCTTCTGGAACATTCTACCAAAATATTATGTTAGAAAGGCCACTTCGTTTGAGTCCTTTGTCCGTGCTGTTGCAGTTCTAGTAGCTCTAAATGTACAGTTGCTGTTGTTGATGATGAAACATTCATAACAGCTAAAGGGTTTTCCAGGAATGAAAATGAATATTTAAATGATCTTAAATCATTAAATATGCCATTGATATCTTCAGCAAGGCCCTACATGTTACTCAGTAATCTTCAGCTTCCACCTGAACGTAAGGAAGACTTTCAGTAAATTTCTTCAAACATTTGAAGTGAAAAAATGTTTTAGTTTGGAGCTTTAACTAGCTATCAAAGCTAATACAGTCTGAGACAAATCAGAAATATATTTTCTCTTCTTTGTAAAGATATGTTTAACGTTTAGAAATGTTGACCACGTCTGTAAAAATGCCAAATCTAACAATCACTGAGGGTCATTAAGTTCTGGGAAAGATTTTCCTCTTTCCGCCGGCCTCGAGATGTTGCTACTTTCCATTAATTATATTAATTAATGTTACTCTAAGCTTGGAGTCAAGAGCCGCATGCAGCTCACGCGCCTCCTTGTGCTCACCGCTGATATAAAGTGTACTTTGAAAGAATGTTGCAACCTTGCAACATAATAACATAGAAGGGATTTTTTAACTGAGGAGAGCTCAAAACGTGCATTATCACTGTAATTTCCACATTGATGTATTGGATGGAATGCGTGGTAGAGAAAGTAAGATAAGATTTTCGTAAGATACTTTGTTTAAGCTATTTAAAATAAAAGACAGTCAGCTGGGAAAATCAATTCGCAACCACCAGAGCTGTTTAGTTTTACTTTTGTTTTGTAACAAAAGCATGCAGGTGTCAAACCGGAAATGCGGGGCACAACAAAATGCGTGTCATCTTATCGTTGTACTAAAGATAACTAGAGAAAACGAACGGAGCTACAAAAAGATAAGGTATTACGTGAGAAAGCGGAAATAGTTAACTAGCATTTGCTTCTAACAGTGTTATTTGTAGCATAGCAAATATTACCTACTACTGTAATAATATCGAATGGCGGTTTCGCCTGTGCTCCGCATTCGAGAGGCCGGGGTCGATTCCCGTGGCCGACCTACCTGACCCATGGGTTTTTTCGACAGTTTTTCCAGGGTCGCTAGAAGAACACTGGGTAGGTTAACGATGTCCTCCGGATCTACTGTCCCTCCATTTCATCTCCATTATCATTTAGTATTATCTCTTATCTGGTGGTCTGTTTCAGGGTAGAAGTGTCGGCGGGTGTCTCGGCGGTACATGGCAGGATGATATGTACTTCCTCCTCCGGTAGGTCGGTTGTCGGTCTCTTCTGCTGGGACTATTTCGGGACAGTCAGCTAGGGACCTTTGGGGCTGAGATCGCCTGCCTTGGGACCATAAGGGCTCGGATGCTGGGCTCATTGCCGTCCCGCTGTAGGAGATCGAGTTCGTTGTCCTGGCCTGTCGGAGGAAGTCTCTATCCAAGTAAACTGTAGGGACCCTGCCCTCGGATCGCCTGCCTTGGGACCATAAGGGCTCGGATGCTGGGCTCATTGCCGTCCCGCTGTAGGAGATCGAGTTCGTTGTCCTGGCCTGTCGGAGGAAGTCTCTATCCAAGTAAACTGTAGGGACCCTGCCCTCGGATCGCCTGCCTGGGACCATAAGGGCTCGGATGCTGGACTCGTTGCTGTCTCGCTGTAGGAGATCGAGTTCGTTGTCCTGGCCTGTCGGAGGAAGTCTCTATCCAAGTAAACTGTAGGGACCCTGCTCTCGGATCGCCTGCCTTGGGACCATTAGAGCTCGGCTGCTGGGCTCGTTGCCGTCCCGCTGTAGGAGATCGAGTTCGTTGTCCTGGCCTGTCGGAGGAAGTCTCTATCCAAGTAAACTGTAGGGACCCTGCTCTCGGATCGCCTGCCTTGGGACCATTAGAGCTCGGCTGCTGGGCTCGTTGCCGTCCCGCTGTAGGAGAGCGAGTTCGTTGTCCTGACCTGTCGGGGGAAGTCTCTATTCAAGTAAACTGTAGGGACCCTGCCCTCGGATCGCCTGCCTTGGGACCATTAGAGCTCGGCTGCTGGGCTCGTTGCCGTCCCGCTGTAGGAGATCGAGTTCGTTGTCCTGGCCTGTCGGGGGAAGTCTCTATTCAAGTAAACTGTAGGGACCCTGCCCTCGGATCGCCTGCCTTGGGACCATAAGGACTCGGCTGCTGGGCTCGTTGCTGTCTCGCTGTAGGAGATCGAATTCGTTGTCCTGGCCTGTCGGGGGAAGTCTCTATTCAAGTAAACTGTAGGGACCCTACCCTCGGATCGCTTGCCTTGGTACCATTAGGGCTCGGCTGCTGGGCTCGTTGCCGTCCCGCTGTAGGAGAGTGAGTACGTTGTCCTGGCCTGTCGGAGGAAGTCTCTATTCAAGTAAACTGTAGGGACCCTGCCCTCGCATCGCCTGCCTGGGACCATTAGGGCTCGGCTGCTGGGCTGGTTGCTGTCTCGCTGTAGGAGAGTGAGTTCGTTGTCCTGGCCTGTCGGAGGAAGTCTCTATTCAAGTAAACTGTAGGGACCCCGCCCTCGGATCGCCTGCCTTGGATCATTAGGGCTCGGCTGCTGGGTTCGTTGCTGTCTCGCTGTAGGAGAGCGAGTACGTTGTCCTGGCCTGTCGGGGGAAGTCTCTATTCAAGTAAACTGTATGGACCCTGCCCTCGGATCGCCTGCCTTGGATCATTAGGGCTCGGCTGCTGGGTTCGTTGCTGTCTCGCTGTAGGAGAGCGAGTACGTTGTCCTGGCCTGTCGGAGGAAGTCTCTATTCAAGTAAACTGTATGGACCCTGCCCTCGGATCGCCTGCCTTGGATCATTAGGGCTCGGCTGCTGGGTTCGTTGCTGTCTCGCTGTAGGAGAGCGAGTACGTTGTCCTGGCCTGTCGGGGGAAGTCTCTATTCAAGTAAACTGTAGGGACCCCGCCCTCGGATCGCCTGCCTTGGACCATTAGGGCTCGGCTGCTGGGTTCGTTGCTGTCTCGCTGTAGGAGAGCGAGTACGTTGTCCTGGCCTGTAGGAGGAAGTCTCTATTCAAGTAAACTGTATGGACCCTGCCCTCGGATCGTCTGCCTTGGGACCATAAGGGCTCGGCTGCTGGACTCATTGCTGTCTCGCTGTAGGATGGCGAGTACGTTGTCTTGGTCTGTCGGAGGAAGTCTCTATTCAAGTAAACTGTAGGGACCCCGCCCTCGGATCGCCTGCCTTGGATCATTAGGGCTCGGCTGCTGGGTTCGTTGCTGTCTCGCTGTAGGAGAGCGAGTACGTTGTCCTGGCCTGTAGGAGAAAGTCTCTATTCAAGTAAACTGTATGGACCCTGCCCTCGGATCGTCTGCCTTGGGACCATTAGGGCTCGGCTGCTGGGCTCATTGCTGTCTCGCTGTAGGAGAGCGAGTTCGTTGTCCTGTCCTGTTAGAGGAAGTCTCTATTCAAGTAAACTGTTGGGACCCTGCCCTCGGATCGCCTGCCTTGGGACCATTAGGACTGGGCTGCTGGGCTCGTTGCTGTCTCGCTGTAGGAGAGCGAGTTCGTTGTCCTGTCCTGTTAGAGGAAGTCTATTCAAGTAAACTGTAGGGACCCTGCCCTCGGATCGCCTGCCTGGGACCATTAGGGCTCGGCTGCAGGGCTCGTTGCTGTCTCGCTGTAGGAGAGCGAGTTCGTTGTCCTGTCCTGTTAGAGGAAGTCTCTATTCAAGTAAACTGTTGGGACTCTGCCCTCGGATCACCTGCCTTGGGACCATTAGGGCTCGGCTGCTGGACTCATTGCTGTCTCGCTGTAGGAGAGCGAGTTCGTTGTCCTGGCCTGTCGGAGGAAGTCTCTGTTCAAGTAAACTATAGGGACCCTGCCCTCGGTTCGCCTGCCTTGGGACCATTAGGGCTCGGCTGCTGGACTCATTGCTGTCTCGCTGTAGGAGAGCGAGTTCGTTGTCCTGGCCTGTCGGGGAAGTCTCTATCCAAGTAAACTATAGGGACCCTGCCCTCTGTACTGTCGTTGCTCCCTGGATCTGCCACCCTCTGTTTCCTTCTCCTCATCGTTCCTCCCGGGGGTGCCCCACTTGGGGACAGGAACAATAGGCTCAGCATGGTAGCCTACGTACCGAATTCCTTCCATAATGAAATCCTCATCCTCAATACCGAATGGGATGGCGATTTCGTCCGTGGCTGGTCTACCTGACCCATTGGATTTTTTCGGGGGTTTTCCCGAGTCGCCAAGCGAAAGCTGCGTAAGTTAATTACATCCTCCGAATTTCCTGTTGCTACATTTCACATCATCGCTTATCTGATGGTCTCCTTCAGGTGGGTGTCTCGGTGCAGCATGGCAGGATGATACGTTCCTGGTAAACCCTCCCTCCTCCGATAGCACATCTCGGTTCTCCGGGCCGACCTGGTAGGGTCGTTTCTGGGTAGGATTAAGTTGCATAGCAGGGAGAAACGTTGTCTCAGTGGGTGTTGCCAGTACGCCAATACCTTATAACAGTTGGCCAGGATGCCGATTATTCTGGCCTGCCGGGAAGTTTCCAACTGGTGAAGTGTAGGCCCTCTGCAGTATCGTGACTTCTTGGGACAACCACCTACTGTTACCTCTCGCATCATCCTTCCGCACTTGGGGCATAGGCCAAGTTTGGACCTCTGTGCCGAATACCTTCCTAAGCGTAGTCCAGTCCAGTAATAATAATAATAATAATAATAATAATAATAATAATAATAATAATAATAATAATAATGATGATGATGATGATGATGATGATGATGATGGTGATGATGATGATGATGATGATGATGATGATGATGATGATGATGATGATGATGATGATGATGATGATGATGATGATGATGATGATGATGATGATGATGATGATGATGATGATGATGATGATGATGATGATGATGATGATGATGATGATGATGATAATAATAATAATAATAATAATAATAATCCTTGTTTCACATAAGTTGTCCCCTATCTCTTAACACTCATGTGAACTAATAACCTTTCATTGGCTGCTGTCGTGGTATAGACTGTAGTGACTTTGTTATTTAACTAGATGATATATCTTAATATGTTCGAAAACAATTGTCAAAGTCGTGTGAATGAAATATATTACGTAACAGTTAATTTATCTGGAATGCATGTTAATTCTTAAGAAATTCAAACCTACCTCTCGATAGCACGTGCGTTTATTGGTATTGGTGACGTTGTTTTGAACTCGATTGGTCGTACATTGCTACACCTACGGCGCCTGAAACATATTTATTAGATTAATGCCCGATTTCCCCAACAGATGTTAAAATCGACGTTAACAAATGTAACGTAACAATTGTAACAGCGCTAACAAAGCTGTTAAATTCTTAATTGTTAAATTGTTAATTCTTAAGAAATTCAAACCTTCCTCTCGAAAGCACGTGCGTTTATTGGTATTGGTGACCTTGTTTTGAACTCGATTGGTCGTACATTGCTACACCTACGGCGCCTGAAACATATTTATTAGATTAATGTCCGATTTCCCCAACAGATGTTAACATCGACGTTAACAAATGTAACGTAACAATTGTAACAGCGCTAACAAAGCTGTTAAATTTCTTGCATTTTACCAACCTGTTTTCTTAAAATGTTAATAAACACGTGTTAACGCCAAGAGACTTATAAATATTACAGCTATAGAAGGCTATGGATGTGTCGTATTATATTCTGAACGTATTGCGATGCGCTTTTGTTTTCATTTTCGTCAGCACACAGCTGAAACAATGGCGGATGGACAAAATCGTAAACAAAAGCCGTGAAACAAATTTCTCATCGATGTAGAAAGAACTGTTAATTGAATTGGTGACGAAGTATAAGGATATCTTAGAAAATAGGAGGACGGATGCAGTGAATGTAAAAGAGAAAGATGTCGCGTGGGAAAACATTGGAAACGAATTTAATTCAAATACATGTTTCATTACTAGAAACTCGAAACATCTTCTTCAGTATTACGTAAATTTAAAACGAGGTGCGAAGGACAAGTGACGAGTGACTAGAACGTTTCAAGACGGGAGGTGGATAGTGTATTATCCACATAATTCAGAGAACTATAAAATCGCAAAATTATTAATACTTGAAGCAAAGACCTGATCGGCATATTCCCTCTCTTGTACTTCTGCAGTAACCTTCATAGCAACATGTTTAGGCAGTCGATACCTCCATCTGATAGTTCCTCAAAATGATTTCTCCTCATAGGCCGCACTCTTTTACGAATGCCATTTATACGATCTTAAATATAGCAAATCGACAACAACAGCTGCGTTCATACCCGCTATCTTGACTATTTACAATTGTTAAGGACTTAACATCAGAAATTTGACGTGTTAGTTTAACATGAGATTTAACACGAGTGTTAAGCTAACACTTGTTGGTGAAATGCAATTTTTGTTATAACTATTGTTAAACCCGTGTTAAGTCTTGTTAAGTAAGTTGGTGAAATCGGACATAAGGGGAATGCCAGTGGGGCAAGATTATTTGAGACAAACCTTAAGTGATAGTCTTGCCACTACTTTAATAGTTACAATAACACGTGCCTTTATTTAGCTGGAGAAGAATTCGTTGCTACCCAACAGCCAGGATGTGTTCTCCACGTGGTTGCTGCATTGCATTCCAAGAGGGAAGCATACATGACCTACCTAATGCATCTTTACAGATAAAGATCAGCAGGTAATGACCCAGTGACTGGGAAAATACTCGAGGTTACCGTGTTCATCCACCGTGACGTCACGTCTCTCGAGCTGTTACGAAAGGTTCGACCACACTAAAAAATCCAATGCCATAACCTGGATCTTCCGGTCCGTCGTTTGTTTCACGGTTAACATAATGGCGATTTACTTAACCAACTTCACATTTCTTACCAAGTGAGTCAGTTCGATGGGTTTTCTCTGTAGTCCCTCCCCCCCCCCTCCAGATAAACATCATCACATAGTTCGTCACTGCACACGAACGGGGGAATTGCGACATCAGGAAAAGTTCTGGCGAGAAATAAAAAATATTGCTGAACTGAGTATTACAATGCTTAACTCACTTTTATCCAACACTTATTCGTAAAGCTGTACTTGAATAATATAAATTAACCTACTAAAGTAATACTTTCATTTTGGACAACCATTGTATACAATCACTAGGCCCACATTTCAAATATAATATTTATTGTAGTTGCAACATTTAGTAATAAAATGTAAATCTGTAACTACATATAACTCCTTCTCTTTCAATAAAGTTCTATTAAACATTCATTTCCTTAATTAGCATAAATCAATCACTGAATCAATTGCCGGAAGTTGTTATTCAAACTATACCAACATCGACTAACAATACACATTCAGCCGGCCTTGATCTAAATTCCATAAAATGAAATTACAAATAATCTTCCTATTTTATTATTGTTTAATTTAAGAAAAGCAGTTAGCTTTATTAATAATTAGGGTAAGTGTTGGATAAAACATTTTATGTACGTACAAGAGATAAAAGAATGAATAACGACCTCATATTTGAGAAAAGTATTGTAAAATTGAGACAAGTAATAAGGAATATTTCCGAAATGCCTTTTTTAAAAAAACTGATTTACTTCCTCGAACGTTGTCATATCTGACGATAAATGAAATCATCCCAGAGTACACAGAGCTTAGAGTTACCAGACATTCATCTTTCAGGATAAGAGAAAACCCGAGAAAAGATCTTGTCCAGGTAAGTTACTCTGATCGAAATTCGAACTCGGAACCTTTTGAACGCCAGACAGACGCGCTACTATCTACTGTACCGAGGCAGGCATTAAGATGATGCCTAGCTGACATAAACTATGTTTGAACATCTACATAATTTGAGCAGTAATATTTTGTCTAACTCTTAGTTTCCTGTCAAACAGAAGTTGCCATCCTTGAACATAAGATGTTTTAATCATCTTCTTTTTCTTCTTCGTGGCTTGGACTTTTCAATTATTTTATTTAAACATTGTAGTATTTTCTGCAGGTCATCTTCATTTGTGGCTGTTAACTTTATTTGACGAAATTCTTACTATTTCGTCAATATAAAAATAAAAAAGTATGGCCGAACAAATACAACCTTTAAAGAGTAGAGCCAGACTGAAAAATTCAATGCCATAGCCGGGATTTGAACCACGGATCTCCCACTCTCCGTCCAGGCGCTCTAACCATTGAGCTACTATGGCCAGCGTGCCAACACGACATTAAATTCTCCAACTGACTCGTGTTTTTCCCGGTAAACCACTAGGAGTTCTCATAAACACATGAGACAACTACCTTAATGGTGACTTAATATGCTGTAAGTACTTTAAGGCCCGGGCTTTATAGTAGGAGTTCTCATAAACACTAGGAGTTCTCATAAACACACGAGACAACTACCTTAATGGTGACTTAATATGCTGTAAGTACTTTAAGGCCCGGGCTTTATAGTAGGAGTTCTCATAAACACTAGGAGTTGTCATAAACACATGAGAATATGCTGTAAGTACTTTAAGGCCCGGGCTTTATAGTAGGAGTTCTCATAAACACTAGGAGTTCTCATAAACACATGAGACAACTACCTTAATGACGACTTACTATGCTGTAAGTACTTTAAGGTCCGGGCTTTATAGTAAACCACTAGGAGTTCTCATAAACACATGAGACAACTACCTTAATGACGACTTACTATGCTGTAAGTACTTTAAGGTCCGGGCTTTATAGTAAACCACTAGGAGTTCTCATAAACACATGAGACAACTACCTTAATGACGACTTACTATACTGTAAGTACTTTAAGGCCCGGGCTTTATAGTAAACCACTAGGAGTTCTCATAAACACATGAGACAACTACCTTAATGACGACTTACTATGCTGTAAGTACTTTAAGGCCCGGGCTTTATAGTAAACCACTAGGAGTTCTCATAAACACATGAGACAAGTACCTTAATGACGACTTACTATGCTGTAAGTACTTTAAGGTCCGGGCTTTATAGTAAACCACTAGGAGTTCTCATAAACACATGAGACAACTACCTTAATGACGACTTACTATGCTGTAAGTACTTTAAGGCCCGGGTTTATATTCGGACCACTATTAGGTCAATTAATGAAAATTAATTGTTCTTTCACACTAGCCGTGTGTAGGACGCACTATGAAAGGGCAGAGCCAGACTGAAAAATTCAATGCCATAGCCGGGATTTGAACCAGGGATCCTCTGCTCTCGGTCCAGCAGCTCTATTTAATTTAATATCATGCTGGCACGTTGGCCAAAGTAGCTCAATGGCTCAGAGAGGCTGGACAGAGACCAGAAGATCCGTGGTTCAAATCCCGGCTATGGCTTTGAATTTTTCAGTCTGGCTCTATCGTTTCATAGTGCGTCCTACACACGGCTAGTGTGATAGAACAATTAATTTCCAAATACAACCTTGTTTGCACCACAACTAAGTATCACTGGTTCTCTTTCATTTATTTTTATTCTTGTATCAGTATACGTACTTTTTATAACTTCAATTAGTTGTAGTGGTATGACTCTACTTTTTAAAATCTTCCCAGTATCGTTTGTGATGTTTTGTCCAAAACTTTAAAATGGTCAATAAATAGTAAGCGCGTCTCTAAATGTTGTTCTGTGCTTTTTTTCTATAATTTCTTTTAATTTGTTAATTTGTAAAAACATTATCAATACTTATAGTGCCTGTTCCTCTTCTAAAACCTGTTTGTATAACATCTGTTATTTTATTTAACCGCGTACTTATTACTTCGGTAATCCCTCTGCCTGCTTGTGAGCTCTTAACAAAGTTCCTGTTTAATCAAAATCATTAAATCCATTTTCGAGAAAATCAAAATATTCTAAAAACGCATAGAAGGTGTAGTTCTGGGGTGGGAAGGGATTTCCTTGAAAATCTTCTTGTCGCATTCTTGTAAGAATCTCAATTAACCGGAATTTGTTTTTTGAGTTACGTTATTGAGAGACAGTAGAAAAAGAAAATATTATTCATACCTGTTAATAATAATATATGCTACTATAAAGTGAATTGCTCAGTTACTTCTTCCCTTACTGAAGACATTTCGTACGTGCAGAACAGTCGCCAGTCTTGTTTGCACTGTCACTTTTATTCCGGTTACGATGTTCAGCTGTTTCAGTATATGTATATGTAGACATGCTAATCCTAGAACCGCGTCTCCTTTATCAGGAAAATAAATTAAGAAGTCTCATTACGCGCAATAACATGCCTTGGAAAAATTAACACCGCGTTCTGTACCGTATGATCTCGCTCAACCAACTGAATGATTAATACAATAACAAGAGGCGCATTGTCTGTGTCGGCATCCTCTTTGATATGCAACCCCAGCTGTCAGCTAAAAGTGCCAACAAATCAGTAATAACTATGGCAACACCGGAACGCATTATTTATTGCTCTTAACTTTCCAATAATATTTGTTAAACCTTTCCTATGCCATTGCAGTAGTTATGTACCATAAGACAAAGCTTGTAGTGACATAAAAAGGAAGTAAACAGTTGACATTGAGATGTGTAACAAGCTAAGAGCTAACTATGTGCCTCATTACCTCTGTCTGATTATTACGGCCTTGCTGTACATTTACATAAGAGTTCTAACAGGAGCGGCACGTCAGTGAAACACCAAGCCTGACAATATTTGTAGAAATGCTTTTATTAAATCCGTCGTTGTAGGTACAATGGGAATAAGGGACTACGTTAGGCTTTAAGCGGCAGTCAGAATGTTTGAAGAGCTGGTTGTTATACGATGGCTTTGGAACTACAATAAACGATTTCTCGTTTGAGAAAAGTATTGGTAACTTCAAACCATTAAACACGAATATCTCAGAAATGAATTTGACGTAAGTTGAACAAGATCTACATTTTTGTGTAACGAGATTTTGTGTATCTCTTACAATTTACAAAGGCCATCCAGAATGAAGAGAACTTCTAATGACATTCCCAGGAAATTCATGACACACATTTTATTTGTCATGGAAATGTCTTTAACGTGTGGCATTGATGTATCAACCTAGAGGAAGAAGACTGGTAGGAAGACCAAGAAAGCACTGGGCTGAACACACGTTATATCGGAACAAGCAAACACCTAATCCGTGAAAAAAAAAAAAAAAAAAAAAAATAATAATAATAATAATAATAATAATAATAATAATAATAATAATAATAATAATAATAATAATAATAATAATAATAATAATAATAATAATAATAATAATAATAATAATAATAATAATAATAATAATAATAATAATAATAATAATAATAATAATAATAATAATAATGATGATAATAATAATAATTAATAATAATAATAATAAATACGAGGGCTGTTCAAAAAGAATGGTCATAATTTGGTGCTTGTTGGTACTCCTGGTTCCCGCCTGTGAGAACCAGGCAAGTTCAGACATGTTCAGTATCGCCTACCGCTGCAATGGAGGTAACACGCAGTTAAAGTTGATGTTAGAGGAAGATCCGGAGTTTCTTTCAAATGTAATCACTGCTGATGAAACTTGGCTACATCATTTTGATCCTGAGAGAAAACAGCAAAGCTCAGTGTGGAAATCTCCTTCATCACCAACCCCCAAAAAAGCAAAAGTGGATGCTTCTGCTGGGAAAGTTATAGTCATCTCATTCTTTGATATTCATGGAGTGGATTATCAGCATCTTGTACCTGCACACACGTCAGTAACTGGACAATACTACAGGGATGTCCTGAAAACATTACAAGTCCATATCAGGCGCAGAAGACCACATTTCCGTGAAGTAGGCTGGATGCTGCACCACGATAATGCGCGGCCGCATATTGCCAATGTTGTTGCTGAATATCTTGCAAAAATCTACGTGAAGTGCATCGCTTACCCTCCCTATAGTCCGGATTTAGCCCCATGTGACTTTTTTCTACTCCCTAACTTGAAGAAACGCCTTCGTGGGAGACATTATCTATCATCATAAGCAGTGGTGAAGGCTGCGGAGGCGATTTTGAAGGATCTCTCAAAAAATGGTTTCCAGCATGCTTTTGAAGACTGGCAGAAACGCTGGGACAAGTGTATCGCATTCAGGGAAACTATTTTGAGAAGGACCATATCAAAATTATGAGGATGAGTAAAGGTACGTTGTCAAAAACTGATTGTGATCATTCTTTATTGAACAGCCCTCGTAGTAGTAGTAGTAGTAGTAGTAGTAGTAGTAGTAGTAGTAGTAATAATAATAATAATAATAATAATAATAATAATAATAATAATAATAATAATAATAATAATAATAATAATAATAATAATAATAATAATAACAATGACGATGATGATGACGACGATGATGATAATTATGATTATGACGCGTAGTATGTTAATCAAAATCAGCAGAGGCAATTTTCCCTGTAAAGGGCAGTTTGCGGTGCTAGGATTTGTTCAGTCTTCGTGTAGAATATCCGAAAGATATTTAATGAACCTTCCGTTTTGTCTGTTCAGAAACAAAAACATGTCAGCGTGGAGTGAGTGAGTGTGTGTGGACCTTTTTCTAAAAGTACTTTTTGTATTTATTCTGTGAGTCTCAAAACGTGCATCTGAATATGTTTTAAAAATTCATTTAAGTACCTTCACACGTTTTTCAGATAACAGGTCATCAGTTGGATCAATTTTATTGGAGAGATAGATCCAATCTTGACATTTATTTGTTTAAATTCGACTTGTTGCATTATCTTTAGCAACTTTGATTAAATAACGACAGTAGTGCTCTCTCTGTCTCTGTTTTACTGGTCATGTCCAAGCCATCACATAGCGACCAGCTTTCAACTATCGCGTACGTCCGCTATATTCACATTGTACTTTCAACAAAAACATCTAATAAAACAAATTTTGTAAACGTTTATCTCGATTAATATAAATCAGATAAACATATTTTATCCTGCAGATACTTGTAATAGAGTTGCTATAAGGAAACAACACAAGAAAACTTGTACTTTAAATCAAAGTGAATAGTTATTAGGACAACGAGTGCGATAAACTGGTTACTCCGGTAACAGCTGGGATAAAGTAAATAACTACAAATGTTCTATAACCTTTTAACAATAACATCAGACATTTTTATTACTTAACTATATGAACGTGAACTTGTTGTACATTACATAGAAGTTAATATCTCCAAATGGATTAGAAGTAGTAACGTTACCAGTATTTATATAATTGCAAATACCAACACTCGTTTCCACATTACGGTAGTATAGCCTCAACTGCTTCTTTTGCTTCATTTTGAACCGATATGTTAACGTTCTCATAAACTTAATCAATTTGGCTAGGTTAGGCAAACTAGCAACAATCAAAACAAAATATGTATACATACATAGCCTACCATATTTTATAAGTACGTCACAATTCAATGTCTTATTCTTTATTTCATTTATTACTATCTGTTGTAAAGTCATTAACTGAATATTTGTCATATATAAAAGTGGACAGACCTCCCCTTCTGGTCGCGTTTTAAAGGCTTCTACTCGTGTATAATAAATTGCTATTTAACAATGTTTTTGAAGAATGGGTAGAGAAAATGATGTGAGTGTAACACATCGGATTATTTTTTCCTTTCCTCGGTGATAGGTACCTGAAAATAAAACTGAAAAGATAAAGATACTTAGGGTTCATGGCCGGTTTATAGGCGGCCAGCTTCGAACTCGGGACATGCAGCAGCCAACAATGGGTAAAATCCCAGCGCCCGCTATTAGTCAATGTTTTGTTTTCCTTTGTGTACCTATCTCCCATACTGAGCAAAGATGTGCATTTACTTGGAAACACAACTCATTAGTACAAATATTTAGCCAAAGGTAATTAGTGCAGAAGTTGTGTCTGTGCTGCTTGAAGTCCAACCTTGTTACACTCACGTCACTTTTCCTACCCGTTCCTCAACATTATCGTTACAAGAGCTTACTTCGACATAAATATTTATAGAAATGGTTTTATTTCACATTTTCTTGTAGGTACAGTGGAAATGTGGGAATACAGTAGACATTAACTGATATTTGAAGAGCTGGTCGTTACACGCATTCCATTCTCGTTGCATGACCAGAAAGTAAAAAGTAATGACTTGAACAATTCAAAGTAATAACAGGCAATATCTTGCCATCGAGCGCGCGCACAGATAATTGCGTGCAATAATATTTTGTCTGTCTTACAGTTTAATCAAAATGGTCAGAGCATTTTTCAGAAAACCAAAAAGTTCCGCGTAAAGGGTAGTTTGAAGGAATCTTGAAAATCTAGTAAGATGAATCGTGAACTACAGGGCGCATTTCCTCAGCTGTAAGAATTAAACGGTGAAAAGACTGGAGGACTGCACTACTTTACGGAGTGGATTTGGTACGGAGGTCGAAACTTGGTCTATTGTACCTATGTTCACAAGTGGGAAACCCCCGGGAGGAAGGATTAGGTTAGAGGAGACAGTGGGCGGCCGTACCAAAGAGCCACGACATCACAGAGAGCAGGGTCGGCATCCTAGCCACCGTGGTCTTGAAACCCACCAGGTGGACCTGGAGACTGTCGCACCAGAGGAGGAAGTGTTTACCAGGAATGCATCATCCTGCCATACAACGCCGATACTCCCCCCGAAAAAGACCACCAGATGAGAGATGTGAAATGATAATGGAGGTGAAATAGAGGGACAGGAAATTCGGGGGATGTAATTAACATACTCAGCATTCGTCTGGTGACCTGGGAAAACCCCCGAATAAACCATGTGGTAGTCTCTTTTAGAGTGGAAGTGTTGGTGGGTGTCTCGGCGTTGTATGGCAGGATGATGTGTTCCTGGTAAACGCTTCCACCTCCTGTAGGGCAATCTTCGGGCTCCGAGGCGGTCTGTTGGGGCCGTTTCAGGACCACAGTAGGGTGGGATAGAAGTTGTACTGATCTGCCGAGAAGTTTCCAACTGGTATAGAGTAGGGAACCTGCCCTGTGTACTGTCGTGTCTCCTTGGGACCTCTCACCTCATCCTTCCTCCCGGGGAAGCCCCACTTGAGACATAGGTACAATAGAACAAGACTGTACCTCCATGCCAAATCCCCTCTGTAAGAATGTCACCTATCTACTCTTGCTGTATTCTATGTACATCTCTAATAACATTTTCTCAAATGAAATGTTTGCATTTGTTTATATTATTATACCTGAATAATGAGTTTTTAAAACACAAACAATTGAAGCATAAACCTAAACACAACACTTTATCTCACTATTCTACAATATGAGTTCAAGGACACCTCAGTTAACTGGATAAATGTCTTTATAAACATGATTACTTTATACTGTGACTTTGTGGGTTAGTGAAATTAAAAGTCCAGGTTACAAACACCAAAAATTGCTCTTTTGCAGCTGTTCACGCATGCGAGTTCAATTAATAACTGACTGTCAGTGGTAGGCGGTAGCTCCTTTTATAGTTACTCACTATTCCAGAAATTTGTGGAATGTTCTCAATCAAGACAGCGCCAGAACAGAACAAAGATGAACTCTCCAGAAATCTGTCTCCTTGCCCCCCCCGGTACTGCCCGTCTCTTTGAACTCATCGCCCGCGCCGCCTCGAATCAACAATACGTTCGCGACAATATTCTAATTTGTGAAGTGCTGTTAGCTGTCCGAATGATATCTGTAATCTTAACAGGACAGAGAAACGAGCTCATTGATTTATCTTAAAGGTTATGTGTAAAATGAGCAAGTGTGTAATGTCAAGTACATTGATTGGGGCACGAAGATGTGAAGGGCCATTATTCTGGGAATATATCCAATGTGTGTAGAAAATGACGATGAAGTTCATATCAGTTTTCAATGTAAGGCCAACAATAACTAGAGAGAAAATTTAATTAATAGAAAATGGGTATATAGAAGAAAAAAAAATCTTTTCAGAAAGATATTTGAGGGCCATGAGTATCTGTGGCGATGGTCTTAGGATAATTTGTAGAAGATATACAACATATGTATTATTGTACTTTTGAGTCAGTTATTGGCAATAACTGGGATTAAGCCAGTGTGACAGTACTTCACAAAGAAATAGATAACATTGTAATTATACTTGACAAAGCCTTTGAATACACAAATTGTTCACTTTCAGCTGTTTTGTGTTGCCTGTGTGGTGTACAAGAAGATCACGGATGCTGAAGCAGGACGCACATTTTACCTTCTGGAAAAGCTATCTCGAGAATGGCCCTTACTAAACAATGTCACCTGGGAACAAAACGGAGCTGCTTACACGGACATAGTGTTTGGTGGCTATGTGATAATAGTGGCAGGCCTGCTGATAGGCCAGCTAGCCGGAGAGTTGGGCAGGTCTGGGCAGGGAAAGATCATGGTAAGTAATTCTATAAAATATTAAAATTGTATCCCATTTTGGCTGCTTGCGTAAAAGTGATTCCACAGCTCTTGGACATGTAACAATGAATGTTCATTGTTTACTGTTTACTTAATTTGTGACACTAGGTCATTTGTATCACATTTTTTCTCAAGGAGCACAAGTTTTGTCAAAAGTAAACTTTGGGATGCATGTTCTATGCTGACTGCCAGTCATATGGTCTTCAAAGGTTTTTGCGATGTCACCTCTAATGGAGGCTCAATATGGGGCTTCTTGGACCTCAGTAGAGGACTCCACTGAATCTCCAACTTAAAATGTTTATTTGCTTTTGTGTAGTCAACATCCCTCAGGATACCTGGAATAAAGATAAGAAATGATTGACTTGAGTTATCATAAAGGAAAGGCTGGGTTCATCTAGGCATGTGCAGGACAAGGTTTTCTTACAATATTTCTATTTTATATATATATATATATATATATATGTATTCTTACATGAACTATTTATAACATTTATAGTTACCTATGAGGGCTGTTCAATAAAGAATGATCACAATTTTTTTTGACAATGTCCCTTTACTCATCCTAATAATTTTGATGGTCCTTCTCAAAATAGTCCCCCCTGAATGCAATGTACTTGTCCTAGCGTTTCTGCCAGTCTTCAAAGACATGCTGGAAACCATTTTTTGAGAGATCCTTCAAAATCGCCTCTGCAGCCTTCACCACTGCTTCTGATGATGGATAGCGCCTTCCACGAAGGCGTTTTTTCAAGTTAGGGAATAGAAAAAAGTCACATGGGGCTAAATCCGGACTATAGGGAGGTTGAGGGGTGTACTTCACGTTGATTTTTGCAAGATATTCACCAACAACATTGGCAATATGCAGCCACGCATTATCGAGGTTCAGCATCCAGCCTGCTTCATGGAAATGTGGTCTTTTGCGCCTGATATGGACTTGCAATGTTTTCAGGACATCCCTGTAGTATTGTCCAGTTACTGATGTGTGTGCAGGTACAACATGCTGATAAACCATTCCATGAATATCAAAGAATGAGATGACAATAACTTTCCCAGCAGAAGCAACCACTTTTGCTTTTTGGGGGTTGGTGATGAAGGAGATTTCCACACTGAGCTTTGCTGTTTTCTCTCAGGATCAAAATGATGTAGGCAAGTTTCATCAGCAGTGATTACATTTGAAAGAAACTCCGGATCTTCCTCTAACATCAACTTTAACTGCATGTTACGTCCATTGCAGTGGTAGGCGATACTGAACATGTCTGAACTTGTCTCGTTCTCACAGGCGGGAACCAGGAGTACCAACAATGAAACTATTACGGCGTGTTTGTTTCACATTAAGCTAACAGAATATAATCAGATTGAATTTTAGTGCGAAAAATTATTATCATTCCTTATTGAACAGCCCTCGTATATTTCTCACCACTGTACAGAGCAGAATGGTTGGTTAGGTTAATTACATCCCCTGAATTTCCTGTCCCTCCACTTCATCTCCATTATCTTTTCCCATCATCTCCCATCTAGTGGTCTCTATCAGGGTGGAAGTGTCGATAGATGTCTCAGTGCTGTCGTGACTCCTTAAGTCAGCCTCCCTCTGCCTCCTCTCGCCTCATCCTTCCTCCTTACAGTACCTTTAGATAAGTAACATCAGTCTACTACATGTAATTGTTTGGGATTCTGTTAATGTACATATTACAATAGTGTTTCATAGATAGAATTATATAGTGTGATCCATATAAAGCTGAACCAATTTAATAGGTCATAACCTTTGAACCAATAATAAGACACACATGCAACTGTGGTAGAATATAATACACAATTGGGAGATTATATTAAACTATTTACATCTCAGAGAAAATGTTAGAAGTGTCCTCCACCAGCATCTATACATGTTTGTACTCGTCTCACCATATTCTCTCAAGTTTTACAGAGAGTATCCTCGCCAATGTTACTTATTTCGGTTCGAATGGATTTCTTGAGAACATCAATTGTCCGTTGCCTATTCTTGTACACTCTATTTTTAGATACCCACATAAGAAAAAATCTGGTGAGGTTAGGTCAGGTGATCTGGGGGCCACAATGTTTTGAGATTATTCGATTATCAAAGAAACAGGTTACAAGTTCCATGGTGTCATTAGATGTATGGCATGTTGCTCCATCTTGCTCTCAATTCGATATCATCGAGCTGCTTCACAAATGTCTTGAAGATACCCATATAAACTTCAGTTTCTACAGTCATATCAAAGAAAATAAAGGTATTTAAGACTATCAACGGTCAACAATTGTCAGTGTTGACAATTCTCCCAGAGCCACTGAGATCATTAAAACAAATTTCTACATACTATGAGCTTTCAAAGGGAAATTATGGCTTACTAAAATGGTTCAGGTTTATATTGATCGCACTGTACTTTTCTATAAGATATACGCTGTTTAAAATTAAATCACTTTGGTTGCTTATAGTTTCTATATACATGTTTTACTTCATAAATATGTTGAGTATTATGCTTCCCATTGTTTTCTTTACTTTTCTGTTTGTCTAATCAGATATAATAGCAACACTCTGAATATTAGAGGATATTTGATTGGGACGTCCCATTTTTAAATAAAAATATTGAACAATACATTAAAGTGTCTTCTTGCAAATGAGAAATAATCTCTCGCAGAAATGACCACACTAATAGATGTGCTGAAAGTTCTGCCCCCACCTGGACATTTTGCAAACCTTTTCACAATAATGATAAACATGTGCCTCCGTATTTCTATATGCATCTTTCCTTTTTGTTTTGCTGTTGAATTTTCTGGAGATCCTCAAAGGTTCCTGGTCTGTTACTCTGGTATGTTGCTTTAAGAAAACAACTCTGTGACGATCTACAAATCTTTGGAGATAATAAGGTCCTAGGGACACTTGCTGCTGTGTACCATGGAATCACTACAGGTTTATTGCATAAGAGCCATTAAAAAAGAAATGACCCGGAGTCTGGTATGCACAAACCAGTGACAGGATGATAATATTGTCACCCGAACGTCGGAACTCCCTATAGAACCGGCTTGCAGTAGGGCCAGGGCAGAGGCATTCGGGCAATGCCCACCCATTTATCTCGGTCACTAACTGAGGGGATGATTAGGGAAGTGTCACTGGTCGCTGGCCGCCTCTTCCCACTCCCCCTGCCGTTTGGAACCTTTGCGGTGATTCACTAAAACGAGAGACTTCGAGAGACAGCGATATACCTATAAAAGGGGTTGCAGTTGGCGAGTTCAGTTCAGTTCTTGGCGAGCAGCTGTGAGGAGCGCCCAGTGAGGGGAGGGACTGCGTACGTGCATCGGAGGAGTGTACGTAATTGTGAGTGTAAGTGGAACTGTAACGGATGAATTGGTGAATTGTAATTGTGTGCGCTACGTAATTTTATGTAATCGGCAAGTGTTCCAACTGTAATTCGGTGGAAATAAAGAACATTTTTGAGTGGTGCAATTGGACTTTTCATTTCACGAACCCACAAACTCACAATATCATGGCATGTGTAACGAAGTGTTGTTTCAATCAGAGCGTGCAAGTTCACAGCCCGTCTCTAGAGGGCACGCAAACATGTCATGTGACTATAAAAAGCTAGCAGCAGCATGTAACAATCATCCAACTCTGCCAGTCACATTACAAACAGTGAAATGGAGGCGTCAAAAGAAGAATAAAGAGCTGTTGTTCATTTTCTGACAGCGGAAGGAGTAGGGGGGATGAACATTAATTGACGAATGTCACAAGTGTACAGCGAACACTGCATGTCCCTTGCAAGGGTCAAGGCGTGGCACAAGCATTTCAGTGGAGGACAGGTGTCATTAGTTGATGATGCACGGTCTGTAGCACCACACCGTATTACCAATGACATTGTCCAGCTGGTTGATGCACTCATTACCCTGGACTGCCGAGTGACAGTAAAAGCCATAGCCGCCAAGGTCAGATTGAGCGTCAGAAGTGTTCACATTATCATGAAGGAACAACTGCTCTTGCGCAAAGTGTGTGCCCAATGGGTGCCCCACAGTCTTAAACCACACCAGGAAGCATGTCGAATGGCCCACTGTTGTGGTCCTCTACAACACAATGCTAGGAAGGGAATGAGTTCCTGGCAGAAGTAGTGGCTGGGGATGTGTCTTGGTGTCATCACTTGGCACCAGAATCCAAACGACAAAGTCTGCAGTAGAATAATCCAGGGTCACCACCACCAAAAAAAGCCAAGGCCATCTACACAAGTGCAGGAAAGATTATGCTGACATTCTTCTGTGACCAAGATGGCTCCTTCCTGCAGCACGGGACAACAGTGAATGTCCAGTGTTACTCACAATCCTTGACAGCCATTATAAGACAGCCATTCACTGCCTTGTGTCACAGTGGGACAAGTGTCTCAACAGCCAGGGCCAATACTTCTAACATACAGGAACTGGCTCACATCACAGCCCCGGGACTTTTATAAGACAGCCATTCACCACCTTGTGTCACAGTGGGACAAGTGTGTCAACAGCCAGAGCCAATAGTTCTAACATACAGGAACTGGCTCACATCGCAGCCCTGGGACTTTTATAAGACAGCCATTCACCACCTTGTGTCACAGTGGGACAAGTGTGTCAACAGCCAGGGCCAGTACTTCTAACATACAAGTACTGGTTTCTGTAATTATGTCTCCAGCTCGTTTCTTTTTGAACACACCTTATGATATCTCCTCATCTATGAGAGAGAGTAGGTTATTAGGTAACTAAATTAACTTTAGAAAGATCATCTTCTGGGTTTATTAAGATCAGTAATTCAAACCTTCCACTAATCTTTACTCGGGATCTTGGTAATGTCAATCCTGTGCCTACTGTAGTAGGCTCCTGGGGGGATCAGAAGTGATTAGCAACTTCTTGGACGTGCTGTGTTGTTTAATATGTGAAGTATTTTTTATCTGTCATAAAAAGTTTTATGAAATATATTGACATACACAAAGATCTTCAGTGTAAAATGTTTGTGTGCAGTAAAATACAAAGAGAACACAAAACAATTTTTTAAAAGATTGATTGTTTTCTTTTATAGGAAAGATTCTTCCTGGGCTTAGGAGCTCTTTTCTTCATCATTGTTGGCAGTTTGGTGTACGCTGCACTTGATTCTGTGCCACACGACCTTGTAGACAACTCAGCCGTGCTAGGCACTCTCTCGCTTGTCACAGGTCTACTCTTTCTACTCGACATGGGATTGAGTAGGCCCAAGCTGCCACCACCAGAACACAGAGCAACACAGACTGACCCACCTCGTAATGGAGTCATTAAGGAGCTTAAGTCATCCCTGAAACAGCGACGGCCAACAGAGGAACCAGAGATCAGGTACGCTTGAAATGTTCATTATGGAAATGAATGTTCAAACATATAAGGAAACATCTTATGGGGGCCTCACATGACCTTCTCTATTCATCTTGTACAAAGTACTCTTACAAACACTTATTCTTCTATCACTTCTTGTTAATAGAGATAAACATTTATTGAAATAGTTGTATTAGATATCTCCCTGTAGATAGAGTGACAATACAGGAATGCAGCAGACTTACATGAGAATAAAATCTTTTAAGAGTTGTTTGTTATGTGATGAGATTTAATGTTTGGGTGGAATATAACACTTGCCCTGCTCACTTAGTAATAAATGATAGGCTTAGAAAGTTTGGATGTAGCACTTCATTTTTTGTTTTTAGCTGTAATCCTTTTTGTTACAGGCCATCACAAGACATGGTTGACAGCAGGAGGCATACTCCAATCATATCTAATGGAGATATTGATGTACCGCCTAGTCGAGTTTCTGATGCAGTTACAGACTCCTCAAAACCACCAAGAAAACAAACATTTCCCAGTACTGATATTGCCAGAGAATCTCCTAGGAATGAGGTAATAACGACTCCATTATCTATAGCCAAATTAACCTTCTTTTGGCTATGAGAGTGGCACTGACTGACCTGAGTCAGTTGGAGAATTTAATGTCATGCTGGTATGTTATCATCGTAGCTCAAAGGTTAAGAGCAGCCATACAAAGACTGGAAGATCTGTGGTTTATATCCCAGTATGACATTGAACTTTTCAATCTGACTCTACCTTTCCATTATTCATCCTACGCATGGTTAGTATGAAAGAACAATTAATTTCCAATTTTATTATTGTTTGCAAATATTCCCCTTTAAATCAATACATTTTTAAAACCAAACCTTAAAATGATAATATCACTCCTCCTTACACACTCAGAAACCAAGTTGTTGTAGTATAAGACCTGAATGCTTTCCTAGCAACGAATATGTTGAAGATCTTCTTGGGAAAAGAAGATACACCGTATATGGGATAATCTGGAAGGACCATCGCTACCAGAATAAACGAACATGAACGGAGCATTCGGTTAATGCAATCTGAGAAGTCTGGGCTGGCAGAGCATTGTTTTGATAATGACCATAGAGCCAACTTTTGGGAGACGACCATCTTGACAAAATGTAACAGTTACTGAGAGCGGAGAGTTAAGGAGGCTTTGGCCATTTCCTCTGCGAGGATCATGCTTAATCGTTATGCCGGTCTTCAGCTCAGTGTAGGGAGAGTGGTCGAACTGCTTCCACCAAATTATGACATTTCTGTACGATAAGGGTTATGCCAATTCTGACTGCTTGCTTTCCTTATAGGTACATACAATGGGAATACAGTAAACTTTAAGAGCTAAACATTATGTGACGTTAAGAGCTTTTAAGTTTAATTATCTTTGTATGGTCAAGAGAGACAGAATGAATAATGACTTCCCATTTCAAAAAAGTATGAGTATTTTAAAATGCAAACCAATACAGGAATATCTAGATAATGGTAAACTACACAAAAGAACTGTCATAAAATTAGGATTACTACAGAGGGTATTTGGCACCAAAACCTGTGCTTTATTGTACCTAAGCTCTAAGTGGGGCATCCCCAGGAGGAATGATGATGTGAGAGGAGACAGAGGGCAGTCGTCCCAAGGAGTCATGACAGTACAGAGGACAGAGTCCTACACTTTAACAGTTGTAAACTCTCCGGCAGACCAATAATATATTGCTGTTTTATTTATTTGTATTAGGAAAACTACCTTCCTCATGGATCACTTTTTCAAATATTTGAACTTTTATTTTAGCGCAAATTATATTTATTAGAGGTTGATTAGGTTGACATTTGTCACACATCACTTAGGAGGAATGCAGGACTCTGATTGGTTGCTGGCAGAGTAGCACTCAAGGTTAAACCTCATCCTATTTGAAAGACACAGTAGTAGAAGTAGTAATGTTCAATTATTAAATGACATTAATGTGCATGTTTCACAGGAACGTGAAGAGCAAAGTGCTGTTATGTTTCCCAGCTCTGTGCCAAGAAGGGAAATGGATGAAGTAAGGTTCTTGCCAGAGCGGATCCATCGTCTGCCACTGGAACAGGAGCATCAGATGCCTTTATCTATTTTGGCTGGCAGCAGGAGAAGACGTGAAACAGTACAGTTTCCTAGAGATGTGGAAACAGCAGCACAAGAATCACCGTCACCACCTCGACGATCCTCTCCCAGAGGTGATGTTCAGCGATTTCCATCAGACCTGGACCTGGAACATCACTTTCCTCCATATAACAAGGTAACTATGACAACACAAACCACAGTTACTCCTTTGTTGCTCCCATTTTAAATTGTGTTGAAATTGTTGACTAAAAAGATGCTACATCCTGCTTAGGGGGGACAATTCTTTTCTATTGTTCCATTTATAGCCCTTCTTTAACTCTAATGGTTATATCTTTCGGAACATATTGTCTATAAACAATAAATAAATACTTAAATAAATACTTAATTTTCAACAATGGGAAATATCTCAGAAAAGATTAACTCCAACACATAACTTGCATGCTTTAAGATGATGTATATATTTGTGTAGTAACATTTTGTCTATTTCTTATGGTTTATACAAGACACCTACTCCCAGAAACTGCAATATATACAGTTCATTCATCATGAAATTATCTTAAATGTAAGATAATGTTGCAGCCATTTCTCAGTCAGGTGTTCTTTTTTAATTTATCTGTTACGTCAAAGCTGCCATCTGATGCAGTTTTTAGATTCTACTTTCATTCTGTTGTGGTTTTTACTGTATTTACTAAACAATTTGTCATGGATATATGTTTCAGCCACTCAAGCCATCTCCAACTCCTCCACCACTACCTTTATTGAAGCCAAAGATGGGACATTTCTCAACAGGGACTGATAACAGCAACTCATCGTCTGGAGAACAACAGTATCTAGAACAAAGTGAGATCAGCCAGCGTCCAGAAAGTATTACCCCAGAACATCAGAAGTCCCCTACGTAAGTACCATCAGCATGTATACACAAATATAACAATTTATAGATAGAGTCAACATGAAAAATTTCAATGCCATGGCCGGGATTTGAACCACGGATCTCTTGGTTTCCGTCCAGTCGCTCTAACCCATTGAGCTACCATGGCCAACTTGCAGTCCTGACATTAAATTCTTAATTTGACTCATATATTTCCCCGGTAGATGACTAGGAGCTCTCGCATTGGAGATATGCTGTTTGTGGCGTCTTACTATCGTAAGTACTTGAGTCCCAGGCTTCATCATTTAACTCTTATTATTTTAGTTGATTGATGGAAATTAATCAATCATTTCTTCACACTAGCCATATATAGGCTAAGGTCTTTGATAAATAGAGTCAACATAAAAAATTCAATGCCATGGCACTAAGAGTGCACTAAACAGTGACTTGATCCCCGCCAACCTGACATAGTCATCAGTTTGGTCCCAAAGTAATGTTGTGTGTCTGGTAGAATTTTGAAGTTGTGATTCACTGAGAGTTTGTTCCAAACGGACAGACAATTGATGCGGATCTTTATTCTCAACAAATTTTGAGACGGAGATACCCAGCATTAGTTAACCAAAATAGAGTTCTATTGCAACACGTCATACTACACGAGCGACCATGGAAAACATTCAGGAATTGGAAGGAATCGAACGGCTGCCACATCCAGCATACAGCCCTGATTTTGCACCATCGGTTTATCATGTTTTTCGATCCATGGCCAATTTTCTACGTGGAAGAAAATTTTGACAACATTGAAGCAGTACAAGTGGATGTCACAGAATTCTTCACATCAAAAAACATAGACTGGTAACATCGTGGGATAACAAACCTCGCTGTACGATGACTCAAGATCATAGAATTTAATGGGATATACTTTGAAAATTAGTTAATTCCTTGTCAGAACCATTTCAAATAATTATTTTTCTTAAAAAAACTTATGAGACAGTATGTATAAAACCATTCCTGTTTTTAAAACTGATTTAAGTTAAGTTCTAAGTTTTAATAAAATATAAATCAATAAGTCTTTTAGTATGAAATTACCTTCACTTTTAAAATCCTTTTAATAATTATTTTAAGTATTTCATTTGTTTTCTTTTTGTTATTTACCTGTTATAAACAGAGCTTGTCATGCTGGCACGTTGGCCATAGTAGCTCAGTAGTTAAGAGCGGCTGGATGGAGACCAGAAGATTCATGGTTCAAATCCTGGCTATGGCATTGAATTTTACAGTCTGACTCTACCCTTTCATAGTGCGTCCTACACACAGCTAGTGTGAAAGAACAATTAATTTCCAAAAACAGTTTTTCTTTGCAACTTTTGATGAAGTGTCATAAATGCGACACCCAGAATTTGTGAAAGCCCAAAAAATTACTTAAAATATTACCTGTAACGTTCACAGATGTGCCAATGACACATAAAAAAAAATTATGACCATAAAAAAATTATGAGCATTCTTTATTGAACAGCCCTCGTATCATTAATAGACTTTAAAGAAAATGTCATGTATAGTTACTTAGTTTTAGGTTGCTTGAGATCATATTTGTTTTGCATTCACAGTGTACCATCGGTATCTTTTCTTCTGGATGAACAAGAAAGAAACAGCAGAAATGGTTTGCTGCCAATGACTCCTGTTGAAGACTCTAAACATCACGGCAAAGACAACTCTCTGTTCAGCAAGAGATCTCCGTCACCGCAACGTTGGCGTTTTGACAGTCGTGATGCCAATGGTATACCTCGTCCTACATCCCCATCAGATGTTGGCTATGTGCGCCACACTGCCCAGCACTGGTCTGAGCCTTCCAGGTATGTTGTGTCCATTGTCCTATATGTACCTCTGTCACCTTCAAAATACTCTGTATCTTCCAACTAACCTGGAACTGGAGGGAGCATAGACACATTTCTACTCAGAATGTCTATGTGTTCCTTATAACAATTCTTTGTTCAGGTATGGATTTGTCAGTGTCAACTAATAAGTAATTCTCACATAACACAGCTGTCTTAAATAAACTTTCACTTTTAAGATGCAGAAAGAGCAAACTCAAGTATTTGGAACTTGAGCTGAAACCCAAAACTAACACCCCTGTTGATAAACATAGTTTGCTAACACACTGTAAAAGTTACAGAGGTCACTACAGTTAAAGCAAATTACGGATATATGTCATGTATTGTCCATCTATAAATGGAACACTAGATCATCTATCGCAAAGATCTGGATGTCAGACCTTCGGTCTCAAGCCAGAAGATGAGGTTGGAGTTATGTATAAGCCATCTGATGTGTTATTTCATGTGCCTAGATGCAGCCTTGGGCGTTTGTAGCGCTCTCGAGGATCAATGTCGTACTCACCTAGACCGCGGATGAGGGAGTTGAAGTTGTGGGAGAGTTTTTGATAGAAGGAACGTGAAAGGGTACGGATGTAGTCTATTATTGTAAGAATACGTAGGTCTCGTCGGATAACTACAACGGCTGTTCAATTAAGAATGATCATAATTTTTTACGGTTATAATTTTTCGCAATAAAATTCAATCTGATTATATTCTGTTAGCTTAATGTGAAACAAACACGCCATAGTAGTTTCATTGTTGGTACTTCTGGTTCCTCCTTGTGAGAACCAGGCAAGTTCAGATATGTTCAGTATCGCCTACCGCTACAATAGAGGTAACACGCGAGGAACAAAATGCGGCTTTGACATTCTGCTTTTGTCTCAACAAATCTTCAGTTGAGGTCTATACAATGTTACAGGAGGCCTATGGAGAGTCTGTTCTTCCCTACAGCACAGCTCGAAGGTGGTTTAAAATGTTTAAAGAGGGGAGACAATCAATTTCAAAGGAAGGTGGACCCGGTGTTCCAGTTACTGCTCTTACGGAAGAAAACATCAACAGTGCTGCTGCCATTGTGAGAGAGGATCGACAAATTACCTTAAGATCACTTTCTCAAATACTGAACATTTCATTGGGTGTCACCCACACGCTGGTGTCAGAAACATTACACATGAGACGTGTTTGTGTGCGATGGGTTCCAAGACTGTTGATTCCCGAACAAAACGACATTTGCATGCAGGTCTGCATGCAGTTAAAGTTGATGTTAGAGGAAGATCCGGAGTTCCTTTCAAATGTAATCACTGCTGATGAAACTTGGCTACATCATTTTAATCCTGAGAGCAAACAGCAAACACATATCAGGTGCAAAAGACCACATTTCCGTGAAGCAGTATGGATGCTGCACCACGACAATACGCGACCACATATTGCCAATGTTGTTGCTGAATATCTTGCAAAAATCAACATGAAGTGCATCCCTCACCCTCCCTATAGTCCGGATTTAGCCCAATGTGACTTTTTTCTATTCCCTAACTTGAAGAAATGTCTTCGTGGAAGACATTATCCATCATCAGAAGCAGAGGTGAAGGCTGCGGAGACGATTTTGAAGGATCTCTCAAAAAATGGTTTCCAGCATGTCTTTGAAGACTGACAGAAACGCTGGGACAAGTACATCGCATTCAGGGGAGACTATTTTTAGAAGGACCATTAAAATTATGAGCATGAGTAAAGGTATGTTGTCAAACAAAAATTGTGATCATTCTTTATTGAACAGTCCTCGTAGATTGGGGATGTACCAAGGGGAGAAATTGTGACTGTAGAATTTCAAGGTGGTGTAGGTGAGACTTGGCTGCTATCGTTTGTGATGGCTGGTCGGAGTACTTGCTTATACAGGAGCAGTTTTGTAGGCAGAGACATCACTGATCGTCAGTTATAGAAAGGGTAGGGCATACCCATTCTTTTGCTAACTTTATTAGCCACATATGTAATGTGGTCTCTCCACGTCAATTTGATGTCGAGTAGAACACCAAGATACTTAAAGTAAGTTTTCCAATGGACGTCCTCACCAGCTATGCGAATTGGTGGAATATCTGTTATTCATCTTCGAGAGACGGTGATGGCCTGGCTCTTCTGTGGGTGGACGCGTAGGCGCCAATGTTGGAACCAGTGGTGAGGAGTGAAACACTAAAATATTGTACCAAATTACATATTACATAAAATGAAATACTGAATTTGTTTTCTTTCTGCCATCTTCCCACCCACCGAGTGACATGGCTCAGGTGGTTTCATCTATGGCCCCATTCAGGAGGTCCGACTTTGATTCCTGTGGCCAACCTAGCTGACCCATGGGTTTTTACAGGAGTCTTCCTAGGTCGCCAGTTGAATGCTAGGTACGTTAATTGTATCCCCCAGGTGTCCTGTACCTCCATTTCATCTCCATTAACATTTCACATTATCTCTCATCTGGTGGTCTATTTCAAGGTAGAAGTGTCAGCGAGTGTCTTGGCATTGCATTGCAGGATGATATGCTTCTGGTAAATACTTCCTCCTCTGATAGGACGGTTCCCGGTTTTCAGGCCAGTTTAGTGGGCAATTTCAGGAGCACAATGGGTGGGATGCCAGCTGTACTAGCCTGGTGGGGAGTTTTCAACCGATGAACTGTAGGAACTCTGCCCTCTGCACTGTAATGGCTCCTTGGGACAGCCACCCTGTGTCTCCTCTCGCCTCATCCTTCCTCCTGGGGATACCCCACTTGAGGAATATGTACAATAGATCAATGCTGGTCATAGTTCCAAATCTCCATAACCCAATCCAACCCAATTCCCATAAGCCCCAAAAATAATCTTAAACAAAATGACTAAAAGGAGTGTCATTAAATTAAAAACTCAAATGCGAAAATTACAGCAGCTGTATTAATTTAATTTTTGCCACAGAAGTCCAGATGAGTCTTCAAGAGAACTTGGGAGAATCTCTTCACCATCATCTCCAGAAATGCCTGAAGGAGCCCCGTCACAGAGACAATCTCCCGAGTGGTCATCACAAGGAGCCTCCCCAGAGAACTGGCCCGATGTTGCAACACCCAGCAGCAGTCGTGTTTATGGGCGCAGGGGACCTAACTGGAGACCTTCTACACAGACAGCAAGGGAACAAGAGCCAGAAGAAGAAGATGATGACCCCCCACTAGGGGGGTCCCTAACAACATCGTTATTGCAAAAATGGCTCAAACAAAGGAAAGCCAAATTTGGAAAGTCCAAATCCAATCCTTGAACTTGTTTTCCTGGGGAACTTTGTTGTTTTAATATGTGAATAAAGTATGTGTATGAGAACGATCTCATTTTAGAAAAACTGTAAAGTTTTTGTAAGTTTTAAGACTGGTAGTGATGTAAATCATTTGGCAAATGACGTGAGAACAAATAATTGTCTTGTTTATTCCATTATCAGAATCAGAAAGGTCTGTTCTTTCTTACAGTCATTATAAGCAAAACATGATATGGCAGACAAGTGTATTCGCTAGTTATAATTAAACTGATGGTGCTTAGTATACCACAGCACAGACTGCATTTTTGTTAATCGTTTAAAGTTCTTTAACTGCTTTGGTCATATCAGATAATATTTGAGTGAAAAACTTGCTTTAAAATGACAAAATCCTGTTGTTTCAAAATTTAACCCAAAGTTAGGTTATGATTTTAGTTAATTGATGGAAATTAATAATTTCTTCACACTAGCTGTATATAGGCTAGTCTTTGATAAATAGAGTCAACATGAAAAATTCAATGCCATGGCCAACATTTGAACCACGGATCTACCTGTGGCATTTATGTCGACTCTATCAATCCAACATCTTAACCTGTATATGGCTAGTGTGAAGAAATTATTAATTTCCATCAATTAACTAAAATAATAAGAGTTAAATGATGAAGCCTGAGACTCAAGTACTTACGATAGTAAGTCACCACAAGCGGTGTATCTCGGATACGAGAGCCCCTAGTGTCTACCGGGGAAATATATGAGTCAAATGGAGAATTTAATGTCACGACGGCAAGTTGGCCATGGTATCTCAATGGGTTAGAGCGACTGGATGGAAACCAGGAGATCTGTGGTTCAAATCCCGGCCATGGCATTGAATTTTTCATGTTGACTCTATTTATGTTAGGTTATGACGCCTAGGTTAGTGTATGAGCTTCTTGGGGATTACACTGGGTTAGTTGCAGCTTCTGTACAATCACAATGGAGTGCTTACTTGACATTTCATGATTGTGCTGTAAATAAATATATTGATACAGATACAGGCGCGCACATCTTCTCCTAAACCTCTAAATTAAGTATTTTCATTCCTTTTATCTATTGTTTTTAACTTTGTTTTCAGTGACAGACACGACTGCTTTGGCAGTAACAGAGATGTATATCAAGTTATCAGAGAGAATATGTTGCATGGTTTAACAGGTTCCAGGGGAGGGTTATACAGGGATATAGAACTTGCAAATCAACTGCACACACACATATATATGGAGGATATCAGAGTTACGAGGGACACTATTTATATTTTCAGCCTAATAATTAAAACAAAGTAATTTCTGATTGAAAACTACTTTATTTTTTTACAAAATATTTTCCTTTATGGTCAATATACTTTTGCATCCCTTTGAAGCATTTGTCAAAGCATTTATTCTAGTCTTCTTGAGACATCTCCAAAACATGGTTTTTGAAGGCATCAACAGTTTCTTCTGCTCACGAAAATAGTTGTCCATGTAATTTATTCTTGATGTTCGGGAACAAAAAGAAGTCATTGTTGCCAAATCAGTACTGTGCGGCAGATGACCCATCAATTTGATTTTTTGAGTCTTCAAATACTCTGCTGTTAGACGAGATGTGAGTGTGCTGCATTGTCTTGATGAAGAACGATCCTACAGTTCTTGTTCATATTCCGTACTTCACCGAAGACTTCTGGCAAACAAATGCTTATGTACCATTCGGCATTGGCCATTTTACCTTCCCCTAAAGACACTGTTGCCACATGGCCAGTTTTGCTGGAAAAGAAGGCGACCATTTACTTCAAGTGCGAACAACTTTTGTTGGATTTGCTTCATCTTGAAACACCCATACAGTTATAATTCCTTTCATGGGTGTGTTAAACCAAAACTACTAAAACATAAAACATACATCAGGAAAACAAGAAGTGTTCACATGGGAACAAATCTTCATTTAAAAAAATAGGAACAAAGTATTCAATTTCGACATTCCCAGAAAGATTTCTTCAGCAAGTTCCTCAAGCCACCACCAGAGGAGACCTATGACAAAATATCGTTAGCTACACCACTGAGAACCAGTTGATGTCCGGTTGACAATGGAGGCAAAGTCTCTGAAACATGTTCCAGGAAATTTAAAAGTAAGTCTTGTTTAGTGTCATTAATCGACTCCCTTTAAATTTAACACATACAGTTGACTGCTGTTTATGCATATATCCATGACTCGTCACTTGTTACAATCTTATATGCATCATTTGCTGGTGGAACTAATGCCTAGTGTTGCCTCAATATATCGCATGACGATCTTGCATTATTACTTTTTCCACAACATCAATATTTTCTGACACAACAATTATTTTGGACGACCTTCACAAATTTCATCATTGAGTGAATGGCGGTTATGATTAAATCCATCATACCAGTATTTCACAATGGCAAAGGATGGAGCTTCATCATCAAATGTGGAAGTTAGTTAATCGATGCACTCTTGTCTTGATAATCCACATCGAAAGTTGTAATAAATAATTGTACAAACATTTTCAGGGGGTAATTCTATGTTTTTGCTGAGACACAATTTTCAAGTTAATGTAAACAAAACAAATGACGCTCTATTGATAAAATGTCTGAAGTAAATTATGTCAACAATGTCAAACTTTCTATCGGAAACATCAGATGTCTCCTACAACGTTCAGGGTTGCCAAGGCTCAAAATATAAATAGTGCCCCTCATATCAACAAAATTTAAGACTATTACTGTCTGTGCTTTGACAAGTTGAACTCTGTCAGTTTAATTATATATTGGTCTGAAAATAAGCTACCTTTGCATAAAAGTTGCATTCTTAAAATTTAAGGAAAAAAATAAAAACATAAAACATTTGCACAAAAATAAGCCACTTCAGATTTGAGGTAAGAAAGATGTCTATAAATGTTTATTTACATGTAAACGTGACACAATCTGTGTTAACCACTTCATTACTCTCCTCCCACAAGTCATCCTCGCTGTTATTCAGTGTACTCAATAGAAACTAATGAAGCAGTACTGCAACTTTATCCAGCTGTAACTCGCTTCACTGTATCAGTGTAATGAAATATACACAACGTAGCCTGCTTTTTCACTTGTTGGGGAGTTGAACACAAGACTTCTCTAATCTCTTACAGTAGCAACACTAACTGTGTACAACAGTCGCACAAATTCATTGTGAGAACAGCAGCAGAAATGAACTCTCAACTTCCTATTTGACTTCTTATAGTCACTGGAAATTTCCACAGAACATTCTAAAATGTTTTGGAGGCAGGGAGAACGAACATGTTCAGTAAATTCTGGTTATCTGTTGATAGCGCTTCTGCTTGTGCTGGGCAAGAGTGGTGACACATCTACTTATACTGGTTTATCTTGCTAATTGCCTGGCGCTGACCTTGAGCTATAGCTGTATCACATATACCAAACACCAGTATAAGTTTACATAATAAATTGCCACCAGTTTATCTTTCAGACATGGTCCATGGTGGCCCAAGTTCAATACCAGGTGACTGCTTGTAGAATTTGTGGTGGATGGAATGCTATCTCGACAGCTTCTCACCTTTCACCATTTTATCATACGTTTCCTTTCATTTCATAACATCTTCTTCTGGACGCTCATAAGATTTCTGATTCTCTGCTCACCACTCCCCTTTCAGGTTGTGAAGGGAGAGTGACATGCAGAGCACTAACATGTCACACCCTTCGCACTACTCCCCCAGTCGCTACAATTGTTGTGGGTTGATGTGGGGGACATTAGACCTTGGCCCTCCATGGACTGATGTTAATGTATTGTTACAAACAAGGATTGACCAAAACAATAAACCTATGTATGAGGTGTGCAAGTTATTACACCTGTTTTTTTTTTTTTTTTTCTGGAATGGGACCAGATAGAAATTTCTGGCTTTTCTTTAAAATACAAATACAAAATACAAATCTTTATGAATGCATGACAGATGGCAGCACTGTGCAGTGCATAGAACTCTAGTGGCAGCGAGGAGAGTTAAGACTGTTTTTGATACTTAAAATGGCGACGTTACCATTGCAAGAACAGCGTGTCATCATTCATTTTCTCCATCTATTGAAATTCATTGCCAGTTGAGTGAGGCATGTGGTGATGGTACCATGGATGTGTCTAATGTGCATTCCTGGGTGCGACAGTTCAATGAAGGCAGAATATCATGTGACAACAAACCAAGACAGTCACGGCCTCGCACCAGCCGGACTGACGACATGATCCAGCGATTGGAGAACGTTGTTTTGGAGGATCGCCAATTGAGCATTTTCAGATCTTCATGCAGGATTGTGTTCGCAGATCTAACGGAAATGCCGATTTTGGAGACGACGTCTGCAACTGTCTTGGTTTATCACACAATGTTCTGCCTTCATTCAACTGTCTCACCCAGAAACGCACATTAGACACATCCATAGTACCATCACCATATGCCCCACTCAACTGGTGATGAATTTCAATAGGTGTCACACCACGAAAATGGAGAAAACGAATGATTACACGCTGTTCTTGCAATGAAAACATCGCCATTTTAAGTATCAAAAACATCTTAACTCTCTATTATCTCGATATCTTAACTCTCATCGCTGCCACTAGAGTTCTGTACAGTGTACAGTACTGCCATCTCTGTCACGCATTCACAAAGAGTCTACGTGTATTTAAAAGAATACCAGAAGTTCTTATCTGGTCCCAGTCCTGAAAGATAAATACAGTACACGCATATTTTCTTAAGCGCTGGATTTACGGTGAGGTGCGGGCAGAGGGGAAGAAGCGAGAGCTAATGCTCTTTTGTTTCTACAGTGTGGTCAACCTTGAAAAACACAGTTTAGCAAAATAGCGTGTAAGATAAGCGAAGATATCACAAGTAACGTTGCATCTTCTGAAATCATTCCTTAGTTTTGCCCACATCAGCTCAATTGCATTCAGAACACTGTTATACAAAGGTAGACGAATAATAATGTGTCCCCTTTCGAGAGCCATAACATCCACAAATGTTCATACAAATATAAATCACTTTCAAGTAAATGCTGATGTACCACACTCGTAACAAGGATAAACTGGCAATTCTAGCGCACCAAACGAGCCTTTATGAAGGAAGCTTTAACTACAAAGTGATAATGTTATATAATAAACTTCCAAATTCATTTACACAAGCTGTATCATTAAAACACTTTAAGTATAACGTTAAGACATTTTTGCATTCACACTGTTTTTATACAGTTAATGAATTTTTAGAACTATAACCATGTAAATGAGCACTGGGAGCATAGTACATTCACAAACCTGTAATATTTATATTATGACATTTCTTGTAGTAAATTAGTCAATGCAAATACCACATGAAACCTTAGAAAAGCTGTTTACTGTGTATATTGTATGTAATCAATTTGACTTTATGTATATACTGTATTTATACATTTTGACGTGTCTCATAACATGTATATGTTGCCAAGGATGAACTAAAATTCTAATTCTAACATACGAATGTTGTAAACTGGTTAGCTCATTAAACTCGAAATTGATCAAAAGGAAATATGGCAGACATGGTAAAGTTTAGCATATTAGCCACTAGATGCCAGTGTATAGTGCATTTCAAATTTCAAAGTTGTCATCTATGTTTACGGAGTTAAACGAAACTTACCGACTGAGGACTTGGAGCCCAATCGCTCTTCTTATCATGTGCATACTGTAGGAGGTGTTAGAACTTGAATGCCCCCTCGTAAAAGATCAATGTTTTCATGTTGAAATTTGGAGCAAAGTTGTGGCTCATTTGCAGACAAATGACAGGATGATGGGATGATAGCTACAAGGTGGAGTTAAAGGTATATACTTTTTATTGTCATTTTACATTAATTGACATACACTATGTATACAACTTTATTTTTATTTTTGGATATGTACTTATGTATCTAGTAATTAAATAAAATGAACAATTTTTTTAAAAATTATGTTAGTTCTAAAATGGAGACTACTTGCATGTATAATACAGTTGTATTTAAATATGTTCACAGAAAGTTATGATATGCAAACATGTCTTTGCTTCTTTCTTTTACAACAAAATCATTTGATATGCAATAAACTTTTCTTTTATAAGGAAAACTGATGTGAGAATGATAAAACATGTTTGCAGCTAAAACAAAAAAGCACAGTTTAGTTCCAGATCTTTGTAATGAAAAATACTGGCAGTTTTCTTAGGCAGAAAATCTGTTGTCTGCTTAAGGAGTTAGCACTCAAGTTTTTAAATGTATATACACAAGAAACATTCATCCATCATTCACTCGTTCATTCACAACATTCATTGAGCATTTGTTAAATGTTCAGTAAAATTTCTGCAAGTCACATAATGTTGTATATAGATACCTGCTTTTCACTTATAAAAACAATTTTATGACTTAATATCATTTTTGTATATGACTGGATTCATATAGCATTAAACTTGAGAAGGTTAAAACAAAGTGCTTACTTAATAATATAAACTGATATTTTGTATTGTATTTTTATTGAATTGTATTTATTTCATCCTTTGGAATTTTATTACACTTGATTTATTTTTATATATCTTGCCTCACATTTCAAATGTGATAGCAACCATTTCCGACATGACAATGAGAGGGGGTGGGGGGTGTGGAAGGCAAATTTTTTTTTTCTGTTAAATAATAACCAATTTGTTAGTTTCTTCTTTTGGAACATTTAAGGCTGGTTCTCAATAATCCGACAATGGAAGTAAAATGGTGTACACATTTTGTTTGTCAATAACCCAGTTACATACTGATGACCCTAACAATTACAAAGTACATGCTGTTTGTAACTGATCAGTGACGCAGTACACCATTTACAACAGTCTCTGAAACATATCTCACTACATTCTGGTACAGAAAGTGAAATAAGAGCAATACAAAATTCCAAATTTTTATATATACTGAATTTATGCAAATCTAATGCACACCTTTTCTGACCAAATGTAGTACTCAAAATTGTAGTACACGTTAGTTCTATAGAATGACAATAACTTCAATGTTTTTTCATTTATTACATCACAATGGATTGCTGCATTTCATTTATCTTCAGCCTATTATTGAGCATAGGTTTCAAATGCCGCCAAACTACCCTATTATTGAAAGGGTAGAGCCAGAACGAAAAGTTCAATGCCATAGCCGAGATTTGAACCACAGATCTTCTGGTCTCCGTCCAGCCACTCTAACCATTGAGCTACTATGGCCAACATGCCAATATGACATTAAATTCTCCAACTGACTCGTGTTTTTCCCGGTAAAGGAGTTCTCATAAACACATGAGACAACTACCTTAATGACGACTTACTATGCTGTAAGTACTTTAAGGACCGGGCTTTATAGTAAACCACTAGGAGTTCTCATAAACACTGAGACAACTACCTTAACGGCGACTTACTATGCTGTAAGTACTTTAAGGCCCGGGCTTTATAGTTAACCACTATTACGTCAATTAATGGAAATTAATAGTTCTTTCATACTAGCTGTGTATAGGACGCACTATGAAAGGCTAGAGCCTGAGTGAAAAATTCAATGCCTTAGCCAGGATTTGAACCACAGATCTTCTGGTATCCGTCTAGCATCATAGTGCATCCTACACACGGCTAGTGTGAAAGAACAATTAATTACCCTATTACTGAGGTGAAAAAGGAAGTGTTATTAGCTACAATATGGAGGGCAAACAGAGAACGTCTTATGATGCTTCTTCAAAGCATAAAGTAATCCTTTATGCTGACAAAATGGTAACAGAAAGGGAGGAAGAGAGTTCAATGTATCAGAGAATAATGTTTGCTTGAGGTGAAAACAGAAATTGACATTATTTGCTACTATAGCTAGTAGAAAGAAAATTAAGGATCCTCACAGAGGAAGACATACTGAAGTTGATTAAAAAGTGTTGGAATTCATGTAGGAAAGGAGGAAGAATGAGCCACCTGTGACTAGTGACACTATACAACAGAAAGCTTAAGAAGAGGCTGCAGTTCTTGGTATTCCGAAACAAGAGTTTAAGGCCAGCCATGGAGAGTGGATTGTTTCATGAAGCGGACTGATTATCTCTAAGAAGCTTCCTGCAGATTTTGAGGAGAAACTGCAAATGTTTCAGCAGTATGTTATTTCACTTCAGAAGAAAAATAATTTTTCAAAGGGGCAAAGCCTTTTTTCGTAATTTTAAGTTTCTATTATGGGGTGTACATTAGATTTGCATAAATACGGTAAATGAAAGTGATAGGCTGCTTCCAATTCAGCAAAGATTACTGTAGACTAGCTAATGTCAGTAAACCTCTTTATTTTAGTTAATTGATGGAAATTAATCATTTCTTCACACTAGCTGCATATAGGCTAAGGTTTTTGATAGGTAGAGTCTACATGAAAAATTCAATGCCATGGAGAATACGAGTCAAATGGAGAATTTAGTGTCAGGATGGCACGTTGGCCATGGTTGGAGCAACTGGACGGAAACTTGGAGATGCGTGGTTCAGGTCCCAGCCATGGCATTGAATATTTCATGTTGACTCTTATCTATCAAAAACCTCTTTATTGTTAATATAATTTTGAGAACTAGTACACAATGCTGATGATGATACGAAGGTTCTAGGTAAACACTAGCAATATATCCAGCATCAAGTTCAACTCAAAATTATATTAATTTTGTGTTTCATTGGATCACATCCTGACTCATAAAAATATTCTTTATTGTTTTTGTTAATTTCTGTGGTTTTTGCTGTTCTTTGTAGTTTTACTATTGATTTTTAGGCAATAACTAGTTTCACGTTTCATATATACTACACCTTTGCTAGAAGAAGCAAATCTCAATTATTGGGAGCACAGTTTCATTTTCCTAGCCAAAGACGAGGGAACTCTAGCAGCTGTTTCATATCACAGCTTCTTTAAATATACTGAATCATACGGATCTAACATGCCATGTGCAGGAGTGAAAGTTTAAAGTCCCCTGTTCTGAGAACTCTCATTATAATACATAAATCTTAATTCTGTTATTGTGAACCAGCATTAAATGGAATGGTGTAATTTAATATTTACAGAAGAAATTTAACGTTACTGACCATTTACATCACTTACATTAATAACTAGGTACCTATTTGAGAGACTAATCACTGTTCTTCTACTAATTTGTTGTTTGTAGCCCTCTTATGGTGGTTCCAGAAACTAGAGTAAAAATCAGCAGTCTGCTTATTTAAATCATATATTTCTTTGAAGATAGAAGAATTTTCTGGACTCAGGAGCCATGGTATGATGTGAGTTGGAACATCCATACGTTTTGTTCACAGTTGCGATGAATATCATTAGTGGTGGCGTGGTCTGTTGTGACTGAAACTTCATCCAGAAGACTCAGACCATGCTACCACTAATGATATTCACCGCAGATGTGAACAAAATGTATGGATGTTCCAACTCCATCAGACCACAGCTCCTGAGCCCGGAAAATTCTTCTATCTCCGGCCATGAAAGCTTACGATTATTCATGACATATATTTCTTACTCCAATATCATGAAAATACTTAACAAATTGTCCTGCACTATGGCGTAGCAGGTTAAGGCAGTATGTCTTGGTCCCTGGCCACAATAAGCGGCCCGGGTGCGATCCCACCCCCAGGGTGCAGAGTTTAAATCCCAGGTATAGGACTGGTGCCCACTCAGCATTGTGAGGAAAGTGAGGAGCTTACAAACCAACGTTCTGGCTGGGGATGCTGAGATGCTGACCACATCTCTTCCCCACATCAGATGGATGATCGCCCACCTCTACTGTGCGTAAGTGGGCATTAGGCCGGCAGTCAGGTTGGTAGGCCTTGGGCCTCTTAGGGCTGTTGCGCCTGGGATAAAAGCTTAACAAATCTAAGAAATTTTTATGCAAGTTTTCATAGCTATTGTTGGTAAATATAATTGATATTCAGGAGGAGTCCACTGGATACTCTTCTTCCAGGTGCTTCATTTAAAGCTGTGAGACACTGCTGAAACGCTGTCTTGGGGATTCCAGTGACAGTTGATACAGAGTTTGGTAAAACACTTATTTACATTTAGAAACACTTATTGTTTTCATTTACTTAAACAGCATTTGTTTTGGTCAGCCACTGATCTTGTCAGGAAGAGAGGACCTCTCTTCAAAACTATGTGTGTTTGATTTTAAATGTCAATGACTGTTTCAAAAATATTTTATTAACATGCTCCATTGTTTCAAATACTTCATTTCTATCATCAGTTTTATACTAAGTTTTAAATTTTAAAATTTTACTAAAAAATTTGAGTTTTTGGAACCACCATAAGAGGGCTGGCTGTATTCAGCAGTCAAACACAGGTCTAAAATGAAGGTACTACATCTCTGAAATATGTTCCTAGTTAATACATGGTATAAATGGAGTATAAAGGTCAAATACTTAACCAAACTATTACTTTTTTTAACATGAAATCCAGTTTCATGTTGCTTTTGCTCAAAGATAAAGCATATTCCAGTTACAACATACTTTAACTTTGCTAGTTTGTTTCCTGCTTATTCATTTAAGCAGCAAATATAAAAATAGCTTTAACAATTACTAATATTTTCAAAGGATTCCAACATTGTAAAAATAAAATATATTGTGGAATGTATGCAGCCTCTCTAAGAAAGGAGATTAAAAATAAATTACAGAGTATAATGTAAGAAAAGCTCTTAACTAGTGAACCTTTCATAAAAAGCTCTTATGCATTACAGCAGCAATCTGCTCATTTTGGAAATGATAAAAAACTTTCTTTACTCTCCCAATGTATTAACATTTATATGTAGTTGTGAATTTATCCATTGCGAAGCCTCTGTTCCATGGTGATATACTGACGAATGAGCCGTGAAATTTCATGTGCTTGGTCGGTTTGGAGCCGAGTTATACGTTGCTGCATCAAGTTTCCACATTTCATGTCCAAAAACAATGTTCCATCTTCTGATTTCACTTTTCGGGTTGATATTACCTCAGAAAATGGATAATGTGCCAGTGTTTCCTGCAACAGCAAAAAAGATAAGTGTTAAAATAACTTCTCATGATTAAAAGTGTAAGTACTTCAATTTTGGTAGCATTTGCCACCATCCTCAGCTGTGGTCCTGGGACCAGTGCTAATTGGCGGGACTTCAAAGTTTATCAAACAGTTGCAGTTTTTAACATATCCCACATAGGTGTCACATAATGGATCATTTGATATTTTCTTCAATTTTGTGGTTATTAGTTAAATTATAAGAGATGGCCGATTTCTTTCTCTGATTGTTCCTTAAGCCTACTGTTCAAATTTCTTTTTGTTTGCTTCATATATGAGGAGTGTTTTTAAAGTAGCAATAATCTTTAAAAAATAACAACATTCTCCAAGAAATGTATTATTCATTAGCTTATACCATCTCAACATAGTCAGTGCTGTTACTGAAATACTTGTCATAATATGAAAGCTGCATTTGTCAAAGAATGCTGCCACCTCAGAGGAAAGCAAGAAGTTCAGACTTTAGCATTATGCGTGATTGAATTAAGTTCTGAATTTAGTAACAGTGACGTCAAAATTAATTGGAAAAACTATTTGTAGTCGGTTTATTGACACTTCATCACTTACTAGTTTTGGAAGACACTACCTCCATTTTCAACCTCTCTCCAACTGTTGGAGAGTTATCTGTTGTAACTGCTGGAGATATCCGCAGCAATTTGTTTGTTTTGAGGTGTAAGACGAGATGGTAATAATTGATCACTGTAGTACAACATGATATTGCGGGTGAGCCTAACACCTGTATCCCATGCCCCTTGTTTTAAACTGGCAGTCACAAGAGTTTGACAGCAATAGCTTCTGACCATAAAGCCAATGAGCAGAACTCCTAAAGTATCCTCACAGGGGATTTCTGAGCTCTTTAACTCCAAGTACTTGAGATGTTACAAGAAGTACTGTTCAGATTGGGTTGGACTCGGTGGGGCAGAGTTTCTTGACACCCAAGGGAGATTCAGTAAGTATGGGAAAAAGCACAGGGTGGGTTGTAAGATACAACTTAGAGAGGATGGTGCAGTAGTCATTCTTGTCCCCACTGAGGTGGTTTGGTAGTCTTCTGTTTGGGCTGCTACATGTAAGTGGCAGGGGTGTTTGTTTGTTGCTAATGCTCTTCTAATTGGATTTTCTCCATTTTTTTTTCTTTACATAGTTGAACTGGAACATTGGCATTATTTTCGATACTGCGACGCAATGGAGTAAGTGGTCTATTCATTACTACTGTGGGTTGTTGCATAGTATACATCTTGAAGAACTGGAGATATGTTCTTGATCAAGTGGGCAGCCATATAGTCATGTCAAAGAGCCACTGCTGAGCTTCCTGGAGATTCTTGTATGTTGCCAATGTGTAGGATTTCTGAATTTATATACAATTTTTATGTATTATAAGACATTTGTTCCTTTCTTGGCTAGAATTCAGCTTTTTTATTTCTATAATGCCACAATGCTTGTTTGATGGGTGAACTTGAGTCATTTAAAATTACAGCTCTTTGGAAGGGACTTATGTGGTACAACAACTGACTCGGGGAAGTTCTTATGCCTTCTAGTTCATCATCAAAATGAAATGTGCGAGTGCTAGGGAAATGAAACAGGTAAAAAAGCTTGCAGTATATGCTGACACCTACTTGTCCTAGGGATCCACCAGCATAAATATGAAGTCAGTCACTTTCTAGGTCTCAGGAAAGCATTTTTGAGTCTATGTATTCCAAAAGATTTTCTTTGTGATCAATGGTTGATTCAGCAAGTGTATGGGGAGAGGAAGTTTTTCTATTTTTCCCTGTAGATAGGATGTATTTTTGTTGCAGGTTTTAATTTGGTTAATATTAACTTTTATTTGAGAGGAAAGGTTGATAGTCTATGATCTCTCAAAAGACCCATTGACCAACAGCAAATGTGGTCCTTCATTATAATGGGATTGTGTATGGTGAGGTAACTGCCAAAACTTAAAAACTGGTGCCATTTGAGAACAGTTACTTCTTTTTCTCGATGTAATAACAGCCCCACAGTTGGATCTCTGGAGATACGCAACTTTGGATGTAGAATTTAAGATAATTATAAAATAGGTATAGCTCAATTTTAGGAAGAAAGCCCACAGTAAAGAGCTAATCGCTTTGTGCTTCTCTGGGCAGACGAGCAGAGCTGAGTTCTTTGCTTTTTCTCGTTATGTTATGTCCCAAAGTACATATACATGACTCATCAAGTTCTGCTTGGTTTCTGGAGTGAAGGTTGTTTTTTGTTGTTGTTGATGAAATTTACGTCCTGCAATGTTAAGCCATATTGGATGATGAATGATATTGGTGAAATGATGCTCAAATGGGTCCGGGGTCCATGGAGCTTAGAGCTACCTGACATTTGTCTTTAAGGATAAAGGGAAAACCCCAGAAAAAAGCTTACCCAGGCAACTCACCCTGACCGAGATTTGATCTCAGGGCCTCTTGAACGTAAGGCAGACACTCTACCATCTACGCTACTGAGGTGGGTAGAGTGAAGTTAGGAAACCCATGTTTCATCATCTGTGAAATCATTGCTGAAATCATGGCACCACTGTAGAAATGTCAATGCTTATTCCATGCATTTGGTTATATCTTCAGATGTCAACAATTCCTCAACAACAAGTACTTTGTGCAATAACAACTGGGAAATGACTGCTGAATCATTTAACTGCGCTAGCGCACCAGCTCTCTAATGAGTAATGACAGCGCACTACAATCACATGACCAGCTAATTTCCATTGATGCTACAATGACAACACTGAATGTTTGGAATTGTATACGGTCACCTAACAATGCGTGGCCAGCCATCTGTTGGTTGTGAGACAAACTTAGTTTCTAGATAATCCTTGTATATTTCTATTATAAGAATAATAAATATTATATATAAATATGTTCACTAATTAATAAATATTAAATGAATAATACTGAAATGGTCTTACATGTGTGACAAGGTCTATGAAGTGCACCCCATGTCTATTGAGAGCCAGAATGTGATCAGATCGATCCTTTGGATCTGATACTCGCTTCACAGCAAAGAAACTGGATCCAAAAAGAGGCCACTTAGAAAGAATATCTGAAACATAAACAATAGCAGTTACTTAAAAAAAAAAAAAACCTAGAGAAGAATGAAAATGAAGAAAAAGAGTTAATTTTACATACCATCAAGTTAGGGGTTCCTATAAATGTTTATTTGTTTATAAATTACATTGTTGTAAACTTGGGTACAGATGTACATAATGACTTGTAACTTTTTCTAAAGCTAAGTTGGCATTTGCTACTTAAAGTTGGCACACTTGACTCCTTAAGTACTTGAGTACTCATATTCATAAATTGTCTAAATATACTCACAAGCTTGGCAGATTAAAATTTCAGTTTCTAAGCAGTGCATATAGTAGACTTTTGGGTGTATTTTTATGTTTTTCTTATAATGTAAAATGACGTATCCTCTGTATGAAATATAGGGGATGAATAAATTGAAAAATAAATTGAAAAGTTATCTGGATCACTGTGTCATGTCAGCCTTATAAGGGAACCTCATCTAAACAAAGTATGTGGCAAGCTGTGTACATTGGCTGCCAATTACAACAATGTAGTCCCATGTTGAGTAATGAAACTTAATTCGATAAGCTATAATAATAGTGACTACACTAAACTTTCTCTGATATTGCATGTCATAATGGGACTAGTTTTGCAAACACAGTTTGCATTTTCACTGAGTTATTTATTACTGTTGTAATAAATTATTATTGTAGTTTATTGAATTAATTTTGCTTCACTATTAACATATTTTAACGTTTATTTCCTATTTAGTTTTTCCTTTCAGTTACATCATGTTTTAAGTAATGATGGATTACTTTGTTTAATTTTAAAATAAATGTTTCTACACTTGAAATAAATTAAATTGTATTTAAAATTAAAAAATAAAAAAAAGAAAAGAAAGAAAACATTCTAGCAGATTATTTAAGTTAATAGATGGAAATTACACTAGCCATATATAGACTAAGGTTTTAGATAGAGTCACCATGAAAAATTCAATGCCATGGCTGGGATTTGAACCACGGACCTCCTGGTTTCCATCCAGTCACTCTAACCCATTGAGCTATCATGGCCAACTTTAGATACTAAATTGTCCATTTGACTTGTATATTTCCCCAGTAAACCACTAGGGGCTCTCACGTTCGAGATACACCGTTTGTGACATGGCACTGAAGTTTTCAGGTTCACTATCTATTTCAGCAGATATTCATTTTTTTAAAATCTTGTTTAAAACGAATAGTAATTTTCATTTTTTGTCAGAAAAATTTTTAATTTTTATAATAATAGTATTCATCAGAAAGTAGCAGAGAAAAAGAAAATAAATTGAAAGAAACTTGGATTTTAAAAACTTAATATTGAGCTAAAACTATATAAATTATACTTTCAAGCAATGTTTTAGGTAACTCCAATTGGTTTAACTCAGAATCTTAATTAAGGTAAAAGGAGGTATTTTCGTGATATAGGCAATTTTGTGATACTTTTTTGAAGGGATGTCATAGAGAAACAGTTGTTAACGCACCTGCTGATAGTTCCTGAGCACTAGGAACAAATATGTCAACTACCAACAGTAAAAGACAAGTTAAGACCAACTGGTATCTCTGTGACATCCCTTCAAAAAACTATCACGAAATTCCCTATGTCATGAAAATACCTCCCTTTACTCTAACTTAAAATCTTAATTTTAGCATGGAAAATGAAACACAGAATTTAAAAAATGAACTACTATATTTACATGACTCTAGTGTGCATCTGTTTTGACCAAATGTAGTACTCAAAGTTGTGGTGTGCATTAGATTCAAGTGAAAATCCATTCTGTAGAATGGCAGTAACCTCATTGTTTTTTTGTTTATTACATCACAATGGATTGCTGGGGTTCATTTATTTTTAGCCTATTACTGAGCCTTGGTTTGATATGCTGCAGAACTACACAATTATTGAGAAGGGAAAAAAGGTAGCACTTTTGGTTACAATATGCAGGGTAAACGGAGAACATCTTACGATGTTTCTTAGTGTAATCCTTTATGCTGATAAAAATGTTAACAGAAAGGCAGGAAGGGAGTTCAATGTATCAGAGAATAACGTTTGCTTGAGGTGAAAACAGAAATTGACATTATTTGCTAGTATAGCTAGTAGAAAGAAAATTAAGGATCCTCACAGAGGAAGAAATACTGAAGTTGATTAAAAAGTGCTACAATTTGTGTGGGAAAAGAGGAAGTATGGGCCACCTGTGACTAGTCACACTATATAAACAAAGCTTAAGAAGAGGCTGCAGTTCTTGGTATTTCAAAACAAGAGTTTAAGGCCAGCCATGGATGAGTGGATTGTTTCATGAAGCGGACTGGTTATCTCTAAGACACTGTACAACAATGTGCCAGAAGCTTCCTGCAGATTATGAGGAAAAACTGCAAACTTTTCAGCGGTATATCATTACACTTTGGAAGAAAAATAATTTTTCAAAGGGAGCAAACCCTTTTTTTCATAATTTTAATTTTCAAATATGGGATGCACATTAGATTCACTGGCATATTACATTCCTGTAAATTTGGTATATAAATTTTCTCAAAACAACCGAACATCGGAACTCCCTATAGAACTGGCCGGCAGCAGCAGGAGACGGTAGGCCTTCGCCACGCCCCCCCTCATTTGTCTTATAGCGGTAACGAGGGTTGGCTGGAAAAACATCACTGTGCCGTCCCTTTCCGTTCCACCTGAGTTCTCGAACTTACGGGATATTTCATCTAATCCAGATTCTTCTAGATTGGCCAGCTGACCCTATAAGCAACACGTCGGACTGGAGTCAGTGAGTGCTTGACGAGCTAGCGAACGAACGAGAAGACTGTGTACGTGCATCGGAACGGTAACGGATGAACTGGTGAATTGTAATTGTGTGCATTACGTAATTCTGTGTAATTGGCAAGTGTTTAACTGTAAGTCAGTGCAAATAAAGAACATTTTTGAGTGGTGCAATTGGACTTTTCATTTCACGAACCCACAAAGTCACAATAAATTACTGAAACCAAATAAAGATTTTTCAAAAAATAAAATTTATTATTTATGTGTGATTGCAGGAATTTAGTAACAGTGACATCCAAATTAAATGGTTGGGGAAAACTATTTGTATTCATTTTTTAACACTCCGTCACTTTCATTTTTATTGAGAGAATAGTTTAGTTTGACATAGATCAACCTGAAATACACAGTTAATAACTGAACATACCTAGAACCTGAGCCTTGGCTTGTATAACAGAAAGCATTTCTACTTCTCGCCAGTTGCCTTGCACCATGTTGACCCACTGTGCTGGTTTCACATCTCGAACCGTCAGCGCTGGTTTAGGCAGCAGGAATTTTGTTTCTTTCATTGTTGGTACATGGGTCATATCTGCTGCTCTATGGAGAAGTGCTGCTATCTTTGCTATGTCATACTGTAACAGAAAGCGCTAATTAAAGCCAAACTACAAAATAAGTTTCATTCATATGACATTCTCTACTCATTCTTGTACTTGCTTATTCTTCTCTCGACATGGATAAATATAGCACAAATACAGAAGGTTAAAGTTATAGTCAAAGTTTTAAAACAATGTATCACTATGCGATGACTTTGAGCTTTGGTGATCATGGTTAAAATGTGAACAAGAATTTCAAAATTTAATGATAGAGAATATTTTTAAAAACTTAATTCCACCAAAACTATATTTGTTATAAACATATATGTTTTAATGAGATCCAAATTTTTGGACAATATTTCAATTTATTTCTGCTGTGTACTTACTATGACATCCTGCTGTAGCTGTTCTCCAGGCATTACTAGCAGAAGACCCTCCAGATAGTCTGGCGCAATTTGATTGAACACCACCTCGACATAGAGTTGTGAATCCAGTCTGAGTGGAAAATGCCACACTGAGCGACAAAAGATCAAGTAGAACACCTGCAATCATCCAAATTCTTACTCTCATTACCAAATTTAAAATGTTTACATATTTCTATTAGTCATAATTTAACACATAAAGTTAGAATTACAGGAAGAGTAAATAAATATGTAAACAAATAATAAAGAGAGTAATAATATTACAGACTTTTATCATAGGAACTGCCTGCTTCTGTTCCCTCACTATGTCCCAGCTAATCAGCTGAAAACAGTCTGTGTTGTGTGTTTCAGTAGTATAGTGACTTACTGTGTACTTTCGCATGCGTATCTGCCTGTATGATTCTTAATGTGACAACAAACTTTTGTAGAGAAGTTAGACAGAGTCATGCTGTTCTTGTTCCTCACAGAGAATAAAATAAACTAAGGGAAATAGAATCTATTATTGTTGCCTGTAAGAAATGACTGTGTCAAGAAAACATTGACTTCAGAGAAACTTTAGAATGATGTCCAAAGAAATCTGTGAGAAAGCTTGTACAGGAAAACGAGAGTTTATAAAACTCGGTTCGGAACAGCACCAGACTTTTAAAATTAAAACACTGTAAGTTAAATGGTAGTTCAGAAATTGTAGCCACACAACAATGTGAACAGAGTTAATTCTTGTAATTGGGTATTGGATAATGGTTTCATTTACATAACTATGAAGAATTGGTGGAGCATTAGTGAAGAATATATGAATATTATTTTCTTCATCTTTATGATAAAGATATGTAAATTTTGTAGCTATACTTTGCAAAAGAAAATAAAAATATTCAGTAGACAAAAACAGTTGAATGAGATCACCATCTTAACAGAAAAGAAATTCACATATCACTCATGGGCAATCAGAAAATTTCAAAAGATTTGCAGTGAATTTAACATCACCAGTAAACAAATTAAGTATCAGAAACCCCATCAGAAAACCAAAAACAGACAAAATTCCTCTGGTACAGAAATCTGGCATTTACAGAATTAATTGCTCAGACTGCAATACGATATACATTGGAAAGACAAAATGTAACATTGCAACCAGATCAAAAGAACACTTTCAGAATATCAAGCAAAAAGAAACAGTAACAGCAAATTTCTGGGATCATAACCACAACATAGAACATAAAACCCAACTACTAAAATCAGTTCACTTGACTCAAGAATTAAACATCTGGGAAAGCATTTATGTAAAGAAATTAGAAACACATTTAATAAATTTTGACATTCCATTAGAAGAAAATATTTTACTTAGCCTCGTTGGATTGCCACCAGATGTCTCCTCTTTGGAGAACCAGGATCAGCTGGATCACCAATTTCTTAAAATTGCCTTCAAGTGGAGGCAAAACACTTTAAAAGAAAATTTGTGGTATGTGAAGTCAACTCAAAGTATAATTTTAGTTATCATTTTATTTGCTAATGATACGCTCAATTGCCAGAACTATTTTACATGCCAGGAAATCAACTATATAGGTTTACCAGTTTTAAGTGCACTTAAAAAACATTGGTGAGAGTCAGGATTGAACCTTAACCCTGGCATCAGTAGGTCAGTGCCTAACCAACTGAACCACCCAGACCAGTGCTGGAGTTACAAGCTACCAAATAGCCAGGAAGTACAGTAATATCAAGATAGAGTCAACATGAAAAATTCAATGCCATGACCGGGATTTGAACCACGGATCTCCTAGTTTCCGTCCAGTCGCTCTAAGCCATTGAGCTACCATGGCCAATTTGCCATCATGACATTAAATTTTCTACTTGTTCGTATATTTCCCCGGTAGATTACTAGAGGCTCTTGCATTCCAGATACACCATTTGTGGCGACTTACTATTGTAAGTACTTGAGTCTCAGGCTTCATCATTTAACTCTTATTATTTTAGTTAATTAATGGAAATTAATCATTTCTTCACACTGGCCATATATAGGCTAAGGTTTTTGATAGAGTCAACATGAAAAATTCAATGCCACGGCCGGGATTTGAACCACAGATCTCCTGGTTTCCGTCCAGTCGCTCTAACCCATTTAGCTACCATGGCCAACTTGCCGTCATAACATTAAATTCTCCATTTGACTCGTATATTTCTCCAGTAAACCACTAGAGGCTCTCACATTCGAGATACACCGTTTGTGGCGACTTACTATTGTTGGAGCAACTGAACGGAAACCAAGAGATCCGTGGTTCAAATCCCGGCCATGGCATTGAATTTTTCATGTTGACTATCTATCAAAAATCTTAGCCTATATACGGCTAGTGTAAAGAAATGATTAATTTCCATCAATTAACTAAAACAGTAACATCAACTTGCTAATCTCAGAGCATTGCTGTGCTACATATCTCTATGAATAATAAGGGACAAGTATATGTGAATGCAGACCTTCACAGTGATAATCGTAATTATCAAACTGTTTGATTCCTTCTGAGGCACATCATTAAGTTTACTGAACATTATTTTAAGAATATTTGGACAGATATTTACGTACCTGTTGATTCTTATGTAGCTCTGTGGTGACGTCAAGGATGTATTCCTCTCGTGCTAAAGGCATGGTGAAGGTATCGCCCTCAACAATACAATACAGTGAGAATTCTTCCATCTCCATATCCCCATTTGTTACACCAATTATTGCGCACAACTCCTCAATCACATCCTGCAAGTGTAAAACCCTCTGATGTTACTTTTGTTCTTCATTTATGTTTGTATAAGTACAAAGGGCATTCTGATAGTTTTCAAGAGATGTTATGAAGACAGCCTGGGATACTGTCCTCCTTTATACAACACATTGTAAAGATTCAGATACACAAGTGACCCTATGTACATTAATTTATTTCATAGATGGGGAACAGAAAAATTTGAAATATTAAAGAGAAAACATATAAGTAGAAAATTATGTACAATTGAACTAAATATAAACGGTTTGGTGCCTAAATTTTTTTACATATATCTGCAAAAACTGTCAACATTGAGGACAAGAGAAAACTCCAGAAAGCCTCTTCTCATAGTTTAGAGATGTAGATGTGTATTTACCTGTACTACTGTAGTTGACTTAGTGTTGACAACTCTTTCAGTGCCACCAGGAAGACGATAGATCTGTCTCTTGGAGTTACGTCCTGCACTAATAGCTGTGATCTCTTCGACACTTGGCACATTCTTGCGACCTCCATATTTAAACGTCTTACGTAAATTCTGTAGACACACTGTTGCTGTACCATGGTATGCTCTGCGTTTGTCATATGCAGCAGTTTCGAGGTACTTGAATAAGTATGGCTTCAAAGTGTCTGAGCAGGTAAAGTATGCGGCCACAATGCTGAACAATCTCCAGCCTCGCTGGCATGAGTCAGGTTTCGAAGACTTGTTGTTTGTAGTTTGTTTCATTAGTTGACAGTATACTTCATCCCTCAGCGCTTCGTGTTTATGACAATGCTGTAAATGATATTTACTCTCATTAGCTGAATTCATTATGCAATGATTTTCTCATTAAATATTTTTATTAACTTGCTTTCTTCTTTATCTGTTTGGTAGACATTTTGCAATTGGTTTTAAACTCAAAGTATAAACTTGAAAGAAGCGTAGGGACAGTGAAGCACAAATTAGTACAAAATTGAATCGAGAATATATTGACACATTGCTTCACTCACACTGTTTATTCACAGGACATGTTTCAAGAGCTCTTGCTCCTATCCTCAGCTGACACTCGACTAGTGCAAGTTGTAGTGGTTTCTTCTTTCTCCGTATTGTCAATAGATGGCGTGATGTACTTGTCAAAGATGTCCGGTGGTGGAGTTTCAAAATTCATGACTCTATGACGATTTTTGTTAATGAAGATTTTTTCCCATACGGATAGGTCTATGGGGTGATTAACGTATTTTATTAGAGATGTTTCCAAATTGATGTCATGTCTAGTATTCAAAAAATGAAAAGCCACTGCTGATTTTTCTGTTTCACCATTTTTAATGTTTCTCATATGTTCTTTAGTTCTGATGTTAATATTTCTTTTTGTTTTTCCTATATAAATTTTAGGGCAAGTTTCACATTTGATCTCATAGATTCCTGGTTTTTCTTTGGTAGTGATTGAATTTTTGGGAGGGCCTTTTAACAAATTTCTGATATTAATATCAGAATATATATAGGAAAAACAAAAAGAAATATTAACATCAGAACTAAAGAACATATGAGAAACATTAAAAATGGTGAAACAGAAAAATCAGCAGTGGCTTTTCATTTTTTGAATACTAGACATGACATCAATTTGGAAACATCTCTAATAAAATACGTTAATCACCCCATAGACCTTTCCGTATGGGAAAAAATCTTCATTAACAAAAATCGTCATAGAGTCATGAATTTTGAAACTCCACCACCGGACATCTTTGACAAGTACATCATGCCATCTATTGACAATACGGAGAAAGAAGAAACCACTACAACTTGCACTAGTCGAGTGTCAGCTGAGGATAGGAGCAAGAGCTCTTGAAACATGTCCTGTGAATAAACAGTGTGAGTGAAGCAATGTGTCAATATATTCTCGATTCAATTTTGTACTGGTTTTAAACTACTTCTCGATAAGCTAAAAGTTAATGCTTTCTTTGTATTCAGGAAGTTACAAAATATGTATTTTCACTGAAATATTGGTATCAGTGTTTGGGTGGAATGCAATACTATGTTTGCTTGCTATAGGTAAGTAGTATAGAGAGAGGAAGGTAGAAAGGGAGAACTATCTTTGGATTGGCTGTCAAAGAAAGCATTTTTAACCAACAAAAAACATAATAAAACTAAGTAATATCTTACCATAAGTATTGTGTACACACACTTGACTTCAGATGAGTCTGTAATCATAGGCAAATCTCCCATGTACCTCATGACGGCTGTGAAGCACTCGACTGCTAAATCACTGAGTTCACCAGGTTCTAAGCGTAATAATGACTGCTCAATTGGTGCTGAGCTGAATTTAACCAGATCCACCTGGAAACAAACATTACATCTACAGCTGCAGATACAAAGTAATTGTCACACAGACTGAGCACAATGGTTACTTTGGCTTGGTTGGTAGCAAATGCATGATTTCATCATTCTGCTTCCTTTTCATGTTTTAGATCATCTGTGAGAGAAAGTCATGGTGCAGGTTGGGAGTAGTAAATTTATGTAAGTAATATAAGCAGATGTATTAAAATATTCTTAGGATTATAATACAATAATATAATACAATGAAGCACAAAGTTAATAGGTATAATTATTAATTTATAGATGAGTCATATTTATTACACATCTGCTTCACTTACGTTTCTATTTTGAGGACATGTGTCCCAAATCATCGTTTGCATCTTCAGCTCTTATGCGACTAAAGCTTGATCCAGTGATGTCGATAATTCTGGAGCTGCTGCTGCCATCTGTTGATTTAGTGATGAACTTAAATGTGGGATTCTCTTCTGGTTGAATTTCAAAGTTCATTAGATGGTTTTTATGTATTTCTATGTATATTCTCTCCCATATGACGAGTTCACTATGTTTTTGTATGTATTTTAGTAATTCTGTGCTATTTTCAATTTCATGATTTTCAGACCAGAAATGAGCTGCTATTGCGGACTTATCAATATTTTTGTATCTTAAGTGCCTGAAGTGTTCTTTCTTTCTAGTGCCTATGTTTCTTTTTGTCCTCCCTATGTAAATTTTTTCACAGTCTTTACACTTAATCTTGTAAATGCCTGACTTTTCCTCTGGTTGTATCTTATCAGTATTATTACTGTTAAGTCGGTTTTTAATGTTGTAATTGTTTTTTGGTGCCAATGTTATATTGTATTTCTTGAATATTTTTTGGAACTTTTTTGTGGCCCAGGGGTGGTAAGTAAATTTAGCAAATCTAATTTCTTGTTTCATTGGTGTGAGAGCTGTGATCTGTTTTAATCTCTTTTGAAGTTTGAATGATTTTAGTTTTTTATCTACAAGGTTTTTTCCATATCCATTTTTAATTGCAGTTTTTAAGATTTGATGGTATTCGTTTTGATATTCTTGCTGGCTGAGGGGTAGATTTACTAATCTGTGTGTGAGACTGTTGATGGTGGCATGTTTGTGTTGAATTGGGTTGAAACTATTTGCTTTGATGTAATTATCTGTGTGTGTTGCTTTTCTATGGATACCAAATTCTAGTTTTTCATTGCATTTTTTTATTTTAAGATCCAAGAAAGGTATTGTATTGTATTGTATTGTATTCTTTATTCACCGTTTGAAAAACATTTTTACATTTTCATGGCTTCGTCAAGTTGATATACAATTTACTAAAATGATAAATATACAATTTACTAAAATACTTTTAAAATTAAGATTCCTGATTTGGTTAGAGATTAAAACTAATAACTGTACATTACATCAAAGTATAAACTTGGAAGAAGCGTAGGGACAGTGAAGCACAAATTAGTACAAAAGTGAATCGAGAAGATATTGACACATTGCTTCACTCACACTGTTTATTCACAGGACATGTTTCAAGAGCTCTTGCTCCTATCATCAGCTGATACTCGACTAGTGCAAGTTGTAGTGGTTTCCTCTTTCTCCGTTTTGTCCATAGATGGCGTGATGTAAACAGTGTGAGTGAAGCAATGTGTCAATATCTTCTCGATTCACTTTTGCACTGTACATTACATGTCTAAGAATTCAGTCACTGAATAAAACGAGTTATGTAATAGGAATGACCCAAGCTGTTTTTTAAATACTTTATTATCTTTGATAATTTTTATATTTGTTGGTAATTTATTGTATAGTTTTATACCATTGTGAAGTGCACTATTCTTTGCTAAATTAGTTCTATATTGTTGAATGTGTAAGTTTTCCCTATGTCTTGTTTGATGTTCATGTAATTGACTGTTTTTGATTAATGTATGTTTGTGTTGTTGAACATAGTGAATTACTTCTAGCAGACTACAGGCATAATCTTTAATTTTTTGAATAACTCTCTGCAAGATGTTCTTACTTGTCTTGCCCATCATTATTCTTATTACTCGCTTCTGCATTTTGAAAACCTCTTCCCATTTGGTTGCAACACCGCAGAATATTATTCCATATCGAATATGGCTATGGACTTGTGCAAAATATGCAGTTCTTAGAATCTGTGGGCTTGAGCTGTTTTTTAGTGCATTTATGATGTAACATCCCATGCTAAGTTTTTTGGTTAGCTTGTTTATATGTGCTTCCCATTTTAGATCTTCACTTATCATTATTCCCAGAAACTGTGATTTCCCTTGATACTTTAGCATCTCTCCTTCTAGTTTTATTGGTGGTTTTGTTGTGTCACTTCTATTTTGGTTCATATGAAAACTCATACCCACTGTTTTATCTGTATTTACTAAAAGTCTGTTGGATTTAAACCAGGATTCTAGTTTTGTTGTGTTATTGTCTATTTCTTCTTGAAGTTCCGTGTCACATTTTGCTTTTACCAGTATGTTTGTATCATCTGCAAATAATATTACCTCTGCATTTTGGACATTTAGTGGCATATCATTTATGTATAGTAAAAAGAGAAGTGGGCCTAGAATTGATCCCTGAGGTACCCCATGCTCCACTTTTTTAAGTGTTGACTTACATTTCACTATTTTACTGTTGTTTATTTACTTGGCTAATTTCTACTATCTGAGTTCTATGAGATATATATGATTCAAACCATGAATAATGATTTATTGTCATTAAGCTTATTACAGCAATAGACAAAGTCAAAAATAGAGTACAAATTAATACAGTTATAATACAGTGAAGATAAAAAAAAATCAATAAAATACTTACATTAGATATACAAATATAGAGACTTAAAACAAAATGAGGAAATAATACTTCATGACATAAGCCAAAGTTTAACTACACCTGTTAAAGTATTCCTGTATTGAATAATAAGGTTTGGAAACTAACCATTCATATAATTTGCATTTAAATGTATTACCTGATAATTCAGTTAATTCTAAAGGTAATTGATTATATAGTTTAATGCCCAATACTTCAAAGCTGTTAGAGGTTTTAGTTAATCTATGATATGGTATATTGAGTTTATAATTAAACCTAGTATTATAATTATGAATATCCTGCCTGAATAGCTGGTCGGTTAAGTTACTTTTTACATAGATGAGAGTATTATAAATATATACATTTATCACAGTCATAATTCTTAATTTTATAAATAGAGGTTTACAATGTGCAAATTTATCTGAATTTGAGATGGTACGAATTATTTTTTTTGTACGAGGGCTGTTTTTTTTCAACCTCCGATCGTTCCATGTAGTAGTAGTAGTTTTATTCATCCGTTAAGTCAATACAATGACATTGGATACGTCAATACAAATATTTAGAACAATACAAATAATATAAGTATAAAAATAAAAAATAAGTTGCATCAAGTGTAATTAATAAGATCTAAGCATGAACTCATAAATATATATAGTTGCATGGCTCTACAACTACACAGCATTTAAAATGCATCACAAATATATACAATTATATGGCCAGCTACAGTGTATCTAGAAATTCACTTATATCATAATATGAATCACTTAATAAAATTTCTTTCAACGATAGTTTGGAACACCTCATGGATTTTATGTTTTTCAGATTGGCCGGTAGTTTATTATACAGAGTGACTGCTAAATATCTAACTCCTTTGGAATAAAGTGTAGTTCTATGTGTTATTGTTCTTAAGTCTGTTTTACCTCTGGTGTTATGATGATGTATTTGATTATTTGTGGTGAAATTTTCAAGGTTTTGTTTTGTATAACATAGCAAACAGTATATATACAGACTGGGCAGAGTCAAGATTTTCAACTCCTTAAAGAAGTTCCTGCAGGAGTCATATTTTTTTCCTGACATTAGGCATCTAACAATCCATGCCGACGCTACGCGGGCAGCAGAAAGCGGGTATGCGCTGTCGGCGACTGCGCAGCTCTCGCACTACACACTCCGCCATTGTTGACATTCAGTCGTCAGTCGACGTTGTGCTACAGCCACGTAAACAAGATATTGACAGACAAGACATTTTTACCAATACAAGTGACAAAAGCTCACTGAGATTATATTGTCACCCGAACGTCGGAACTCCCTATAGAACCGACCGGCAGCAGCAGGAGACGGTAGACGTTCGGCACGCCCAGTTATTTATCTTATAGCGGTAACGAGGGTTGGCTGGAAAAACATCACTGTGTCGTTTCTTTTTGCTCCACCTGAGTTCTCGAACTTACGGGATATTTCATCTAATCCAGAAACTTCTAGATTGGCCAGCTGACCCTATATAAGCAACACGTCGGGCTGTCAGTCAGTCAGTGTTTGGCGAACAGCTGTGAGGAGCGCCCAGTGAGGGGACGGACTGCGTACGTGTGTCGGAGGAGTTTACGTAATCGCGAGTGCAAGTGGAATTGTAACGGATGAACTGGTGAATCGTAATTGTGTGCATTACGTAATTCTGTGTAATTGGCAAGTGTTTAACTGTAAGTCGGTAGAAATAAAGAACATTTTTGAGTGGTGCAATTGGACTTTTCATTTCACGAACCCACAAAGTCACAATATAGAGAAATAAAAACAACCTGGGGGAGGGAAGGATATATAGATATATGTAGTAAGTTAGGGCGAGAAGGTTTTGCTTGGGCGAGAACAGGAGTGAGAAACTTGAAAGGTATAGGTCAAGAGAGGGGGATAGATAAATGTCCATTGTGTGGAGAAGAGAATGCAGATTTACATTGTATATTAAATTGTAGTCAAACAAAGATATGGAGAGAGCAGGCTTGGCTACATAAATGGGACAATTTGGGGGGTGAAGTAGTAATAAGAAAAATGTTGTCAGTAAAAGGAGAAAAGAACAGGAGAAATATAGGGAATTATTTAGGGAAAGCTGAAGAGAGATGGCTAAGAACAATTAAGAGAAAAATGTAGAGTGGGGTAGGTGAAATGGCAGAAAGTGTAAAAAGGAGCAGAGGGCCTCCAATACACAAAAACCTAGGGTTAGGTGTATGGGGACTGAATTACTATTCAATGGTGGGCAACATGATAACATGATAGGATTTTCGGGATTTAGGAATATATGGCATATTTCAGTATGGATTTTATAATTTGTAATCTTTATTTTGTATTTCCATTTGTTGATGTAAAAGGAAATAAATTACTATTAATATTAGTAAATTTTGAATCCAGTGTATTTTCTGTGTATACCTCAGTCCAGTGTTCCCTTCTTAGTAGACATTTGAAATTGTCTAAATTGGTTTCATTGTAGCACCGTTTAGTGGTCTTTATATTGTCTTGATAAGGTTTATTTAATGTGGTTGTTAGTAGAGTAGAGTAGAGTACAGTCCCCTTCAGTTTCTACTGTGAATTGTACGCTGGGTTCTTGCAGGTTGAGTAGTTTCAAAGCATCATCTATTTGTTTGTAGGGCACTATTGCAAAGATGTCGTCTATGTATTTGTACCATGTTTTAAAAATATGAGGGAAGACTTTAGTTATATGTGTTTTGAAAAAGCTCATGTATAAATTGGCCAAAAATGGTGATAGCGGGCTTCCCATAGGTAGTCCTGAAATTTGTTTATAATATTTTCCATTGAAAACAAAATAATTTTGATGTATATATGTTTCAGTCATTGCCAAATATTCTTCTATTGCATTGGCATCTAGGTTAATAGAATTTAGCCATTTCTTCAGTTGAATCAAAAGTTTGTCTAATGGAATGCTAGGGAAAAGGGAGCGGACATCAAAGGATACTAAAGTGTCATGAGGGTTTAGTTTAAGATTTTGAATTTTTTCTACCAGGTCTAAAGAGTTTTTTTATGCTCAGAGTATGGAATTGTGGAAAGGACTAAAATTTTTTGGACAGCCATTTTACCAGAAGATAAGAAGGAGTGTTGACATTATTAAATCTCGATAATAGGTATAACTTTGAGTCAAACCAGTACTACATGCACCATATATTGCTAATGTTTACCTAGAATGCATTTTGTTAGGACCTTCCTAACATTCTGAGCTAATGTCGACTGTTGAATTCTGTTTTGTTAAACTCCTTGGAGGTGATAGCGGCATCTCTGTTGATAACTTGATGAACTTGAAGTTTGAGTTCTCTTCAAAGGTGATGTAAAAATTCAACAGTTTTCCTTCATATTTCTTTATAAATATTTTTTCCCACATGGTTAATGCAGTTGGACCCTCAACACTTTTTCATAAATGAATTTCTTGTTCTACTTCGTGATTCTCATTCCAAAAATGGTACACTACCGCTGATTTGTCTATTTCTTTGTTCTTGATGTTCCTGAAATGCTCTTTAAGCCTAATGTTCAAATTCATTTTTGTTTTGCCAATGTAAAAATTGTCACAGCCTTTGCAATTTATCCAGTACACACCTGAGTTTTTGTATGTGGTTTTCTCTTTTGTATTATGTGATTTCAAAAGGTGTTGCACACTGAATTTGTTCTGTGGGGCCAACACCTTTCCAGATTGTTCCAAGTGTTGCAAAATGATACCTGTAGTCATCTGATGTGATCGCAGGTGAAGCTGATTTTCAATGTATTGAAATATGATGCACTAATGATTGTATTTCTCCTAGATGTGTACAACTCATTCATCCCAAAAGTTAGTCTGTATAGCCATTCCTTGCTTATCCTTTTTGTTTTGGGTTGGTCGTAGTCTACCTTGGTTCTGCTTCTATAATGACTCCCACAACAAAGCCATCATCTTCTGCTTCAAACTACCACAAAAGTTCTTCACAGGTGTCAACACTGTTCTGAAGTAGCTGCCATGGCACCGCCTTGAGGACACAGCTGCTCATGAATAATGTGATGTGATGAGCCATGACTAATGTTCAGATCTATGGCTATTTCATCCACTGTCACAATGCTTTACTGCTGCAGTAGACTCAGGTGTGTTTGAACGTTTTACTCCACTCATACATTTGTTGCAGTGATAAATTTCAATAGGCTTCTTACTTCCTACTATTAAACGACTTTCACAGCCCCTTTCCGGCCTCAGCTTTTGCCTTCATCTCTATCTTCTGCCTTCCATCTCCACATTTGAACTCCCAAAATGTTTAAGGCATCTCTTCGTTTTCTTTGTGTTGGGTTAGTTGTCATTATTCCTTCCAATCCGAGGTTTATCTGAGGTTTCCTTAACAATTGTTTTACTGGGCTAGGTTGTTAGCCTAGCGTCCAACCCCCAACTCCAGGACTCCTGGGAGTCAGGGTGGTTCAAGAATACCCCCAAACACTGGATATCCATTTTAGCCTTCTATGACACACATGGATTACGTCGGAACTATTTTTTAACATCACGCCCACTGCAGTGGTCATATCGGTGGCTGTTCTCCTATGGAACATATCGAAGGTGCACACATTCACACTCTCATTCATACTTCCAGACTCTGGGGAAGATGTGGAATTATCTTGGTTGGAGAAAAATCCCCAGCCGGGAATCAAACCCAGGATGCCTAGCATGGCAGGCAGTTGCTCTACCGACTGAACAGTGTTTTCTTACCTCTACTGTTCAGAAAATATATGTACTTCATGGGGTGATATCACAAGTGGAGCAGCCATTTTAAACTGATATTGTGGCAGATTTCACTTGTCCTGTTCACCATTCTTTAAAGTACTGCTGACTTATAGAACAATGGAGTAAACATTCAAATTTGTAATTCCTTTCTTGGAAGTGTTGAAAACAGTGTTGTTATGATAAATTAACTTTAAAGAGAGTCGATTAAAGACTGATGATAAAGGCAAAGCCTCAGAAACATGTTCCGGAAAAATTTAAAAGTAAGTGTCTTTAATCGACTCTCTTTAAAGTTAATTCAAATTTGTGTTGCATTATTAAGATTTTTGTTTGACCCTCCCTAACATTTAAACATACTACTATGAAATTAGCAAGGTGTATAGAAAATGAGTTCACAAACCTGTTCTTTCCAAGTCCAGTCATTCTCTTTATTAGATTTGCTCTTGCTTTTGCTCTTCTTGTTGCTTGTTTTCAGATTTTCAATAACCTTTAATGAACCTGAAATGGATCCATCAGCTCTCTTCAACATCTCAAACCTGTAATAATAAAGCATATTTTCAATTGCAAGACATGATGTTTTTGGTTTTTTGTACAATCCTATAAGTTGGAATTTTCTCTCTACTTATTATACACAATAATAATTATGTATTTGTTCCCTATAACCTACAAAGTAGTTAAAGTATGTATTGCATTCTATAAAAACTTTGAACCTAGATTTCACTGGACATGCATATTTTGAGGTCCCCTGCATAAAAAAAAGCATTCTTAGAAAAAGACTTATGTATGCATGTAAGTGCATGCACACATTTGTAGGGGTGGAGACACCGTAATTTAAAAAAAATGGACAGTTTTTTTTACAAAATGTGGCTGGTTGCTTGATTGGTATTTAATGTTAAGCAATTGGCAATGAAGCCATTTGCTCTCTTGTACTCCAGTATTTTGATGTTATGTTGGACAGTGGAGTAGGTGGTTTCCATTCATATCATACTCTAACCTACAGTACAAACGTAGACATGGTTTGTAATAAAATGAACTCGGGACTCTACCTATTACGACAACTAGCAAAATATGGGAATATCAATACTCTTAAAACTGCGTATTATGGCATTATCTTCCCACACTTAACATATGGTATTGAAATTTGGGGGGCAACAAGTAAAACCAATATGGACAGACTATTAAAAGTACAAAAGAAATGCATACGAACCATGTACAACCTTCGTTTTCAACAAACATGTCGGGATACATTTAAATCACAAAACATCCTAACAGTAGTATCACTCTATGTATTCAAAACCATTATACTTGTAAAAGACCGAAAGCAACATAACATCCTCAATAAAGATTGCCATACACATGATACGAGGAGAGCAACTGATTACCATAGGGTGAGCACGAATAAAACTCAAACTAATAAAGATCCATTTAAAATAGGAGCCATATTGTATAATAAATTGCCATCTGTAATTAAGAATACTTCTGACTCAAAATTTAAACTGGTCTTAAAATCATACCTAATTAAAAAATGTTTGTATAGTATAAATGAACTGTAATATATATGTATGTAGTATAAATGAGTTGTATACCTATGTATACAATAAGGTTTGTACGTAATTTAGGCATTTTGATCTTTTTAAATAACTTATACTTTTGTAAACAACTCTATATTTTGTAAATAACTTATGTATTTTGATCATTTTGTATTTTGACTGTATAGAGATAATTGATAGTGTCAGATGCTCTTGTAAGAGTCTATTGACCGCAATAAATTAATTATTATTAATTATTTAAGTGTACAGAAAGGACACTCACTATACCAATCCTGAATAAATGTTTATTGAGACAATCATAGCCTGTTACAAGTCTAAAAGTTACTACAGAGGATTTTCATGGTAGTGCATTGATTCTAGTCACGCTATTACATATATTTTCCCATAGTTTTCCTTTTGTTTGTAATATATTTTCTTTAACTTTTTTATTATATGTTGATATAATTATTCTTTTGATAGTGATAATTTAGTGGCTCAAATGACATGATCTAATTTTACTGTCTTTTTTGGCTAGAAAGTCAGTTGTTTCATTAACATGTGCTGGTATCCATTGAAGTATTAATCTTTACATTAACTGATAGAGTCAACATGAAAAATTAAAGCCATGGCCGGAATTTAAACCATGTTTCTCCTGGTTTCCGCCCAGAGCTTTCCCTTTGAGCTACCATGGCCAACTTGCCATCATGACATTAAATTCTCCATTTAACTCATATTTCCCCGGTATACCACTAGGGGCTCTCACATTCGAGATACGCCGTTTATGGAGACTTACTATTGTAAGTACTTAAGTCCTAGGCTTCATCATTTAACTCTTATTATTTTAGTTAATTGATGGAAATTAATCATTTCTTCATACTAACCGTATATAGGCTAAGGTTTTTAAAAGCTAGTCAACATGAAAAAGTCAATGCCAGGGCCGGGATTTGAACCACGGTTCTCCTGGTTAAGTTAGAGTGAATGGACGGAAACCAGGAGATCCGTGGTTCAAATCCTGGCCCTGGCATTGAATTTTTCATGTTGACTCTATCTATTAAAAACCTTAGCCTATATACAGCTAGTATGAAGAAATGATTAATTTCCATCAATTAACTGTACATTAACTGTTTTTATGATTTTGAAGCATTCTGCAGTATTTGGGTTTTTAGATGTTACATCAGATGTTATGGATATTATAGCTGCTTTAGAGTCAAATAATAATACAACTTTTTCAAATTTATTTATATGATATAGAAACACATGTTTCAGGATCACAATAGTCTGTCCTATACAGGGTGTTTCAAAATGGCACCAAACGAATATATAGAAGTAGTTGTCCAGCTTCTATGTGACACATATAGATAGTTTTTACCACCAAAGGAGCCACATAAAAGAAACGCTCCAGAATGAGTGTGGATTAGGTAGCGACAGGAACGTCATGTGCCTCACATTGTCAAAGTTTGCAGGTACATAGGTGACAAAGCGTGTCGCTTGTTGTAGCTGTTTGTAAACATACCGACATACTCCACAGTAGCTTGCTTATGAAACTGCTATAAAAAAGCTATTCTTTAGTTATTTATTTATAGGTGTTTAACGTATTCCAACATTCCGTTATAACAGTCCATGACATGGAAACATGCAACTTAAACCTTATAGAGGGAAGTTAATGCTAGTGAGATAGAGGATAGAAACATTAAATGATAGAAAGAAGAATATCAAAAAAGTGTGCAGACAAGCAATGAGACAAGCATTTTATTTCACTGTGTGTAATAATACTAAATAAAGCATTTGATTTTACAGTAACTGGTTTAAAGCACTGTACAATTAAGATCATAGCAAAATGATCAACCTTGTAACAGTCCGAGTCATTATCAACTTTTTCACAAGTAACTGCTCTTTGCGCCATTAACTGAAAGCGAGGCTAGGGTCACTGATAAAGAGTAAGCAGTAATGCTTTTGTTTTCGTGGCTGGTGTGTCTCAATAACAACTTTTGAGGTTCACACACCAGTGGTTCCTGTGCTGCCTAATCCCAAAGTAATGTAATATTTAATGCTGCATAACATTATACCTAAGAGAATTTCCAAGTTGCAACACTGAAATTCTGGCTAGTTAAGTTATAAACTATGAAACGCCTATATTCATTCGATGTTGTTTTGAAAAACCTGTATACTAAAATTATGCATAGCAGATAATGTATACCAGAATTATAATACCAGATTATTATGTCATGAACAGAGAAGTATTTACCATATTGTGACTTTGTGGGTTCGTAAAATTAAAAAGTTCAATTACACCACTCAAAATGTTCTTTATTTCCACCTTATTCTAATGTCACAATTACAATTTCGTAATGTACACAATTAAAACTAAGCCAGTTCGTCTTTCCACGTACACTGGGCGCTCCTTACGCACCGCACGCCACGACTTACTCAACTCAACTGACTCTCGCCTCGCTGATATTGATCGGCTCGAAGTTTCCGGAGACTTTCTTTTATGGAGGACGAAAACATTCTCGAAGCTTCGTGCGGCTTCGAGCGGCAGGAGGAGGGGTAAACGAAGACCCAGCCACCCCTGCGTCTCCCCTCCCTCTGCCGGCCTACATTTATTGATCGGCTTCGCGAGTCCGCCGCCAGGGTGACACTGCTCCCTCCTCAAGGCTGGTCGTCCCGAACAGCGCCATCGTAGCGGGCTAGACGGTCCAGGTGTACCACCAACATCTTTCCTCGGGGCACCTTCTGGATGCGGTAGACCACGTCGTTAATCCTCTACACCACACGGTACGGTCCTTGCCATGGCTGCTGAAGCTTCGGGCAGCGTCCCTTGGTCCGGCTAGGGCGGTACATGACCAGGTCACCTTGCTGGAACCCTTGGCTGTTGGCTTGCCTGTCGTATCGGGTTCTCATGCGGTCGCTCGCCTTCTGGATGTTCTGGCGAGCCATCTCGTGCATGTCGTGGAGGTGGTCCACCAGGTTCTCCACATACTCGGTCGCTGGCTGTTTCATCCCCGGAGGGCTCCCAAAAGCCAGGTCACAGGGGAGGCGTAACTCTCGACCGAACATTAAGCTGGCTGGCGTGATCCCCGTGGTGTCGTGTGTTGACGAGCGGTAGGCCAGCAAGAACAGTGGCACCTTGACGTCCCAGTCTCGCTGATGGCTGGCCACGACCTTCCTCAAGTGTTCCTCTAAGGTCTTGATGTACCTTTCGACCATGCCATCCGACTGGGGATGTAGAGGTGTTGTGCGGGTCTTGTTAACCCCAAGTCTCTCTAGTGCCTCCTTCATCAGGTTGGACTCAAATTGGTGCCTTGGTCACTGTGCAGCTCTAATGGTACCCCAAATCGGCAAAACACTTGCTCCACGAGGCAGTCTGTGATTGTCCTTGCCTCTTGGTTCGGAATGGCATACACCTCCGGCCACTTAGTGAAGTAATCCACGACCACCACCAGGTACTTGTTGTCTCGGTCGGATATTGGGAACGGTCCAGCAATGTCAACGTCGATCCGTTCGAATGGCGCTCAGACGTTGTACTGTTGCATGCGACCCCGGCTCCTAGTCTGGGGGCCGCGACTCCCCGCGCACACGTGACACTGATGGCACCATCTCTCAGCGTCTGCTTGGAGCCTCAGCCAGTAGTAGCGCTGCCGTAGTTTGTCAATCGTCCGGTTCGCTCCCAGGTGTCCTCCTCAAGTACCGGCGTGCACTACTTCCAAGACTTCCGGGACCTTGCTCCGGGGAAGTACCAACTGTTCTCTCTGCGTCTTCCCATCGGGTGATTCCCATACCCGGAACAGCACACCGTCTCTGGTCTTCAACGGGTCCCATTGGGCCCAGTAAGACTTGTAGGTGGCGCTTCTCGGTGCGATGTCCGCCCAGGTTGGTCTCGTTCCTGCCTCCACTTCCCTCAAGAGTGGCCCGAAGTCTGCGTCCGCCAGCTGCTCCCTCCTCAGGCCTGCGCTATCCCAGCCATCCGCAGGCACTGCCGTGACTACTCGAACTGCTGCGGCACGCTCCTTCTCTTCCACTCTTGTGCATTGGCCGCACTCTTCTGGACAGGGTCTTCGGGACATAGCGTCCGCGTTACCGTGGCTCTTCCCTCTGCGATGTTCCAAGGTGAAGTCGTACTCCTGCAGCCTCTGAACTGCTGTCTGGCCTTCTAGGTTCTTAAAGCTCAATAGCCAGGTTAGGGCGGAATGGTCAGTCCTCAGGTGGAATGGCTGACCGTACAGGTACTTGTGGAAGTGCTCCAAGGTCTTTACTACCGCCAATAATTCTCGTCGGGTGACGCAATAGTTCTTCTCTGCCTTGGATAGCGTCTTGCTGTAGTAGACTATCACCCGCTCATGGCCGTCCTGGATCTGCGATAGGACACCTCCAATGCAATGGTCGCTAGCGCCGGTGTCCACAATGTAGGCGCCACCCGGTTGTGGGAAACCCAAAATTGGAGCACTGCACAGGGTCTCCTTTAGGCGCTGGAAAGCGTTTTCGGCATCCTCCGTCCACACATAAGGCCAGTGTTCCTCTCTCAGGCGGGTGAGGGGTTTTGCGATGTTGGAGAACCCTTTTATGAAGCGGCGGTAATAACTGCACAGCCCCAGGAAACTGCGCAACTCTTTCTTATCCTTTGGGCGAGGCCAATCTCTCACAGCCTGTGTCTTCTCCGGGTCTGTGGCAACTCCGGTTGCTGAGACTATGTGGCCTAAGTAGTTCACTTCCTTGCGGGAGAGCTGGCACTTCTTCGCGTTCAGCTTCAAGTTAGTCGCCTGCAATCTCTGTAGCACCTTACTCAAATTCTCGAGATGGTTTTCAAAGGTTTTACCGACGATGATGATGTCGTCCAGGTATAGCAGGCAGGCGTCGTAAGTCAGTCCTCTCATCACTGACTCCATGAGGGGTTGGAAGGTAGCTGGTGCATTACAGAGGCCAAAGGGCATAACTGTGAACTGCCAGAGCCCTTGGCCTGTCGAGAATGCGGTCTTCTCTTTGTCTCTCGGGTCTAGAGCTACCTGCCAGTAGCCCGACTTCAGGTCCAGGGTAGAGAACTACTGCGCACCAGCTAGCGTGTCCAGGGTGTCGTCAATCCGGGGTAAGGGGAAGCAGTCCTTCCGGGTGACAGCGTTCAGCTTCCTGTAGTCCAAGCAGAAGCGTAGCTCGCCGTTCTTCTTCGTCAACAAGACTACAGGGGAACACCAAGGACTGTCAGACTCTTCAATCACCCCTCTGGATCTCATGTCCTCCAGTATGTCTCGTACCGCCCCTTGCTTCGCCAGCGGAACGCGTCTATGTGGTTGCCGAATAGGCCAGGCATCCCCGGTGTCGATGCAGTGAAGCACTTTGTCCGTGCGGCCGTAGTCACTATCGCCTTGGCTGAAGACGCGCTGGTATCACCTCAGCAGTTGTCGAACTTTCTCCAGTTGTTCTGCGTCAGGTGGTCGGCCGCCCTCTCCAGTAAGCCTTCTAGCCGGGGCCCCAGGTGTTGCGTCGGCACCGGCTCCTGTGTCTTGTCGATTGCTGTTACACTCACCACGGGTTCGCACACACCCAAATCCGTCCCGGCCTGGACGTCGTGATCGGTGTCCGCTGGATTTAGCAGTCTCACTGGCACCTTCTCTCGGCACGGCAGCAATGCCCTGGCTACACACAGTCCGCGTACAGTCGTCTTCTGGTCCAGCATCATGTTGCTGGTTCTCTGGCCTTCCAGTCCCGCCGTCACCACCACCTCGCTCCTTGCGGGGACAACCTCTTCTCCGTTGAGCCACAGGACCTTCCTGCCGACGTCGACCGTCGCCTCGTGGCTCCTGAGGGCATCCGGTCCTAGAATCACCTCCTCAGCCACCTTCGCGACGAACATCCACAAGACGCACGGCACTCCGTCCCAAGGTCAGCTCCAACAGGGCCTCCTTCTCCACAGGCATGGTGTCGCCCGAAGCCGTCACAAGCTGGTATGGTCGGCTCGGCTTCCTCGTCGGCAAACCCCTCGCCGTGATGGTCACGGCTGCCCCGGTATCCACCAGCACGCGGCACGGCTTTCCTCTTACCCAGCAGTCCGCGATGAGGCTGTCATCCATCCGCCGGCTGATGGCGCGCAGTGTCACTCGAGGGGGGATTGTGATGGCGCCGACGTGCCCCTCTCCACGACGGCCCTTACTCGTTTTCCGGCTGCTCTTCCTGGTGTGGGCAGTCTCTCTGCAGGTGCCCGGGCTGTCCACACCCCCAACACAGGCCACTAGGTGTTCGCCGGCGTCCCTCGGCTGGTCTTCTGTCTCCGGCGTAGCGCACACTCCTCGTTCTCGACGACGGGATAGCTGTTACCTTGGCCGCCTCCATCCTTAATGCTGCCGTTAGCGCCTCGTTGATTGGTTTATAATCGCCGAGCATTAGGCGCTGACGAATCTCCGTGTTCCGTACCCCGTCAACGAATGTGTAGGCAGCTTCCCGGGATGTGAACTCTGGTGGGAGGTCGACAGAGGTGGCAGTTGTTCAACTACCAGGGCGAACTCCTGCAGCGTCTCCCCTGGCTGCTGTGACCTTGCTTTTAGCTGGCTGCGGTACGCTGCGGCTAAGCGGTGGTTTCCAAAACGATTCTCCAGGGCCAGATTTCCTTGGGCGCCACCGTTGTCTGTACCGCGTTTAGAACTTCCGCGGCCCGTCCCTGGAGGCTGGCTATTAACTGTGTGGCCTCCTCTGGTGACCATTTGTTGTGCTTGGCCACTGCGTCGAATTGGCGGCGGAAGACCTCAAACGTTGACGCGCCGTCATATTTTGGAGGTCTGACGCGCGCCGATGTTGTGTCTAGTCCCGGTGCGTCGACCTTCAAATCCTTCAACCTCCTGCCGACGACGTCCTCCACCATGGCGTTCAGGGACTTTGCGTTGCTGTCAGCCTTTCCCTCCAGGTCGTCAACGCGGCTTGCCAAATCTTCGACGCGCTCGTCTACTTGACCCATTCGCTTGCCGAGCTCTGTGACGTCATCTCTCACGCCGGTCAGCTGCTCTTCGAACTTCACGGCAAGGGCCTCGTTTGCCGCTTTCATCTCCGTGGTCAGGCTGCTGTTTGCCGCCTCCGTCTTTGCTGCTAGTTCCGTCTTCATTTGTTTCAGTTCCGCGGCCAGGTTGTTATTTGCCGCCTAAATCTTTGCTGTTAGTTCGCTCATCTTTTCCAAAAGCTTTTCCAATGCCGATTCCATGGCCGTTATCCCACTTCTGACGCCAGTTGTGACTTTGTGGGTTCGTAAAATTAAAAAGTTCAATTACACCACTCAAAATGTTCTTTATTTCCACCTTATTCTAATGTCACAATTACAATTTCGTAATGTACACAATTAAAACTAAGCCAGTTCGTCTTTCCACGTACACTGGGCGCTCCTTACGCACCGCACGCCACGACTTACTCAACTCGACTGACTCTCGCCTCGCTGGTATTGATCGGCCCGAAGTTTCCCGAGACTTCCTTTTATGGAGGGCGAAAACATTCTCGAAGCTTCGTGCGGCTTCGAGCGGCAGGAGGAGGGGTAAACGAAGACCCAGCCACCCCTGCGTCTCCCCTCCCTCCGCCGGCCTACATTTATTGATCGGCATCGTGGGCTTGCCGTTTGGGTAACAATATTTTATTTGTACTTCCATATCTTACAATCTCAATTACAAGTTTTACAATTCTAATCTAGATAACAAATTTGCCAGCTGCTTATATTATGAGCTGATAGTGGTGTTGGCTCCCTCTAACCTAGCCCTTATACGAGCTTGACCTAATGTTCTGATTGTGTCTTCCATTTCTCTACCTCTTACTTCCTTGCCCTTCTCAACCATTTCTCTTTGACTTTGAGCAAATTTCCCCACCTCCCTTAATCTTTTCTCCCTTTTCAACATAAGCATTTTTATTGTTACTACGTAAGCCCCTTTATTATCCCAGTTCTGATCCCATATTAATTTCCTCCAGTTTTCAATTTCTCTACACTCCACTACATAATGTTCTAAACTTATTTTCTTTCCGCATAGAATGCATTCCTTTGGTGAACCCCCTCTCAATATGGCTAAACCCTCCCTCTTATATCTATCACATATGTCTATATATGTTTCCCTTCTCCATTCTGTCTTTATTTTCAGATATACGTTTAATGATTTCTTACTTACCAGATTTCCCCACGTCACTTGTCTGTCACTGTCCTCTATCCTATTCTTAATAATTGTCCAAAAACCTTTCACATTTCTTTCACTCTCTTGCCAGATATCCCCCATCCCTATTTTAACCAGCGTTCTCTCTAACTCTGCCCACCAGCTGTTCTTACGTGTTGAATTCTTCTGATGTTCTAGACAAATCTTTAATGTATTATCATCATCCTTTTTTATACAGCTTGTCCTTGGTACTAAGATTATTCTACATACCAAATAAGTAACATGCTTCAAAATCACAATAATACCTCGTCCTATATAGTAAAATTTTACATATCAGTTAAATCCCTAGTCTCCTCTAGAAATTCATGTAAAATGTAAAAAGGGTGTTCCAAAAGTCATTTATACAATATGTCTCTAAATCTATTCATATTAGTATTTCTTATCTAAGTGGGCAGACTGCAAGCCTACTACTCTACAAGATTTGACTGTGTTGTGAAGTCTGACATATTGTTATTGTTTCTTGTCTGATAATTATATATATATATCCTTTCCTTTTACCAAATTGTGTACATTCTCTTTAATATGAACTAAGACATTGTACATATGTACAGATTAACAAAGGTAAAGAGGTTTGCAATGTTGTGAGAAGCAATCAACATTCTAATGAATCAATTAAAAAGCTTAAAAACCCCGGCGTACAGCGAAATATTGAAGAACAACAGCCACACGCCCAGTGGTGCAAAGTGCATGATGCAGGAAAAGGACCAAATAGTCTCATTACAGAAGATTATCGAGACAATTCATAATGAATAAAATTAGCTTACAGACAAATCGATAGATTACGAAAAGAAAACCAAGATCTAAAAATAAACCATAAAGAAGATCAAGAGAGAGTACAATATAATGATTGGCGATATCCGAACAAGACAGCTAAAAGCACGCAAGTGAGTAGAAATACTATAACGGTATCGAATTCCTACAGCTTACTAACAGTACAAGACAATGAGGTAGCCGTCAACGAGGAATATGTGAGGAATGAAGTAAATACTGTACAAAAAAGGAAGAGAAATCATATAGCAATCTACGGAGACAGCCATGCACGAAGATTAGCGCCAATGTTGAAGGAGATGGAACCGAATCTGAACGTGACTGGGTACACGCTATCAAACGCGAAACTTCAACATGTGATAAAAACTGCCAGAGATGATACTGATGAACCAAAAATTACCGTACTCATTGCAGGAGTAAACAACGTGTATAAAACTGAAGCACAGCATGCAGTAGAGGAACTTCAAAAATGGTTATGCTCAGGACCAAAGGAAGACAAGATTGTAATAGTAAATATTCCCCACAGGTACGGCTTATTGTATACATCTTGTGTAAATCAGGAAATACATAAAACCAACAAGCTCATAAAATCTTTTTGTAGTAGTAATGAAAATGTGGATCTCATAGATGTAAGCAACTTAGACAGGGATATGCATACTACTCATGGCCTTCATCTGAATACCAGAGGCAAAAGACATTTAGTTAAAATGGTTAAGCAAGCTATAGACACTGTATATAACAGAATGGAGGCTCTTCCTGTTGACTCTATGGGTAATGTATGTGCCCTCAAGGAAAACAATTTGCAAATGTCGAAAACCCCCAGCACTGGAAAAAACAAGATCCCAATTAGACACAATATTTAGAATATTCCATCAAAATTCCCAGTATCTAAGTAACAAAATGCAGGCACTAGAAATAGTATTAGATGAGATGAGACCACAAGTAGCTGTAATCACTGAACATGGTTTGCAGGATAGTAATATAAACCTGTGCAAAATTCCTAAGTTTAAACTGGCTAAACTATTGTAGTCAAAAACATAAGGGTGGAGGTGTAGCAATATATGTTGATAATAATGTAAAATTACAAGCTCTAGAATGGGTTATGAAATTAAGTGTTGAAAAGATTATAGAAATGGCTGCAATTAAGGCGTATAATGAGAAGCAAGCCCACATAATTTTTGGTATATATAGGTCACCAAATACTCCACTTTCTGAATTTCTAGAGCATCTAGATGGCGTCCTTAACAAATTATTGACAAAAGAAAAAAAGCTGACTATCTTAGGTGATATCAACATTAATGTAGATAGCACTAATAGAGATTATTGTAGTTTTATTGATATCATAAAATCCTATAACCTAAATGATGTAGTAAAAGAACCAACAAGGGTAACCACACAATCAGCAACTATTATTGACCACATATGCCAAATATAAAGCTAGATTGCTATTCAGTAGGGATACATAATTTCCATCTTTCCGACCACCATGCTGTATATATTGATGTATGAGATTGCATTGTGGTTTACAATGAGGACATAAGTTTTGAATTTAGAAATGTCTCAGATGAGAACGTAGGTAAACTTAATAGCATACTAGAAACGGAAACTTGGTCTAAAGTGTATGCAGAGCAAAGTAGCAATAAAAAATGGGAAATATTTATGACAACATTAATCGCTTACTTTAACAGTATCTGCCCTATTAAAAGAAAGACCACCAAAAAGAGATCTGTACAGAAAATTAAATTACCTGATGAAATTTACATCCTGTGAAATAAAATGAAAGATGCTTATGAATTACACAAGATGACAAAAATTGAACGGCACAGGGAATGATATACACAATTAAAAAAGGAGTATCATAGGACATTAATCGATTTAAAATCGCAACATTATAAACAAAAGATAAATAACTCCAGCAATATAAACAAAGCAGTATGGAATTTAGTCAAGGATAGAAACACCACACACAGCAATGTCAGTGAAAATATTAAATTGCTTCATGAAGGTAAACATGTAGATGATCCAAACAAAATAAGCAACTTATTTAACAACTATTTTGCAACCTTGGGAAGTAAGGAGAAGAATATATCACACAATAACACAGAAATACAGAATATTATCGTTAATACCATCTTCATGAATAACACAAACGTAGACGAAATCACAAAAATAATATGCAGTTTTAAAGAACAGTCATCTTCAGGGTGGGATGGTATGTCTACTAGAATATTGAAAAAGTGTCAAAATGGGCTCGCAGCTATTTTAGCCCACCTAATAAACTGCTCAATAAATGAAGAAATATTTCCAAATTGCTTAAAACTGGGAATCATAAAACCTATCTATAAAAAGGGTAATAGAAATAGTGTTGATAATTATAGGTCAATAACCTTAACTTCTGTGATTGGAAAAGTTTTTGAAAAGATTTTATTAGTTAGACTGGTTGACTTTCTTAGTAGATATGATGTATTAAATTGCCACCAGCAAGGTTTTCGAAAAGGTATGTCAACAACCACAGCAGTTGCTGATTTTATGCACGAAGTTTCGGAAAATATAGACAAAGGTTTGAGCACTGCGGGAGTATTCATTGATCTTTCAAAGGCGTTTGACTGTGTCTCAAATACTGCTTAATAAACTAGAAATTTATGGCATAAGAAGCAAAATGCAAAATATAATTAAGTCTTATCTAAGTAATAGAAAGTGTTCAACAGAAATCAACCATAAAATAGGTTTAAAAAATGTAAAGTTGGTATGTATCAGAACAAAAAGTAGTAACAACTGGAGTAACACAAGGGTCTGTTCTGGGTCCAATTTTGTATCTAATATATGTAAATAATTTACCAAATATAACTACCTATGCTATAGTATCGTATGCAGATGACACCACAATGATTTGCAGTGAAAACTCTCGTACTCAGTTGGTAACAGAAATTTCACACTCTGTAAAACAGCTAGCAACCTACCTAAGTAGCATAAATTTAGAAGTTAATTCTAAGAAAAGCAAAATGATCATATTTGAATACCGTAAAGCAAATGTAGAAACTGATGATGTATACTTTAACAACACTAAAATTGAAAAAGTTGATAACCATAACTTACTAGGGATTCACATAGACAATGGGTTAACTTGGGAAGCTCATATTGACTATGTATGTAAAAAAATTAGCTCAAATATATATGCTTTCACTGTATTTAGACAAAAACATGTTACAAACTTTATATTTTGGACTCATCTATCATCATATTTCCTATGGCATAGAATTATGGGGAAGCACCTGTAATGCGCACATGAATAGAGTATTAGTGTAACAAAAAAAATGTCTACGTTGTATCTATAGATTAGTATATACTGATTCGTATAGAAATGTATTTGGAGATAATAAGATTCTTACTGTAGTTGGACTATATGTATATAAGGTAGTTGTAATTGCAACTGAGAAGGAAAATAATGGCACAAGTAACAGCACACTTTATGAGGAAGGGATAACTACCACAGGAAGCATGTAAATCTCAAATCAACCTGCAAGGATCCATTAATAAAAGGACAGATATTATACAACAAACTGCCAACAACTGTTAAACAACACAAAGGAACAAAATTTAAAAAGGAACTGAAAACATGTTTAATTCAGAAATGCATATATAGGTTAGATGAATTATAATGAATAATTATTTAACAAATGTATGTATATATTCAATTTAGTTTAATCTTGTAATATTAATGTAACCTATGAACAAATTTATGAATACCCATTGTATTGTAGAATCTGACAATGTCTGAAACTTGTATCAAGTCTATAGACAATAAACATTATTATTTCTTTTGAATCATAAGTATTTCTTTTGCCCTTGAACTGCTGCCCCAAAAATAAGCTGATTGTGCACATTCTTTTGACACTGATTTAGTAAGATTTGTGAGCATGAATACTGTGCATGATAGTTTATCACATATGAGTCTATATGAGTATTCCAAGCAGTTTTACACTCTTGACTGAATTGGAAATGCTCTTCTCTATCTCTCTTCCTCTCTCTCTTTTTTAAAGAAATTAATTCATGCAAAGCTATTTTGATCAAACCAAAGTTTCACTTGTTAACCGATTGAGCAAGTAATTCAAGATCCCATTTTGAACTGAAGCATAAAACCAAAATTAATGTTACTTACATGTCACATTATCAAAAGTGCACTAACAACAATTCACACGTTGCTGGCATCTGTCATGACTGCACACTTTCCACGCAAATGCCATCCTAAATTTCACTCCCTTCTCCCTACTGTTTCACTTAATGACTTTGATGTCATGCTGGCTTGCACACATACACATCAACTCTCTCTCTCTTTCTCATTCACTTTTTTCTCTCTTTTGTTTTTACCTTTCCCATTGTAATTTGCACTTAATGACTTTCCCACCTTCTGCATTTCAAAACATTTGCAAGGCATTAGCACAACCACACCTCTCAATACTGGTTACACATTAACAACAAGGACTTCCTCCATATTTTTTATTTCTTTGAGTTGGGTCAGCTGCAAATAACACTTTAAGTTCACGCTGCCATAGAAATGTATATTTGAATGTAGAACCAGCTAATCTACTGCTAGTTTAACAATGTGCTACTTTAAACCTTAACTTTGTATAGCTTTATTAGAACAAATTAAACTTAATTGGTATTCTGCTAAACAGGATCTTTCAAGAATAATGCAATTACACTTATACATGTCAAATGTGATACTTCAAAGCAAAATTTTATAAAAAAGAAAGAACATTTACAACTATTATTGACAACGTTTGAAATGACAATTTCCCCCCTGAAAGGTGTCACAAGAAGAATTTCATACAAAAGATTGGGTTGCTATGAAAATATGTCTGTCTCCACTTGATGGGGATATTTGCAATATAAAATATTTGTTACAATGCCTGGAAGAGGATAAGATGTATCCCATTAACAATGACTGAAAATGCTCTAGGATTCATACTTCTTCATCTTGGCACTGCCAGATTTTGATGAAAAATTCTTCACAGAACCCACAACTAGTTTCAAACAATCCAGAAGTTAAATTATTAAAGCAATTAAATGGTCTTATAGATTTAATGCTTTGGGAGAAAATATTTATCTAAAAAAAATAGAAATCCTGCAATGAATTTTTATACAGCAAATTGATTCTATCAATAAGTTTGTTTTACTTCCAGAGGTTGGTAATAAATACAAAAATAATCCATCACCTAGCGGCAGTCACAATGGTATCAGAAGTAAGTACCTATGCTGAAGATGCAAATGATTTATTTGCAAAGCTACTCCTGGGTTCTGTGAAGAATTTATAATTTTTAAAAAGCTAAAAGTGAAGTTTCTAACAATTAAATTTTATGGTAATAGTTGTATTGCTTTGCTGTTATTAGCTTCATCATCTTACATATAATTTGTACAGCAATTCTCTAAATTGTGAAGAAAGTTGTTAAGAAAGCCAACAATTAAATCATACTCCTACTAACCAAACATTTTGTAACAAAGATAAACTGTTCATTCAATTAAATAAACCATCATCATCATCATCATCATCATCATCATCATCATCATCATCATCATCATCATCATCATCATCATCATCATCATCATCATCATCATCATCATCATCATCATCATCATCATCATCATCAACAACAACAATAATAACAACAATAACAATAATAACAATAATAATAACAATAATAACAATAATAATAACAATAATAACAATAATAATAACAATAATAACAATAATAATAACAATAATAACAATAATAATAACAATAATAACAATAATAATAACAATAATAACAATAATAATAATAATAACAATAATAATAATAATAATAATAATAATAATAATAATAATAATAATAATAATAATAATAATAATAATAATAACAATAATAATAACAATAACAATAATAACAATAATAACAATAATAACAATAATAACAATAATAACAATAACAATAACAATAACAATAACAATAATAACAATAATAATAATAACAATAATAATAATAACAATAATAATAATAACAATAATAATAATAACAATAATAATAATAATAATGATGATGATGATGATGATGATGATGATGATGATGATGATGATGATGATGATGATGATGATGATGATGATGATGATGATGATGATGATGATGATGATGATGATAATGATAATGATAATAATAATAATAATAATAATAATAAACATTGCATAAATGAAATTATAAAGCCCAATTCAAGAAATACTTAATGGAAAGTTGACCGGAGTTTTTCTGCTTATACTTCAACAAATTATTCTGTACAGTGGGAATTCTGTAGACTTTAAGTGACAGTCAAGTGGCAACTATGTCATGTCTTTGAGAATTGTATAAGTATTTGAAAATTTAAATCAATAAAAAGGAATATGTCAGAAAACATTTATTTGATATCAATTGTGTCTTTTAGCAAGATACAGATTTTTGAGTACTATGACATTGTCTATTTCTGAGTTTACTAACATTTAGAAGTTAGTCCAAATGAGTTAACAAGTTATTTCCAGAAAATTCAAGATAGACATTTTATATGTCATGCAAGTACACTTAAAACTGAAAGAGTACTTTTTTAAGAAAGAAAAAGGAAACAAAATTCCATGTAAAGGTAGTTTGTGTGACATCTCTGAAAGTTATTAGTTTGGTATTTTGTTTTTGAGTAATGATGTTCACAAACATGGACCTTCTTCCAAATATTATTTATTCAAGGTTCTTGTCTTTCCTGTGAAATATTTTAGCTCTAGGTGATAAAGAAAGTAAAAAAGAAAAAGGATGATGACCATGTTTAGTCCAGCCAGCCAGGCCAGTAATTGTTTCCAGTCTGGTTGTCTGCTTGTTCTGGACTATGACTTTGTGGGCTGTCATGAAATGCTCTTTTCTAACATCATTCACATACTCTTACACTTATGGTCACTGATTGACTGCTTGTAAATTTTTCACTTTTTCTAATATCAAGAAATTTCAAAATTTCAAAAATGAAATAAGCAAGTTCTCCAAACTATAGAATGGTTTGGAGCTAATGGTATGCCTTTAAATAAATTTAAAACTACCATATATCACATGATTTTGCATTGTCATATCAGACAAATACATATTTTTGGGTGTACATATTGATAACCAACTATCTCCAATAACTCATATTACTATCTAAAGAAAAGATAATCAAGTATGCTAGTATTCCAGACCATATAGCTTTCAAATATATGTTTTGTACTTCTTTAATCAGTTATAATAATTTAATTCTTTGGGGCCGTGATAACAAGGTAAACACAATATATATTTAGAGGAATTTAGTAACAGTAACATCTAAATTAATGGAAGAAACTATTATGGAAGCAACCACACTCACTAAAGAAAAACAAAATAATAGCATATACAGTAATTTCACATACTACTCAAAAACGTTTAACAGATTCAAAAAGATCTTTAGAGAACAAAATATCATCTTGGAATCTACAAATAGACACTCAGTATTCAAATATTAACTCCAAAAGAAAGATGAAATCCCACCAATCAATAGATCTGGAATATACCATATAAGCTGTAAGAATTGTGAAAAATGCTACATAGGTCAAATAAAAGAAACCTAAATCCCGGAGTCAAAGAGCACTTAAGAAACATCAGATTGAAACAAGAAGATAAGTCAACAGTAGCATTTCATTTCTGGAACAAAACCATGACATTGACTCAAATCCAAAATTATTAAAAAAGTGATAAACAAGGCTGCAAACAGTTAGACCACTTGGCTCTCACCAAGGTTCGATCCCAGGTGACCGCAAAGTGAGATTTTTGGTGGACAACATGGCACTGGGATGGATTTTCAACGGGTGCTCCGGTTCCCCCATCAGCATTTCACCAATTGTACCATCATCATCTTTCCTATCATTCATCTCGCCCTCATATATGTCATCCACTTCACCTTCACACTAGGCATTGGGCTGATCACCTATCCTGGTTCTCTATTGGATCCAGAGCTTCAGTTCCTCAGGTTCTACCTTAAAGGGATAGAAGAACAAGAATTCCCTAACACCACGATAGTGGTACAACTAGAGAAGTTAAAGAAGAAGTGATAAACGAAAATAAACTGACAATGTAGGAGAATGTATTAATATAAAAAAATAAGGACCGAGTAATGAACTTTGAAATTCCAATGGTAGATAATTTGATAAATAAGTTCATAGTTCCACCACCAAAGAGAAGAGAACAACAACAAACAATTGTAGACCTTCGAGGCTGAGAATGGAAGCAGGAGCCTCCGAAACTAGTCCCTCAAAATAAAAATATAAGTGACGGATTGTTAAGAAATCGACTACAAATAGTTTTTACATGTACTTGTTATAAATTATCTGCATCAAAAACATTTATTGTTAGTTTTTATAGTCAAACAAAACTAAATTTTGAGCTTTCGAAAGATACACATCATATAGGCATATTCTATTCATAAGAGGCTTTAATTTGCCCCTTCACAGCAAACCTACAATTGCAACTTATTTTTCTTGTTTAAGTACAATTTTCTCTGCAACCCATTAAGTTACATGGATAATGAAATGTTTCCTGATCATTTCTCAGGGAAAGAACTACTTTTATTGCAGCTTAAGTTATTCCTCACATTGATCATCCTAATGTCTTAAAAGTTATATATTCTTATAAACTTTGGCATGAATTTCGGGTTAGTAATATATCAATCTTTTGGAGCAAATATCATCAGAATAATAAGCATAATTTACCAAAGATTTATCAAGAAGTACAAATATTAAAACATACCAAAAAGAATATATTTTTACTGGAAAAAGCACCTGAATACTCCTATAACAATCTTGATTTTGGAAATTCCAGCCGCTCTAAACCATTGAGCTACCATGGCCAATGTGCCAACATGATATTAAATTCTCCAACTGACTCGTATTTTTCCCAGTAAACCACTAGGGGTTCTCATAAACACATGAGACAACTACCTTAATGACTTATGTGTAAGTACTTTAAGGCTCGGGCTTTATAATTCGGACCACTATTAAGTCAATTAATGGAAATTAACTGTTCTTTCACACTAGCCATGTGTAGGATGCACTATGAAAGGGTAGAGCCAGACTGAAAAGCACGAGTCAGTTGGAGAATTTAATGTCACGTTGGCAAGTTGGCCATGGTAGCTCAATGATTTAGAGCGACTGGACGGAGACCAGAAGATCCATGGTTCAAATCGCGGCTATGGCATTGAATTTTTCAGTCTGGCTCTACTTATAGCATAGTAACTTGCCAATAAGGTAGTTGTCTCATGTGCTTATGAGAACTCCTATTGGTTTACCGGGAAAAACACGAGTCAGTTGGAGAATTTAATGTCATGTTGGCCATAATAGCTCAATGATTTAGAGCAGCTGGACGGACACCAGAAGATCTGTGGTTCAAATCCCGGCTATGGTATTGATTTTTTCAGTCTGGCTCTACCCTTTCATAGTGCGTCCTACACACGGCTAGTGTGATAGAACAATTAAATGAAATGAAATGTGTAGTGTTTAACACCCGCTTTTACTACATATGGCACCGCAGGCGGTGACACTGATGATACATGAGATGAAGATGGAGCACTGGTGGAATGAGATGGCGGGGGAAACCGGAGGTCCTGGAGAAAACCCGCCCCAATGCCGTGTTGTCCACCACAAATCTCACTTTGCGGTCGCCTGGGATCGAACCCGGGCCGCCTTGGTGAGAGCCAAGCGGTCTAACCACTGAGCCACGGCGTGGCCTAGAACAATTAATTTCCTTTAATTGTGCCTAATATTATTTCATCCTTTGGAACATAATACATATGTTATAGGACACATAAGTTCAAGATACAAAGATAAATATAAAAAGTTACATAAGACTAAAAACTGTAACAGATACAGGATCCAACAAAAGTCTAAAGTAGAAAAAGCAAATAAATATAAACTATATAAAGGCCATAGAGAAATGCTATATAAAAGTAATTGTTCACAAATGTGGAGTTTACTCTACTTCATGATTTAATTCAATTTAATTCAATTCAATTTATTTTGTCCTTTTGATTGATATCAGAAATGTCACAGTATAAAAATTACATTTTTATCCACTATCATTATTTACAATCACTTAAAACTAGTTAACATTTAAAAACTCTTTTAAAGAATAAAAGGAATGTTGCAGTAAAAATAGTTTTACTCCCTTTTTAAAATGTATAAGGCTCTTCATTTGTTTAATAGTTTCTGGTAGCCTGTTGTATAATCTTATACCTTTATTAATAGCACTAGACCTGAAGATTTCCGTTCTACAACTTTGAATGTGCAAGTCATCTTTCTGACGTGTATTGTATTTGTGAATATCAGCATTTTTGTAATTTTGTATTTGTGGTCCGAACTATAAAGCCTGGGCCTTAAAGTACTTACAGCATAGTAAGTCTTAATTAAGGTAGTTGTCTCATGTGTTTATGAGAACTCCTAGTGGTTTACCGGGAAAAACACGAGTCAGTTGGAGAATTTAATGTCATTTTGGCACGTTGGCCATAATAGCTCAATGGTTTAGAGCGGCTGGACGGAGACCAGAAGATCTGTGGTTCAAATCCCGGCTATGGTATTGAACTTTTCAGTCTGACTCTACCCTTTTAATGTTGATTTTGTTTATGATAAGTATGCAGCATCCATGAGTTGTGTTTGGATAAGTTTGGTATATTTATTATGTTATGCAGTTGTTGAGGAACTAAAAATCAAAGTCAGCAGTGACAAACTGCCTTATAATTACCCAGTGTTGTTAAATCACTTGAAATCCAGCCTATATGTATAATTACTAAGAATTCTATTCAGGAATATATTTTACTTATTATTTGTTATATAAGAGTAGCAAAAGTTATTCAAGTAAAACTTCTTAGATTTTTTGGTTTCAGGGAACCTCAAAGCGTGAACTTCAAGTAATTTCAGTAAAAAAAAATTTGCAATATTTTTTCTGCTTTATATGTATAAAACAATGATAGAAAAGCACTTACTTTTCAGGACTTTGTCGGAAGTAGAGCATGGCAAACTGTAGAAGTGAATGTTTGCCGTCGTGCCTGCTGGGTGTTTCTGAAGGCTGGGGTGAAGACGCTGTGACAATGCTGCTACGCTGTACTGGAGAAGCAGGATGCGGTTGCAGCACCGGGGCAGGTTGGTGATGCCTGCTGTGTCCTGTCCAAGCATCCAGAGCTACTTTTGAAGGAACTACTGTCTCTGGTAAATGTGAGATTGTTTTTTGTTGCAGCTGTAACACACAAGTTTAAACCACCATCTTGAGAATAGCAACAAAACTAAGTAAATACTAAGTCTCTGTTTGTTCTGGTTTATTCCAAATTCAGATAAATGTTTGTAATAATTCTCACATAAATACACATGGAAATGACACAGTGTGTCTCAGTATATTCATAATATAATTTTATTTAGCATATTTCTTATTATTCTTTTTATTTTAAATTTTGAAAAGAACATCTCCCCATTCTCCCAAAATATAATCCCATATCTCATTATGTTATGGAAATAGGACAAGTACAAGGTTATCATAACCACACAAGAATGTGTTAATATGATAATACAAAGACTGATTAATAAAACTTTGAAATTCCACCAGTCAACAATTTGATCAAGTTCACTGTTCCTCCATCAGGGAGAAGACCGTAGACAACAACAGAGGACAGTAGGACCTCTGAAGTTGAAAATGGAAGCAACAGCTCCCAAAACTAGTCCATCAATAATTAAAATATAAGTGTCATAGTATAAAGAAACCAACAACAAATACATTATAAATTAATTTGGAAATTCACTGTTACTAAATTCCTCCAAATATCATGTATGATATGATTAAACTAAATTACAGTGTTTCATAAGGACTTATTTCCAAAGCTACATTAAACACTTAATCTCATTCTTCCTTCTCTTTCTTTCTTTTGTGCTGTAGTGGTATGATTACTAGCTTTTGTGCTTACTAGTTTTTACAGTAAGTTATAAGTAAGACAAGAGAAAAAGCTACACCAGCTGTCATTTTATCAGAGATCTTCAAGACAAAAATAACAATAGCAGGAAGGAAGTGAGCACATGTGAAAGTGATGCATATGATTTATGAAAGCTTTTGTTATATGTAAGGTCACAGGAAGAAGAGGAAATCATTAGGAATGTAAACAAGTAAGATATTTTGAGAATTAGTGATGTGTGTAAGGAATATCTACATAGCTAAAGACTCTTGACTCTTAACACACTTCGCAATTGTCACTTAAGTCATGCTCTGCCTCTCCTTGGATACCTAACACAGCTTGGCATTCAATTTTCTTTTTGTTTTGTAGAGAAATATTTATATCTTCCTTGTATAATAACACATTTTAAAGCAATGTACCTGTAAACTGAATTACATTCTGGGAAAAAATGCATATTTTGAGGGCTTTGCTCTTTACTATATTTATACATCATTAAAAAGATTTGAAGTATCTGCAATAATTATCACACTGTGAAACACTCCAAAACAATACTGTAAAAAGTTGCTTTCCTCAAAACTTTTTTTCCAATATTTTTCCTTTATAAAATATGTCTCATGACTCAAAATGCTTCACAATTATTACTTAAGAAACCTACAGAGCCATTTTCTGAATTTCATAATTATACTTTATTAAATATTTTTATACATTGATATTCAGCTCTTATCCTTTTTTATCATAGCTTCATTTGAATTTTAAAAGCTTCAATGTAAGTTTCCTTATAATGGTCTATTAAAGGCAAAATAAAATATTTAATTGGATGTAAAATAACCATGTGGGGCACTTTTATTGTATTTATTTCATCCTTTGGAACATAATACATATGTTATAGGACACATAAGTTCAAGATACAAAGATAAATATAAAAAGTTACATAAGACTAAAAACTGTAACAGATACAGGATCCAACAAAAGTCTAAAGTAGAAAAAGCAAATAAATATAAACTATATAAAGACCATAGAGAAATGCTATATAAAAGTAATTGTTCACAAATGTGGAGTTTACTCTACTTCATGATTTAATTCAATTTAATTCAATACAATTTATTTTGTCCTTTTGATTGATATCAGACACGTCATTGTATAAAAATTACATTAATGGCCACTGTCATTTAATCAACACCTTCACAATAACTGCCACAGAGTCACTCCAACCCACTGCCTTTGTTAATTGCAGACTATGAAATACAATAATAGATCAAAGTATAAACTTGAAAGAAGCGTAGGGACAGTGAAGCACAAATTTGTGCTTCACTGTCCCTACGCTTCTTTCAAGTTTATACTTTGAGTGATTAGGCCTACAAGTCTGAGAAGCATTCAAATCTCGATACCACTACAACTTGCACTAGTCGAGTATCAGCTGAGGATAGGAGCAAGAGCTCTTGAAACATGTCCTGTGAATAAACAGTGTGAGTGAAGCAATGTGTCAATATATTCTTGATTCACTTTTGTACAATAATAGATGTTTCAAGGACCATTGCTGCCTGCCGTCATAAACTGGGAAATACATAGTCTTTTAGTTCTGGTGCTCAAGCTTTGAGACCTTTTGATTTTGACAGGTCTTCAATCATCCATTTCCAAGTTTTTCTAGAACTAATCTATGTGACCCAGGGCCTGTATAAGAGAATGCTGAAGCCGCAATCAGTCAGTTGGCGTGTTAGAATTCAGAAGTCAAGAAGCAACGCAAGTTGGTGTTTGAATGAGAGGCATAAGTAAACAGTTATGGTTGCATAAATGAAAGTGTAAGTTAGCAATGTATTTAGAACTTGGTGTTATCATTTCATCAGATATGAATATTGCTCAAATAGAAATTGTATATTTTTAGGTTTTTAATATAATTTTTAATTTTTATTGAAACAAGAGCAGAATTCGGGGAATGCATCACTAAAATTTGGTTTAAATCTCACACAAATTGACATTTGTATTCCATCACTTTAAAAATACTGTGACTTCGAGGGTTATGTAGAAACAAAAGTCTGGTTTGTAGAAATTTAGAACACTCTTTATTGCAGTAAAAAGATGTGAAATTGACAATCAGCTGTCTTCAAGGTCGACTCGCTGCTCCGCCGCACATAAACAAATGAAAGAAATCACTGTGGTACACTTCAAATGTCCACTGTCGCAATAACGATCAACTAACTCCACAACAGAGCCTGATAATCACACAAGCTCTGCTCTAACACCTTGCGTGGTTTTTATATCCCAGTCATTGTTTCTAGAATACTATAGTCTTCCGAGAAACAATTGCGGTGGCAAGAGAAAGAGAGAAAATTCCAGAGCCTCTCTCTGTGTCTTTCTTTCTCTTGGTAAGTGTCCAGCTCTCCTGCCCAAGCGTCCAGCTGTGGCTTGCGGCTGCAGCACAACAATGGCCTTGGTAGCAATACTTAGAGACAATACATTCTAAAATATGTATTTTGATTATACGTATAATGTATGTAAGTTAAAAATCCAGAGTAAAATTGTATTTCTTTTAAAATTTGAGGATTATGGAATTTTTCTTTTTTATTTCCAGCACATTCACTTTTTCAAAATCTTCCACTAATTCTTCTAAAATTTATCAAGTGGATTCCAAAACACAAGCAATTAATTACAAGTCATATAAATTTTTCTTTCGAACAGATCTTCAGTCAATGTTTAGAATTACATAAACCTTAAAAAAACTTAAAAATTCAAATGACAGAATTTAAGAATTTATATTTTGAACCAATGCTAATAAATGTGGTATTGCTATTTTGGTATGTGCGAGAGGGAAATGACTTCCTTTTCAGAATCATCACAGACAATGAGATTTGGGTGCACCACTTTACCACAGAAATCAAGGCCACTTAAATGATGTGGAAGCTCCTAGTTCACCATGCCAATTGAGGAAAAAATTCAAATTTCGCTCTCTGCAGAAAGCTTATAGCCACTGTGTTTTGGGACGCAGAAGGTGTGATTCTCCAGGATTTCCTCCATCAAAGGACCGTCAATGCACTACTGGAACAACCTCACAAACTCAGGTCCACCATTTGATAAAAGAGATAAGGGCTCAAGTAAATGTGTTATGGTCTTGGACGACAACACAAAACCCACATAGCAAGATAAAATTTGTTGCTTGGATCACCCAACCTACTTGCCTCTTCCGACTTTCACCTGTTCCATGCATTGAAAGCTGCACCCTTGGGATATCACTTCCAAACCAATACCAAGGTGGAGCAGGCTGTGTAACAATCCTTTGCATTACAGGGCATTGAATTTGACCAGAGTAGTTTCTTCAAACCTATTGAATGCTATGACAACTGTCTCAATGTCGAAAAATAGTGCAACATGTATGCTGTGTGTAGGATGCACTATGAAAGAGTAGAGCCAGACTGAAAAATTCAATGCCATAGCCAGATTTTAACCACGGATCTTCTGATCTCTGTCCAGCCACTCTAAACCATTGAGCTACTATGGCCAATGTGCCAACATGACATTAAATTCTCCAAGTGACTCGTATGTTTCCTGGTAGATCACTACGGGTTCTCATATGATATGAGACATGCACCTTTTGTGGCAACTTACTATGCTGTAAGTACTTATAGTTAAACCACTATCAATTTACCTAAAAAACATAGTGGTTTAACTATGAAGCCTGGGACTTACTTACTTACAGCATAGTAAGTCGCCACAAAAGGTGTGTGTCTCATATCATATGAGAACCCCTAGTGGTCTCCTGGGAAACATACGAGTCAGTTGGAGAATTTAATGTCATGTCGGCATGTTGGCCATAGTAGCTCAGTGGTTTAACTATGAAGCCTGGGACTTACGTACTTACAGCATAGTAAGTCGCCACAAAAGGTGTGTGTCTCATATCATATGAGAACTCCTAGTGGTCTCCTGGGAAACATACGAGTCAGTTGGAGAATTTAATGTCATGTCGGCATGTTGGCCATAGTAGCTCAGTGGTTTAACTATGAAGCCTGGGACTTACTTACTTACAGCATAGTAAGTCGCCACAAAAGTTGTGTGTCTCATATCGTATGAGAACTCCTAGTGGTCTCCTGGGAAACATACGAGTCAGTTGGAGAATTTAATGTCATGTCGGCATGTTGATCATAGTAGCTCAGTGGTTTAACTATGAAGTCTGGGACTTAAATACTTACAGCATAGTAAGTCACCACAAAAGGTGTGTGTCTCATATCATATGAGAACTCCTAGTGGTCTACTGGGAAACATACGAGTCAGTTGGAGAATTTAATGTCATGTCGGCATGTTGGCCATAGTAGCTCAGTGGTTTAACTATGAAGCCTGGGACTTACATACTTACAGCATAGTAAGTCACCACAAAAGGTGCGTGTCTCATATCGTATGAGAACCTCTAGTGGTCTACTGGGAAACATACGAGTCAGTTGGAGAATTTAATATCATGTCGGCATGTTGGCCATAGTAGCTAAATGGTTTAGAGCAAGTGCATGGGATCAGGAGATCCGTGGTTCAAATTCCGGCTATGGCATTGAATTTTTCAGTCTGGCTCTACTCATCCAAATCAAGATAATAAGTTATAAATATTGTTCAAGGTGCATTCTAAACAGTAAAAATTGCTCAGAAAAGGGAAATGAGAAAAATGGGGTTAAAAGTTCAATGCAGTGCTTTATCTATATATTACAAGACCATACTTTAACATTTTGTTACTAACAAATGAATTATATGGTGAAAATACAAGTATAATAAAAGTGGAAAAATAAAATAGCTAATGTTCCCTTTATAAAATGTAGGTGGCCATCCTTTTCTGCTTGTACTGCAAATTGTTGATTTGTTTCTAGGTTTAAGGGTTTTAACGATTCTGCAGGAATTTATGAGGGAAAGTGGCAAAAGTATTCTCCACGTACCTCCACCAGCACTTGATGCATGTTTCCAAAAATCTAATGAACAAGAAGGGTCCAGGTGGGTGAAGACTTTCTGGTTCAGGTGCAATTCTGCGAGTTTCATCAGATATGCGGTTGAGTTCCAAACATGGGAGGAACTTCTAATCATAGGGAAATTTGATGTGTGCACTACATGACTTTCTCTACTCACACTCAGAAATTATTCTTAAAACACTTACTCTTCTATGCATTTCATATTAATTGAAATAAAACACTGGTAGAAAGGTACAGTCAAACTGAAAAATTCAATGCCATGGCCAGGATTTGAACCACAAATCTCCCGGTTTCCACCCAGTCACTCTTAACCATTGAGCTACCATGGCAAAAGTGTCGTCATGATATTAAATTCTCCAATTGACTTGCGCATTTTCCGGGTAAACCACTAGGGGTTCTCATATACAAGATACACCATTTGTGGCGACTTATTATACCAAGTACTTGAGACCCAGGCTTCACCGTTAAATTCTTATTATTTAGTTAACTGATGGAAATTAATTGTTCTTCCATACTAGCCATATATAGGCTAAGGTTTTCATATTCATATTCATTTATTGCATCCATAAATCATACAACTTATGATGTGGAATTGTCAAATTACTAACTACACAAAAAATAGTAACAAAAAACAAGAATTACAATAAGTTGTTAAGCATAATAACCAAATTAATAATTAAAATTTACATTCCTTTTATTCCTACCCTTTGTCATTTAAATACTCTTCTACTGAGTAGTAACACTTTTGTAACAAATACTTCTTTGATGTGTTTTTAAACTTTGTGAAGGACTCAATGTTTTTTATTTCAGTTGGCAGTTTATTGTAGATATGAATTCCGTTGAATTTAAAACTGTGCTCCTACATTTTCTTTTTATGATAGGTGACATGTAAGTTTGAACTATTTCTCGTGTTATGGTCATGAATATAATTGCTTTTTTGAAATTTATCTAATTTCATTTTAACCTGTACTATTATTTCTAAAAGGTAAATGCTTGGTAATGACAATATGCCTAATTTTTTGAACCATCGCTTACAACTATCTGTTCTCTTTAAATTCATTCATTTGGATCCGTGGTTCAAAGCCCGACTATGGCATTGAATTTTTCCGAGAACCGTGGTTCAAATCCCAGCCAAGTCATTGAATTTTTCAGTTTGACTGTATCCCCAAAACCTTAGCCTATACATGGCTAGTATGGAAGAATGATTAATTTCCATCAATTAACTTAATTGGTAGAAGGCTTTATTACACATTTCCTTGTAGGTACAATGGAAATACAGTGGATTTAAGCAATAGTCATGTATTTTAGGAGCTGTTTGCTAGCTAATGGCTTTCACATTGCACTCCCTTTGTATGATCACAACATACAAAAACTAACAAGGACCTTTTCTTTGAGAAATATTTAAGTATTTGAAAATTCAAATCAATAATGAGGAATATTGCAGAAATGTTTACCTCCACACAAGACAAATTGTGTGATTTACAGGTTCTACATTTTTTAAGTAGTAGTAAGACTTCGTCTATCACAGAAGTCAGTCAGAATGAAGAGCCGTTCTCATTTGTCATGAAAATAGCTTAAATATACAGTATTTTAATAGGTACTAAGCTAGCTGTCGTGAGGAGATGTGTTTGGGAGAACATCCTATTACTGAGAGGAAGGAGCAGTTAAGGAAGAATACGTGTTAAGCACTGAGAAGAATTGGTGCATTTAACTTATGCAAATGGAAGCACTTAGAAAAGAAGATGAGGAAATAAATATGAAAAAGCTAAACTATTAGCTCTGTGGTGTCTGATTGTTAGTAATACGAGGGACTGAAATGAACCCAGGACCCATGGAAAAAAAATCAGTCGGCTTTGAAAGAAATTCTACTAAGAATGGAGGGAATGGAGCGGAGGTTGTGTAACAAGTTTAACATGGAGAAAGAAATGAGAGAAGGTGTTGAAGCTAAAGTAGTAAAAACGGAAGTACAGAATTTCAAGGAAAGAGTGGAAACAATGGAGAAGAAAGAGGAGGAATTTGGGCAAGTCGGAAGTGAAACAGCTGATGGAAGATCAACATAGGATGGAACTCAAAGAATATGAAATAAGTGAGGCTTTTCGTATTGGCCGGGCTAGGAGCTAACAAACCATTTTATTAAGATTTATGTCTGGAAGCAGTCTTTGAAGTACTAAGTTGTGCCAAAACGCTGAGGGGAACTAATGTTTATATAAACAGAAGTCTATCTTTTGAACGAGTGCTGAAGAAGCAACTTATTCAACAAATGAGACAAGTGCGCAGTGAAGGGAAAATGGCTGTCATTAGAAATCTGAAGTTGGTGATTCATGGCTGGGTAGTTAAGACTAATGACAAGTTAAAGGACAAACAGTTGGGCAGGGAACAGGAACTCATGCAGGAATATCAGATGGCAGTGAAGCAGATCCAGATGGAGCAGCAAATGCAGACCTGATCACTTTGGGTGATCTGCAAAATGGTAGGCCAACTGTCCAAAGTGTGACGTCACCACGGAAAGGGTGGGCAAGGTGAAGTCTACTGCACGCTTAGAAGTATGAGAAAGATGGATGATTATACACCGGTCTGGTTCTCAATAGGATTTGGTAAGAGGGATGAGGGTTGTCCAACTTGGTTTCTGGAACTGTAAGGGTATATTTTGGGAAACGAGGTTAGGTGGCGTTAGGGGTGTACTGAACACAGTGGACATTCTGACTCTTATGGAAACATGGTTGGAGGAAGGTGTTGAAATACAGATGGATGGTTCTGGGTTTATTGGAAAAAGTGGTAAGAGGGAGAGCAAGAAATGATGAGTGTCCAGGGGAATAAGTAAGTTTTACAGAAGTGAATGGAAAGATAAAGCGAAAGAGAGAAAAACGGAAATTCAGGGTTTAATGTGGGTTGTAATTAGGGAATGGGAATTGTTTATAACCCTCCACCATGTTCCAAGTTTTGTGATCACAAACTCCTCAGATTAATAGAGAGGGAAGTTGATAGTATAAAAGGTCAACTACCCTCAATACAGATACTTTTGCTGGGGAATTTTAATGTGATTTGAGGAATGGGGCATTAGAATTCATTATATATGGGAGTAGGCCTTAGAGAATGAGGCAATATGGGAAAGGCAAATTAAGGATAAAGGTTATTAATGATGACAAAAAATTAATACAATTTTTTGAGAACAATGATTTTGAATGAAGGTTGGAAGAATGACATTCCGGGAAAATTCACGTATATTATCGAGATTCAACTGTATTTAGTATAAAATTATTTGTGGTTGGTTTATTGTATTTAGTATATTAGTATATTAGTTATGTTGGCAACAGTGTCACTGATTATTTGGTATGTTCGAAAGAGATGGCAAGAAAAGCTATATTTAAGGTTATGAATTTGACTAGTGCAAGTGCACATTTTCCTTTGTTGATGCTACGGGAAAAATCAAAAGTGTATAAACAAAGAAATTAGGAGCTACACTGCTACAAATATTGCTCCGTTTCAAACATTTAAATGGGTTCCAGATAGAGGTAAAGACTTTTGTGAGATGTTAGCTTCAACAACACTAATAATAATAAAAATATAAATAGAATGTTAATAGACTAACATAGTGTTAGTCTATGCATAGGGTACATCATGCTGGATTCTTTTTGTGTGCTGAGATGACGATTTTGTTTTTACATAAGTTTGTCATCATTTTTATATACATATGTGAGTAACTCTAAAATATGTACTGAGGGCATTGTTAAAATTTTTAATTTTTTAAATAATGGTTTACATGAATCTTTAAAACCAGCATATAACATTATGCATATTATCTTTTTTTTTTTTTTTTTTTTTTTTATTTTAAATACTGCTTTCCATCTAGATTTGTTTCCCAACAATATTATACCATAGGCCAAAATCAAATGACAATAGCTATTATAGACAATTTTTTTGGTTTCTATATTCATTATATGTGTCAGACGTAGCACGTCGAATTCAAATCCTTGGTTATATGTTCAATATGGATATTCCATTTTAATACTGTAATTGAGTCGAAATATTGAGAAACCCCACATGTCCAAAAAACTAAATTTTTCACAAAATACAAAAATCATTCCAGTTCTTAAAGTCAGTTTTTGTCCTCATTTTTCGCTGAAACAAATGTGGAGGGAAGCATGCCATTGCACTATAGACATTGTTGATCCATTTTCTTGAAATTATTATAACATTTATTTAGTGAACATGTGGGCTATTTCAATATTTTGTAATAAATATGCATAAATTATTACTTAACCCACACTATATACGTGACAAGAACAAAAATGAAACAGATTGTGCTGAAGAGAAGGTTCATTCTATGGCACATGTTGGCCAATTGTATATATAGTCGTAGAAGCTCTAAATGATTTCAACTTTTCTTAAGAATGACACAAATCATCTTAGGTCTTACATTTTCTTCGCATTTTAAGGCACATTATCTTGATATGCCTGACTTTCAGGGTTTGTTGGAATCACAAATGGTTCAGCCAGTTGCAATATGTGCTATTCCTCACATTATGCACTAACATCACCACTGTCTGACATTAAAACAAAGAGTAGGGGATCGATTCTTATTCTCTCTCTTTTAAAACAGTGCTGGTAAATTAAAATTCTGAGAAAGCCCATATCCTTTGTACATGTGGGGGTTTCTCTTCGGTTTCGGTGACACAATAGCTGCATAACAACAGAACATCATGGGTTTCTCCACATTATGATCAGCCTATATATTTATAGATAACTCAATTTTGTAAGATAATGGACCTCAATATTCCCATTCAGTTGGTTTAAATATTTTTTTGAAGTGATAAATCAGTAAATTTTTTCTCATGGTCATGCAAGGAACATACATTTTCAAAGTCACCACAAAAACAAAAAGCATCACTTTAGCCAACTGTATTCCTCTTATACCTACAACAAAATACACAATGAAAATTTACTTCAATAAAAATACTTAAACTTTCAAAAGAGTAATTTGTAGAAAAGTTAACAGCAAAGGTAATTTAAATGCAACTCATTACATTTTTATTCATTATTTTGTCCTCTGTAATGGCTTTTATATCATTTATGTTTAATGTACACTGACCTTTTCAAAGGATGCCTCATCGTTGGATTCCTGAGAGGTGTAAAGTCTCACTTTTTCTTCAAGGCATCGCAGAGTTTCGTGAATTTCTAACAATGTTCTGTCGTCATCTTGCTGTCCATTTCCACCATTATTGTAACCAATTTTTTCAAACCGTTGCAGAATTTCCCTTACTGACAACTTCTCCGAGCTATCAATCTCTCCTTCTTTCTCCTCCAAAATAGTGGCCATTTTTGCAGCTAGGGGTTTCTTGTTCAATGTTTCCATCACATATGATTTTGGCTTCCATTTACTGTCAAATGGTAACACTTTCATCTGCATTGTTTTATCAGACCTCTCGCAACATTTGTTAGAGTCACTTTCTGATGAAACCGCCTTAGGGTGACATTCTAGCTCCATATCGTCCACTACAGAATGGATAAAATCATTTTTATAAAAACCAGTAAATTCCATGCTAATACCGGTAGTTCTTGGAAACAGAGAGAAATGGCTTTTTGAATCAGTTCTCATGTCTTCAACATCATCCTTTTCTTCTCCGTTGGTTTGTTCCTCTTGGACAATCGAGTCATAGTACGAAAGTACGTCCTCCTCTGCCTTACCAAGCTCGTGGATACTGTCTTTAGTTGAGATACTCTTATACTCAAAGGACAAAGCCTGATGTTCCTTTCTAGAAGCTTGTGGTGGCCTGTAACTATTTGTAGCTTTGTTGTTATGATTAAATTCTACCCTTGGAATCGCTATGTCATAAACTTCTGCTTTTTCTGTAGCATTTGTGACTTTACTGTCATCACTTATTGCATTCTGCTGTGGTAAAGGTACATTTACTTCTGTCCCGCTGGTATCTGATGGTAATTTTGAGTTATCAGTTTGTATTTTGGAAGCTTGATGCTTTTTTGTGATTTGCAAATGCATGAGTTCTAATTCAGTTTGGGGTTTTGGATAATGTAAAGTATCATTACTACTGGGCGGGATGTTGTTGCTCTGATAGTAGGAATAAAAATGTGATTCTGAACTGCTTCCTGGAGATGGGCTGTTCACACCAGAGTCTGTGTTCTGTTCTTCATTCTCTGGAGAAGATGATGAGGATGTGGAAGATGAGGATGAAGCAGAAGAGGAAACAAGTAAACTATCTTGAGACTCAGTGTGTGGTAACTGTGTTGCTGCTGTGTCTTTACTGTCTATACACATTTTTGAGTCTATATTTAGAGAATTCTTTGTCACTAATTTAGAGTCCACACACTCAACAGTTTTTGTACATTCTTCAATATTCTCTGATACTAATTCATGAACTTCTTGTTCATCAATTTGTTTATTAACGTCACTTTTTGCATTACTAATACTCTCTACTACACTTTCTTCAATAGTCTCACATATTTGTGGCTGCTTTTCAATATTTTCACTGTTTTCTGAACTGTCACATTGTTTAAGAAATCCTGGATGTGATAATTTTATTTCATCCTTCTCACAATTATTGCTTGTATCATTACACTGCACTCCCAATGTTGGATGTTCCTTCACAATATCATCAGAAATATCACTGTTTACATTTTGTTCACTTGCACATTGTTTTCCATCACTAAGCACTGTTTCTGCCTGCTCGTTAGATATCACTTGCATGTCTTCAGGTGAACTATCCACATTTAAATCTTCCAACTTCTCTTCATTTCCCTTATTTTCCTCTGTGGCAGCATTTAGACTTGAAACGCTATCTTCCCTGTGTATTTCTGGCTGCACCATCAACAACACAGCATCTGGTGGCAATGAATCCTTCGATTCCAAGGAAATGTTATCTTGTTGATTTGCTTGGCTGTTGTCTGGAAATTTCTCTGAAGGAATGTCTGCTTCTGAAGGCAGAATGTGTGCATCATCTTCTGTGAACATATCTAGAACAGCTTGAGACATGCGTTCACGGCGTCTGCGTAATGTAGCTGGCAGTTGTTCCCAGTTACTCTGCATATCCCTATCTAGCTGGTCGCGTCTTTCCTCAGGGGTCTTTTGTTTCTTGCGAAATATAGGTTTTAGTTTGAAGAGATGAGACAATTTCCAAGCCTTGTGTCTGCCACCCTCTCCTTCCATTTTTACTTCTACAGCCCCTGGCATTGTTGTAATTTTAATGTTTCTAAAGCATTTTAATTAGAGTTGGAATACATGTGTGAATGTAGGTGAGAGCTTGCAAACATCAAGGTCAGCTGATTAGCTCACATACACAGTTCTGCTCTACTGGAAACTGGTAATGATTTCCTTTCCCCAGGCAGGTTTCCCCCATTTCCTGCCAATATTGCATGTATTCAACACCTGGGTGTGGAGCTGCTTACTCTGACTGACTGACAGACAGACAGACACTGTTGACTGGTTGCACTACTCTATACAGCATCAGCAGCATTATCCCCTCCAGTAGCCTACTGGTCAGGCTGCAGCAATTGAGGAAGAGAGAGCAGCAAACAGCAAGGTCATTAAGTCCAGCTGTAAAGGATGAGCCAAGTACCAACAAGGTCATGCAAACATCAATACCAGAGATCCACATTTTATCCATTTATAGGCAGTAGAACATAAATTAAGAAAAACTATATTGGCTAGTCCAAAATGCTGTACTAAAAATAGCTTATTTTGCTCACATACACTCCATAATAATTTTGGGGGGCAATTCAACAGAAACAAAACTACATTTATTAAGCAAAAACAAGTTATCCAAATAATATGTGGTGAATAAAGCTTATGTCAATGTAAGCCATTATTTAAAAAAGAAGTCAGCATTTTCAAACAAATAATAATATTTATAAATATTTCACTAGAAACATAAATAATATTCATTTAATCTCCACCAGAGCAACTAAAAAAGAAAAAAACAGTTCAGCATTCCAGTACAAAAATAACTCTTCCAAATTATATAAAAGCAGCGAAAGAAGGACTTTCTACAGGAACACTCCTTTTATTCTATAGACGAATTTTTAGAATGTAATAATTATCTGTTGTGTAAAGAACTTTAAACCTAATATATCACACATCTATGTAATTGTATTGTAAATTTAACTAGATGTATCCTGTGTCAGTGTACAATTCAATTTATTCATCCTTTAAATATCCATACAAAATTGTGGACACGTCAAAACAAAAGTATTTACAAAATTTAAATACAGAAATTACAAAAAACATGTATAAGAGTAAATGCCAAAATATAATATAACTTAACTTTTCAAATACTCTTGAATAGAATAAAAACATACTTCACTTAAAAATTTATGTAGTTTCAATTTAAAAATGTTTTGGTTGTCAATCTGTTTTAAATAACGAGGTAACTTTGGGTACCACTATAAGTGAAGGAATGTTTGTATGAGGTGGTAGTAGGTTTGAACTGTTTGTGTGTCACTGCATATGTTTTAAAGTAACTTAAACTAACTTTTACATGTAAAAGAACTTTGTACATGTATAAACATGGCAGTACCTTAAAATACACTCTAAAGCTCACATGTGCAGGTTGGTTCACTGTTATTCTTATGGCTCATTTTTGCATTCGAAAAACCTTTTCTGACATATTTGAATTACCCCAAAAGATGATACCATAATTCATAAGGGAATGAAAATATGCAAAATATGCCATTCAGACTGTCTTTACGTCTGCTATCATTTTTAACGTTTTTAAAGCATGGCACTGCTTACTTAACTTTTTAATCAAATCTTCTATATGTACAGTCCAATCCAAGTTTTGATTTAACCACAAACCTAAAATTTTTGTATCTTTTACATATGAAATGTTGATGCCATCCAAATTAAGGTCAGGGAAGGTAATCATTGTACAGAATGCTTGAAGGAATGAATAAATTGAGAAAGTAAAACACCTCACACACTATTCAGACAAGATTTTACTCATCTTTCATACATCTCACATACCTGATATGTTAAAAGAAATAGAAAATTTAGTGATAAGTAGAACATTCCCCTGAATATTATCAGAAGTTTTAAAAAACATTTTCTTCATCTTTCATGTATCATATTAATCAACAATTTCTGGGTTTGTTACTAGATGAGAACTTAAGCTGGGAAATGCATATTGATAACCTCACTAACAGACTTAGTAAACTGTGCTTCTTAGTAAGGTCAATAAACAAGTGAACATATTCTTAGAGTGGTATATTTTGCATACATTCATAGTCTACTAACATATGGGATAATCTTCTGGGGAAATTCAAAAAATAGCATTAAGGATTTTAGGATGCAAAAGAAAGTAATACGGATTATGGCTAATGTCACAAACAAAATTAGTTGCAAACCATACTTTAGACAATTTAACATTTTGTCTTTGCCAATGAAACACTTAACTACATGAGAGAAACCCTAAATTCATTCAAAACAAATGCAGAAGTTCATACACATGATACTAGAGCAAAGAACTATCTATTTATCAATTGGCATAGAACCAAATTGTATGAAAGTAGCTTCACATATGCTGGTCTACATTTATTCAATAAACTACCACAGAGTATAAAGAATACTGAGTCCAAACCAAAATTCAAAAAGGCTCTATTTAATTTCTTAATGGAGACAAACTTTTATAGTGTAGAGGATTTCCTAAATCATGAAATAGAGTAAACTCCACATTTGTGATCAATTACTTTTATATAGCCTTTCTCTATGGGCTTTATATATTTTGTTTTTTTATTTCCTTTTCTACTTTAGACTTTTGTTGGATCCTGTATCTGTTAGTTTTTAGTCTTATGTAACTTTTTATATTTATCTTTGTATCTTGAACTGACGTGTCCTATAACATATGTATTATGTTCCAAAGGATGAAATAAATACAATACAATCAAAAAAAGAAGAAAAGCAGAAACAGGATGAGGAGGATGAGAATCAGAAAGAGAAGAATAATGAGAAGCTGTGAAAAGGAAGTGCAGATCATCAATGCCCTGAATTGAGATTATTTACGCAACAATTTTAATATAAATCAGCTGTGAAATTAGAACAATGTACATGGAATGATGTTGTGCTTTATATTTGGCAGAAAAACCTTACTTCTGAGTCAAACATTAATATTTAACACAGTACTTATCCTACATTACTTATTGCTCTTTCAGGTACGAGATAGGATATTTAAGGGTTTCATTTACAAATGATGCTGAGCAGTAAGGTTAAATGTCCATTAATCACACTTCTGAAAACTGCAGTTTTAGCTTCACAAAATAACTCAGCTCCAAGATCTATCAAATAGAACCTTCAATACACTAAATAAAATAAAATTCCAAAAATTAAAACTATTATATTCAATTGTATATAAAACGTAAAAGCATCTCAGACCTACAGATACAACATGAAAACAATGAAATTACGGAAGCTGGGTCTTGTTATTGGCTACAACATGAATATCTCTTATTCAAGCTGAGCTCAGCAAGTTTTGCAATGAGATCTTCAAATCAAGCAACTGATAAGAGTATTCTAAAAGCGACTTATTACACTTACTAATGACTTATGGAATAATGTTCTGGGGTAACTTTGTAGATTCCTAAAACATATTCATTATACAAAAAAGGTAATGACACCAATGTCATGGGCAAGATCAACTCACTGTAAACCACTTTTCACAACATTTGTCATCATACCACTTGTGAGTATATACTATATATATTGTTTTATTTATTTATTAGCCAAGGGATTAATACACAATTGTAGGCATCATCAAAATACCTATAAAAGCATTATACAATCAGTATTGTAATAGCTAAAGTACAACATGTGCAGTAAATATATAGAAGTAGACACATCATGAGATATTGTTATTTTGACATTTATTTATTTATTTGTGTACTAAGCTATTACAACTGTTGAGCTGATCACCAGTATTTGGCCCAGGCCACTAGTTCCGAGGACTTGACCTCTATTTTGACATAACAGAGTACATCATTTTAAAAATGTAACTTTGACATGATCTACATTGTTGAATTACAACTACTTCAGTCTAATCTTGATATGGAATCTACAGATTGAAACACCATACCGTACTTGTATGCATGATTCCCAGTTTTATTTCAATATCTAACTTCCAAAGTAGGGATATGACATCTTCCGATTTTTACAGGTTTTCTTGTATTTCATCTGGATTTTCTTTAACTATTCTGCACAATGGAACTTACATTTGATAGACCAAAGTGAATCCCTATTACTGAATTATATAAATGGGAATATATTTCACTTCACATCGTCAGATTTGTGAAACAGCACAGATCAAATTATATTGCTTTGATACAAATCTTTTTTCCTAGCAAATGCAAATAACATAACACATATAAGTTAATTGATGGAAATTATTCATTTCTTCACACTAGCCGTATACAGGCTAAGGTATTGGATTGACAGAGTCAAAATGAAAAATTCAATGCCATGACTGGGACTTGAACCACGGGTCTACCTGTGGCATTCATTTCGACTCTATCAATCCAATACCTTAGCCTGTATACGGCTAGTGTGAAGAAATGAATAATTTCCATCAATTAACTAAAATGTTGTTGTTGTTGACTAATCCCACTGGGGATTAGTTGATTTGCATCATTTTCCCCCTAGCTTCCCAATATAAAGCCTGTAGGTTCCCACTTTTGAGACCATTACATTTGTCCAAATGATGTTTGTTCATGATGACATCCTCTTTACAGAGGATGGTGTAGGGTGTAGGTATGCAGTGTATTTTATAAAGGTGTTCTGCAAGACAATCATGGCCAGGTTCCATTCTAAATAGGGCCACTGCAGTTTTTCTTGGTAGTTTTTGTATGTCAGTTTAATTAACTAAAATAATAAGATTTAAATGATGAAGCCTGGGACTCGAGTACTTACAATAGTAAGTTGCCACAAACGGTGTATCTTGGATACGAGAACCCCTAGTGGTTTACCAGGAAAATATGAGTCAATTGGAGAATTTAATGTCGTGACAGCAAATTGGCCATGGTAGCTCAATGGGTAAGAGTGACTGGAGGTCGGTAGATCTGTGGTTCAAGTCCAGCCATAGCATTGAATTTTTCATGTCGACTCTATCAACATAACACATATTCAAATAAAAGCAAATCGAGAAGATATTGACACATTGCTTCACTAACACAGTTTTTCACAGGACATGCACCAAGAGCTGTTGCTTCCATCATCAGCTGATTCTCGACTAGTGCAGGTTGTAGTAGTTTCCTCTTTCTCTGTATCGTCAATAGATGGCATGATGTTTTTGTCAAAGATGTCCGTCCAGTGGTAGAGTTGACAGTTTTTGTTAATGAAGAGTTTTTCCCATACGGAAAGATCCGGTGTATCCACTTCCACCCGTCTTGAATGGGGAAGGGGGGGGGGAGGTTTAGACTCACGGTATTGCCCCAAGGAAAGAGCCCCGGAGCTTTCCATCGCTCCCAGGTTGGTAGAAGCAGGGGTCTTCAGACTTTCAGGTAGACCTTGTTGTACATATGGAAAGATCTATGGGATGATTAACTTGTTTTATTAAAGTTGTCTCCAAATTAATGTCATATCTGGTATTCAAAAAATGAAAGGCTACTGCTGATTTTTCTGTTTCACCATTTTTAATGTTTCTTATATGTTCTTTTGTTCTGATTCTATATTTCTTTTTGTTTTTCCTATATAAGTTTTAGGGCAAGTTTCACATTTGATCTCAGATTCCTGCACTAGTCGAGAATCAGCTGATGATGGGAGCAACAGCTCTTGAAACATGTCCTGTGAAAAACAGTGTTAGGGAAGCAATGTGTCAGTATCTTCTCAATTCACTTTTGTTTTAGCTTTTGCTTCACTGTCTCTACGCTTCTTTGAATTTTTATACTTTGAATAATACATATTCCTAATAGACTTTTAAAAGTCTATTAAACTGATCACATCATTCTGTGAATGAAATATCCTCCCATAGGAAAAACAAACTAAACTATGCCCAATTGAGAATGAATTATTGTAAGAAAGGTATATATGTAAAACAAAATCTAAAATAATGGTTCCGTCTGGAATGGGCCACAAGACAATAAATCACTACCAACATACACTGTACAAATACTACCAAAATGCAGGCTGTCAGTCTTAATGTTCAGGTGTGACAGTCTACCACCTCTACCAGTATTACATATCTACAAATATTTGAGCTAGAAACAGTGTGAGAGTCAAATGAGGTAGGTTAATATTGAAACTTCATTAAATAAAATAGATATGAGTACAGTGAATCAAGATGAACCCGAGATTAGGTTAGTGTGCAGGTGTATGAAATGGTTTCAAATAAAACATACATCAAAATTATGTATTAAAAGAAGTGAGACTGAAGTTGAGATACCTGCTGTGTTGTTTTCACAAATTCTCCTTTAAAATTTGATTGTGACCTTCCCCTTTTTAATAACTTTTTCCCTTCCGCTTAAAATTAATTCAACAGACTACTAGAAAATATTTTTGAAAGATAATATTTTTGAAAAATTCACTGCAACAGCCGGGATTCAAACCATGGATCTTGCACTCTAGATGCAGCTGCTATACCACTGAATTATGGCGCTTACATGCCAACATTAAGTTCTACATCAAACTCGCATTTTCCTGGAGACCACAAGGAAATATCAATTCAAGATCACATATGACAATGGCAGCTTACAAATTGTAAGTACTTAAGTCCCAGACTTTTTAAGGTTTTATTACGAGGGCTGTTCAATAAAGAATGATCATAATTGTTTCACAGTCATAATTTTTTGCACTAAAATTCAATCTTATTATATTCTGTTAGCTTAATGTGAAACAAACACGCCGTAGTAGTTTCATTGTTGGTACTCCTGGTTCCCACCAGTGAGAACCAGGCAAGTTCAGTGTTGCCTACCACTGCAATGCAGGTAACATGCGAGGTACAATATGCGGCTTTGAAATTCTGCTTTCATCTCAACAAATCTTCAGTTGAGGCCTATACAATGTTACAGGAGGCCTATGGAGAGTCTGTTCTTTTCTACAGCACAGCTCGAAGGTGGTTTAAAATGTTTAAAGAGGGGAGACAATCAATTTCATAGGAAGGTGGACCCGCTGCTCCAGTTACTGCTCTTATGGAAGAACACATCAACACTGCTGGTGTCATTGTGAGAGAGCATCGACGAATTACCTTAAGATCACTTTCTGATATACTGAACTTTTCATTGGGTGCCACCCACACGTTGGTGACAAACATTACAGATGAGACGTTTGTATGCGATGGGTTCCAAGACTGTTAATTCCTGAAGAAAAGGACATTTGCATGCAGGTCTGCATGCAGTTAAAGTTGATGTTAGAGGAAGATCCGGAGTTTCTTTCAAAAGTAATCACTGCTGATGAAACTTGCTACATCATTCTGATCCTGTGAGCAAACAGCAAAGCTCAGTGTGGAAACCTTCTTCATCATCACCCCCAAAAAAGCAAAAGTGGTTGCTTCTTCTGGGAAAGTTATGGCCATCTCATTCTTTGATATTCGTGGAATGGTTTATCAGCATGTTGTACCTGCACACACATCAGTAACAGAACAATACTACAGGGATGTCCTGAAAACATTGCAAGTCCATATCAGGCGCAAAAGACCACATTTCCGTAAAGCAGGCTGGATGCTGCACCATGATAATGCGCGGCCGCATATTGCCAATGTTGTTGCATGAAGTATATCCCTCACCCTCCCTATACTCCGGATTTAGCACCATATGACTTTTTTCTATTCCCTAACTTGAAGAAACACCTTCGTGGGAGGCATTATATATCATCAGAAGCAGTGGTGAAGGCTGCGGAGGCGATTTTGAAGGATCTCTCAAAAAATTGTTTCCAGCATGTCTTTGAAGACTGGCAGAAACACTGGGACAAGTGCATCGCATTCAGGGGAGACTATTTTGAGAAGAACCATCAAAATTATGAGGATGAGTAAAGATACGTTGTCAAAAAAAATTGTGATTATTCTTTATTGAACAGCCCTCCTATCAATGGATACCAGAAAATAAATTAAATTTAGAGGGAGTCGATTGATGACACTAAACACTTAATTTTAAATTTCTTGTAATTTGTTTCAGAGGTTATTTTCCTACATTGTCAACCGGACATCGACTGGTTCTCAGTGGTGTAGGTGGCGATATTTTGTCGTAGGTTTCTTCTGGTAGCTGTTCGAGGAACTTGCTGAACAAATATTTTGGGGGGATGTGGAAATTGAATACTTTGTTTCTATTTTTTGTAATGAAGATTTGTTCCCAGAATTACCAGAAAATAGTTTCAAAAGTTTCCCTCACTCCCTCTCACTGCTTATGTGATTCACAAGTGCAGAGATGCCAGAATACAACAAACAGTAAACAGGTTCACAAAACACTGGTTGAGGGTGTTATGTCAAGAGATGTTTTTTTTTTTATAAGAGGAGTGAAACAGTTACAAATCTAGAATAATAACACAACAGACACTTACAGCAAGATGACAGTATGCTTTGTTGACATAGTGCCTTAGTTCAACAATGGATGGCATCTATAAATGATAACTTCACTCTAAATCCAAATGTTAACATACTCTCATATATTTATCACTTCATGTTATGGGATAGATACATTAGTTTAACCAAATTTGCCTCAAGTTTTCTTCTGCTCTTATGCTGCCGATGAAAATTATTTTCTGACAGATAAAATTAATAAAACAATTAAACAATTTTAAAGTACCATATTTTTAGTTTCCTCACAGAGTAGCTCAACTTGTAAATAATTATATTTCTGTTGATTGGCTCCTACAATTAGTTTTCAACAAACTGAGAACGTAACTTCCAAGTTCTTCCTGTTCGTACTCCCATGAAACTGACACAACCTTTTTATCACCTTCATCTTCCACTTTCACCAGCACATTCTCAACAGAAATGGAGCAATCTATAATCTGCACATAACACTCTGATAAATGAGTCTTTATCAACTGCACAATCTTCTCTACAACTTGAGAGATTGAATCAGCATCCTCATAGGTAAACATTGACTTAAATCTCAACTTATGTCTCTTAATATTTACTTCACTGCAAGCTTCGTCCACGTCCAACAAGCACCTTGAGTTCTCTTTCACAACCACAACACCATGCAGCAATCTTATACGCCTGCGATCAGGGGGCAAAGCATTGTACCTCACTTCTTCAGCCTTCAGCAACTTGAGCGATACGTCCAAAGTAACATTAGATGATGACTTAATTGTTACTACTTCCCCATTTTGTGGCATGTAACAGTTCACAGCAAGCTGCTTTTCTATACACTGTTTTAGGTGTTCCATGCCAATACGTTCTCCATGAACTAGCATTACATTCTTTGGCTCACAATTGTTAATTAGCTGCATGATGCCTTTAGCATCTGCATGAGATGAGAACTGAATCCACTGCACTGACAACTTTATGTTAATTACTTCGTGTTCAGACATAATTTTTCTTTCCCCATCTCGAATTCTCCACAGTATAGAGTTTACAGCACAGCATCCTGTGAAGATGACCATGTTGTTTTCATCTGGAGCCCATTTCTTGAAGATCTGCAATGAAAACCCACCAAGCAACGTTCCTGAAGAAGCAAATACTACCATAGGACCAGGACTATACATATATTTCTGTTTAAATGGTTTAATGTGCTTGAACTCGAACACATTTCTTTGCACAAATGTCTCCCGAACTGTCTGGTTTGTCCAGCTGATGAACATCTTGTAATAATCATTTGCTTTTGCTGCTAAAACACCAGCAAAGTACATAGGCACTTTCAAATTCATTCGCTCCCAATGAGTGTCCAAAATAATACACAGCTCCTGGATTCTGGCTAATGCTGTAACAGGAATTAACACTTTACCTCCACGATCAATGCATTCACAAACTTTAGTCAAAAGTTCATGTTCTCTACTTTGCTTGGAATCTCTTATTACGGTTGCAAAAGTAGACTCAGTAATAAGAAGATCTGGACGACATTTATCAATGCAGGCAGCTCCAAGATGTCGGTCAGGTGTCATGTTAAAATCGCCCGTATAAACAACAGACTGAGATCCTACTTTAATCTGAAACATTGCAGCTCCTAGTACATGACCTGCGTAGTAAGCTTTAATTTCTAGTTCACTGTCTACCATTACAGATTGGTGTAGTGCAACTGTAATTACCTTTTTCATGCAATTTTTAATATTCTCGCAAGTGTAAAACATATTTTCTAGAGGAGTAACGTTCCACAAATCTTCTAGCACTGATGGTAAAATTGCCCTTGTTGGGAAAGTCATATATATGGGTCCTGTATAGCCCACCACTTCCGTTAAATAGGGCAAAGCACCACAATGGTCCAGGTGAAAATGAGAAATGATGACACAGTCGATGTAATTTGTAAGAGGTCCATCTGCTATGCAGCTGAAGTTGGGGAACCGCTTCTCGTCAGTGAAGACCACGTCAATTCCACAATCAAGCATTACGTTTTTGTCACCAATAGATACAAGAATGCAGCTCCGACCAATCTCCTGCCCGGCACCTAACGTTGTAACTTTAATAACATCCATCTTACACTGCTTTTGTACACGGAAACGCGTGCTGCGTGCAACTGACGAACGCGCCTTTAGCGCACACTTTTCCCGCTCACTCTTTGGCGCTTCCCTAACTTACATATCATTTGATCATTTATACACATATTACGTACATTTGCTTTGTTACTATACGGCAACTGCGACATGCTTCGATCAGATGACGAATAAATATAACACACGAGCTTTTTTGTTTGTAATATTACTGAAGTGGCAACGATAATCTCAGAGAACACTGACAATACAAACATATAGTCGATCTGATAAAGTACAATATGCCGCCGCCATTGTTGAGGCGCGCTTCTCTTTGTATTTTGATAATTGGCATTCCTGACTTCATCGTTAAAAGTTGCTTTATACGACAAATGTTGGAAGGCAAGAAGATACCGAAGACACGCCAACCATTCCCAAAATAGAAACTTTTAACTAACTAATTGTGGATATTTTCAAGCAATATGCCAACTTATCATTATGCATTTATCTGATAATTATTGCAGGAAGTATTGTGCTGTTATACAGATTTGCTGAGGAAATAACAATCTAGGTAGGAGAAATATTGGTAGACCAAGAAAAAGATGGATACAACACTTTTAATTTAAAATTTATGAGACCGGAACGAGCCTTGTTGGCTAAAACCGTGAAAAGTCGTTGTTGATGATGATGAAACAGAATAGAATAGAATCTGTATTGTCACATAACGATTACATTGTGAGCATAAGCTGGTAAACTGGTGACGAGTCAGGTTATATATAAAACAAGAATTAACATAAAAGACAAAACTAATTCTAATGTGTAGATTTATGCAATAATTGTCAGTAATTCTAATATTGTGTCATCCATGAATTCTTGTATGGAGTAATATGTCTTATCTAATAACATTTCTTTTATACATTTATTGAACAATTTTGAAGCTTTTATTTCTTTTCTTTATTATACATTTTTATACACATATAATAGCGTGTTTTTTCGTATAGTGTTAGTCTACGCATAGAGTATTTTATGCTGAATTCTTTACGAGTGCTGGAAGATGACGATTTTGTTTTTGCATAAATTTGTCATAACTTTATATACATAAGTAACTGAAATATATACAGAAGAAATTGTTAAAATATTTAATTTTTTAAATAATGGTTTGCATGAGTCTTTAAAGCTGGCATGTAACATAATGCGTACTATCTTTATTTTGGAATTTTAAATACTGTTTCCCATCCAGATGCGTTTCCCCACAATATTACACCATAGACCAAGACGGAATGAAAATAGCTATAATAAACAATTTGTTTGGTTTCTATATTCATTATGTGTCAGACATAACATATTATAGCAGGCCGAATTTAGTTTCTTGGTTATATGTTCAATATGGATATTCCATTTTAAATATTGATCAATGTGTATTCCTAATATTTTACTATAACCTTTTGTAGTATTATTCTCTAAGCTATCCCGTTTCAAATTAGCATTTGTAGCAGTTTTAAATTGTATAACACTAGTTTTTGTTTTATTTAAGCTCAGTGAACCATTTATCTAAGTTATTTAATGTGTTGCTTATATCAGTTTGCAAACTATGACGACTTATATTTTGTAAAACAACTGACGTGTCATCTGCATACAATGTTGGATTCCCACTTATACCATGAGATAAATCATTGGTGTACAGTATATATCTCAAATATGGTTTGTTCAGAAGCTTATTTACAATATTTTTAGTGTACGTTGTTTTGTTACAGTACAGATGTGCTCAATGGATTTATGTGTGGTAGCTCTAAGCTCTATGGGTCCTGGGCTCATTTGAACATCATTTCATTCAATGTACATGACCTAACGTTGGAGGACGTTTAATAATGACCATGATGATGATCATGATGATGATAATGATAATGATAATGATGATAGTAATAATAATAATAATAATAATAATAATAATAATAATAATAATAATAATAATAATAATAATAATAATAATAATAATAATAATAACAATAACAATAACAACAACAACAACAACAACAACAACAACAATAATAATAATAATAATAATAATAATAATAATAATAATAATAATAATAATAATAATAATAATAATAATAATAATAATAATAATAATAATAATAATAATAATAATAATAATAATAATAATAATAATAATAATAATAATAATAATAATAATAAAGCCTGTCTATTTTACTTCCGATATAGATAGTGCAGTGAAAGCAGATAATCAGCAGCCCGATTGTTGGAAATTCCTGAAACACTTGTGAAGGAGCCGCCTCCATCTTTATGAACAAAACAAATGAAATGTGTAGTGTTTAACGCCCGCTTTTACTACATACGGCACCGCAGGCGAGTACACTGATGATACATGAGATGAAGATGGAGCACCGGTGGAATGAGATGGCGGGGGAAACCGGAGATCCCGGAGAAAACCCGCCCCAGCGCCGTGTTGTCCACCACAAATCTCACTTTGCGGTCGCCTGGGAGCGAACCCGGACCGCCTTGGTGAGAGCCAAGCGGTCTAACCACTGAGCCACGGCGCGGCCTATGAACAAAACAGTACAATAATTACTGTTGACGCAAAGTGGACGAATCGACTCGTGCAAAATGACGTAAGTGATGCGTGTGACCCCACGTACGTACCTAGGCAAAGCAATACGTACCCATTACATGTGTTTTGATACGAATATTTCCCTCCGCGTGCCTAGCGTTAGTAAAGATCAACACATGTGACCGACAATGCGTGTTTTAAGAAAAGGCCCGACCGTGAATCTGAAGGGGATAGCTCAAAAAATGAAATGTCGGATAAATATAAGTTCAACGTCTTCAAAAATTAGTCTTTTTTCTCCCTCTTCATAATATATAAGCTTGGGCAACTAGTGAAACTATTTTCATTAAAATAATCTTCCCTTAACTTCAAGAAGACCAATTCTAATGTACAATTTGTTCAATATCTGCTTATTGACAGACTATTGTATGCATTATTGTCTTACAACAGCAAAATCTCCCTTTTATTATTTTTCTTTACATCTTACTACACATTCATTCAAACTTTCGGAACAAGATCTATTTTCTAATTAATGCATCTCTCCACGTACGAGGCCAGAGGACATTGAGGGGAATCTTTCTTAGCGACTCGTAGAAATTCCCGAAAAAAATCTGGGATTAGTAGAATCGAAATCAGGAACTCGTGAATACGGTATCAAAATACCACCCAGTCACAGTAACCTTAAATCATCATCATCATCGCCGTTGTTGCTGCTGTTGGTTAGGCAGACCGACCAGCTGACTGCAGGTCATTACACTCGACTGTGTGCGAGTGAGAGCAAGGCACCGTGACCAGCCATTTACTGGTCTAGTGACCAACTGCTGCACTTTAACTGTACTCGTCAACATGCGGCAAGCACTTCAACAACAATGAAATAAAACTAGAGTCTGTACGTAATGTTTCATGTTTTGAACTCAGCACCCCTTTATTCTCCTACCTGTTCTCCAGTTTTCCCATTTTCGCATATTCTCTTTGCCTGTCAACATTTTCATTGCTGTAACTTCTCTGTTCATATTGCCCCACATTGCTTCCTTCTATTCTTTTACTTCCTCGTATTTACCGAGCGGGATGTCTTAGGCGGTTTCATCTGTGGCCTGCATTCGGGAGGTCCGGGTTCGATTCCCGACCTACATGACCCATGAGTTCTTTCGGAGGTTTCCCACGTCACCAGGCGAATACCCTCGAATTTCCTGTCTCTTTACATCATCTCTCATCTGGTAGTCTCCTTCAGGTTTGCAGTGTGGGCGGGTGTCTTGGTGTTGCATGGCAGGATGATATGTATGCTCCTGGTAAACATTTCCTCCTCCGGTTAGGTGGTCTCCAGTCTCCAACCCCGTCTGTCCATATCCTCTATTCCAGTGCTTCTCAAAGTGTGGTGCGCGGACCCCTTAAGTCAAGTTATAATGTTGAGTTGAAACTATAGAAAACGTAGAATTGTATTTCCTGAGTCATTTATCTCCTCGGTGCCGAATTACATTTGTGTTACTTAACGTTTTTTTATACATCTATGTCGCATGAGAGGTGCAATCAACGTAACAGTTGGGAGCGTATAGTAGCGACGGAAGGTTGTGCCCTTTCCAACCACCTGTGTCCGATAAGACCTGGCGACGAATACGCTCACAGCCAGTCCGGTGAAAAGATGATTAGATATCAACGTTTCGGGAGTGTACATCTCTCCCATCATCAGTACATTTATAAAATGTTATAACCGCAAACGTATAACTGGATATAACACAACTATAAACAAAGACAAAACACTATCAAACTTCGCATCACTTAACAAAATACTGTTTTCAGTAAATTAAATGTCAGGTCAGGAGATGGCGTGAGTATAGAAAATTGTGTCAAAGAAACATAAGTACTTAACTTGATTATCAAGCTGTATTGATCTTTGCTTCTTAAATCGACGGATTTCCATTTCTAAGACCGCTTTCCAAGAGGAGCTGAACTGAAATCCAGCATCACGATTAAGCGTGCTCCTTTCAGAGGAAATCGCCAAAGCCTCCTTAATTCTCCGCTCCCAGCTCTTCGGAGGTGGCTTGTGGATGGTCCTGATGTTGTCTGAAGATGAAACATCTGTTGAGACCAGTGAAAGACAAATTGGACTTCCAAGTTCCGGGAGTGTACCGCATTCCCTGTGAATTTGAAACACCGTGTATAGGACAAACCGGAAGGACCATCGCTACTAGAATAATCGAACATGAACGGAGCATTCGTTTAATGCAACCTGAGAAGTCTGGGCTGGCAGAGCATTGTTTTAATAACGACCATAGAGCCAATTTTCGGGAGACGACCATCTTGGCACTGCGGTGCCGTATGTAGTAAAAGCGGGCGTTAAACACTACACATTTCATTTGCAAAAGTTACTGGGAGCGGAGAATTAAGGAGGCTTTGGCGATTTCCTCTGAAAGGAGCACGCTTAATCGTGATGCTGGATTTCAGTTCAGCTCCTCTTGGAAAGCGGACTTAAAAATGGAAATCCGTCGAATTAAGAAACAAAGATCAATACAGCTTGATAATCAAGTTAAGTAGTTACGTTTCTTTGACACAATTTTCTATACTCACGCCATCTCCTGATCTGACATTTAATTTACTGAAAACAGTCTTTTGTTCAGTGATGCGAAGTTGTTTTTGTTTATAGTTGTGTTATATCCAGTGTTTCATTTGAGGTTATAACATTTTATAAATGTCATGATGATGGGAGAGATGCACACTCCCGAAACGATGATATCTAATTATCTTTTCACCTGGCTGGCTGTGAGCGCATTCGTCGCCAGGAAAGCTTCAGGTCTTTTTTTAACAAAAGATTGCATTCCATAATAACATCTAAAATTAATTACATACGCGTGATTTTGTATACCTTTACATTGTGATGTATTTAAGTCATGTTCTTTATATCATGACAATCATCTATTTGTATATGTACATATTGATCACGCTTAGAAAATTAGACCATAGAGTTCCTAAAAGCTTTCCATTAATGCCAGTACTTTTTAACCAGAACACTAAAACAATAGATAACTATTGGTAAAATGGATGGATTACTGAAACAAGAAGTTCGAGGTTAATGATTTGTATAGGATAATAGCGACAATGACAGTGATGAAACATTATTGATGATATATTTGACACTACGTCTTTGCTAGTTGAGTAAATCACCTTTTTACATGTGATTCCAGTTGTACAGATTGATTGTACTAGAAAATTAATTATATTACCGTGTACATCCTATAGTTGCGGTAGTCATTTAATAACAAAAGTGTAGTTGCTTTACTCTCTTTTTTCCCCTTTATGAACATTTTCATTTTTTTTCTTTTCAATTTACGTCCTCCAACGTTAAGTCATATCGGACAATGAATTAAATTGATGAAATGATGTTCAAATGAGTCCAGGATCCATGGAGCTTAGTTACCCGACATTTGCCTTTTAGGATAAGGGAAAACCCCGGAATAAACTTAGCCAGATAACTCACCCTGACCGAGATTCGAACTGGAAACCTCTTGAACGTGAAACCTCTTGAACGTGAGGTAGACACGCTACCTATGCCCGCCTCGGTAGCGTAAATGGTAGCGCGTCTACCTCACGTTCAAGAGCTTTCCAGTTCGAATCTCGGTCAGGGTGAGTTATCTGGATAAGGTTTTTCCGGAGTTTTCCCTTGTCCTGAAAGACGAATGTCGGGTAATTCTGAGCTCCGTGGATCCCGGACTCATTTGAGCATCATTTCATCAATTTCATTCATCGTCCGATAAATTACAAAAAAAAAAAAAAAAAAAAAAAAAAAATAGACACGGTACCGAGGCAGGCATTTTTCATTCTTTGAAAAATATTACAATAATTACGTGTGGACATGTAGTTAATGCATTTATAATCATTAGTTATTTTTATGATTATGTATTCTTGTTGCGTGTAATAATTGGCCAACTGCCACCTCTCGCGGCAACGGGCAAAAAAGTTTCGGCGCAAATAGATGACAGTCGGATAGTGTTTCACGGAGATAAAGAGCTTGCATAAACAGATAAACATAGCGTCTGCCGAAACAAACTCACTGAGATAAATGAACATTTCTGGTGACATCTTCGCTTTCTTCTGGAACAGTCCGGATTTATCAGATGAGGTATTTAAGGAAGCGACGACTCGCTGTAGAGTGTTGTTGTAACGAGAGCTGTTTGGTCATCGACCTTGGTAGACTGTGTATATGTGATGTAATGCTGTTACGTGAGAATTGATCAGAGTGTATTTCTACGGGGGGGGGGGGGGGGGAGAACATTTGGAATATCTGCAACTCGGACTTTTAATTCTAAGAACCCACAAAGTCACAATATTTTCCGATGTATCGTATAATATTTCCTTTTTCTATTCTCTAAGGGTCATTATAAAAGCAACTGAGAACTGAAAGACAAAACCGCTGTTCAACAGTAAACAACAGATACATAAAATTATTTTTACTTCTTATTTGTTGCTATGACACAGTTGTGCCGAAAGGCATACGAGCTAACGCCTTTGTCTTTTGTTTCAGTGGCCGACAAGCCGCCCGCGTTAAGGAAAATGTGTTTCGAGTTTTTTTATATAGTATATAGTCATTTAATTACACTGAAATTTAATACGTATAGCTGCGTATATATTCATGACGTATAAATAAGGTTCCATTAACATGTTTGTAAATAACATTTGCAAATATTTACGCATAAATACAAATTACGTATAACTGGGTTACGCATAAAGCAGGTTCAACTGTTATTTATAAAGTTTTGTTTACAACTTATTACAGCTCAAATAATTTTTCCATATGACTTTAACAACCGAAAAAAGAAAGAAGAAAAACTACTGTAATGTATAAATTATCATTTTTAAATCATGTTTGTAACAACAGTAGAATGTATTTCAAATGGACAATTTTAATACTACATCGCTAGCATAGAGACATTCCTTTGCATGAATTCTAAATAAATTGAGGAACATATATAAACCGTAAAAGGCAGCAAAATGTCATGACTGGTATTTTTGAAATGTCACTTGTTGCTTTCAAGGACATTTCTAGCATCTAGAGCCATCTCCCCCCGCCCAGTGTTTTGCAATAGTTGGGCTACTTACGTAACACTCAAATGAATGTTTCCACTTTTCAGACTTAATTGTTATAAATTTTATTACACATGATCTTTAACAATGAGTCACTTTCAATTTTTTTAATTGTAAATATCTTTTAGTTGGATGAACAATTCCATTTGTTTCATACGAAAGATTTGGTTTTAATGGGGACAGTTTAACTGTTAGCTTGTTTAACAATTAACTCCATTGTTTACACAATTACCGTAACAAATGACATAGGATGTTCCTATTTACAAAGTGGCAGCTCATTTTTAGCTACTCCAGGCCTTCCCCATTGTCAGGTGGAGAGGGACATCTTCCTATAGCAACCAAAACTTTTTTTGTTTTTGTTTTTGTTATTTGCGTCCTCCAACGTTAAGTCATGTCGGACGATGAATGGAATGGGTGAAATGATGTTCGAATGAGTCCGGGGTCCATAGAGCTTAAGAGTTACCCGACATTCGTCTTTCAGAATAAGGGAAAGCCCGGAAAAAACCTTATGCAGGTAACTCATCCTGACCGAGATTCGAACTCGGGACCTCTTGAACGTGAGTCAGACACGCTAACACCACGCTACCAAGGCGGGCACCTTTTGTACAAAATAGTTCATGGAACTAAATAAAATATGCATCTTGCAGGGGGAAAAAAATACTACGAAAGGGTACAGCCAGACTGAAAAATTCAATGCCATAGCCGAGATTTGAACCACGGATCTTCTGGTTTAAAGCGGCTGGACGGAGACCAGAAGATCCGTGGTTCAAGTCCCGGCTATGGCATTGAATTTTTCAGTCTGGCTCTACCCTTTCGTAGTGCGTCCTACACACGGCTGGTGTGAAAGAACAATTAATTTCCAAAAAATACTACCTTTTTTTGTGTAATTTACGTCCTCCAATGTTAAGTCATATCGGCCGGTGAATGAAATGGGCGAAATTATGCTCAAATGAGTACAGGGTACATAGAGCTCAGAGCTAACCGACATTCGTCTTTCAGGATAAGGGAAAACCCGGGAGAAAACTTTATGCAGGTAACTCATCCTGACCGAGATTCGAACTCGAAACGTCTTGAACGTGAGGCAGACACCCTACCGAGGCGGACTAAAATACTACCTTGTTATTTCACATTTTTGTTCATGACATACACCATATACAATAATAGCCGTACACTTTCTTTTATAAAATTTTTGTTTCAAAATATTGAACTTGATTTTTTAGCAACTTTTCAAAAAAATTAATTAATTTTTATTTTATAGCATTATACTTACTTTTTAAATACTTTTTATGTTGCTAACAATATCAAAATTGTATTTCAACTTAGTTGAGAGTAATAAATTATTATTATTATTATTATTATTATTATTATTATTATTATTATTATTATTATTATTATTATTATTATTATTATTATTATTATAATTATAATTATTATTATAATTATTATTATTATTATTATTATAATTATAATTATTATTATAATTATTATTATTATTATTATTATTATTATTATTATTATTATTATTATTATTATTATTATTATTATTATTATTATTATTATTATTATTATTATTATTATTATTATTATTATTATTATTATTATTATTATTATTATTATTATTATTATTATTATTATTATTATTACTAGTATTATTATTACTAGTATTATTATTATTACTAGTATTACTATTATTTCTATTACTAGTATTATTATTATTACTAGTATTACTATTATTTCTATTACTATTATTATTACTATTACTAGTATTACTATTATTTCTATTACTATTATTATTACTATTACTATTATTACTATTTATTATTATTATTATTATTATTATTACTATTATTATTATTACTATTATTATTATTATTATTATTATTATTATTATTATTATTACCATTACTATTATTATTACCATTACTATTATTATTACCATTTCTATTATTATTATTATTATTATTATTATTATTATTATTATTATTATTATTATTATTATTATTATTATTATTATTATTATTATTATTATTATTATTATTATTATTATTATTATTATTATTATTATTATTATTATTATTATTATTATTGTCGTTGTTATAGTTGTTTTGAAACTAGTTTGTGGAAGAGCTTCAAACATACTTTGTAAGGAGATTGGAACAGATCAATAAAGGTGTTTTGTTTTTTCTACATCTACACAAACGTGAAGTATTTTGAACTGCCAGTTTAGTGTAAATGGGACAATGAAATATTCACAGTTATGATGGCTTGGAGTTGCCAAGTCATACTCTGCAATATGGCAAATGTTACCCAGTTAAATCTCTTGCTGTGTTACAATGATACGGTACATTTAGAGAGGCCTTCCTTGTACAGATCTCTTCAAAACTGAACAAATGCTAAACCATACAAATTCTATTTAGTGTCAATCCCCAGAAAATACTTAGTTAATATTTATCAGTCAGTTAGTGACTATTTTGAACCAAAGTTTTACTGTGGACACACTGATTGCAGCCCTCTTGTGATGGTTTCAGAAACCAGAATTTCAAATGGACAACACTAGTCCAAATGGCAAATTCCTGTTCCTTTGACAACTGTTTCAAAAGTATAGAAGTGATATTTGGTCCAGAAATGGCAAGGCACTATTGATTTTTCTAACTGTCTTTACCTCTAATTTGCCCATTCGTTTGTTTTTCCCTTCTACAGTTGTTTACAGTTGTTGCATATGACATACACCAGATCATTCTAGGTAATGATATCCTTTATTCTTTAATTTAAAATATTTTGCACAGAAATTTTAATGACAGAATGTTGTGCTTATAAAGAAAATTTTGTGAACTGGTCTAAGGTTACATAAAAAATGAAGCTAGCTACAGTGAGGCAATGAATATTACACAAATATAAATGTAAATATATAGATATGTTGATGATATTTTTGCTATTGTTCCTGACAAACAAATTAACGATGCTTTAAAATTACTAAATTTACAAGATAAAGCTATAAAATTCACTTAAGGAACTAAAATTAATGGATTTCTTCCTTTTCTAGATCTAAAAATAATAAGAAACAATAATAAATTAAATAGGTACAAAAGTGAATCGAGAATATATTGACAAATTGCTTCACTCACACTGTTTATTCACAGGACATGTTTCAAGAGCTCTTGCTCCTATCCTCAGCTGATACTCGACTAGTGCAAGTTGTAGTGGTTTCTTCTTTCTCCGTATTGTCAATAGATGGCGTGATGTACTTGTCAAAGATGTCCGGTGGTGGAGTTTCAAAATTCATGACTCTATGACGATTTTTGTTAATGAAGATTTTTTCCCATACGGAAAGGTCTATGGGGTGATTAACGTATTTTATTAGAGATGTTTCCAAATTGATGTCATGTCTAGTATTCAAAAAATGAAAAGCCACTGCTGATTTTTCTGTTTCACCATTTTTAATGTTTCTCATATGTTCTTTAGTTCTGATGTTAATATTTCTTTTTGTTTTTCTTATATAAATTTTAGGGCAAGTTTCACATTTGATCTCATAGATTCCTCGTTTTTCTTTGGTAGTGATTGAATTTTTGGGAGGGCCTTTTAACAAATTTCTGATATTAAACCTATTTTGAGGTGCAAGAGTTATGTTGTGTTTTGAGAAGATTTTTTGGAATTTGTTATAGGCTGATGGGTGGAAGGTGAATTTTTTAAAAAGTTTTTTCTCTTTTTCTCCTGTAGGTTCTAGGGTGGTGGTTTCTTTTATTTTCTTAGCTTTGTTGAGTCTGTTAACAGTTTTGTCTACTAAATTTGGGTTGAAATCGTTGGATATAGCTACTTTTTTTATATGTAGGTATTCTTCTAGATAATCTTCTCTGTTTAGTGGAAAGTTGATCATCCGAAAGATTAAACTGTTGAAAATGGCATCATCATTAATCTTTCGGATGATCAACTTTCCACTAAACAGAGAAGATTATCTAGAAGAATACCTACATATAAAAAAAGTAGCTATATCCAACGATTTCAACCCAAATTTAGTAGACAAAACTGTTAACAGACTCAACAAAGCTAAGAAAATAAAAGAAACCACCACCCTAGAACCTACAGGAGAAAAAGAGAAAAAACTGTTTAAAAAATTCACCTTCCACCCATCAGCCTATAACAAATTCCAAAAAATCTTCTCAAAACACAACATAACTCTTGCAAATCCTTTCATGGAAGTGTTGAAAACAGTGTTGTTGTATAAATTAAGTTAATTGGGAGTCGATTAATAACACAAAACAACACTCACTTTTGTTGTTTGTGTTTGTGAGTGTTGTTTTGTGTTATTAATCGACTCCCAATTAACTTAATAACTCTTGCACCTCAAAATAGGTTTAATATCAGAAATTTGTTAAAAGGCTCTCCCAAAAATTCAATCACTACCAAAGAAAAACGAGGAATCTATGAGATCAAATGTGAAACTTGCCCTAAAATTTATATAGGAAAAACAAAAAGAAATATTAACATCAGAACTAAAGAACATATGAGAAACATTAAAAATGGTGAAACAGAAAAATCAGCAGTGGCTTTTCATTTTTTGAATACTAGACATGACATCAATTTGGAAACATCTCTAATAAAATACGTTAATCACCCCATAGACTTTTCCGTATGGGAAAAAATCTTCATTAACAAAAATCGTCATAGAGTCATGAATTTTGAAACTCCACCACCGGACATCTTTGACAAGTACATCACGCCATCTATTGACAATACGGAGAAAGAAGAAACCACTACAACTTGCACTAGTCGAGTATCAGCTGAGGATAGGAGCAAGAGCTCTTGAAACATGTCCTGTGAATAAACAGTGTGAGTGAAGCAATTTGTCAATATATTCTCGATTCACTTTTGTACTAATTTGTGCTTCACTGTCCCTACAGTTCTTTCAAGTTTATACTTTGAATAAATTAAATGTTGATATTTATAGAAAATCTACTCCTATTGATAATTACATAAATAATAAAAGTTTTAACCCTTTTTACATAAATTTGCTGTTTTTAATAGTTTGATTTATAGCTTAATAAATATACCCCTGAATAAAGATGAATTTAATAAAGAATATAAACACATTATTAACACTGCTTTAATTAATGGTTTTAATAAAGACTTTATACACAAAAAACTGAACAATTTAAATATCAAAAAATTGTTAATGATCTTTCTACCATTAAAAAAATAAAAGACGATTATAATTTTAAAAACTTTACTTACCATCATTGGATTAATAAACATTTAAATTTTTTTTTTGAAGAAGTTGTTATAACTTTAGTTCCTCAAAATAAATATAATATTAAAAATTTACTACATTTTTCTAAATCAGATAAAATTCCTAATAATAAAAAATCTGGTATTTATTAATTTGTTTAGATTGTGATCAGGGTTATATTGGAAAGACGAAACCAAATTTGGAAACCAGAACTAAAGAACATTTTCGTAACATTAACTGTTGCAGATCATTTTTGGTCATTTAGCCATGAAATAAATCCTTAAGTTAAATTATTAAAACAATTAAATGGTCCCATAGATTTAATAGTCTGGGAAAAGATATTTATTTTAAAAAATAAACATCGCATAATGAGTTTTGAAATACCAGAAGTTGATTCTGTTTTTAGGTTTGCTTCATTTTCAGATGTTGGTTATACTAAAAAAACATAAGAAAAACATGGTAACCGAGATTTCCTTGACAACAGAGTTTGTTTTTCTGGACTGAGGACGCAAGTGATTTGTTTGTGAAGTTGATCTCCATTGGAAAGAGGTATTTACACCAATTTCTTAAGATAAGTGGAGCCTTAGTGGCAAATATTTATATTTGTGTAATAACAAATGTTTGTATAACTTAGATAATCTATAAGTAATTTTCTTCTTTGTTAACTTTTAACATCTTTTAATTGGTTAAGTCATATGCAACAATGAATGGAATGGGTAAAATAATTCTCAAATGAACCCAAAGTTCATCAATATTCATCTTTCGGGATAACAGAAAACTCCAGGGACCTTTTGAATGCGAGCAAGTGAAACCCATCATTTTATATTTGAGACCAAAGAACATATTTTAGTGTCAGAAGCCCCTAATTCATTTATGTTTAGCGATGCAAACACAGACAAGAAGATTTCAAAGGCATTCAGCATAAGAAATCATAGGTGAAAGTTAATGAAAGCAGACTGAGCTCTCTAATATATAACAGTAGCAGAAAATAATAGCTTATTTCCATAACAACTCATATTCTTGTGGGGGAAAAAAAGAAGAAGTTACCCACCGAATCCTTGAGTAAGCTGCTATTAATTTGACTTAAGCAGAAAATGAAATGTATTTATTATTTTATTTGACAGTAATAACATCTGTGAACTACAAAATAATTTTTAAATACCTTCAGAAAGAAAAGAGAAAATTTGAGATATTAGGAATAAAAAGCTGCCATTTTTTAATAAAATTATAAAATAGAAGTATTTATAAACAGTAGTGCTTCATCAATAAAACCTTTTTAAATCTCTTGTCAAACTATAAAAACACTTCTGCTCCACTTACATATAAAATTAGGACATGTTTCAAGGATCTTGTGTCATCATCAGCTGATGAACTAGTATGATGATGTATGTATGTATGTATGTATGTATGTATGTATGTATGTATGTATGTATGTATGTATGTATGTATGTATGTATGTATGTATGTATGTATGTATGTATGTATGTATGTATGTATGTATGTATGTATGTATGTATGTATGTATGTATGTATGTATGTATGTATGTATGTATGTATGTATGTATGTATGTATGTATGTATGTATGTATGTATGTATGTATGTATGTATGTATGTATGTATGTATGTATGTATGTATGTATGTATGTATGTATGTATGTATGTATGTATGTATGTATGTATGTATGTATGTATGTATGTATGTATGTATGTATGTATGTATGTATGTATGTATGTATGTATGTATGTATGTATGTATGTATGTATGTATGTATGTATGTATGTATGTATGTATGTATGTATGTATGTATGTATGTATGTATGTATGTATGTATGTATGTATGTATGTATGTATGTATGTATGTATGTATGTATGTATGTATGTATGTATGTATGTATGTATGTATGTATGTATGTATGTATGTATGTATGTATGTATGTATGTATGTATGTATGTATGTATGTATGTATGTATGTATGTATGTATGTATGTATGTATGTATGTATGTATGTATGTATGTATGTATGTATGTATGTATGTATGTATGTATGTATGTATGTATGTATGTATGTATGTATGTATTTATTCACTGCAATTGGGTACTACACGGTGGCAGAGTCAAGAATACAGATCAAATTACAAATACTAGATTTACAACAATAACACAATAAACAATACAAACATGATATTATTTTACTTTAGTCACTTAAAACATAACTAATTACTTCTCTATTTACATATTATATACCATTATAATTTAAAAGTTAAACTATAAACCATCTAGATTTTTTCTAAATTTCTTCATCGACAGGGGACAGCCCTGAAAGACTGCTACATGCAATTCATTCCATTGTTCAATGGTTCTATTAACAAAAGAAAATTTTCCTACGTCGGTTCTGTATCTTCTACCCTTAATTTTATACCTATGATCGTTTCGTCCATAATAATCCGGATTATCTAACCTTACACTAACGTCCACCCATGCCTTTACACCAGCATTAGCTTTGAATAATGCTACCAACCTATGTTTTTTATGCCTAATTCTTAATTCCTCCCATTTAGTCTCATATGCTTTTATAGGCCCAAAATACTTGCCTCTTTTTATGCATTTTATTGCCCTCTTCTGTATTTTTTCTAATGGATCGATTTGGTTAGCTCTATACGGGTCCCAGCATGCTACTGCATATTCCATAACCGGCCGCACTAAGGCCTTGTAGGCAATTTCCCTGGACCTAGCGCTCCCCTTTTTCAATATTCTCATTACGAAATGTAATGCCTTCCACGCATTCCTAGATGTGGAATTTACTTGTTCGTCCCATCCAGCATTACTTGCCAGGTACACTCCCAAGTATTTGCAGCTATCCACCTGTGGGATTTGCACCCCTCCCATGTGATAGTTAACAATAATTTTGCCCTTAATTCTACTAAAAACAATGATGATGATGATGATGATGATGATGATGATGATGATGAGGATGCGGGATCCTTGAAACATGTCCTAATTTTATATGTAAGTGGAGAAGTGTTTTTATAGTTTGACAAGCGATCTAAAAATGTTTAGAAGATATTATCTTTCATCCAAAAAGTTGTTATGGAGCTTTCACTGAAAATACATGTTTTCAGGTCCCCTGAATAGACATTAAAGAAGTTCATGTGTACTGTGTGAGAGAGAGAGACAGAAAGAAAGAACAGCATAACTCAAAGCTGAAAAAAAAAAAGCTCGGTTTTAAGTTCAGCATCTTCCACAGATATGACAAAGATTTTCTAGAAAATCCCCCTTCCCCAAATTAATCTTTACATCAAAAAGCTTTAGAAATTTCGATGTTCTCAAAAATAGTTGACAATTTTGATTAAAATACTGAATGTTATAAAATATATATTTTGTATTTTTTGGGATCGTCCTCTGAAGTTCTGCTCATCCTGAATGACTATTGTATAATTGGTAAACTGTATTGATAGACAAAATTTTACTATAAAAGGTAGATCTTAATTGAAAAATTATTTGTAGTCAGTTTTTAACACTTTATCATTTATCTCTTCCTTCTCCCAGATAAGTCTAATTATATCTTTCAACTTATTTGTTGCAAATTTGATATAGACTGATGTATAATTTATGTTATCTTAATGTTAATTATTTCTGTTACAAATGCTTGTTGCAGAGAATGCAAGAATTGTTAGCTGTAGACTACAACTTTGAAAACATTAACCAATACCTCTTCATTACAAGTGAAACTGAAACCAGCAGACCATAGCTATGTCTAATATGTTTTAAACATGCTACCATTGTGTGAAATGAGTTACGCATTTCAGAGCAATGGACCATAAACATTACAAATCTCATATGTTGTCTTGAGGTAGTGCCAAACAACATATGCAGAATTTTAAATTTTATATTAATTTTCATAAAATCATTGCATTTGAAAATTCCTCATTGAAGTAAAATTATACAATAATCTACCAACAAAAATAAAAACTCTGATGCATGCTCACATTACTGTACAAACATTTATTCTTCTATCTGCTTCACATAGATAAACATTTCTTTTATTACAGAGGATTTATTTCTTGCTGTACAGGAAGAACTCAATTATACCATTACAGAGTTGGACAAATGGATGACAAACAATAAGCTTCATATAAATGTAAGTAAAATGGTAACTCACAAATAATTCAATCAACAATTGGGAGTTCCTAATTCTGTTTCAGACTCAGTATTTAATATATTGGTAGGCGAGAACCCTTACATCAAGTTTTTGGGGATTGTCATTGATTCCCAGCTCAACTGGACAGAGCATGTCAACTTTCTAGCCAACAAATTAAGTCATGTATAAGGTGCATTCAAAAAGAAACAAGCCAGAGACATAATTACAGAAACCAGTACCTGTATGTTAGAAGTATTGTGTTATTGTCTATTTCTTCTTGAAGTTCCGTGTCACATTTTGCTTTTACCAGTTTGTTTGTATCATCTGCAAATAATATTACCTCTGCATTTTGGACATTTAGTGGCATATCATTTATGTATAGTAAAAAGAGAAGTGGGCCTAGAATTGATCCCTGAGGTACCCCATGCTCCACTTTTTTAAGTGTTGACTTACATTTCACTATTTTACACTGTTGTTTATTTACTTGGCTAATTTCTACTATCTGAGTTCTATGAGATATATATGATTGAAACCATGTATATGCTATCCCCCTTATTCCACATATACTTAATTTTTCGAGCAATATTTTGTGGTTTATTATGTCATATGCTTTTGTGAGGTCCATAAATTGTCCTACTGCCTTATGTTTCTTCTCTAATACCTCTATTATTTGCGTTAATACAGAGTAAACAGCTGTTTCTGTTGATCTTTTGTGTCTAAACCCATGTTGGGAGTCTGTTAAAATGTTGTTTTTCTCTATGAAGCTAATGATTCTATTGCACATGAGTTTTTCTAAAATTTTTGAAAAACCTGATAACATTGATACTGGTCTGTAATTTTGAATATCATGTGTCGGTCCTTTTTTGTACAGTGGCTTAACTTTAGCTACCTTAAGTTTTTCTGGAAATACCCCTGTCTCAAAAGATGCATTATACACATGCAATAAAGGTTCTGATATTTCTTCTATGCACTCTTTCACTATGTAATCAGGTATATCATCTGTCCCTGATGAAAACTTATTTTTTAGTTCCTTTGTTACTCTTTTTATCTCTTCTATACTTATTGGTCTAATAAAAAATGAATTTATGCATATCTGTATTTTGTTACTGTAACTGTGTTGACCATTTAGTAACCCATATTTGTTATTCAAGATTTTGTTTGCTATTTCCGTGAAATGTCTTATTAAATAGTTCTGCCACCTGTACTGGGTCTTTTATTTTATTACCATTTTCTATTAGTTCAAGTTGGGTTTCCTTTTGGTTTTTTTTACCAGTTTCCTTCTTTATTACTTGCCACATTGCTTTATTTTTATTTACCGACCCTAATATATATCTATCATTCTCTAGTTTTTTTGCTGCCCTAATGACTTTCCTATAGATCTTCCTATAAGTATTTATAGACTCTCTTGTTTCATTTGACGTACCTCCCCGTTTTTCTACCTCACTTAAAAACCTTAATCTCTTTGATGATATTCTAATCCCTTTAGTTACCCAGTTATTTCTCCCTCTGTATCCTACAATACTCTTTTTTATCGGAAACGCAATTTCAAAGTTGTGTAGAAAAGTATGAATTAGCTTAGTAAATTTTGAATCCACTGTATTTTCTGTGTATACCTCAGTCCAGTGTTCCCTTCTTAGTAGACATTTGAAATTGTTTAAATTGGTTTCATTGTAGCACTGTTTAGTGGTCTTTATATTGTCTTGTCTAGGTTTAATTAAATTAATTAGGAGTCGATTAATGACACAAAACAACACTTACTTTTAAATTTTCCCGGAACCAGTTTCTGAGGCCTTCCCTCTATCTTCAGCCGGACATCGACTTGTTCTCATTGGTGTAGCTGGCAATATTTTGTCATCGGTCTCCTCTGGTGGCGGTTCGAGGAACTTGCTGAACAAATCTTTCTGGGAGATGTCGAAATTGAATACTTTGTTCCTATTTTTTGAAATAAAGATTTGTTCCCATGTGGACAGTTCTTCTTTTCCTGTTGTACGTTTTAGTAATTTTGGTTCTGGATTTATGTTGTGGTTTTTTTCCCAAAAATGCATGGCAACTGCTGATTTTTCTAATTGTTTGTATTTTATGTTCCTAAAGTGTTCCTTTGCTCTTGTTTCTAAATTTCTTTTGGTTTTTCCAATATAAATTTGACTACAGTCACAGCATTCAATTTGATATATACCAGACTTTCTGTTAGATGGAATGGCATCTTTGATGTCTGAGCAAATTAGGTTTTTTAAGGAGTAATGGTTCACTGGAGCTAGTTGAATGTTTTGTTTTTTGAAGACTTTTTTGAATTTATCAAAGGCCCATGGATGGTAAGTGAATTTTTTGAAGATCATTTTAGTTTCTGTAGCTGAGAGAGTTGTGGTTTCCTTCAGTAGTTTCTTCTTTTTTGCTAAGTTCACTTTTTTGTCTACTAGTGATTTGGGAAAGTCATTTTTCTGTACTATTTAAATAATTTTGTTGTATTCTATTTTGTATTCTTCTGCTGTGAGAGGGATGTTGACCAGTCTGTGTGCTAAACTATTAAAGATTGCCTGTTTGTGGGATCTTGGATTGTAGCCATTAGCTTTTATGTAGTTGTCCCCCATTATCATCTCAGCCTTTACACCACGACTAATGTTGTTTGTTCCTGCGTGAAGGACCATGATCTCTGGCTTTTCTTCTGTTAATGGCATCTTTTCCACTTGTTCTCACATTTCCCGCAGCCAAATGCCTGGGAAACAGCGCACATCGTATCCCTTTTCCTTACATGCTTCACCTGCAAATTTTAATATGGAGTCACCCACTACGAGCACTTTCCTCTTGTTTGAGACTTCTTCTTTGCTTTTCGCCCTTGAATTTTGCTTTACTTCTCCCTCGCCATCGTCTTCCTCTTCGTTCAGAACCTCAAAACGATTTGTAGTTGATACATTTTGAGCACTATTACACTGCTTTGTTCCGGTTCCCGATTGTCCTTTTTTTCCTACCGTGGAGTACGTTGGATCCATACAATCACACAATTTCTTCTTCCTGAGGTCGTCAATCTCCTTTTTTAGCACACTTGTTTCACTTTGGGCTTTTATTAGGTCCCTATTTAATAAGTTTATGACCATATGCAATGATGCTATGGTCTCTACGTCCCTCTTGGCTTGCTGTGCCACGTGTGTATCTTCCGTGCCGGAATTTTCCGTATTCCCATTTTGGATTTCGTTGCCTTTATTTCCACTTGAGTATGACATGTTTTTACCTTCCTCGTTCACTTGTTTGATTGATTCACTAGCGTTTATCTTGCTATTCAACTGAAAAACCTGCTTGCCTGATTGTGTGTGCATTACCGCGGCCGCCATTTTCAAAGTAAAAGTTTATGCTCCATACTTCCCCTGCACTAGTTTCAGGACATTTGCTATACAACGTAATAGAGATGGACATTATCAAATGAAAACTATCAAACTATCAAACATTTTATAAATAACCTGATGATGGGAGAGATGCACACTCCCGAAATGTCAATATCTATTCGTCTTTGCACCTGGCTTGCTGCCTGAGAAGATACTGAGCATGAACTCTCAAACTATTTAACCGCTTCGCCAATGGCCATTTAAACCCTTCACGGGTCAGAGACGGATACCCAATAAACAGAACAAGACATTTAAATTGTTAAATACTGTAAAAATATAATTTCTTTCATGGAAGTGTTGAACACAGTGTTGATGTAATAAATTAAATTTAAAGGAGTCGATTAATGACATTTAACAACACTTACTTTTAAATTTTCCTGGAACATGTTTCAGAGACTTTGCCTTCATTGTCAACCAGACATCGACTGGTTCTCAGTGATGTAGCTGACGATACTTTGTCAAAGGTCTCCTCTGGTGGGGGTTCAAGGAACTTGCTGAACAAATCTTTCTGGGGGTTGTCGAAATTGAATACTTTGTTCCTATTTTTTGTAATGAAGATTTGTTCCCATGTGGACAGTTCTTGTTTTCCTGATGTATGTTTTAGTAGTTTTGGTTCTGGATTTATGTTATGGTTTTTTTCCCAAAAATGCATGGCAACTGCTGATTTTTCTAATTGTTTGTATTTTATGTTCCTAAAGTGTTCCTTTGCTCTTGTTTCTAAATTTCTTTTGGTTTTTCAAATATAAATTTGACTACAGTCACAGCATTCAATTTGATATATATCAGATTTTTTGTTAGATGGAATGGCATCTTTGATGTTTGAGCAAATTAGGTTGTTTAAGGAGTAATGGTTGTGGTGCTAAATGAATGTTTTGTTTTTTGAAGATTTTTTTTTGAATTTATCAAAGGCCCATGGATGGTGAGTGAATTGTTTGAAAACCATATTAGTTTCTGTAGCTGAGAGGATTGTGGTTTCCTTTATTAGCTTCTTCTTTTTTGCTAAGTTCACTTTGTTGTCTACTAATGTCTACTATCACCCTTCCTGGCCCATCTGTACATGAGTGCATTAGAAATAAGGATCACCAAAGGTTTCCCTTGGATAATCAAACTCTGGCAACGATATGTAGATGACATCTTAGCAATAGTATCAAAAAACACATCAGTGATACACTAAAACTTTTAAATATCCAAGAAAAAAGCATCAAGTTCACTGTAGAAATAGAAAAAGACGAGTATTTACCATTTTTGGGTCTAAAAATAATGAGAAATAAAAACAGAATAAACTTTGGCATTTACAGAAAACCAACACAGACAGACAACTACATAAAAGCTAATGGCTACAACCCAAGATCCCACAAACAGGCAATCTTCAATAGTTTAACACACAGACTGGTCAACATCCCTCTCACAGCAGAAGAATACAAAAAAGAATACAACAAAATTATTTAAATAGCACAGAAAAATGACTTTCCCAAATCACTAGTAGACAAAAAAGTGAACTTAGCAAAAAAGACGCTAATAAAGAAAACCTCAACCCTCTTAGCTACAGAAACGAGTATGATTTTCAAAAAATTCACTTACCATCCATGGGCCTTTGGTAAATTAAAAAAAAAATCTTCGAAAAACAAAACATTTAACTAGCACCAGTCAACCATTACTCCTTAAAAAACCTAATTTGCTCAAACACCAAAGATGCCATTCCATCTAACAAAAAATCTGGTATATATCAAATTGAATGCAGTGACTGTAGTCAAATTTATATTGGAAAAAACAAAAGAAATTTAGAAACAAGAGCGTCAAATTTATATTGGAAAAAACAAAAGAAATTTAGAAACAAGAGCAAAGGAACACTTTAGGAACATAAAATACAAACAATTAGAAAAATCAGCAGTTGCCACACATTTTTGGGGAAAAAACCATAACATAAATCCAGAACCAAAACTACTATAGCATACATCAGGTAAACAAGAACTATCCACATGGGAACAAATCTTCATTTCAAAAAATAGGAACAAAGTATTCAATTTTGACATCCCCCAGAAAGATTTGTTCAGCAAGTTCCTTGAACCGCCACCAGAGGAGACCCGTGACAAAATATCACCAGCTACACCACTGAGAACCAGTCAATGTCCGTTTGACAATGGAGGAAAATAGTCTCTGAAACATGTTCTGGGAAAATTTAAAAGTAAGTATTGTTTAGTGTCATTAATCAACTCCCTTTAAATTTAATGCTGTAAGAATGCTTCATAAATACACATTTGTATCTTCCGTATTTATTAAATTATTTAAATGAAACAAAAATTGTTTAAAACCTATTAAAGACAGTATACCTCTACAGTATCAATAAAGTACAGACAATATTAATAAATTGTTGAAATTTCACTGATCTGTTTAACTGTACTAAAAGCTATTCTTTGCATCGAATGCACCTAATATTTGAATCATTTTGTTTTGTGTGCATATGAATGAATGTATGTATGTACAGCTGCAGCAGCAACTTCTCCAGTTCAAGGTTTTAGGCTCTAGTTTATACCACCAAGCGATAATCATTGTATATATTGTATGAAACACATGCTGGAAAGAAACAAACCTCTCTGTCAGCACCACTTATTACAGTATTTCACAACTGAAGTTTATGGTAGCCTTAAGCAGCTGTTTTCACTCAGTATTTTAGTTATTTATACTCTCTTGGGGTTCAGAGTGATTTCTTATAGCAATCAAGAGCTAAATGAATGGCACATTTGAAATTGTTAATTTCAGTGTTAACTATGGCTTATCCTAGTAATGTAGCAAATAAATTAGCTTTCATAGGTTGTGTACAAACTTCTGATATCAATATTATTTTGAGTTGAACTAATACTCAATACTCCACTTATTGCTAGTATTTACCTACAGCGAGTTGGTTAGGATCTTCCTAACATCATCAGCTGTTGTCGACTAATGGACATTGGTTTGGTGAACTCCTTGGAGGTGATAGGGACATCTCTGTTGGTACCTTGATGAACTTCAAGTTTGGGTTCTCTTCAAATGTAGTGACGAAATTGAACAATTTTCTTTTATATTTCTTTATGAAAATTTTTCCCACGTGGTTAATGCAGCTGGACCTTGGGCACTTTTAATATGTGGATTTCTTGTTCTATATCATGATTTTCTTCCAAAAATGGTACGCTACTGCTGATTCATCTATTCTTTGTTCCTGATGTTCCTCAAATGCTCTTTAAGCCTAATGTTCAAGTTCCTTTTAGTTTTTCACAGCCTTTGCAGTTTATCCGGTTCACACCTGACTTTTTTGTCTGGAGGTATCTCCTATGTTCCAATGTGTAAGGACTATGATACAATGAAGCACAAAATTAATATAATTTTGAGTTGAACTAATACTCAATGCTCCACTTATTGCTAGTATTTACCTAGAACGCGTTTTGTTAGGATCTTTCTAACATCATCAGCTGTTGTTGACTAATGGATGTTGGTTTGGTGAACTCCTTGGAGGTGATAGGTGCATCTCTGTCGGTATCTTGATGAACTTTAAGTTTGGGTTTTCTTCAAAAGTAGTGTCGAAATTGAACAATTTTCTTTCATATTTCTTTATGAAAATCTTTTCCCCAGGTGGTTCTGATATCACTTTAGAAAATCTGGAAGACCTTTTGCTGTTTAACATGATTTGGATATTGAAGGCAATTATGAGAGAGGTGTTGAGGATATAGGCAGCAGTGAGGAAGAAAATGGCCCGCTTCCTTCAGGTGTTGGTGAAGAATCAGCATTATGCAGTGGTCAAAATAACTCAAACACAAATAACATATAGACAAATATATATATTTTCTGATGTACAACTAACTTCTGACATGCAACCAATTAACATTTTCACAAAAAAAGAAGTTTTATTGTTCACTTTATGTCTCTCATTGTTACACAAACAAACATATATGTGAGTAGGATGAGGAAACACCTGACCTCTAAAAGAAATTTAGGGCCTAAGGGGAGAATTCAGGAGTGGACAGTGTACATGTTATTTGTAAGCCTACATTAGACGTGTACTGGTCTACAGATGGCATGTTAGCTGCTCCATTGTTTTGGAAATGACAGGTCAAATATGGGTGGGGTGAATCAGTTATTACAAGCTATCCCTCTTTACAAAAACCAGTTAAATGTAAAAAAAAAAGTATTTTTATACCAGCTGGATGTAACCATACACAAATTTGCATAGCTGTAAATTCATGCCAGACAATGACCTACCTGAACTTATGCATTTCAATTGCTTGTAACCTAATTGAGTACTATAATATTTAGAGATCTATTCATATTGGGGGTAAGAAATCCACCACCACATCACCCCTCATACTTGAGAGAAAACCGTTAACTAAAAGGATACCAGCCTCACGTTCAGGAGGTCCCGAGTTTGAATCTCGGTCAGGGTGAGTTACCTGGATAAGGTTATTTCCAGGGTTTTCCCTTATCCTAAAGGACGAATGTCAGGTAACTCTAAGCTCCATGGACCCCGGGGTTCATTTGGTCTCATTTGAGCATCATTTCACCCATTCCATTCATCGTCTGATATGACTTAACGTTGGAGGATGTAAATTAAAAAAAAAAAAAATAAATAAATAAAAGGATACCACCCTCAACAAAAAAAGTTGCGACCATTTCGAAAATGTCTAGTGTGTGGCAAAAGAGAAGTTCACAATGAAAACAATATTATTTGCTGTGAATCTGAAGATGTGCCCTTGTGTGTTTATCCAGGTTTTGAGAAATACCATTCAAAAATAAATCTTTAAGATTTTCATCCCTTATAGAACTAATTTAAATTTATTGTAAAATAGCAAGATTAAAATAATTGGCATTAAATAAGTATTAAATGTATGTATGTGCAGGACGTCTATATACGTCCATATCAGTTTGGGACATTTTACTTGGACATCATATGACGTCTATATTGGTGAAAGGGTTAATAGCTGTCTATCATTATATTCAGTATTATGCCAATATTTCAATTTATGTTTAACTTCCATGCAACTCTCCCCATCAAAAACTACACTAAATAATTGCAAGACCATTCTTTGGACAACAGTTGATGTTGTGCCCTCATGGAGGTAATTTAAATTTTCAGTATATCCCGTGTTTTTTCTATGTGCATGAACCATATTGTGACTTTGTGGGTTCGTGAAATTAAAAGTCCAGGTTACAAACACTAAAATTTGCTTTTTATTTATGTAAAAGTCAATCTGGCAGTCCAGAATTGTCACATACACAATACAACTTGCAAGGTCATCGACCAGCAACAAAGTCCACACAGCTGTTCACGTCCATGCGTCCAATTACTGACTGACTGCTCTGGCGGGCGGCGGCTCCTTTTTTATAGACTACTCACTATCCGGAATGTTCTCCTACAATCAAGACAGTGCTAGAACAAAGACAAACTCTCGAGAAATCTGTCTCCTTCCCCCCCTCTGTTTCAGTAAGCTTTTATCTCTGCACTGCACTGTCCATCTCTTTGAATGCCTCGGCCGTGCCGCCTTATCGCAACAATTCAATCGTGACACTATTAAATCCTGATTACAATAAAATATAATAATCCGTGACAAACTTCATTTATCTTTTTAAAAAATTATAAATTGCTGGCAGTTCACAGACACTTAATTGTATCATCAGCTTTTTCTTTAACTGTTTATTTTCTTGTCACTCAAAATTAATATTGATAATTACAAAAAAAATAAATGCTTTAACCCTTTTTCATATAAACTTGCTGTTCTTAATAGTTTAATTTACAGTTAATAAATATACCCCTAAATATAGAGGAATTTAATAGAGAATATAATCATATTATTAATACTGCTTTAATTAATGGAAAGTTCTTTATTTGTACTGTAAATGTATTTTTTGTTTGCAAAAACTATTTGTAGTTGGTTTATTGATACTCGTCACTTACTTTTTTATATTAATGAGAGACTATTTACAAAGGCAGTCGCCTCCATTTTCAACCTCTCTCCAACTAGCATCTGTTGTCTGCTCTCCTCTCTCTGGTGGTGGAGCTGTGAACCTCTTTGTCAAATTATCTACTGGTGGGATTTCAAATACTCAACCAAAGATTTCAGATACTCAACCAAATGGCTACATTGCAAAACTTACTCTAAATACTGTTTGTATGTAGTTTCTTGTAAACATTATACATATATAATTTTCTTGTTTTTTTGTTATTTTTCTCTTTGTTGACGAAGCCAAAAATTGTATCAATTTCTATGGTGAATAAATTACTTACTTATGTGTTGGTAACCCTGCTACTACAACCACCACATGCAATAGTTGTTAGTAATAGTTTTAAATATTATTATAAAATTATAAATTTATTATTATAAATTTACAAATATGATTTATATTATTCAACTAGTATATATACATGCATGAACTTCTGTTAAGCACATTGCAGAACCCCAATTTTGTCGTGTGTTTTTGCTTTTCCCTGTTCTCCAATGATACACTTCCTGCACTTATATTGCAACATACTATTATAAAATCATATTAGCTCTGTTCCTAGTACTGACTCATAACCTTCTAATAATAAACACATCATTGTTAATCATAAAAATTATTTGTAGTTTGTTTATTGACACTCGTCACTTACTTTAGAAACATCAGATTGAAACAAGAAGAAAAGTCAGCAGTAGCATTTCATTTTTGGGACGAAAATCATAACATTGATCCAAATCCAAAATTATTAAAAGAAATGATAAACCAAAATAAATTGACAACATGAGAGAACATATTCATATGGACAAATAAGGACTGAGTAATGAACTTTGAAATCCCACCGGTAGATAATTTGACAAAGTAGTTCATAGTTCCACTATGAGGTTGAAAATGGAGGCAATGACCTTTGAAACTAGTCCCTCACTAATATAAAAAATAAGTGACGAGTGTCAATAAACCGACTACAGATAGTTTTACAATTAATTTTGACGTCACTGTTATTAAATTCCTACAACACACATAATGTCATTGTTTCCAATCTTGTTAACCTAGCTTGTTAATAATGAGACAGTAATTTGCATGTCTTCTTACCTTGTCACTTTCTAAGCAGTATTTTTCAATCATTAACTGTATTTGGTTGGCCCGATGAGTGTAGAGGAGAAATCTTACACCAGTTGTCAGTATTAGTTGTACAGCGCTTCCCTTTGGTACTGAAGTTTCAGAAATTTCTTCAAAACTGAAAAGTAATTTGAGAATATGTTACCAATAATAAGGAAGGGGAAGAAAGGAACAACAAATGTTGATTGATACTTTGATTGAGTTGCACAATTTGTTAACAATGATAGTATGATACTTGACTCTCAGTTATAATCGATAAATAGTATTTATTTTATAAGAGTAAGCACATGTTTCAGTAACTCAGTACAGATTTCAAGTTGGAAAATGGGCATAAGTTATATTTTGTTTCCCTCTGAAGAAATAAAGAGCTGAAGTGCTGCAAATGACCAAAAAGTATATGGAAACCAAGAGTGTTTTGAAAAGTAAATAGAACAATGTAGTCTTAGGAGGAGGATACTGTTAAAGTTTGTAGCTGAATTTTAAGAACTCTCACTTTCCAAACAATAAACGTTCTTCCATTATTTTTTGACACACCTTGTATATGTACGTCAATAAATCTTGAAGATGCTCACTTTCTTCTCGGGCAGCCAGCCAGGCGAAAAAACAATTAGATATCAACATTTAGGGAGTGTGCATCTCTCCCATCATCAGAATATTTATAAAATGTTATAACCACAGATGAAACACTAGATATAACACAACTATAAACAAAGACAAAACACTATCAAAATTCACATTACTGAACAAAAGACTGTTTTCAGTAAATTAAATGTCAGGTCAGGAGATGGTGTGAGTATAGAAAATTGTGTCAAAGAAACGTAACTACTTAACTTGATTATCAAGCTGTATTGATCTTTGCTTCTTAATTTGACAGGTTTTCATTTTTAAGGCCGGTTTCCAAGAGGAGCTGAACTAAAATCCAGCATCACGATTAAGTGTGCTCCTTTCAGAGGAAAATGCCAAAGCTTAAATCCTTTCATGGAAGTGTTGAAAACAGTGTTGTTGTATAAATTAAATTTATTGGGAGTCAATTAATGACACTAAACAACACTTACTTTTAAATTTTCCCGGAACTAGTTTCAGAGGCCTTCCCTCTATCCTCTTGGAAACCGGCCTTAAAAATGAAAATCCGTCAAATTAAGAAGCAAAGATCAATACAGCTTGATAATCAAGTTAAGTAGTTACGTTTCTTTGACACAATTTTCTATACTCACGCCATCTCCTGACCTGGCATTTAATTTACTGAAAACAGTCTTTTGTTCAGTAATGCAAATTCTGATAGTGTTTTGTCTTTGTTTATAGTTGTGTTATATCCAGTGTTTCATCTGAGGTTATAACATTTTTAAATATCCTGATGATGGGAGAGATGCACACTCCCGAAACGTCGATATCTAATCATCTTTTCACCTGGCTGGCTGCCCGAGAAGAAAGTGAGTGTATTCGTCGCCAGGGAAGCTTCAGGTCTTATAATTTTGAAGATAGTTCTCTCTGGCTTCCAGAAGCAAATGAATTAGTATCTTGCATTAAAGTTACTAATGAAAAACTGTATTGTGACAGATTATGATATTTAATTAGAAGTTAACAACTAAAATATATGAATTACCTGAAAGTATCTAATATTTGTAAACTATCTTCTGAAGGACCCTTCTCTCTAGAGATGAGATGTACACCTGAGTGAGACACAGCCATGAACTGTATTCCTGGATGCTGCTGACCTCCCTGAAGCAATAAACATATTATAAGATTAGAGTATTGAAATATAGGCTAAAAAAAATATATTAATAATAAGCGAAAACAAACATATGTACTGGTGACTTAGATACATATTGTGCAGTTTCTTGGTGGAGACATTGTGAAGCTTGGTAACTCTGTGTCTCACACCCTGTTATTGTTATTATTTGTTTGTGGGGTTGCAAAAATATACAGAAACAACAAATTAATTGATATATTGTTGGTGTTTCAATGTTCAATATAATGACAAGCAAACAAGAACAGTATATTAATTTATAGATGAGTCGTATTTATTACAGTTTGTTCATGGCCACAACACATGTGACAGAAAGACTCTGCTTGTAAATATTCTTAAAGCTGTTTTTTATAAATCCTGTACAATCTGCAGAGCTGTTGTGCATGAACAGGACAGAACTCTTTTTGAACATCTTCCAGTTTACAGCACATCACAACAGAAGCCCCTTGCAGTAGACCACAGAAACTACCCATCCATATCTACCTGAGCCAGCTAGTACATCACAATAACATAATACTTTTATTAAGTTACTATGTACACACAAGAATAACATACACTGTGTTCATTTTTGTCTGTGATTTACCACGCAAAATTTGACATCAATAGTGGAGCGAGTATATATGCGATTCCCCTAGTGGCTTGAGATCGTATTTGATGTGCTGACAGCAGTTATGAGGCCTCCCTCTACCGGCAGGTAAATATACTATTTGAGAGGTGGGTCTGCCCGCGTATTATAAAGATGCCTGGTGCATAGATATGATAACTGTTGTTCGTTTTAATGAATGTTTTAATAATGAATCAATGGGCAATCCACTTTCACCTTTTTTGGCTAACTTATTTATGAGTGCATTTGAAACACAAATTAAAAAGTCCTTCCCATTGATCTTCAAGGTTTGGTATAGATATGTTGACGACATCTTTGCAATTGTACCAAGTAAACATTTAGATGATGCATTAAAATTACTCAATCTGCAAGAAAGGACTATCAAATTCACAATAGAAAAGGAAATCAATGGACAACTACCTTTCTTGGATCTAAATATCATCAGGAATGATACAAAAATAAAATTTGGAATTTACAGGAAGCCAACACATTCAGAAAATTATATAAAAAATAATAGCCACAACCCAATTACACATAAACATGCAATAATAAACAGCCTTACACACAGACCAGTCAACATACCCATGGAAAAAGAAGAATATTTCAAGGAACAAAAAGCAATAATACACATAGCAGAAGAAAATGGATACAACAAAAGTTTGGTGTTGAAGAAAATTAGAAAATCTAAACTAAAGAAAACCATTAAGGAAGCAACCACATTTATTAACCCTTTCACCGATATGGACGTCATATGACGTCCAAGTTAAAATGCCCCAAACCGATATGGACATGTATAGACGTCCTGCGCATACATGCATTTAATGCTCATGTAACGCCAATTATTTTAATCTTGCTGTTTTACAATAAATTTAAATTAGTTCTATAAGGAATGTAAACGTATCCTTAAAGGTTTCTTTTTGAATTGTACACCTCCAAACCTGGATAAACACCCAAGGGCACATCTGCAGATTCACACCCAATAATATTGGTTTCCTTGCGAACTTCTTTTTCGCAACACACTACACATTTTCGAAATGGTTACAAGTTTTTTGGGTGTGGGTGGTATACTTTTAGGAAAGTGTTTTCTCTCAAGTATGAGGGATGATGTGGTGAATTTTGCTACCCCCTAGTATAAAGAGGCCTCTGTGTTTTTATAATACTCAATTAGGTTACGAGCTCTTTATACGCGCAAGTACAGGTAGATGAATGTCTTTTACAGCTCTGAAAATTACTAAACAACTGTGCATAGTTACATCCAGTGGTATAAAAATACTTTTTTTTTACCATTTAACTCTTTTCCGTAAAGAGGGATAGCTGGTAATAGCTGATCCATATCACACATATTTGACCCGCCATTTCCCCAAACAATGGAGTAGATAACATGCCAGCTGTAGACCAGTACACGTCACTGCTACGTATGTCCTAAAGATCTCCTTCATAATCGTACAACAAATCTTCCAGATTTTCTACAGTAATATCAGAAGCCTGTACACATCATACCCAAGCTAATTTATTTGCTACATTACCGGGATAAGCCATGGTTAACATTGAAATTTAACAATTTCAAATGTGCCATACATTTAGCTCTTGATAACTATAAGAAATCACTCTGAACAAAGAGAGAGTATAAATAACTGAAATACAGAGCGAAAACTGCTGCATAAGGCTACTAGAAACCTTGGTTGAGAAACACTGTAATAACAGATGCTGACAGAGTTTTCATTCCAGTGTGTGAGTGTGTGACGCAACATATTCTCGTCATATTATCGCTTGGCATAGCATAAATAAACTAAACTTGAACCTGAGAAGTTGCTTACGTAGCTATACATACATACTATGGCTCGTATACACACAAAACAAAATGATTCACATATTAGGCGCGTTCGGCACAAAGAATGGCTTTTGCTACAGTGAAACAAAGTAGTGAAATTTCAACAATTTATTAATGTAGTCTCTACTTTATTGTTAGTGTAGATTTATACTGCCTTTAATGAGTTTTAAACCAGTTTTTGTTTCGTTTAAATAACTTAATAAATACGGAAGATACGGAATTGTATTTATGATGCATTTTTACAGCATTTAACAATTTAAATGTCCTGTTCTGTTTATTGGGTATCCGTTGCCGGCCCCTGAAGGATTTAAATGGCCATCGGCGAAGCGGTTAAAGAAAAAGAAAGCAACACCATATTCAGTTCATTCACATATCATCCAAAAACATTTAATAAATTTAAAAAGATATTCAAGGAACAAAATATCATCTTGGCACCTATACCTCGGCCGTTCTATCTGCAGCTCTGACATTTCTCGAGAGGGGGAAGCAGGCTGTTGCCAGTTCTTGAGCGGGAATTTCAAGCAGAGGAACAATGCGTATTTTAAATATTTCATATATTTGCATATTTCATGAACCAGTAGCCATATTATTATAATAGCGACAATAATAGGACTTACGAACACTAAACATCGGAGTTCACGCATGAAAATTATACCAAAGAAAGTTCACCAGCGCAAGCCGCTATTAAGCCACGTGGTTCAAACAAATTTAAGCTGGCAACATGGTGTTGGGTTCGGGAGCCACGCCTACCAGCGACATCGCTGATTGGCGCTAGCAGACAGTTTTAGCTTACTGACCACGACACCGGATGTACAGACTCCCAGTATCACCAACAGAAGCAGTTGGTGTGCGTGAAAGGTGTGAACGAAATATTTGAATAGAGTGATGTTGTAAAGAATATCTTGCATGCTAATGAAATTACAAGTTGTATTTCAATGTTTTGAATCTAATAGATTCCTATACTCTCATTATAAAAATAATTCTGACGATATGTTTTCAATTACTCATTATTATATGTTGGTACTAGTAACCTTCCCCCTCCACCTCCTGCAGCCACTAAATGTCAGAGCCGTAGATACAGCGGCCGGACAGTACTAATAGATACTCAATTTCAAAATTACTAAATTCAAAAACAAAAGATGAAATTCCTTCAGGTAACAAATCTGGAATATACCAAATAAATTGTAAGAATTGTGAAAAATGCTACATAGGTCAAACAAAAAGAAATTTAAAAACCAGAGTCAAAAGAACACTTTAGAAACATCAGATTGAAACAAGAAGACAAGTCAGCAGTAGCATTGCATTTTTGGAATGAAAACCATGACATTGATCCAAATCCAAAATTATTAAAAGGAGTGATAAACCAAAATAGATTGACAACATGGGAGAACATATTCATCTGGAAAAATAAGGATCGCGTAATGAACTTTGAAATCCCGCCAGTAGATAATTTGACTAAAAAGTTCATAGTTCCACCACCAGAGAGAGCAGACAACAACAGATGCCAGTTGGAAAGAGATTGAAAATGGAGGCCAAGGCCTTTGAAACTAGTCTCTCATAAATATATGAAAAAGTAAGTGACGAGTGTCAATAAACCAACCACAAATAATTTTTATATTAATGTGAACACTATTATATGACAGATAAATTCTGATTGTATAGGGTGTTAGATGTATAATATAAATAAAAGTAAAATAAAATAAAACTCATGACAAATACAATTTATCTTTCATGCAATCAACATTCAAACTGAATTTTACAACAAATTTTACAACAAATTACCTATTGAAATAAAAAATATAAATTCCTTTCCGCGCTACAAAAAACATCTTAAGCAATTTTTAATTGAAAAATGTTATTACTCAACTGATGAGTTTTTGCATTACTGAAGTATTTACTTGTATTTAACAATATATAAATTTAATCAACATGCATAATATATTATTAATTTTTAGATGAGTCGTATTTATTACACATCTGCTTCACTTCCGTACCTATTTTGAGGACATGTTTCTCAAATCATCGTTTGCATCTTCGGCTCTTATGCGACTGAAGCTTGATCCAGTGGTGTGGGTAATTCTGGGGTTGCTGCTGCCATCTGTTGATTTAGTGATGAACTTAAATGTGGGATTCTCTTCTGGTGGGATTTCAAAGTTCATTAGTTGGTTTTTATGTTTTTCTATGTATATTCTCTCCCATATGACGAGTTCACTATGTTTTTGTACGTATTTTAGTAATTCTGTGCTATCTTCAATTTCATAATTTTCAGACCAGAAATGAGCTGCTATTGCGGACTTATCAATATTTTTATATCTTAAGTGCCTGAAGTGTTCTTTCTTTCTAGTGCCTATGTTTCTTTTTGTCCTCCCTACGTAAATTTTTTCACAGTCTTTACACTTAATCTTGTAAATGCCTGACTTTTCCTCTGGTTTTATCTTATCAGTATTATTACTGTGAAGTAGGTTTTTAATGTTGTAATTGTTTTTTGGTGCCAATGTTATATTGTATTTCTTGAATATTTTTTGGAACTTTTTTGTGGCCCAGGGGTGGTAAGTAAGTTTAGCAAATCTAATTTCTTGTTTTATTGGTGTGAGAGCTGTGATCTGTTTTAATCTCTTTTGAAGTTTGAATGATTTTAGTTTTTTATCTACAAGGTTTTTTCCATATCCATTTTTAATTGCAGTTTTTAAGATTTGATGGTATTCGTTTTGATATTCTTGCTGGCTGAGGGGTAGATTTACTAATCTGTGTGTGAGACTGTTGATAGTTGCATGTTTGTGTGGAATTGGGTTGAAACTATTTGCTTTGATGTAATTATCTGTGTGTGTTGCTTTTCTATGAATGCCAAATTCTAGTTTTTCATTGCTTTTTTTGATTTTAAGGTCTCAAAAAGGGTAGAGTACAGTCCTCTTCAGTTTCCACTGTGAATTGTATGCTGGGTTTTTGCAGGTTGAGTAGTTTCAAAAAATCATCTATTTGTTTGTAGGGCACTATTGCAAAGATGTCGTCTATGTATCTGTACCATGTTTTAAAAATATAAGGGAAGGCTTTAGTTATATGTGTTTCAAAAAAGCTCATGTATAGATTGGCCAAAAATGATGATAGCGGGCTTCCCATAGCTAGTCCTGAAATTTGTTTATAATATTTTCCATTGAAGACAAAATAATTTTGATGTATACATATTTCAGTCATTGCCAAATATTCTTCTATTGCATTGGCATTCAGGTTTATAGAGTTTAGCCATTTTTTCAGTTGAATCAAAAGTTTGTCTAATGGAATGCTAGGGAAGAGGGAGCGGACATCAAAGGATACTAAAGTGTCATGAGGTTTTAGTTTAAGATTTTGAATTTTTTCTACCAGGTCTAAAGAGTTTTTTATACTCTGAGTATGGAATTGTGGAAAGGACTGAAATTTTTTGGATAGCCATTTTGCCAGAAGGTAAGTAGGAGTGTTTATATTATTTACAATGGGTCTCATGGGTATGTTGGGTTTGTGTATTTTAGGCAAACCATATAGTCTTGCAAGGGTAGGGTTGTCCGGTTTGATAGTTTTTTTGTTCTGCAGTTGTTAAAATTTTACTATTAATGATGGTTTTTTGTACATGTTTTATGCATCGGTTGAGTGGATTAGAATCTATTTCCTGGAATTCTTTTTGTTGTAGTAACTAACATTTTTTCCTTGTATGTAGCTGTATCTAAGATTACTATTTTGTTCCCTTTATCAGCCCTTGAGAAGATTACATCCTTTTTCCTTAAAGATTTAATTATCTTAATTTGTTTCACAGTAATAATACTGATAAGATAAAACCAGAGGAAAAGTCAGCATTTACAAGATTAAGTGTAAAGACTGTGAAGAAATTTACATAGGGAGGACAAAAAGAAACATAGGCCCTAGAAAGAAAGAACACTTCAGGCACTTAAGATACAAAAATATTGATAAGTCCGCAATAGCAGCTCATTTCTGGTCTGAAAATTATGAAATTGAAGATAGCACAGAATTACTAAAATACGTACAAAAACATAGTGAACTCGTCATATGGGAGAGAATATACATAGAAAAACATAAAAACCAATTAATGAACTTTGAAATACCGCCAGAAGAGAATCCCACATTTAAGTTCATCAATAAATCAACAGATGGCAGCAGCAACCCCAGAATTACCCACACCACTGGATCAAGCTTCAGTCGCATAAGAGCCGAAGATGCAAATGATGATTTGCGAAACATGTCCTCAAAATAGGTACGAAAGTGAAGCAGATGTGTAATAAATATGACTCATCTAAAAATTAATAATTATTTCACTTCACTGTGGTGTTCCAATACAGTTAAATCTCGATATGCATAATGTATTTTTTTTATTACTATTGTTAACTCTCACAATATTACAATTAACTGTTTAAAATACTGATGAATCCACAACATGTATATGTTAAATTGGATGAATAAATAAATGTTTTCTGACACATAAATATAACGAGTTAATTTTGGGGCACTATGACAGTTTGCTTCACTTACACTGTAACTTAGTGAACATTTTTCCATTATAAATTCCTTTCATGGAAGTGTTAAAAACAGTGTCATGGTAATAAATTAAATTTAAAGGTGAGTTGATTAATGACACTAAATAACACTTACTTTTAAGTATTAATTTTTAGATGAGTCGTATTTATTACACATCTGCTTCACTTTCGTACCTATTTTGAGGACATGTTTCGCAAATCATCATTTGCATCTTCGGCTCTTATGCGACTGAAGCTTGATCCAGTGGTGTGGGTAATTCTGGAGTTGACTGTCCAGTTACAATGGATGTCCGGTAGATATCCAGTTGACAATGGAGGAAAATAGCCTCCGAAACATGTTCCGGGAAATTTAAAAGTAAGTGTTATTTAGTGTCATTAATCGACTCGCCTTTATATATATATATACTTTTTTTGTAATTTCACGTCCTCCAACGTTAAGTCATATCGGACGATGAATGGAATGGGTGAAATGATGCCCAAATGAGCCCAGGGTCCATAGAGCTTAGAGTTACCCAACATTCGTCTTTCAGGATAAGGGAAAACCCCGGAAAAAACCTTATCTAGGTAATGCACTCCAACCGAGATTTGAGCTCGGGACCTCTTGAACGTGAGGCAGACTCGCTACCACCACGCTACCGAGGCGGGCGACTCGCCTTTAAGTTTAATTTATTACAACAACACTGTCTTCAACACTTCCATGAAAGGAAATTATAATGGAAAAATGTTCATTAAGTTACAGTGTAAGTGAAGCAAACCATCTTAGTGCCCCAAAATTAACTCATTATATTTATGTATTAGAAAACATTAGGTTTGAATGTTGATTGCATGAAAGATAAATTGTAATAGTCATGAGTTTTATTTTATTTTACTTTTAGTTTATTTATATTTACTTGAGCTTTGATTCATGATTAACTAATGAATAATAACATACATCCATTAAAACTACTTAAAAGAGGAGATTTTCAGATAGACTGTTGTATAACAATAATTTAACTTTTTTTTTTTTTTGTAAAAATGGTAGGAATATTTAAGTAAAGTTAAAAACAAATTGAATTGTATACTAAAAAGAGATCTAAAATTGAATATAATGTTAAGGGTAGTTAAGAGTGTCTGTCTAGATAATGAGGACATTTGTTGATGAATATGACAAGCTAAGAGCCCAGCATAAATAAACAAACAAATAAAATAGGGACAATTATATTGTGCAGACACAAAAGTAAAATTGTAGCATTATAACTGCATTATACATATATTATAAATGGTGCACTACCTTCAAATGTTTATCAACTTTGTAAACCTTTCCTAAACAAAGTAACAGGAATGTTTTCATTACAATAAAGTTAAGTTTAATGACTATCACCTATTATGCTATGGAAGATCAGCTTGTAATGAAATAGTGTCAAAATATGTAATAACCAGGGCCTGGATTTTGATGATCCGAAAATGTCAACAACAAAATTACCTATGTAATGACTGAATGTTTAAAAAAAATAACATAGAAATTATAAAAATTGCTTAAAACCCAAATTTATTATTTAATTAAGATTGTATGGAGAAAGTTCTAAATTAATTTTTACAAGGATGTAACTGCTACACAAGGAGAAAAAGTAGGTGGGAGAATGATGACATAATTAAAAAATAATTAGATACATAATGTCGCAAACGCATTGTTGATTCGAGGCAGTGCGGGTGACGAGCTCAAAGACACGGGCAGTATAGTTGCAGAGATAAAAGCTCGCCGAAACATTGGGTGGGGGGCAGGAGACAGGTTTCTGGAGAGTTTGTCTTTCTTCAGCGCCGTCTTGATTGTTTGAGGACATTCCACGAATTTCTGGAATAGTGAATAACTATAAAAGGAGCCACCGCTTGCCACTGACTGGACGCGTGTGCGTGAATAGCTGCGTGAGCTGTGTTGGTGGTCGATGACCCTCTAAGTTGTATTGTGTGTGTGACATAATTCAGCGACTCTAAAGGTTGATAAAAGTGTGTTTCTATGGAAATAAAGAGCAAATTTTAGTGTTTGTAACCTGGACTTTTAATTTCACGAACCCACAAAGTCACAATATATATTTCCAGGTTCTTGTTTAAAGAATTTGAAAAGAAAATTAACAAAATTACTTTTTAAGTATGCCTTACAAAACCATAGGATTAACTCTTTTGAATTGATAGATTATAGAAAATTCACAGCAAATGAAGAGCTTATGGCAATATCAACAAAAATGAGAAAATTAACCTGTCTTCTCATTCCTAAGTTGAGACATGAATTCATAACTGTAAAGGTAGCTGTTCCCCTCCACCCCACAAATAATCTTTTCAGAGTAACTATTAAATAGGACCATCAATTCTCACAAGAATGCAAGTAAAGGATGTACAAAATTATTCTTATTTCTCAGTTAAATGGCAACATTTCTGATATTTGTAAAGCTACCTTAAGTAAAAATTTTCATATACTCAATGTAAATGCAAGAAAATGTCTAAATAAACAATCCAAAGGGCAAGAAAGAGACATAAAAGTATCAAACATTTATCTTATAAATGCACTTTTTCATCATCTGGGAGCCATGATAAACATTTCATCTATAATTTCTTTCTTGGAAGTGTTGAAAACAGTGTTGTTATGATAAATTAAATTTAAAGGGAGTCGATCAATGACACTAAACAACATGTTTATGTCATTAATCAACACCCTTTAAATTTAATTTCATCTATATTTTAGCAATGTCTTATGTGAAATAATTAAAATGAGACATCATCAGAATCCAGACCCTTTGCTTTAATGACAAGCTAATTGAAACATTAACTTACAGATACTGGAAACATTCTGGCAAAATATATAGGCCACTCTTTTGCCATGTCAACAACATTCTTCTTTATGGTGCTCTTCTGATGGGACGAATGGAGGTTGCTTAACGTAACACCATAGCTGTCCAACATCTGAAATCATGCATTTGAAAATAATGAGCTTTCTCACTTCTTCTTCACTACCTTAGTTTCCTATAAAACTTAAGTTCCTGCTTAGTTGATAAAAGAATTTGGAGAAGTGATTTCCCACATACTTTTACCCTCAGCATTAGACTTCACTTCATGTCAAATTCATGTAGCACACAGCTTTTCATGTAGTTTGTAAATGAAATGAGAGTTTATTTATAGATGCTCTTTGACAACTGCAGTTCTCAAGTATCTTAATTTTGCTCAGAGGGCTTCAAGTTCTTTTATATGCCATAAATAAGCAGCTTTACTTCTTTTCCAACAGAAGCCATACTAAAATGTTTATGTACCTAAAAACTTCCATCATCCTCTGCAGAATTTGAATATGGGACCTCAGAAACTACAGGCTAGCAAGGTATGGAAGATGTCAGATTGGTACTAGATACAATAAATGAGTTTGACTGTCAAACATTGTGGTATGTGTGAAAACTTCCAAGTCACTGAGAAAATGTTCTAACTACTATAGCAGTTCAGAGTGGAGGGGGATAGATTGAGAAACAATGTGCTAAACGTGGTTGTAGTCACTGATATTGTAAGTACTATAAAATATACATTATTATTGTTGCACTTAATTTGGAATTACTATAAGGTGCTTTCAAAAAGAAACAAGCTGGAGACAGAATTACAGAAACCAGTACCTGTAGGGTAGAAGTATTGACCCTGGCTATTGAGATACTTGTCCCACTGTGACACAAGGCTGTCTCATAAAACTTCCAGGGCTGCGATGTGTGCCAGTTCCGCACATACAATTGGACATTGTCATCCGAGGTGAATCGTTTGCCCCTCAGAGCCCTTTTAAGGGGACCGAAAATGGCATAATCACAGGGAGAGAGGTCTTGACTGTATGGAGGGTGGCTGAGAACCTCCCATTTGAATTCTGCAGGAGTGCCGTGACTGTATTGGCTGTATGAAGCTTTGTATTGTCATGGAGCAGAATGACCCCTATGGGTGAGATTGCCTGATCATTTTGATTAGATCGCTTGCCAATGGTTGGTCAAGTATTGTGAGTAATGCTGTTGTCCCGTGCTGCAGGAAGTGTATCAGAAGGGGGCCATCTTGTTCAAAGAGGAAAGTCAGCATAACCTTTCCTGCACTTGTGTTAATGGCGGTGGCGGTGGTGGTGACCTTGGATGCTTCCATCGGGGATTATGTTGTTTTGATTCTGGTTTGAAGTGATGACACCATGACTCATCTCCAGCCACCACTTGTGCCAGGAACGCCTCCATTTCACTGTTTGCAATGCGACTAGCAGTGCTGGACAACTGATGCATGCTGCTGGTAGCTTTGAGTAGTCACTTGACATGCACATGTGCCCTCTAGCGACGGGCTGTGAACTTCCGCCCTATGGTCAGAACAGACTTTGTTATACATGCCACGATATTACCATCCTGTCATCAGTTTGCACATACCATACTCCGGCTCGTTTCTTTTCGAACATTCCTCAGATAAGTGACGTAGTGTGAAAAATGACTAAAAATTGTTTTATGAATTAAAAATGTATCTGAACATGTTTCAAGAACTAAAGACTTGTCGCCTAATCAGCATATGTCCAACTGGTTCCTATGTGATCCTATGGTGATTTTAATTTAGTGATGTTTAGTGTTTCAAATTCCAACTCATCTTTACATTATTAAATTATAGAGGAGTTGTATTTATTACACATCAGTTCACTTAGGTACCTATATTGAGGACATGTTTCGCGAACCATCATTCGCATCATTGGCTCTAAGGCGACTCACTCTGGAGGACAGACAAGGCCAAAACACCGTTATAAATGTAGCATATTTCACATCTAAAAGTTTTCTTACTTGATCAAGAAAATTTATGGTAAAAGTCAAACAATATTATGTTAGATGAGATAACTATGCACAAATATGATGGTTTACTACTTACACTGGTGGTGTTTCTATACAGTATTGACATTAGTATTTTTTAATTGTTCATTAGTAACTGTCAAAAGTTAATTAAATATATTGTCCCATGATCAATATTAGCATATAATTTAGAAAATCTAAAACTAAAGGAATATTCTTTATAATAATTTGAGATAGTAACCTTCATACATTAATTGCACTAATCACTAGAACATGTTTCAGAGATCAATGATGTCAGAAGTATACCCACATTATTACATTTCATCACAGTAATATTTACCTTCCTCATTTTGGTACGCTGTTCTCTAGTGATCCTAACAGAATGTGTGGGTCCCAAACAATCTTGTACTACTTGACAGAAGACCAGATGAAGGGCTAGTGGTGAACTGAGTGTCTCTCCTGGGGCAAATACCTGTAAATACATGTTGATGATAATTATCAATGCAATGATTCTTTCTTAATAAAACAACCCATGCCACTATGAATACTCTTAGCTATTCGTTTTACCATCTATCATTCTTTCCTTGGAAGTGGTCAGACTTTACCAAAGGTATTAGTAGAGAAACTGTAGCTATATAAACATTTATGGAAATTGTTCAGTTACACATTTATTTATAGATACAATGGAAATAGTAGACTATGTAGGTTAAGTGATGGTCAAAATTTGTTTTGTGGTCAGAAGTTATTAGATTGTCTCACAAATAATGTCAGCTTTTTGATTTTGGGGTTTTGGAAAATGTATTGCTTTCTTTGGTTTGTCAATGCTATTTACAAGATGTCATGGCTAGTGTTGCATACATTGCGGATATGTATCAGTCTTCAGTTGTTAATAAACAATCACAAAATGGAGATAACAAAGTTTGAATGTATAGTACTTCTAAAACACTACTAGAAACAGGATTATAAAGTCGCTGCTGCAGCTCGAAGAATATGTGAAATGGAAGGAGAAGATGTCGTTAGTGAGCATGTGACACAACAATGGTTACGTTTCAACAATGGAGACGAAAACACTAAATATTTACCACATTCTGGAAGATCTAAAGTATGGAATATTGAGGACACATGCCAAGTTTTGCGAGAAAATCCACTCAACAGGTATTTTAGAAACCAGTCCTTTTTGACTAGGAGAGGAACAGGAAAAGAATAACTATTTGACTTCCTGTTTGAGAAAAATATATGTATTGGAAAATTGAAATCTCAAGAAATTGAATCAAGGGATATCTCAAAGATGGTTGACTATCCCCCCTCCCCAAAAGAAAGATATATATTTCATAAATATTGTGTATTTTAATAAGAATTAGATTTCTTTGCATAGTAAAATTTTGTCTGTATTTTACGGTTTGCTAATCATACAGAAGTGATTTACAATGAAGAAGATTTTAGAGGTTATACATGAAAAATTCAAAAATAATTTTTTTCCCATGAAAGTATCTTAAAAATAAAGTATTTTAATGAAAATACAGCCTGAAGCATGTTGCTCGGTAACCGCTGTTGTAATTTAGCAGGAACAAATGTGAGCCAGTTGGGGGATTTAATGTTATATTGCAATGTTGCCAATTGTTAATGGTTTAAATATTGGCTATGGCATTGAACTTTCTATTCTGATTCTATGTATGTCTCATTCACACACCTCTTTCCTAACATGAATCCTCCAATTAACTCTGTTGTAGGTAAAATAGGCAGCATTGCTAGAACCAAACAATTTAGTTTTCATTGCTTCTAGATTCTTGGTTTGGTCATGCCTCTCCATCACAGGCGGTGTAGAGGAATCCACAGGTTGCAGAAATCCTGGTGACTCTTCAACTGCAACAGACATTATTCATATTGCATTATTAAAGCCAAAACCTCCATGCATCTCTTAACAAAGTAGAGATCCTGTTTGTACCTATATACCATTTGGCAGGTTGATTACAAGGATTATGCAAGTGAAGAGGCAAATAATGTGCAACTACAGAAAACTATTATGTTTTAGATCCCTGCAACTAAAAATTTTAACGCAAGACACAAACTAAAACCTCTATTTTACACACTAGTGTACTAATATTTTTAACCATTCTATTGTTACAAATTTTGGTTTCAAGTGCAGTCACATGAAGGCAGCAATTTCAGATCTGGCCAGATCTTTAACCAATCTCTCCTTTCTTTAGTTTCTTCCAAACATTACAAAATTTTAGATAGGGAAGATATCTGTCTATTTAAATTTATTAAATGTGTTTATAAATTTAACTGTTCAGATTGTGACAAGTTTGCATTGGAAGGAACAAACGTAATTTGGAAACTAGAATAAAGGAACACTAGAAATATTGGGTATAAACAGATTGATATACCAGCTGTGGCAGATTAGTTTTGGTCATTTATTAATGAAACAAATCCAGAAGTTAAGTTATTAAAGCAATTAAATGGACTGATAGATTTAATGGTTTAGGATAAAATATTTATCTTGAAAAATAGAAATTGCATGATGAATTTAGAAATAGTGCCAATTGATTCAATACATAAATTTGTTTTACTTCAAGTAGATGACAGTAACCACATGAAAATAAACAGCAAACAACACTGAGGATGCAAGAGATGTATTACAAAACTAGTCCTGTGGAAGAATTTAAAATTTTAAAATAAGTGAAGTTGTTCACGAATTATTATATTTTACTGTAACTTAAAATGTATCCACACAACCTCAAAACATTAACAAGTAAGAAAAAGAGGGGCTTATTGTTATACCCTGAGCATTAACATACAACATCTTCAAAAATGAAACTGGACTGCTAAGTGAGAACTGAAGAACAGCAAGCATGTCTCATCAGCAAGGGGTGTGGAGAGTGAGGAAAGTCAGTCAACATTGCTTGCGGATGCAAGCAGTTACGTTTTATATGTAAAGTCCAGTAAATCTCATAGATGCAGCTTTATCCTTATTTAAGTAAATCATATTATGACTTTGCGGGTTCATAGAATTAAAAGCCTTCTTTGAAGAAATTTAAAATGCTCTTTATTTCAGTAAAAACACACTTTGTATACCCCTGAAAGGCTCTAAAAATGACACGCACGCGCGCACACATGCGCACCCCCCCCCCACACACACACACACTTCTCAACTAGCAACTGACTCAGCTTTGACAGCTGTGCTGCTTTTATATCTCCAGTCACCGTTTCTAGAAATTAGTGGAACGCTCAGTAACAATCGAGACAGCATCAGAAAAGACAAAACTTCCAGACATCTATTTGTCTCTTTCTTTCTCCATTTCTCTCTCTCTCTCTCTCTCTCTCTCTCTCTCTCTCTCTCTCTCTCTCTCTCTCTCTCTCTCTCTCTCTCTCTCTCGGCAAGAGTTTAGCGCTCGTGTAGCTCTCTGTCTCTTTCTTTTGCATGCGCCCGGCAGCTGCACAATAATGCCTCAGCAACACTATATTATATAAGCCTAAATATTACAATACTTCTTAATGTGACAGACAACTTCTACATTGGCAAAACAAAAGGGAATTTGAACATTAGGCTTAAAGAGCATTTTAGGAACATCAAGAACAAAGAAATAGACAAATCAGCAGCAGCGTACCATTTTTGGAATGATAATCGTGATATAGAACAAGAAATTCATTTATTAAAAACTGTTTATGGTCCAACTGCATTAACCGTGTGGAAAAATATATTTATAAAGAAACATGAAGGAAAACTTCAATTTCGACACCACCTTTGAAGAGAACCCAAACTTCAAATTCATCAAGTTTGACACTAACAGAAATGCCTCCATCACCTCCAACGAGTTCACTAAATCAAAATTCAATAGTCGACATTAGCTGAGGATGTTAGAAGGTCCTAACAAAACACCTTCTAGGTAAGCACTAGCAATATATGGAGCATTGAGTACTAGTTTGACTCAAAATGATATTAATTTCAATACTTACTTTCTATCCTCTCAATTCTGTCAGTGAGATGTGTAGAGACAGACGATCGTCGGTCCTGCTCTATTCGAGCGGCTCTACTTATTCCTTGTGGAGGTTCCAAGTGATCTCTACCCCTATACATATGCTGCTGCTGTTGTTGATGTTGATTACTGTTGTATGCATTGTTGAAGAGTAATTGTTTGTTATGATGGTACATACTCTTCACTGGCTGGATTGGTGGTGGAGGCGAGCGAGGCTGCACCATAGGTCTAATAACAACAAAACAAATCATCTTTATGCTGCTGCAAAAATGAAAACCTAAAATTTAACTAAATACTGATATTGCTTATATATTTGATGCAAGTTTTTCCTAAACAATAAAATAAATTTGTTTTACAATAGTCAATGTTTTGTTCTCTATTATCAGCATTTTATCTTTATAAACAAAAGAACTGATTGATTAACAATAGCTTTTATTATTAGGTTGCCCCAAACAAGAGTAAGCTCTACTTCCCCAGTTAACACGAGAGTACATTATTTCCAAAGTATTTTACTCCTCTCAAATACTTCTGGGGTAAATCACCACAGAAGTAAATAACAGAGGGCACTATTATGTAGTATCTTACTGTGGAAATAAACACAGCACAAATACAGGTTACAATTTATCAATCTATAGTGGCTTGGAGTAACTGACCTACTCATTGAACTACAGTATGATATTGTGACTTTGTGGGTTCGTGAAATGAAAAGTCCAATTTCACCACTCAACAATGTTCTTTATTTCCACCGACTTACAGTTAAACTCTTGCCAATTACACAGAATTACTTGCTGCACACAATTACAATTCACCAGTTCGTCCGTTACAATTTTCTTGTACTCGCGATTACATAAACTCCGTTGCACATACCAGTTACGTACAGTCTTCCGTTGCACAATCCTCTCGTACATTAACACGTCACTGACTAATACTGCCTTCTTACACCAAGAACTGTCCTCATTCACACACTAACCAACTGACTGACTGACCAAACCAACAACTGACTAACTAACTCGTCTGTCTGTAACCCTCTTTATATCGGAATATCCCGCCTTCTGGTGTTTACAGGATTGTTCTAGTAACAGAAAGATCGAGAACCAGGTGTAAGGAAACATACGGCACAGTCATGTTTTTCCTCCCAACCGCCGCCTTTTCACCACTATAAGACAAACGAGGAGGAGGTGTGGCTAACCGAACCTCCCCTGCCTTCCGCTGCCAGCTGCTTTCACAGGGTGTTCCAGCTCTCCCGTTACACGGCTCCCTCCTCAAAGCTGTTCGCCTCGAACAGCCCCATCGTAGCGTGCGAGGCGGTCCAGGTGTACCACCAGCATCTGCCTGGAGTCTGAGCCAGAAGTAGCGCTGCCGTAGTTTGTGAATCATTCGGTTCGCTCCCAGGTGTCCTCCTGAAGTACCGGCGTGCACTTCCTCCAAGACTTCCGGGACCCTGCTCCGGGGAAGTACCAACTGTCCTCTCTGCGCCTTCCCATCGGGTGACTCCCATACCCGGAACAGCACGCCCTCTCTGGTCTTCAACGAGTGCCATTGGGCCCAGTGCGACTTGTAGGTGGCGCTCCTCGGTGCGATGTCCTCCCAGGTTGGTCTCGTCCCTGCGTCCACTACCCTCAAGAGTGGCCCCAAGTCTGCGTCCGCCAGCTGCTCCCTCCTCAGGCCTGCGCTATCCCAGCCTTCAGCAGGCACTGCCACAACTACTCGGACTGCTGCGGCACGCTCCTCCTCTTCCACTCTTGTGCGCTCGTGGCCGTCCTGGATCTGCGATAGGACACCTCCAATGCAATGGTCGCTGGCGTCGGTGTCCACAATGAAGGCGCCACCCGGTTGTGGGAAACCCAAAATTGAAGCACTGCACAGGGTCCCCTTCGGGTGCTGGAAAGCGTCTTCGGCGTCCTCCGTCCACACATAAGGCCGGTTTTCCTCCGTCAGGCGGGTGAGGGGTTTTGCGATGTTGTCGGCCTTTTCCTCTAAATCATTAAGGCGGTCGTCTACTTGACCCTTCCGTTTGCCCAGGTTCGCGACGTCATCCCTCACGCCGGCCAAACGTTCCTCAAACTTGGCGGCGAGGACCTCGTTCGCCTCCCTCATCTCCGTTGTCAGTTCGGCCATCTTTGCGGTCATTGTCGTGGCCAAGTTGTTGCTTGCCGTTTCCATCTTCGCTGTTAATTCGGCCTTCATTTCTTCCATCTTCCCGGTGATGTTGTCGTTGGCCGTCTTCATTTGTTTCAACTCGGCGGTGATGCTGTCGTTTGCCGCTTCTGTTTTTGCGGCGAGGTTTTCATTTGCCGTCTTCATTTCTGTCAGTTCCGCCTTCATTTCCATCATCTTCTCCAAAATTTTCTCCAATGCCGCGTCCATGGTTGTAATGTTCGGTGATGTTATCTTCCCGCTTCCTGACACCAGTGTGACTTCGTGTTATATCCCACTTCTGACGCCAGTGTGACTTTGTGGGTTCGTGAAATGAAAAGTCCAATTTCACCACTCAACAATGTTCTTTATTTCCACCGACTTACAGTTAAACTCTTGCCAATTACACAGAATTACTTGCTGCACACAATTACAATTCACCAGTTCGTCCGTTACAATTTTCTTGTACTCGCGATTACATAAACTCCGTTGCACATACCAGTTACGTACAGTCTTCCGTTGCACAATCCTCTCGTACATTAACACGTCACTGACTAATACTGCCTTCTTACACCAAGAACTGTCCTCATTCACACACTAACCAACTGACTGACTGACCAAACCAACAACTGACTAACTAACTCGTCTGTCTGTAACCCTCTTTATATCGGAATATCCCGCCTTCTGGTGTTTACAGGATTGTTCTAGTAACAGAAAGATCGAGAACCAGGTGTAAGGAAACATACGGCACAGTCATGTTTTTCCTCCCAACCGCCGCCTTTTCACCACTATAAGACAAACGAGGAGGAGGTGTGGCTAACCGAACCTCCCCTGCCTTCCGCTGCCAGCTGCTTTCACAGGGTGTTCCAGCTCTCCCGTTACAATATATTTGGAGCAACATTTTTTGAAGTGTTCATTGATTACCAAATTACACTGATGATATCAATGAAGAAAACTGTGGGAATGTGAAAGTGCATATAGTGTGGGTAACGCAACATCCAAACAAAACTTGAAAGAGACGACAAAAGGTTCAAGGAATGTTTCAGTATTAGAAAAGAATCTTTTACATTAATTTTGAACATGTCTGCAGAATATTTACAACAGAACTCAATATGAATTCAAGAGTATTATGTAAACTGCAATTGGGACATTTCAGATAGTTATGGATGGTATAACATTCACTGTACACCTGCAGGTCATATCTTTCATAATGTTGCTAGAGCACTTTTGAGGTTAATAGCAAGGTACATAAGTATATATAAATGTTCAGAAAGCAAACAGCAATTCTTGACTTTTACACATTTCCTGCACATAGTGGGTACACTTTGTTGTTAGGATTGTTTGTATCATGTTTGTATTCACATGCTGTCAATTTCCTCTTGCACGTACCTGGTTCCCATTATTCCTCCATATTGTCACGACTGTGGCGATGCGCACAAAGAGACAGTGCAGTGTGGAGATAAGGGACAGATAGTGCAGGGAAGAGGTAAACAGCTTGCCGAAACAGATAGATGACTAGAATGTTTGGGTTTCTTCTGGTGCCATCTTACAGAACATTCCACAGACGTTTGGAAATATCAATGGATGTATAAAAGGAAGCCACGGTGAGTTGTGTAGTCAGTCGTAATGAGAGTTGTAAACAGAGTCGAATTGGAAGTTGAGAATCGTCCATTTACAACTGTGTTTTGAAAGTGAATCTTTTGTTTGTGGTCAACGACTTTGAGCATTGTATTTGTGTATGTTACGTAATTCTGCTACTGTAAGGGTTGACCAAAGTGTGTTTCTATGGAAATAAAGACCATTTTGAATTTCCGCAACTTGGACTTTTAATTCTATGAACCCACAAAGTCACAGTATGTTGCTGTGCTTGGGAGAGTGATTCATTAAGGTTTGTTTTCCCCGACTTTCAACTTACAGTGAAATATTTAGTTGCAATGTTTCTCCTTTTGCTTTTCAATTTATGATTTGACATTATTTGATATGTAAGTAGATAAATATGAATTTAATACTGTGCACTGGCTATGGTTGTCTCTTATATCTGGCATTTGTCTTGACATTACCAGGATGAGTAAGATAAATACACCCATAATATATCGAGATTTAATTGTGTTGGAACACCACAGTGAAGCAAAATAATTATTAAATGATAGATGAATGGTATTTATTACACATCGGCTTCACTTACGCACCTATTTTGAGGACATGTTTCGCAAACCATTGTTTGCATCATTGGCTCATATGCATATGAGCCACGATGCAAACAATGGTTTGCGAAACATGCCCTCAAAATAGGTACGTAAGTGAAGCCGATGTGTAATAAATACGACTCATCTATAAATTAATACCCATAATAGTTTTCTATACTTAAATCCCGCTTGTCCATTAAACAATAGCTAAAAACATATTAGAAGACTTACTGAGTCAAATGTTATTAAAACATAAAACTTCATTCACATCAACTATTAAAAACAGAAACATTTTTGGGACTGTCCAACCCCATCATCAGCTAATCAGCGACTTATCTTCACAATCAGCTGTTGTGTCGACCTCTTGTAATTGGCTGCCCTCTCTCAGAATATTTCCTACATAAGTTCATTAGAAATATTTCTAGAGAGGGAGCCAATTAAAAGAGGTTCACATGACAGCCAGTTGTGAAGATAGTGGTCAGTCACCAATCAGCTGAGGATGGATGGTCCCAAAAACATTCCTGTTTTTAATAGTTGATGTGAATGAAGTTTTAAGTTTTATAATATGAAATCAACAACACTTCAGCTATAAACATTATTTACTCACCCCTGAGAGTAGAAACTGCTTGCTCTTGATGCCATTCCTGCATTGTTTTGCATAGAGGTATCTATGAAGTGGGGAGTGACTGGCGGAGGTGGTGGTGCTGGTCTCCACGCCCTGTCCCAGGGACTACTAGAAGATCCTACCTTTTCCCAACCATTGCTGGAAATTCCTGATTTTTCCCAGCTACTGTTTGAAACTACAGGTTTATCCCAACCGTTGTCCTCGTGACGAGTTGGTGGTACCTTTTCCATCCGTTCTACCTACAAATAAATAATAGAGAAAAATTAACTTTTATATATGTACATTATTTTATCTTTGGGATACATGGATGGCCATTTCAAAGGGCTATCTATGCATCTTAAGTTCTACAAAAGATAAAAAATCTTATGCATTCACTCATATGACTTTCTGTGCTTTCTCTTACACAACTATTTCTTAAAACTCTTATTCATCTATTCACCTTGTGTAAATCAAGATAAATATTTATAGAAATTGTTTTATTACGTGTTTCTTTGTAGGTACAGTGAGAATTAGACTTAAATTACAGTCAACTGTTAGCTGGTTGCTATTGATGGTCTTCAAATTCTGACATGAGATAATGACTATGTATTTGTGAAAAGTACAAATCTGACTCTACCTTCTGAAACCTTGTACTACACACGGCTAGTAGGGAAGAAAATTAATTTCCATTAATTGACCCAGTGGTGGTCTAAATATGAAGTCTGGGACTTAAGTATTTACAGCGTAATAAGTCACATAGAAGGTATGTATCTCTTTGTATTTCAGAAACCCTAATAGTTTACTGGGAAACATACAAGTCAGTTGGAGAATTTAGTGTCATGCTGGCATGCTGGCCATGGTAGCTCAATGGTTAAGAGCAATCAGACAGAGACCGAGAGATCTGCGGTTCATATCCAGGCTATGGCATTGAATTTTTCAGTCCATTATGCAAGATTGGGGGAATTTAGTAACAGTGACGTCAAAATTAATTTAAAAAAAACTATTTGTAGTTGGTTTTTTGATATTTTGTCACTTCCATTTTTATATTTTTAAGGGACTAGTGTTGGAAGCCGTCGCCTCCATTGTCAACCTCTTTCCAACTGTCTGTTGCTGCCTACTCTCCTCTCTCTGCTGGTGGAACTATGAACTTCTTTGTCAAACTGTCTACTGGTGGGTTTTCAAAGTTTATTATTCGGTCCTTATTTTTCCATATGAATATGTTCTCCCGTGTTGTCAGTTTATTTTGGTTTATCACTACTGTAAGTAATTTTGAATTTGGATCACTGTCATGGTTTTCGCTCCAAGAAACTAAGGACAATGGAATCATAAAAACTAGTAGTTGGTTTATTGACACTTGTCACTTGTCACTTTTTTTATATTATCGAGGGACTAGTTTTGGAAGCCTTTTGCCTCCATTTTCAACCTCTCTCCAATATTGTACATTGTATAATGGAGTGAAAAGGCTTCTGAAACTAGTCCCTGTATAATATAAAAGAAGTGACAAGTGTCAATAAACCGACTACAAATAGCTTTTACAATTAATTTTGACGTCACTGCTACTAAATTCCTCCAGCCACACATAAGGAAAATTGTTTTCGTTTCCTGCTATAACAAGTGCCTGAAAAATGCCAATGACAATGTAGAGAAGTAGTATAAAATTTAAACTAATGAATGATGATAAAATATTTGGAAAATAATGTCCTGTTGTTTCTTAAAAAATTATCAGTACTCAATTTAATAACATGTCTCATAAAAGAAGAATTTCCTTCCCTTTTGCTTAGGAAGTATAACAGCTTCTGTATAACTGGAAGAGCTTCATATGCTTTTGTTTTCCATTTCCCCTTTGTATTAGAAATTACATTGTATACAGTTTAACTTCGGGGAACAACATAATCCGCCTCCACGTGGTGTTCCCTGGATAACGCTAAATGGAATACAACGCAAGCATGCTTTCCAATACAAAAGAAGAGCACTTTTCAGTGCTGTTTTGGAATGCCGGGGGAATAACCCAAAGTAAAAAGGCCATGTTAGATAATCTTTTAAGAGACAATGATGCAGATGTTTTCATCATAGCCGAGGCAAATTTAGTTCGACTAAAAGAAAATTGTTATAAATTTTCAAAATATAACACAAATATTTTAGAAAAACACAGACAGATAGCAAGTGGTATACTTGTTGTACAAACAATGTATAAATGCAAAGTTTGAAATTGTAAAGAAAATGAATCAAGATGACACCTCTGAAATAATTAGAATAACAGCCTGCAAGCAAAAACATAAATTCAAAATCTATGGAATTTACAGCCCACCCAATAACAACCAACTCAACCTAGACATACTAGATAGTGACATAAGACAATCATAATTGGCGATCTCAATGGCCATTCTCCAAGATGGGGCTACAATGATAACAATAAAGCTGGCGTAATAATTGAAGAATTTGTAGATACCAACTTAATGAAACTACTGCACAGGAATGATGACCCAAAAACCTACATACACCATACAGGACAGTCAACCAATCCAGATACCATGATCATATCAACTGGTCTAGAAGATAAAACTACAAAAAAAGTAATTCAAGACAGTGGTAGTGGACACAGAGCCATAATAACAAAAACAAACCTACATCAACAACCACCCAACACAAAAGGAAAAATAAAACCTAAATGGAACTTCAAAAAGGCACATTGGGAAGAGTATAAAACGACAACAAGTAAATTCCTAAAGGAAATTAAACTAGAACAAAACATAAATAAAGTAATAAAAGAACTAAATGCTGCGATTCTAAAAGCTGCAAAATGATGTATTCCCAGAGGAAAAATCCATAAATTAAACCTTTCTGGAATGAACAGCTAATACAGCTCAAATCAAAATGAGACAAAGCCAGAGAAAGAGCAGAAAGGTCACAAGATAAAGCAGATGTTATAGAATGGCGAAAAGCAAATGCACAGTTAAAAAAAGCTATAAAACTATCAAAAAAAAGAGAGTTTTGAAGAATTTATAAACAAATTAGATTATAGAACAAATAGTACTTAAGTACACAACTACATCAAACAAATAAAAAGAAGACCAACAAAGTCAGTCAATTGTTGATAATAAAGAAATATATGTTCAGTTAAAACAAATAGAGTAAATATATGTGAAACAACAATGTTCTTGTGCCCTACTGATTTCGAGGAAATCGTTTCAGTAATATCCAAATTTAAATCCAAGTACTCTTCAGGTATTGATAATGTTCCTGATTTTTTGCTAAAGAAATGTTCTATCCTTATTGCACACCCATTAGCAGACGTATGCAATAGCTTACTTGAACACGCAGTGTTTCCAGAAGCTTTAAAAACTGCTAAAGTAAAGCCGCTATACAAAAAAAGGAGATTAAACCGATTTACTAAATTACAGGCCAATTTCACTCTTATCCAGCTTCTCTAAAGTACTGGAAAAGATATTCTATAAAAGACATAGCATTTATAGAGATGAATGATTTAATATCTAAAACTCAGCATAGGTTTTGTAAACAAAAGTCAACAGAAACTGCACTTTTTGATTTTGTAAACAGTGTAATAAATACTTTAGATAACAAAGACAAAATACTAGGCGCATTTTTCGACCTAACTAAAGCATTCGATGTACTAAACCACAATTTACTATTCCAAAAATTAGAACATTTGGGTATTAGAGGGCATGCATTGGAATGGATCAAATCATATCTAAAGGACAGGAAACAAATAGTAGAAATTTCACATACAGAAAAAAACCGCATTAAAGAATACCGATCAGACACAAAATACATTAAGTTTGGTGTACCACAAGGTTCTATTTTGGGTCCTATTCTTTTCTTATTGTTTGTAAATGATTTTCAGTCAAATATTACAGCTAAAACAATAGTTCAATATGCGGATGACACAAATATATTAATTGAAAGCAATGCACTTGAAGAGCTACAAATCTTATCAAGCAGAATGTTCAGTAATATTTCTAAATGGTTCAGCAATAATAATTTAATTGTAAACTTGGATAAGACACATGTAATTCATTTTCAGTTTTCTCAGAATAAGTCTCTTGTACAATCACAATTAATATGTAATAATCAAGTAATTAAGTATGTAAATACAACTAAATTTCTTGGTCTTTGGATACAGAGTAACCTAAAGTGGGAGACACATGTTGATCATCTAATTAAAAAACTGAGTACAATTTGTTATAATTTCAGACAAGTGGTACACATAGTTCACATAAAAACTCTCAGAAGCGTGCATTTTGCGCGTGACATAACATTATGGAGTAACTCACCACATTGTAAATCATTATTCATAATGCAAAAACGGATTCTAAGAATACTTGGAGGAGTTAAATCAACATCTAAGTGCAGACCATTATTTAAAAAATTTAAAATCTTACCTCTCCCATGTATTTTCATTTTTGAAATTTTAAAATTTACAAAGACAAATTTAATGAAAGGAAATGGCCACTGTACCTTTAATGACACAGTACATAATCATAATACTAGACAGAGAATGCACATTCATGTGAATAGAAGTAACACAAGAGCTCATCAAAACAGTGTAATAAATCTAGGAATAACTTTTTTTAATAAACTGCCTATAGCCAATAAAACCACTTGCAATTTTTCAGCATTTAAAAAGTCAGTTTTGGCATACTTGCTAGACCACTGTTTTTATTCTGTTAGTGAATTTATGGAAAGTTTATAATATTGTTACATCTCTGAATTAATTGTGTATATTATAAAATTTCTTGAGATATCTTTATAAAACATTATTTTCTACAAACACTGACTTGTCCTTATTGGATGTGACTTGTTAATTTACAAGTATAGTTAATTGCACTTTAAATTCACAATTTGACGTGTCTTACATCATAGTACTCATGTACAATGTATGATTTACAAGATGAATAAATTATCCCATCCCATCCCATCCCATCCCATCCCATCCCATCCCATCCCATCCCATCCCATCCCATCCCATCCCATCCCATCCCATCCCATCCCATCCCATCCCATCCCATCCCATCCCATCCCATCCCATCCCATCCCATCCCATCCCATCCCATCCCATCCCATCCCATCCCATCCCATCCCATCCCATCCCATCCCATCCCATCCCATCCCATCCCATCCCATCCCATCCCATCCCATCCCATCCCATCCCATCCCATCCCATCCCATCCCATCCCATCCCATCCCATCCCATCCCATCCCATCCCATCCCATCCCATCCCATCCCATCCCATCCCATCCCATCCCATCCCATCCCATCCCATCCCATCCCATCCCATCCCATCCCATCCCATCCCATCCCATCCCATCCCATCCCATCCCATCCCATCCCATCCCATCCCATCCCATCCCATCCCATCCCATCCCATCCCATCCCATCCCATCCCATCCCATCCCATCCCATCCCATCCCATCCCATCCCATCCCATCCCATCCCATCCCATCCCATCCCATCCCATCCCATCCCATCCCATCCCATCCCATCCCATCCCATCCCATCCCATCCCATCCCATCCCATCCCATCCCATCCCATCCCATCCCATCCCATCCCATCCCATCCCATCCCATCCATGAAGACACCCTTATAGCAGAAAAACTAGCAACATACTACAAAACTAGTACTACATTAAAAAATAAAAACAAAAAGCAGAATAAATACCTAAGGAACAATAACGTTGACAATACATCCAACCTCCAAAATATCTTCATTGAGCCCTTTACATTTCCAGAAATAAAACAAGCAATTAGGGCACTAAAAAATAAAAAGAGCCCAGGTCCTGATAATATACATCCAGAGCTACTAAAAAATTTAGGACATGAAGCACTTCACACCCTTCTAAAACTTTTCAATAACATTTGGACCACCAGAAAATAATATACCAACATTGTGGAAAAAAGCAAAAATAATACCCATCAAGAAAAAAGGAAAACTGGCACAATCAGACTAGCTACAGACCGATATCATTAACTTCAAACATAGCAAAACTTCTAGAAAGAATGATAGCTACAAGACTGACATTTTACCTCGAAACACAAAACATAATAGTCCCAGAACAAGCCGGGTTTAGGAAAGATAACTCAGCAATACATCAGGTCGTAAGACTTACACAAGACATTAAACAAAATTTTAATAAAAATAAGATTTTTCTAGCATTATTTGTTGATTTCAAAGGTGCATTTGACACAGTATGGCGAGAAATGCTACTACACAAGATGAAATCATATGGCATATCAGGTCACATGCTAAACTGGTTTCAAGCCTTCTTATCTCAAAGATGTTTTGCAGTGCAGTACAAAACAGCCACATCCAAATGGAAACAACCCCAAGTTGGATTACCCCAAGGATCTGTTACAAGTGCTATTCTCTTTAATATATTTATAAACGACCTAGCAGATGCACTGAAGAAACTAGATAACATACACGTGGGAATGCATGCCGATGACCTAGTAATATGGACCTCGGAAAAGAATATAAATTCTGGGAAACATTATAAAAAGTTACAAAAAACAATGGAGAATGCAATTATAATACTGGAACAATGGACTAACCATAATAATATGGAGATAAACACAGAAAAAACCCAATATCAACTGTTCGCAATGCAACATAAAACAGAAAATATATGTCTGCAAATCAATAACAAAAATTTACAAGAAGCATCCACAACAACATATCTAGGAATAGAACTAGACCGGAAACTATCAATGAAAGAAAATGTAAACAATGTAACAAATAAGATCAACAAAAATAACATCTTAAAACGCCTAGCAGGAAAAAAAGTGGGGTGGAAATATGCACCTTCTTAATAACACATATAAAACATACATAAAACCCAACTTACTGTTTGGAAGAGAACTGCTGGCAACAGTAAGCAAGAAACTCAAAAGGAAAATAGAAACCTCACAAAACAATTCACTAAGAATAATAACAGGAGCTGTGAAAACAACACCAATTGCCATACTACAGAGCTTCACAAAAAATATGGCCATAGAACTGGAACATGAACTAATGGCAATTACCCTAGCACAAAAACTGCTAGTTAACAAAAATAGACACAAGTGGTATCACACAGCAGGTAATATAAGCAATCTAAAAACCCAAACAAGCTTCAGAACATACATCAATAACTCAAAACACAAGAACATAATAACAACAAACATAACAATAGAGGAAACAAGCCCAACAGAATATATTGACATACATTATAAGAATGACCTGTTATATACAATACATAAGCAAAACAAAACAATTTACTAGATGAAATGAGAGCAATAGCCACAGAAAATGAAAGATATCCAGAAAAAGAATGGCTCCAAATATATACAGATGGATCCTTTATTAACAAGATGCTGGTGCAGGAGTATACTGCAAACATTTTGCACAGTATCTAACACTAGAACGAAACTTTAAACCATTATGATGGAGAACTAACAGCCATAAAAGCAGCACTGCAGAATGTCCTGTACAGACCGTACATAAAACAAAACATAGTTTTCTTGACAGATTCAAAATCAGCCATAGATGGGATTGTAAATTATAAAAACAAAACAACAAGAAACATTAAAGAAATAAGAAGTTTAATTAAAGCTGTCGAATCAAGAAACCCTGTCACTCTGCAATGGATTCCAGCCCATATTGGACTTTTAGGTAATGAACATGCTGACCAACTAGCATAAAAAGGTGCAATTCAAAATATAAAACCCTTAAGACAAACTGAAATTAATAAACAATTAAACAACATTAAGCTGCATTTTAAAAGACAGCAGAGACTTGATGAAGAAGATAAACTAAAAGACAAGGATTATAAGAACATTGGAGACAAAACTGACATGCAAAAACTACCAAGAAAAACTGCAGTGGCCCTATTTAGAATGGAAACTGGCCATGATTGTCTTGCAGAACACCTTTATAAAATACACTGCATACCTACCATCTGTGAAGAGGATGTCATCATGAACAAACACCATTTGGACAAATATAATGGTCTCAAAAGTGGGAACCTACAGGCTTTATATTGGGAAGTTAGGGGGAAAATGATGCAAATCAACTAATCCCCAGTGCCATTAGACAACAACAGTTTATTAACTTTAAAGAGAGTCGATTAAAGACACTAGTGTCTTTAATCGACTCTCTTTAAAGTTAATTTATCATAACAACACTGTTTTCAACACTTCCAAGAAAGTAATTGTAACAACAGTTTAACTTCAATGGTTCTTTTCAATGGTATACTGCAATGTACTGACCTGACTGCGGACAATATTAGTTTGCTGTACATCGGATCGTTCTTCCTTGGTAACTCCTCTGATTGGTGTGGATGCAACAAGATCCACTGAATCCACCGAATCCCAACGTCCAGCTAAAAATGTAGCAAAATAACATCAGTTCAAAAAATGTAGCAAAATAACATCAGTTCAAAGTTAATGATATTAATTTCCAAAAAATATCATTTGGGCACATTTTGTTAAAAAAAGAGATGTAGGAAGGGAAAATTAAGACAGAGAAAGAGATTGCTACAGCTTTTGTATGGGAGGGAAAGAATGACAGAAATATATCATGTAAATCTACTCACTATAAATGTGTGTAATGCTACAGAACAAAGACTCTGATAAAAGATTTTCTAGTGAGCATATTAACATTTTTGAAAAGTGTCAAAGATTAAATCCCTTATTTTACCAACTAACAATCCATTATCTAAAAATTACCTGAACTTTTCAAGACATGTACTGTAATATCTTTATTGTTACTTGATGAAAAAGATAAATTGTTTACCGGATGTAAAGCTATTCTTTTAAACATAATGGCTAACCTTTTATTGAAAAAGATAATGTGTCTCATAGAGTTAACATGAAAAATTCAATGCCATCAAAAACCTTAGTCTATATACAGTTAGTATGAAGAAATGATTAATTTCCCTCAATTAACTAAAATAATAAGAGTTAAATGATGAAGCCTGGGACTCAGGTACTTATGATGGTAAGTCGCCACAAACAGTGTATCTCAAATGCGAGAGCCCCTAGTGGTTTACTGGGGAAATATACAAGTCAAATGGAGAATTTAATGTCAGGACGGCACATTGGCCATGGTAGAGCGACTGGACAGAAACCAGGAGATCCGTGGTTCAAATCCCAGCCATGGCATTGAATTTTTCATGTTGACTCTATCTATCAAAAACCTTAGCCTATATATGGCTAGTGTGAAGAAATGATTAATTTCCCTCAATTAACTAAAATAATGTGTCTCAATTTCTTTTTTTAAGAATAAATGTACAAAATCCATAAAAACTTTTCTTCTTTGAAATAAGGCTTGTTTGGCTACAAACTGGAGTAACAACTATTGTTATGGCACAGTGATAATTATGTATGGCTACCATGCTGCAGGATAAGAGTTTAATTCTCTGAAAGAGTATTGCAATTTATCTAATCCTCCAGGTTGAGGGTTTATATAATGGACACCTCCATTCATAGTAAAAAATGTGCAATGTTAAATGTCCAAACAATAATAAGCAAAATGGTCTAAATAATAAAATAGGAGAAGTGAGGAAAGAAATTAGAAAAAATAACAAGGTGCACTCACTTTAACCAAAACAAAAACAATAGGGCAAGGAGTTAAAAATGTGTTATCCTTAACCGCTTCGCCGATGGCCATTTAAACCCTGCACGGCCGGGAACGGATACCCAATAAACAGAACAAGACATTTAAATTGTTAAATGCTGCAAAAAGTCTTCATAAATAAATATTCGTATCTTCCGTATTTTCTAAGTTATTTCAGGGAAACAAAAACTGGTTAAAAGCCCATTAAAAGCTGTATGCATCTGCGGTATCATTAAAATAGAGACTATATTAATAAAGCGATGAAATTTCATTAATTTGTATCACGTAAAGAAAGCCATTCTTTGCGTCGAACGCGCCTAATTCTGAGTACTTTTGTTTTACAAGCTATATGTGTATATCAGCTGAATAAACGAAGTGTTGGGTTCAAGGTTTCTAGGTTTCAGTTCATGCTAACACGTAATAATAACTGTTTATATTGCGTTATACACCCTGGAAGGAAACTCCGTCAGCATCCCTCTAATTGCACAACGGAAGTTTATGTTAGCTGACGTAACTTCTTTCTTCGCTCAGTTGACATTGTAATTTAGATTGCATCAGAGTTCCAAGCAATTTCTTTAGCTAAATCACAGTTGAAATAGTTTTCTCAGTGCTAATCATGGCTTCAACTAGTAATGTTGCAAATCAATTAGCTAGTGTAGGACGAGTGCGGGCTTCTGATATTACATCAGAAAATGTGGAAGACTTTTTGCTGTTAGACAGTGATTTGGACATTGATGGCGAGTTTTCAGATTTTGAGGGGGGTGTTGAGGATATAGGTAGCAGTGAGGAGGAAAATGACTCATTTCCGACAGGTGTTCGTGAAGAATCAACATTATGGAGGTGTCAAAATAACTCTAACACTAATAGACATACGTTCACGAGCACAACCTCTGGTGTACAACCGCATACTCAACTAACTTCTGACAGCCAACCAATTGACATTTTCACAAAATTTTTTACTACTGACTTACTGTCTCTCATTGTTTCGGAAACAAATGTATATGCGAGTAGGGTGAAGGAAGACCTGATTTCTAAAGGCAATTTAGGACCTAAGAGTAGATTGCAGAAGTGGACAGAAGTAACAATGAATGAGATTTACAGACTACTTGGTCTAATTATGCTCATGGGTGTTATTCGTAAACCTACGCTAGACATGTACTGGTCTACAGACGACATGCTAGCTACCCCATTTTTTGGGAAATGCATGTCAAATAACAGGTTTAGTTCCATTTTGCGCTTCCTTCATTTCACCTGCACAGAAAATGTGAATGATAAACTATCCAAAATCAGACCAGTTTTTGATTACATTATTTCAAAATTCAAAGAAAATTATGTGCCTAGTGAAAAGATCACTGTTGATGAAAGCTTGATGCTTTGGAAGGGCCGTTTAGGTTGGAAACAATACATCAAAACAAAGAGGGCCAGATTTGGCATAAAGAGTTTTGATGTATGTGAAAGTAAAACAGGATATCTTTACAATAGCTGCATATACACTGGCCAAGGGACTGATAACACCGGAGACAAAGATTTGGGGTTATCTGGTTCCATAGTAATGCACCTGATGGAATCTGTACTTGATCAGGGTAGGACTGTATATTTAGATAATTGGTACAGTTCCCCTAAATTATTCATGGCCTTACACAAAAGAAAAACAAATGCAATTGGAACAGTACGTTCAAATCGTATTGGTTTGCCAAAAGATGTGAATACGAAGGCTCTAAGAAGAGGAGAAATGCAGGTGCATCAGCTGCCACCCTTGACCTATGTTGCTTGGCAAGACAGGAGGGTTGTTACAGCATTATCCAATTGCAGCTCTAAAATTTTGATGATTGACACTGGAAAAATTGATGCTCGTAACAAAATGTCAATTTTCAAGCCCGATATTATCCAGGAATATAATATGCATATGGGTGGAGTGGATCTAGTAGATCAGGTATTACACGCATATCCCTCTTTGCGAAAAACAATCAAATGGTATAAAAAAGTATTTTTACACCAGCTAGATATAACCATATACAATTGTTTAGTAATTTGGAGAGCTCTAAACCCACGGAAGACAATGACGTACCTGGACTTTCGCATATCAATAGCTCGCAGCCTAATTGAGCAGTATAAAATTCAGAGACCTCTCCATACTGGGGGTAAAAAATCCATCACCCCAGCACCCCTCAGACTTGAAGGAAAACATTTTCCTAAAAGGATACCACCCACAGCAAAAAAGTCGCGTCCCTTCAGAAAATGTTTGGTGTGCCGCAAGAAAGGTGTCCGAAAGGAAACTAGTACGATTTGCCGTAAATGTGGAGATGTGCCCTTGTGTGTTTATCCATGTTTTGAGGTGTACCATTCAAGAAAAAACTTTTAAAGGTAAGCTTTTACTTCTTATAGAATTTATTTAAATTTACCGTAAAACATAAGGTTTAAAAGAATTATAATTAAATACGCATTAAATGCATGTATGCGCAGGACGTCTATACACGTCCATATCGGTTTGGGGCCTTTTAACTTGGACGTCATATGACGTCCATATCGGTGAAAGGGTTATGGTGCCGATATAAGGCTAATCAAACAAAATTAACGGCAACAGAAATGGACTTTCTGACAGATCAGCAAGAATTTCTAAAAAGGTCAAAATAAGAAATAATACAATTAGAAATAATATGGGAGAAAAATCAATGATTTTGGCTGAAATTACATTCAATTGCACTGGTCTGGTCATGTAGGAAGCATGTCTGAGGACAGAATGTATTGGAATAGATACAGTCAAGGAAATTCTAATAGAGAACGGCCTACCATAACATCATGCATGCAATGAGCAACTTGAATATAGAAGATGACTTAACAGAGAAAAATGGAGAAGGAAGATTGTAACACATTAAAAATTTGATTTAAATAATGTGGTAAAGATTTGTATCAGCTAGTTTGTAAGATTACAGAGCCTTGTAATCTTAGAAACAATGTTAAATTTAGAAAAATTCAATTTATGCTGTACGGAATGTCTTATAATCCTTCACACTTAGCTTTCTGGTCATCTGCTTGGTTCTGCCAAAAATTGCAGTTAATGGAAAAACAAAAATGAAATCTACAACTTATTAATGTTTTTAACATTCTGAGTACCTTAAACTTCTAAAAGGTGTTAGGGAGTGTTATTTTAAATATGTTTTAAACTATTTAGAATTAGGATAATGCTGCTAAAGAGAGTCTCCAGGTCATGAAATCTCAGTAACTCATTCCAACTTGTCATGAAGAAATACATTCAATTTCCTGTAGTGCACAAGGAGGTTGGCAATTATAAATAAAAATGGATTAAGGATAACGGAATGTAAATGAGATTTACAGAGCAGAAAAGATTTTGTAGATTTGTACATTTTACTGCTGACTACAAATTTATTTTAAATTAAAATTTTCATAATTAAAAGGTAAAGCAAATGAGGAAAAAGGAAATCCTCATTTCACAACTCTTTCTGCAAATGCTATGCTTCCTTTTCTACTTTATTTGCATTCCCTCCATATCTACATCACTCCTTCCCACATACGACCATTTCAGTTTCAATTCTGTTCCTCATTTTAACCTTGCTATACTCTTTAAATCCTGTTTCCATTCCATTATCCATAATTCTACCTATATACTCTATGTTAACGTATTGCCAACCACACACTTTCAACATCATGCAAATTATGTGGCACTACTGTGGCTTTCATTTCTCATAGAATAGAATAGAATCTTTACTGTCACATAACGTTTACATTGTCAGCCTAGCTGGTAAACTGGTGAGTCGTCAAGTTATACATAAAAGAAATTTAAAAGAAAGAAAAAGAAAACTAATTCTAATGTATATGTACATAAATTATCAATTACAAGTAATAATAATAAATAATAATATTAAATAATAATAAATAACAAATAATATATAAATAAATAAATAATTATCAATTACAAGTAGTTATGATATTGTGTCATCCATGAATTCCTGTATGGAGTAATATGTCTTATGTAATAACAGATCTTTTACACTTTTATTAAATAGTTTCAGAGTTTTTATTTCTTTGAGTCGTTGAGGTAATTTATTGTATATTTTTATACCCATATAATGGGGTGTTTTTTCATATAATGTTAATCTATGCATGGGGTATTTTATGCTGGACTCTTTCCGAGTGCCGTAATGATGACGATTTTGTTTTTGGATAAGTTTCTCATAATTTTTATATACATAGGTGGATAACTCTAAAATATATACTGTGACTTTGTGGGTTCGTGGAATAAAAAGTCCAATTACACCACTCAACAATGTTCTTTATTTCCACCGACTTACAGTTTAACACTTGCCAATTACACAAAATTACTTGCTGCACACAATTACAATTTACCCGTTCGTCCGTTACAACTTCACTTGTACTCGCGATTACATAAACTCCGATACTCATACACAGTTCGTACAGTCTTCCGTTGCACAATCCTTTCGTTCATTAACACGTCACTGACTAACTCTTACACCAAGAACTGCGACTGTCTTCTCGCTCACACTCACTAACCAACTGATTGACCAACTCAAACCAACAACTGACTGACTCTGACTGACTAACTCTGTCTGTCTGTAACCCTCTTTATATCGGAATATCGCCGGTTTCTAGTGACCAGGAGACTGTTCCAGTAAACGAAAGATCGAGAAACAGGTGTAGAGAAAAACAGGCGACCAGTCATGTTTTCCCCTAACCACAAGCCTGTCACCACTACAAGACAAACGAGGAGAAGGTGTGACTAACGCGGTCCTCCCCCCTGCCTTCCGTTCGCAGCTGGTACAGGGTGCTCCAGAGGTCCCGTTACACTGCTCCCTCCTCAAAGCTGTTCGCCCTCGAACAGCCCCATCGTAGCGTGCGAGGCGGTCCAGGTGTACCACCAGCATCTGCTCGGAGTCTCAGCCAGAAGTAGTGCTGCCGTAGTTTGTGAATCATTCGGTTCGCTCCCAGGTGTCCTCCTGAAGTACCGGCGTGCACTTCCTCCAAGACTTCCGGGACCTTGCTCCGGGGAAGTACCAACTGTCCTCTCTGCGCCTTCCCATCGGGTGACTCCCATACCCGGAACAGCACGCCCTCTCTGGTCTTCAACGAGTCCCATTGGGCCCAGTGCGACTTGTAGGTGGCGCTCCTCGGTGCGATGTCCTCCCAGGTTGGCCTCGTCCCTGCGTCCACTTCCCTCAAGAGTGGCCCCAAGTCTGCGTCCGCCAGCTGCTCCCTCCTCAGGCCTGCGCTATCCCAGCCTTCAGCAGGCACTGCCACAACTACTCGGACTGCTGCGGCACGCTCCTCCTCTTCCACTCTTGTGCGCTCGTGGCCGTCCTGGATCTGCGATAGGACACCACCAATGCAATGGTCGCTGGCGTCGGTGTCCACAATGAAGGCGCCACCCGGTTGCGGGAAACCCAACATTGAAGCACTGCACAGGGTCCCCTTCGGGTGCTGGAAAGCGTCTTCGGCGTCCTCCGTCCACACATAAGGCCGGTTTTCCTCCGTCAGGCGGGTGAGGGGTTTTGCGATGTTGTTGGCCTTTTCCTCTAAATCATTAAGGCGGTCGTCTACTTGACCCTTCCGCTTGCCCAGGTTCGCGACGTCATCCCTCACGCCGGCCAAACGTTCCTCAAACTTTGCGGCGAGAGCCTCGTTCGCCGCCTTCATTTCTTCCATCTTCTCCGTGAGGTTATCGTTAGCCGTCTTCATTTCTTCCAGCTTTGCGGCCAGGTTGTTATTTGTAGTCTCCAGCTTCGCGGCCAGGCTGTTATTTGCCGCTTCCGTTTTTGTTGTTAGTTCGGCCTTCATTTCTTCCATCTTCTCAGTGATGTTGTCTTTAGCCGTCTTCATTTCTCTCAGTTCCGCTAAAATCTTTTCTAAAATTTTCTCCAATGCCGCGTCCATGGTTGTAATGTTCGGTGATGTTATCTTCCCGCTTCCTGACACCAGTGTGACTTTGTGGGTTCGTGGAATAAAAAGTCCAATTACACCACTCAACAATGTTCTTTATTTCCACCGACTTACAGTTAAGCACTTGCCAATTACACAAAATTACTTGCTGCACACAATTACAATTTACCCGTTCGTCCGTTACAACTTCACTTGTACTCGCGATTACATAAACTCCGATACTCATACACAGTTCGTACAGTCTTCCGTTGCACAATCCTTTCGTTCATTAACACGTCACTGACTAACTCTTACACCAAGAACTGCGACTGTCTTCTCGCTCACACTCACTAACCAACTGATTGACCAACTCAAACCAACAACTGACTGACTCTGACTGACTAACTCTGTCTGTCTGTAACCCTCTTTATATCGGAATATCGCCGGTTTCTAGTGACCAGGAGACTGTTCCAGTAAACGAAAGATCGAGAAACAGGTGTAGAGAAAAACAGGCGACCAGTCATGTTTTCCCCTAACCACAAGCCTGTCACCACTACAAGACAAACGAGGAGAAGGTGTGGCTAACGCGGTCCTCCCCCCTGCCTTCCGTTCGCAGCTGGTACAGGGTGCTCCAGAGGTCCCGTTACAATACTGAGGGCATTGTCTGCATCATGTTATGTAGACTCTAAACCTGTTTTTGACAATATCACCACAATTAGCACACCAATTTAAAAATTACACAAACATGAGTAAAGGTTTGAAATATTCTTATGTAATTAGAACTTAAAAATATAAAAAGACACTACAGTCATCTCTTAAGTATTATTTTGCTTACCAAGCTGCTGTTCAAGCATGAGTCGTCTGTTTTCTTCCAACTTCTTAACTGGCCGTACAGGGCTGGATTCTTGTGGTATCACAGCAGGTTTCTCAGGTTTGTTGGTAGCCCTACAAAATATTGAGAAACAAACCTTTTATATGGGGGTATCAAAAGTAAGTAATAAAATAGATCAGTTATATAAACAATTTGCTAATGTGATGTTGGGATTGCCTAGATCAGTTCCAGCATTAGTAAAATTAAGAAAAACCAAAAGAAAATGTCTAATAATTGAAAGAATCCTGAAATTTTGATGTAAATGCTTGACAAAAGATGATGAAATCTTAAAGGTCTATATGAATAAGCAAAAGTGAATGGGAAATAGGAGTAGATGGTTGTCAGAAATTGAAAAAACTACGGAAAAAATAAGAATGGGGAAACTATAAAATAGGAATGTAAATGGTTTTTAGAAAATAGAACCAGAATGGAGGATATAGAAGGAAAGAGTTATGGGGAGGGCTAGAAAAGAGAACAATCATCAAATTTTTATGTGATAATAAAGAGAGAATGGAGAAGAGAAATATATGTAGATCAATGCAACAGACAAAGAGGGAAGGGATGGCTTGGATAAGAAGGGTATCAATGTACTTTAGGGAACTAAGAGTAGCACGGTAGAAATATGTGAATTATGTGGAGAAACAGAAAGTACAGTTCATTCTCTGATAAAGTGCAAAGAGCTAGACGTATGGAATCAGAAAGTGTGGGAGAAGAAATGGGGAAAGATGCAAAGGAGAGAGAGAGAGAGAGAGAGAGAGAGAGAGTGTGTGTGTGTGTGTGTGTGTGTGTGTGTGTGTCTGTGTGTCTCTGTGTGTCAGTGTGTGCGTGCGTGCATATTTAATGCTCAGAATTTGATAATAAAATCATTTTTCTTCTTGCTTCCCAATATTAGGAGACTAGATCTTCTTGATTTTGGAGAGTTTCACATACAGTTAGATGATCGATATTCATTAAATCGTCCTTACCACATAAACAGCACTGTGGAGAAGTTGTTAATCCAACCTTGAATAAATGTCCATTCAAATAATCGTGGCCTGTGATTAATCTGAACATTGCTACTGAAGATTTTCAAGGTAGATCTGAAATTGTCTTCAGTTTGTTTTGGAGATCTTTCCAATTAAGTTTTTCAGAGGAAACTAGATAGTTGTTATATAGTTTTGTGAAAATGTTTTTGATTAATCTTTTAACTGTTTCATAGGAGATATTTTGTTTCGTTGTTTGAGATATTTTGGAACCCTTCTTGGCCAACATATCTGCTTGCTCATTGCCAGAAATTCCACAATGAGATGGTATCCATTGGAAAACTATACGTATATTTAAACTTTGAAGATGTTTAATCATATTATGAATTTCATTTATCATTCCGTTGTTTAAGGACTATGATACAATGAAGCACAAAATTGTATTCATTTATCATTTTTGGGCTGTCATTTGAAATAGCCTGAATAGCTGCTTTAGAATCTGTTAAGAAAACTATGTTGGAAAGCTTGTTTGTCTAGGCAAATAGATTTTGTAAGGAAGTATAAATTGCATCAATTTCTCCATCAAAACTTGTTAAGTAAATTCCAACATGCTTATAGAAAGAAAAGAATTTACAGGTAGCTCCTGCTCCTGCTCCATCTTCTTGATTATAAAGAGAGCCATCTGTATAGATGTGTGTCCATTTGTCAACTGGATATCTTACAATTCCTTTCTTGGAAGTGTTGAAAACAGTGTTGTTATGATAAATTAACTTTAAAGAGAGTCGATTAAAGACACTAGACAACACTTACTTTAGTGTTGTCTAGTGTCTTTAATCGACTCTCTTTAAAGTTAATGGATATCTAACATTTATAGTTTCAAGGGCATATGCTTTAGCTTCTGTAGATGAGTATTCTTTCTTTTTAAAATCTGCAAGTAAATCTAGGTAGTATTCTAATTCAATGATGTTCAGTGGGTTATTAAGAAACATGAAAGGTTCTATTTTTTCGATGAGTAATTTAGTTTATTTCTTAGTTGTTGAACTTTCTGTATGAAGCCTAATTGAGTTTTCAAACTGAAGGTGGATGTGTGTTGTTTTACCCATTTATTATTCTCTGGAATTCTTAAGAGCTTATCATATGTTAAAAGGGCTTGCATTTCTATATCTGTCATTATGGGTCTGTTACATGTAAATGCTTGTAAGGTTATTATAGGAGTAGTTTTTATAGCTCCAGTAATTAACCTAAGAGCTTGATTTTGTGTGTGCTCCAGTATCATGGAAGTTGAAGGTGATGATGTTATCAGTACTTCTCCACAGTAATTAAGAACTGGCCTTATATATGTATTATATGTAGTATTTAATGTAGATCTTGAACAACCCCATTTAGTTCCTGCAAGTCTTTTTAATATCTTAAAACGGTTAATTGCTTTATCTCTAATTTTTTCAATATGTTTTTTCCAAGTTAATTTTTTGTCAAACAATATTCCAAGATATTGAGCATTTTCTGTTCTGGTTAATTTGGTATTATCATAACTTAAGGTTATATTGGGTTGTTTCTTTCTTAGAGAGAAGAGCTGATAGTTACTTTTCACAGTGTTTACTTCCATGAGGTTTTTAGAACACCATTGTTTAAGGGTATTCAAAGAATTTTGAATATGTCTTTAGAATTTCAAGTTTGCCTCATTTCCAAATCACTAAGTCATCTGCATACAATGCAGTGTTGATGCCTGTTTGCTGAAGTTGTTTGGGCAGATCATTTATATAGATATTGAATAGAGTAATGCTAAGTACTGCTCCTTGAGATGCAAAGGAGTTGATAGCCATAAGAATGGTTATGGGGAAAAATGAAAGTAGAAATACAAAAATAGGGATCCAGTTTTGGAAAGCTAAAGAGAATTGGATAAGAAAGAGTTGCAAAAAAAAATGCTAAGACAACAAGGGGAGAGTACATGACAGAGTGGATGTTATGTTACTCAGCAATGCTAGAAGGCCTGGTACGCCAAGCAAGCCGAGTCAGCTCGTGTAATAGATGGCAATTTATATAATCAGGTTAAGCAAACTATTATGAATTTTGACATATCGGCAATTGATTCTGTTTTTAGGTTTGTTTCGTCTTCAGATGTTGGTAATATATAAATACGTAAATGCATGGTATCCTTGACAACGAAGTGTGTTGACTGAAGATGTGGGCAAATGTTCATGAAATTAATTTTGCAAAAACATAATAGAAGTATTGTCATCAGCTTCTTAAGTTAAGTGGAGAATATTTACTAAATATTTTTATTTGTGTGGTAAAATATTATGTAACGTGTGAACAGTAAGTTGTATAAATAAATTTATTCTATCCTTCTATTTCTCTACCTTGTAAATTCAGATAAACTTTCATTACATTTACACAATTAGTTGTAGCCATAAAAAGAATGCAGAAGGCTATTTTGCAAATAGAAGCAGAAATATCCAAAGTGTCGTCCAGTTCATTATAAATTTTCTAATTTTGTCTCGGGAATACTAACACACACTACAGATGGTCTAACAAAAACATTTTTGTAAATACATCCATCTTCAGCTGAATGTAGCTTCTTTAGACCGCGATTCTCAGAGATGACACTCAAAATCAATGTTACCTCACCCTGCCCCTAGTGTCCAACTGCAGAAAATAGAACCCTACTTATGCACAATGTATGAGCCTATCTTCACTCAACAACAAGATCACATTTAGTGGGAAGTACCAAATGGCAGCTTCTACTCGGCCAAATTGTGAGATTTCAAGGCTGCGTAAGTATGCAGCAACACAAGTTGACACACAGTAGAAGTAGCGGTTAGGGTATGCAGCACAGAAATATATTTTGATCAGAATATTAATATATTTCTGAACGAGTAGGATGGCTCAGGCAGTTTCGTCCGTGGCTCACATTCAGAAGGTCTGGGCTCAATTCCTGTGGCCGACCTACCTGACCCATGGCTTTTTAGGGGGTTTTCCCGGGTTGCCAGGAGATACTGGATAGATTTATTACATCCCCCAAATTTCCTGTCCATTATCATTTCACATCATCTCTCATCTGGTGGTCTCTTTAAGGGTAGGCGGAAGTCTTGGTGCTGCATGGCAGGATGGTATGCTCCTGGTAAACACTTTCTGCTCCAGTAGGACTGTTTTTGGTCTCTGAACCTGGTCTAGTGGGGCCGTTTCAGAACCACAGTAGGGTGAGATGTCAGTTGGTTTAGCCTGCTGGAGTGTTTCCAGCTGGTGAAGTGTAGAAACCATGCCCTCTTGACTATCGTGTCTCCTTAGGTCAGTGCCCTCTCTTTTTTCTTGCCTTATCCTTCCTCCCGGGGAAGCCCCACTTAGAGTATAGATGTAGTAAGCCAAATCTGCTTGCTGTGCCAAATCCCTTCCAATAAAATGCTACCCAAATCCTATGGATTTCTGACTGGTTGAAATTTCAACGTGTAAAATTAACTTTCCATTTTATTACCAATATTGTGAACTAAAATGTATGATATTTTGCTTCATGTTCTATTTCCATTTTGGTTTCTGTTCTCAGAATCTGCAAGTTTAGCAATTTCATGAGTGTCGCCCAGCAATGTTATTCTTGTCTCTAACATATTGTCGTGGGGGATCGAAGCCAACTGGCAGGAAAAGGAAGAGACAGATAGCATTGAGGGCATGCCTACACCCATGCGCACACTAGTGCCTGCAGAGGAGAGACGGGGTGGGGAGAAGGGGAGCCATGGAGGTGACTGGACTTTTCTTTCCCCTTCTCCTACCACCTCGAAAGGCCATGAAGCTCTCGTATGACTTTGCCCAGTGTGGAGAAACTTCAAGAACAGCTGACTCGCATATAAACAGGAGTGTGTGGGTGCAGAGAGTCAGTTAGGAGTTGTAAATGGTGCAGAGTGCACATGTTTCAGACAGACTTGAAGATTGCATACGTGTGTGTTACATCATTTTGCTAATGGCAGAGCTGTACAAGTGCATTTCGACAGAAATAAAGAACGTCTGATTCTCTGCAACTTGGACTTTTAATTTCACGAACCCACAGAGTAACAATATCCATTTTGTAAGCCTGTTACACTTAAAGTTTAGCTTAACACAATTAATACTGCAGATATAACACTCAAGTTGAGTTGAATATGCACAGTAAACAAATATAATGTATTTACCTGAGACTGTGGTTTGCAGTTACCATTTCAAGCTTGGTGCGCATTTCACTACTGATCCGTAACTTGCCAATGCTACCAGGTGTTGGACGTGAGGCCCCAACCTCAAATGACCTGCAAATAAATATTATTCTCTTTATTCTCAAACTAATTGCTAAAATATTGAAATTCTTGATTTTTCAAAATGGAAAACTAAAATTCAACTTTTATGCTTGGTAATTTATAGTATACATTTCCTGAAATATAGGTTTTGATCAGAAGTTCTTTCCTTCTCTCTGTTTTTCTTTTTAGGAGATAAAAGATAATAATGTAATTTAACACTATTTTGAGTCAATTACTATTATACCATCTACAACAATAACTAGGAACATAGAGTCAACCTGAAAAATTCAATGCCATGGCCAGGATTTGAACCATGGATTTCCTGGTTTCCATCCAGTCGCTCTTACTAATTGAGCTACCATGGCCAACTTGCCATCGTGACATTAAATTCTCCAATTCTCATATATTTCCCCAGTAGACCACTAGTGGCTCTTGTATTCGAGATACACCGCTTATGGTAACTTACTGTTGTAAGTACTTGAATCCCAGGCTTCACCCTTAAACTCTTATTAGGTTAATTAGTGGAAATTAATCATTTCTTTGCACTAGCCGTATATAGGCTAAGGTTTTGGATAGATAGTCAACATGAAAATTCAATGCCATGGCCGGGATTTGAATGCTTAGTTTTACAGCATAGTACACCGATACCACATTAAATGATAATTGAAAAAGAAAATCTGGGAAGGAAACATTACAGGCCTAAGTTCTGGATACCTTTATTGTTTATGTGGGATAAGGGAAACAGGAAAAAATCTGTCACAAAGGACAATTTGATGGGGTCTGAACTGCAGACCATCTCATTTAGGAATCTTTACTTGTAACCTATGTTGATGTATGAAATTTGTAGCCCTCTTCAAGAAAAACCAAAGACAGATTTCAATTCTGTAATCCTCAGAATGATGTTTTCAGCAAGTTCCTCAAACAACCATACAAGTCATAACTTGCCTACAGCTTGAGCAACAGTCCACCTCTGTGGTAGTCTGCCTCACATTCAAGAGGTTCTGAATTTAGTTGGATGTGTTACCCAGATTGCATTTCTTTCCGTAGTTTCCCCTTATCTTGAAAGATGGGTGTCAGGTAGCTTAAAGCTCAGTGGAACCTGGGTTCATTTAATCATCATTTTACCCCTAATATGCATTCATGCTTTGACATGACCTGACCGTTTAAAATGGAGGTAATCGATCTTCGATAAAAAGTATTTAGTTAATTTAATTAATTTGTCAATTCATAATATCTAAGTGTCTAGTTACTGCCATAATAATAACTCGAATTGACTGAAACTCTCCACTCCCAAAAAGGGCTTGTTTTTGTTTCTTTCTTTGATAATGCCAAGAACAAGATGAAAACAAATCACAGGAACTTATTCATAGAAATATCAATACAAAATGAACATGAAAATAGCTTCAGACTCATATTTTCACCAACCTTACAGCATTCTTCTCTTTCCCTTCTAAAAGATTCTCTCTATGAGAGCGATTTTCTTTCCTATTAGCTCCAGTTGTGTGTCCAGCTGCTGGGGATGGCTCTGGTGACTCATTCATTTCAAATTCTTCCCATTCAATCCCCTCAGATAATTCTCCAAAATCCTGCAAACATTTTTATATCGGTTATTGTAACTTTCAAAAGATGTCTCTCACCCTACATCTAGATCAAGGTAAGTTAAACAGCAATTAAATACACCTAAGAATAACAGCAAATGTATTTTCTTATAGTTACCCCAGAATGTTGTGGAGTTGTTTTCCTTTGATGCTGCCGCATCTTGAATTGCAAGAAACTATCTGAACTTTCATCCTGCTCAGTCTTTGGTGGAGGCCAACGCCATTTACCAATTCGAACTGTCTTAGCACGGCCATATGGATCCAAAAATGGACGTGTCTCTGAAGGATCCATATGTTCTGGTGGTGGCGGCATTGGTGGTGGAGGTGGAGGAGGTGCTCCAGAATAAGATGTTGTGCTTATCTGTTAACACAAATACATGTCTTATTAGTATTATTATGCTAAACTAAATTATGTTTCAAGAACACTTAATTTTTTCCCAGTTCTCAGATGACTGTAAAAAATTACTAGATATGTGATGCTTTATAGGCATTAATTCAATATCATCAGTTTAACCCATTTGTATTGTATGACAAGTTCAACTTGCACATGCATGCTGTTACACATAAATACATGGAGTTCGAATTGTAGGCAATAGATGGCTCTAAAATGTATTCTCAGGCAATCTTCATACCAAGACGCTATATACTTTTTCTTGTATTACATGTGGTGTTTTCCTGCTAAAAAATGTTTCTCAATTTCACAAAGTGTTGCATATTTTAGTTAGCAACATAGCCCGCCTAGGTATCATGTCTGCCTCATGCTCAAGAGGTCCCGAGTTCAAATCTCAGTCAGGGTGAGTTAACTGGATAAGGTTTTTCTGGGATTTTCTGTTACCCTGAAAGACGAATGTCAGGTAACTCTAGACTCCACGCATCCCGGACTCATTTGAGCATTATTTCATTCATCATCCAATAGGACTTAACATTGGAGGATGTAAATTAAATAAATAAATAAGTAAATAAATAAACAGTAAGTAACATTAAATTAATTGGGAGTTGATTAATAACACTGAAGATAGAACACTGAAGAATAGCACCGGCTGAAGACAGAGGGAAGGCCTCAGAAACCGGTTCCGGGAAAATTTAAAAGTGAGTGTTGTTGTGTTATTAATCGACTCCCAATTAATTTAATTTATACAACAACACTTTTCAACACTTCCATCAAAGGATTTAGTAAGTAACATGCTGAAGAGAGCAGTAGGTGGTAATGAGGAGGAGGGTTTGCAAAAGCTTTTTGATATTGTTTTTTATAATGATAAAGAACTAAGTGATTTATCTTTTAGTGAATCAAATTCTGAAGAAACCCAAGCAGCATTTGATAGTGAAACAAGTTATGAAAGAGTGATTACAGAATGAAAGATTTTTCTGTAAGTTAGTCAAGTGTAAATTTGAATTCTGATTGGTAGATAGCTGGCAACATGCCAACCTAGAAATACCACCGGTAGGGTATTTAAATATGATTTCTCAGCAACTATTAGGGTATTTAAATACAATATGAATGGGTTATAAGGGAACAGGTAATTTTAATAAGTATAATGAGAACTGGAGTACATTATTTTATATACAAACTTTATAATACAGTTTAAAACTATATTTATGAAACTTGGTACAAAAACAACAAACATTTAATGATTTGACTGTACTACTTGCATTAGGAATCCTTAGCATGGCTTGCTTCAGAAGGGAAGTAAATGGAAATTAATTGTTCTTTTACTTTATTTTTGCAATTTTTGTCCAATTTTTTTTAACATAGCCCAACAAAGATCATATTACGTGGGATGTTCCAAAAGTAAGTTTCATCATGTTTATTAAATGAGAAGATGGTACACCAGGTGAAACAATTGCCATAAGCAACAACACTCATTGTTAATTCAATGCAGAAGTATTATCAGCGGAGGGGGATTGATGCATCCATAGAGCACCAAAGAAGAGAGATGAACAGCAGACTTGGCGTGCCCAAAGTTATTCAAATACAAATTACCATGCGAAAAGCACCTGTGCTGACAGTGTGGTTGCCAATGAAAATGTGTGCTGTTATCCAGTATGAATGGATAAGTGGGACTAATGTGTCCATCATCCATGAATGCCTACAGACTGTGTACGTTGAAGAGGTCATATCTCATCAAATAGTTCGTTGCTGTGTTGCATGTTCAGTGAAGGAAGGCAGAGTGTGGCGGATGAAGGTCAAAGTGGTCGTCCCTCCATATTCACAAATGAAACTAACATCGCTAGAGACCACAGTGTTAGTGGACAGGCACATAATGGTGTCAGATGTGGCATCCATACTGGATATTGTTCTTGCTCTGGCCCATCACATGCTCCATGATGTTTTGGGTTACCGAAAAGTGTCCGCAAGACTCCAGATCACAAGAGTGCAAGAATGAGAATCAGTGTTGATCACTTAATGCAGTACAAGTGGGAGGGAATCATAGCTCAAGGATTAAGAGCAACCAGATGGAGACTGGTTCAAATCCTGGCCATTTGGCATTGAATTTTTCAGTCTGACTCTAGAGCAATAAGTGTTTGCAAGAGCATTTGGTACAAGAGTAGAGCAAGTCATGTGAGTGTAGTATATCAGATGCTTTTAACACAACAAAAGGTTAAAATGCATATATTTGCATTTATTCAGAACCTCTCAGCAGCTAATCAAGTCAAATCACCCATCGTTTACCTCAGTTTCTATAGAATACAGAAAATATAGCTAAATTTGACTGGGATTCAATTCTGCAATCTTTGGTTTGAGAGGTTAACCACTCTTATCGTGAGTTAGACAAATGGCCATAAATCCTACTGTTGAAGCAAAGTAACACTGCCACTGCTATTCAGTTAGCAGTTGTTTATTTCAAACTGCTGCACAGAATGTCATATGACATCCATATTGGTGAAGGGGTTAAATTACGACATATTAAACCTTTTTCTAAAAACGTTCTTTTTCAGATATAAGGGATTTCAAAAGATATTTTCAGTACAATCGTTGTACAGAATTTTTGTTTGGAATGCAGTACATTCTCTATCTACAACGTATGTGGTACAGAAAGCTTCAATTTTGGAAAGTTTGTGGCCTTTGTTAACATGGTAATTAAAAAGAGTATTTAAACTGAAATATAATGGCATTGTCTGCTATGGTAAGGAATGACAACGGAAACAAGCTGTTGCCAAGTATATAGTGCTGAAATATGCCAAGACAGCAAAATGTTGCCAACACATATATTATTATTAACAGCATACTAATGCACTAATTAATGTTTTCTCTCATAATTTATGGCTCATTATAAGCTTACTAATCTCCAGCTATCATCATCATTATTATTTAAAAATTAAAAGAAATTGACACTTGCCAGATTAGAGTGGGTAAATAATGATACTCTAAGTAAAAAAGCTTCAATAAAAATAACAATCCAATAAAATGTGTTATCCAGACACCAAACGCCCTCACATATATATCGATGGGTAAGAATCGCCCACTTAGATCCTCTGCCAATTATATTGCAGCTAGGGCTGCTCTCCCATGATTGGTCCGGCCATTTTTTGAGGCTTGATCCTAATGTTCTCCAACACGGAAAACCAAATCTTATTTATCCGTGCTGCTTCCTCTTTTTTATTGAAATTTTGTTGAAATTTTTTTGAGCAGCCCTAGTCACGTGACTGGCAGAGGATCTAAGTGGGCAGTCCTTCACCCAGCTATATATATGAGGGCGTTTGGTGCAAGTGCCACTCCAGCAATCCTACCTGAGTCAACAACTTCTAAAGATGCCCGGCGGAGAGACGGGCAAAACGACCATGACCAAAAAGCCTGGATAACATATTTTATTGGATTAATGCTGGCCATGAAAGCCTAAAAATGTACAAAAATAACAATGATAATGATAATATACATTATAATTATAATACTCTGAAATCATCATTCTTATATTATTATGATTATTATTGTTATCATTATTATAGAAACTTTGTTACTGTATCATTATTTACCCATTCTAGTCTGGCCAGTTTCTTTATGCATTACAGTATCACTAGTTTGGTTATGTAGTGTTGGTATTTTCAGCAAAAGCATGTTTTCACTGTTGGCAATGCTCTAGCCATAATGTCACGCCACCATTCTCTATGCCACTCTTCAGCAGTTTAACCAAAAGAACTTCACTAACCTTATTTGAATATGTAGACTCAGTGGAACTCTTTCTCGATTTTAGCTCAGTAAGGACTGTTGTAAATGCTGCTTGTGGCGTGGAACTTCCTGGACTCTTGGTGGGACTCAGTTTCCGTGTTGGAGACACTCTTAAGGGTGACTGGGACCTGTGGAACTGAAAAATACTCTCTGTAACTTCTCCATTCACAGTACACGGTCTACTGCATGTGCTAGTTTTGTCTATGTTTAATAATCATATATTTTTGCGTTTTAAACTACCAACAAAATGTTCTTTTTCACAGAACTGGCTTTGATTATCAACATTATACACATTCTTTTAACCCATTGGTGTTTTTCTTTTATTCGATTTAAATCCCTTTACAGCTGGATAAGTGCATTGTAATGTAAAAAATGCATATAAAATCTAGCAATATAATTTATTTTGTGAAAATCTGCATACATGAAGCTAAAAGCATTGACAATATATTTTAAGGCTTGATATTAATATAATTGTTAGACATGATCCATTTCAAAACAGTTCTCCAAATAAAGTGTGGTTCGTGGGTATCTAATGTTAAGCAGTTGGCAATGAAGCCATCTGCTCTCTTGCACTCCAGTATTTTGATGTTACGTTGGTACGTCAATTAAAGGTTGGGCAGTGGAGTAAGTAGTTTCCATCCATATGTTCTTTAAGTATACAGAAAGGACACCCACTATACCAATCCTGAATAAATGTTTATTCAGACATTCATAGTCTGTTAGAAGTCTAACAGTTGGTATACCTAGAGGATTTTCTTGGTAGTGTATTGATTCTAATTGTGCTGTTACATAACTTTTCCCATAGTTTTCCGTTTGTTTGTAATATATTATTTTGTTTAATTTTTTGATTATATGATGATATAATTATTCTTTTGATAAAGTGATAACTTAGTGGCTCAAAAAAGTGGCCTATTTTACTACCTTTTTTTGACTAGAAAGTCAGCTGGAAATTAATTGTTCTTTCACACTGGCCGTGTGTAGGCTGAAGTATGGAAAGATACAGTCAGAATGAAAAATTCAATGCCATAGCTGGGATTTCACCTAACAGTGGTTAACTATAAAGCCTGGGCCTTAAAGTACTTATAGCATAGTAAGTTGCCATTAAGGTAGTTGTCTCATGTGTTTATGAGAACTCCTAAGTGGTTTACTGTAAAGCCCGGGCCTTAAAGTACTTACAGCATAGTAAGTCAACCATTAAGGTAGTTGTCTCATGTGTTTATGAGAAGATCCGTGGTTCAAATCCCGGCTATGGCATTGAATTTTTCAGTCTGGCTGTAGCTTTCCATAGAAAGTCAGCTGTTTCATTACCATGTATTCCACAAGTGCTGGTATCCATTGAAGTATTAATCTTTTATTTAAGTCAATTAACTGTTTTATGATTTTGTGGCGTTCTGCAATATTTAGGTTTTTAGGTCTTATATCAGATGTTATGGATATTATAGCTGCTTTAGAGTCAGATAATAATACAAGTTTTTCAAATTTATTTATATGCAGAAGATTTCGTAAGCTCTCAAGGATTGTCGAAATTCCTCCATCATTATTTGTAGAACTTACACTTAATCTTTTGAAGAAAGAGAAGTGTAGGCATATTGCATCAGTGCCAGTATCACCATTATTTGGCGAGCTGGAGCTGTCAGTGCAAACATGTAGCCATTTATTAAATTTTAGATGAGTCGTATTTCTTACACATCTGCTTCACTTTCAAAAGTGAAGCAGATGTGTAAGAAATACGACTCATCTAAAATTTAATAATTTTTCGCTTCACTGTGGTGTTCCAATACAGCTAAATCTCGATATATGTAGCCATTTACTGGCAGGATATCTTATTTATTATTTCTAGTGTCATTTGTTTTAGGACACATGAAGAAGTTTCAGCTTTTGTAACTTGTACAGCTAAATGTAAATAGTGTTCAATATCAAATAGTTCTAAAGGGTTGATACTTGCAAGTTTTCTTTTAAGGCAGGAAGTTTTAATTTTTATGTGATTTCTTTGACTTTAGTGAGAAAACTTTGTTGAGTTTTTAAGTTTACTTGTGATTTTCTTTTTCGTAAGTGTTTTTACACTTATTATTAAAACACTTATTGTGTTGCCAAGAACTATTGCTACAATACATATTTTTCTTCTGTTCCCCTTTTTGTTTGTGGGTGGCAACTGCATTTGAAGAGGGACACATAATTTAACTTGCAGTCTCAATGCTGCTCAATCTACATGCCGAAACAACAAGGAAGATGATGTGGACGCCTGGACCTGCCTCACCCTGTGGATTTTAAGACTTAAGATGATGTGTATTAGCTTTCAAACCTTTATTAATATCACACTAATTGTTAAAAGGACTAATGTTTATAGAATTATCATGTATCCTGTGTAGTTAAATATTTTTACAACTGTATATATTTAAATTATTTATATTATTTTGACGAAGCCCAAAATTCTGTAAGAATCTCCTGGTGAATAAATATGAATATTCACACTGAATTCTGTTACTATTTGAAGCAGCTGATGAGTGATATTGGTACCTTTAGCAGCAATTTCATGAAACAATTGAATATGCATATGTCCAGCAAACACAATTATTTTCCTCTAGCCTTTAGCTGTGCATCATGCTATAAGAAATAAACCTCATTTTACAAATAAACATATTCCATTCGTTTATTGTACTCAAGGGCACACTTTGGCTACTTTAATGTCTCTCTACTCTCTGGCCCTTGCTTATTCTAAGCTTTAATGATGCAGTAATGTACACAGCAGTGTGTTTCATTGACAGGATGCACACATTTAAAAAATCAGAAACATAAAATATGAACAGATAGATAAATCAGGCACAGCTCGTCATAACAGTCATCAAGAAATCAAGCTTTTAAAGCTGGCAAAAAATTATTGGGAATTAACAGTGTGGGAAAATATTTACATGATTAGAAATACAAATTGAGTAATGAACTTTGAAATACCAGCAACAGACGACTTCCTACAACTGACCAATGGGAAGAGTAGCAGACCAGTCAATGAGAGAAGGAGAGGAGAATTACTTGTTGAGGAAATCAGTCTGTTGACCAGCTGATGACAGAGAGGATGTCTTCGAAACTAGTCATGTTTGAGTTTAGGCAATAAGTGTTTTAAAAATATTTTATCAACATGTTCTACTGTTTGAGATCTTCTCGGGAAACAAGCCAGGTGAAAAGATGATTAGAAATCAACGTTTTGGGAGCGTACATCTCTCCCATCAGGATATTTATTAAATGATATAACCACAAATGTATAACTGGATATAACACAAATATCTACTAAGACAAAACACTACCAATATTCGCATCACTGAACAAAAGACTGTTTTCAGTAAATTAAATGCCAGGTCAGGAGATGACATGAGTATAGAAAATTTATTGTATAACTGGATATAACCTGGCTTATTACATTATAGATGAGTCGTAGTTATTACACATCGGCTTCACTTACGTACCTATATTGAGGAGATATTTCACAAACTATCATTTGCATCGTCGGCTCTAATGCGACAACACAGCATGGGACCATTTAGAGAAAAATTTAAAAGAGTTGCATTTGAGCCGATGATGCGAATGATAGTTCATGAAACATGTTCTTAATATAGGTACGTAAGTGAAGCTGATGTGTAATAAATACGACTCATCTATAATTTAATAATTGTTTCGCTTCACTGTGATGTTCCAATACAGTTAAATTTTGATATAACCTGGCTTGTTTCCCGAGAAGTTCTCAAACATATTTGTCTCCAGGAAAGCTTCAGGTCTTATGTTCTACTGTTATTAATACTTCCCCTTTTCATCAGTTTCACTCTGAAAATAGTTTATTCTTACATGGAATTTAACGAGTGCTGACTTTAATAGTAGTTTACTATAGAGATATGTTGGTGCATGAGTGTTAGAAGTAAACCAACAATATATGATATTTTATACTAACTTGAGCCTGTATTGTTGTCTGTTGCTTGACAAAGTTTGCAGGCATCTTAGCGTTGGTGTTTGCTGAAGAATTGTGTTTTTCTGTGGACCATAGCTCCCCATTTTCAGGTTCCCGAAATGACACCTGGAATAACATTTACTTATTAAATGTCTAAATAATAAATGTTTGATTTTTTTTTTAACACTTAGTCACTTAACACAGAGTACATTATGCAAAGGGAACTGCATTTCTTTGCATTTCCTAATGCAAATATAACAAATTTCTCAATAGCCTGAAATATGATTGAACATTGTAAGTTGCACTTTGTGGCGATTTTCAAATAGATGTTTTTAAAAGAAACAAATATTAAGTTTAAACACAGAAACTACTGATTCTTGTATTTAAAAGTATCGCTGACTAACTAGAACATTCTATCCTGAAAAGGAGAACAATTTTATACAGTAAAATACCTACACCCTTGGTACTATTATAAGGTAAAGTGCAAAAATATTTATTAAAGAACAAGTTTGTTACTATTGTGACTGCGTGAGTTATGTAGATTCGAAAATCTGCTTGCAGAAATCTAAAACAACTTTTCCTGCAGTAAAAAGACATGAAATTGACAATCAGTTGTCTTCAAGGTCAACTCTGTGCTCTACCGCATGAAAACAAATGAAAGAAATCACTTTGGTACACTTCAAACATCAACTGTCGCAATAACCATCACACAACTGCCAATTCTATTTATACCCCCAGCTATTGTTTCTAGAATGTCGCAGACTTTCCGAGAAATTTCTCGGCAATGACAATGGACCAAACAATCTGGAGCCTCTCCCTGTCTATTTCCCTCCTGCCCACGTGCCCAGCTTTGGCTTGTCATGGCAGCTCAACAATGTCACATGGTGACAATATAAATAATTTTCTAAAAGCTATAATTACTGCAACTTGTTGACTCCCTGGATAGCTGCAAATGCTTGAAGTAATCATATATCAGACCAAGGGTCAATGTTAATCTTAGGGAATAGTTAATAAGATGTGGAATTAAAAGTAATTTTAGCATTGCTGTCTTTTAAGGACCATTAACTTTACCTGAATTTACCGACTGGCTAACTCTCTACTCTATGGACTCAATGCTCATATGAGCATTCATTTCACACTTCTCCATCTTCGAAGACTTTGGTTATTAAAGCAATGGGAGATATATACATACAGTAGATAAGAGTCTCACAAATTTGCAGATCCATATAATCTGAGCCACTTCAAGATGCAATTTTATTTATTTTATATATTTTTGAATGTAAATTTTCTCTTCAGTACCAGTTTATAGAATACCAAAATAATTTACTCCTGACATGTTTATTTCATACTTTTGTTAATCTGTTGAATGAACTGACTGAAGAAAGTGAAGAGGAAGACTTAGAAGAGAAGCATCGAGAATGTATCATAAGATATGACAAGGTCTTCAGAGATGGGATTTAGCACCTTGACCTATGTATTTATGTCCCAGAGGTGAGATAAGACAGGACAACAGAGGGCAGGGACCATACAGTTTACTTCCCATACAGGCTCTCCTCCAGGCTTACACATACTACTGGGGGTCCCAAGACTCCCTCAATCTGGAGAATGAAGGTAAAATATACTCTGTGCATAACAATGCCATAACTACTGCTGATACTTAAGAGCCTATAATTGAAATTGTAATGTGAAAATTGAAGAAAAGAAAATTGTAAAATTGAAACTGTATTGTGTCGCATTGGAGCGCCCATAACATTCACTAAAAACTATTTGTAGTTGGTTTATTGAATACTCGTCACAACAAATGCCACTTGGAAAGAGATATTTTTGTTGTTGTAATTTACGTCCTCCAACGTTAAGTCATATCGGACGATGAATGGAATGGGTAAAATGATGCTCAAACGAGCCCAGGGTCCATAAAGCTTAGAATTACCCAACATTCGTCTTTCAGGATAAGGGAAAGCTCCGGAAAAAACCTTATCCAGGTAAGTCACCCTGACAGAGATTCGAGCTCGGGACCTCTTGAACGTGAGGCAGACACGCTACCACCACGCTACCAAGGCGGGCAGAAAGAGATTGAAAATGGGGATGATTGCCTTTGAAACTAGTCCCTCAATAATATAAAAAAGGAAGTGAGAAGAGTATCAATAAACCAACTACAAATTGTTTTTGCAATTAATTTTGATGTCATTGTTACTAAACTCCTCCAAACACATATAGAGCACTTATAGTTTTGATGATCTCCCTCTGAACTTAAACAAAAGAAACAAGAGTCTCTAGGGTTTCAAAACAGCAGAATCAGGATGGTCCAAAACTGAGCTTCACAGAAAATGTTGAATGTACAAAAGACATGGCTGGAAATTTCATATAGATATTTGTTCCATACAACTCTAAATATTTAGATACAGAGTGTAAATAACATATACAAGTATAGATGTTCTTTGTTCATAGCCTCAAAATGCTTAGTTTGGTATAGCATTTCTTAACTGTAAGTTCTTGCACATTGTTTATCTATAACCAACTTATCTGCAACTGCTTAAAATACAGTAGGTGTATTGTAAAGTTTTTATTTAATATTAATCTACATCATGATGAATTATAGATGCGAAACATTACAGTTCAGCTATTAACAATGTCTACAAGTACACATTTTCTTACATCATGTAAAACAAGAACTAATACATGCTTTCTGCACTGTACTAATCATACCATCCAACACACACCAAGATAAAGCTTTGGTCCAAAATACACACAATTTACCAACAACTACATTTTATCAAACTCTTACTTGATGCAAGTACCTCTCTACAAAAAACACAAAGCACCACTAAACACTACAAAAGCGTTTTACCATTACTACATAATGCAACAACCATAGACTAATCTAATTTATGCATTACATAAATATTTTAGTTCTGTGCTGGGCCATGCAAAAAAATACAATCTTGCTTGGTAATTTTTTTTTTAATTTACGTCCTCCAACGTTAAGTCATATCGCATGGTGAATGAATTGCGTGAAATGAAGCTCAAATGAGTCCAGGGTCTATGGATCTTACAGTTACCTGACATTCGTCTTGAAAGATAAGGGAAAACCCCAGAAAAAACCTTATCCAGGTAAATCACCCTGACTGAGATTCGAACTCGGGACCTCTTGAATGTGAGGCAGTCACTACCACCACGCTACTGAGGCGGGCATTGCTTGGCGAGGTCCAAAGAAGAGTGAAGTAAACTGCTCGTCTGTGTTGCAATAATACATGAAAAGTATGCAGTCATATCACACTTATCTTTTAAAATCAACAGATGTTACTTTTTCTGCCATCTAGCTACAGTAGGCAAGAGTGTTGCTAAGAGTTCATCAGAAATATGTTTTGAAGTACCTGAATACAAAGCTAACTCTAAAAAGCATTTTTTTTAGAAAAAGACCTTTGGGAGTGTGTGTGCGTGTGCGCGTGCGCGTGTGCGTGTGTGTGTGTGTGTGTGTGTGTGTGTGTGTGTGTGTGTGTGTGTGTGTGTGTGTGTGTGTGTGTGTGTGTGTGTGTGTGTGTGTGTGTGTGTGTGTGTGTACTGTAAATCAAAATGAAATATCCAATAAATGAGAAGATACCATTGTTATTATTATCATTGGTTTTAATCCTTCAGTAATTTATTTGTGTAATATGCTATTTATTCAGTTATTTCTTGTGTGAAAGAGTATGGAATTAGGTCCAGCGCATCTCGCTAATAATTCAATTTCCTTTACTTCCTTTGTACCTATAATGAAGTGTGTAAAATAACCATTTTTACAAATGGTTATTCTGATTAGCATGAAGTAGATAGAAAAATAAACTTAGTTTACAGAAATTATATAAAAATAAGTGCTAGTTGCAGAGAAAGTCAACTCTGAGCTAGAATGTGTACTCCAATAGATGTTGGGTTAAAGGCAAATGAGCTACTATGCTTAACCACGTAGCAACTACTGCATGGGGCTACAAGCAAGAAAAATTAATGTATACCTTGTAGTTCCTGTCTATTGTACCATAGGGCATCATCATTCCCGTCATCTGGTGAGTGGGGGGGTTTCCACCGAGCACGTGCAAACCCTAGAATAAGGACCATGTTCACAGAAAGAGAAAGAGAGACAGAGACAGAAAGAGCATGCTAAGGGTACTGGAACCTATTTGTGTAGAAGCAGTAAAGTGGAAGTCTAATTGTTAACCCAGGCTTGGGGAACATTACTGCGAAGGTGTGTAGCTCCTAATACACACATTAGGTGAAGCTGGTGTGGTTATGTCTCGACACCTGCTAAGTGCTGTTCCCCAGACCTGCCTTAACGAATCTGGTTTAAGGTTTCAGTTCTCTGAGCCTTTGTTTAGATTACAGGAAATTCCTTGCACTACGCTGCATTGTTTCTGAACAGCTCTCTTCTCTCTCGATGTACCAGCTAATATGTTGATGTGAAGTCTGTACTCTCACATGTTTCAGTCAAGCATGAATTCATAAATGTATTTCTGAGGAGAGTGAGGGAGAGAAGTGCATCTTATTATATGGATCAATGAAAATAATTAAAAATAAAAATTGATTTTTATAGAAGTTTGTTTGAGATACATTTGATTGCTTTAATTCAATGCCACTTTTAAAAAATATGATAGCTATATTTAAGGTAAAAGAACTATATGTACACATAATATATTGAATGTTAATGCTTATTGTTTGTTTCAAACAAGGTTTTGCTTCAGTTGCACTTAACTTGACACAGAAGTTCACAAATGTCAATAACTTGTCACATATTCATTCGATATTACTACTGAAATTGTTAGGGATATCAATCTATTGCCACAATGATGTCCGCTGAGAGGATTTCCAATTGTTAAATCTGTGAGATAAATGCAGTTTATTTAAAGGCACTTTTGCCAACCTACACTCTATGGGTCTTAAAGAAAGCAGTTTACTAATGCTATACACACAAATGGTAACACAAAGTGCAGAATAATGAGTGTTGATCAATAAGGTATTCATTTTCAAACAATTTTAATAATAACAGTAAGTAAAGAACAATTTTATAATTCCTTTCATGGAAGTATTGAAAACAGTGTTGTAATAAATTAAATTTAAAGGAAATCGATTAATGGCACTTGACAACACTTACTTTAAATTTCCCGGAACATGTTTCAGAGGCTATTTGCCTCTATTGACAAAGAGTCAAACAAGAGTGAGTCAATGTCAGGTTAACAATGGAGGAAAATAGCCTTTGAAACATGTTCCGTGAAATTTAAAAGTAAGTGTTGTTTAGTGTCATTAATTCATTTCCTTTAAATTTAATGAAAGAACAATTTGCCATCTTATCTGGCTTTAATCCATCAACAACACGTTATTTGATAATAATTAGAAAATACTACATATAAGTATTTGTAACAAAACTTCACTTATCTTTTAAGGAAATTGATGAAAATTTCAAAGAATTGGTTGGAAACTAATTTCACAAACTTTGTTTGTATTTTCAGTCACTTCTTCATTTTAGTTAATTGATGGAAATTAATGATTTCTTCACACTAGCCGTACATAAGCTACGGTTCTTGATAGATAGTCAACATGAAAAATTCAATGCCACGGCCAGGATTTGAACCACGCATCTCCTGGTTTCTGTCCAGTCGCTCTAACCCATTGAGCTACCATGGCCAACATGCCGTCCTGACATTAAATTCTCCATTTGACTCGTATATTTCCCCGGTAAACCACTAGGGGCTCTCGCATCCGAGATACACCGTTTGTGGCGACTTACTATTGTAAGTACTTGAGTCCCAGTCTTCATCATTTAACTTTATTATTTTAGTTAATTGATGGAAATTAATCATTTCTTCACACTAGCCGTATATAGGCTATGGTTTTTGATAGACAGAGTCAACATGAAAAATTCAATGCCACGGCCACGATTTTAACCACAGATCTCCTGGTTTCCATCCAGTCACTCTAACCCATTGAGCTACCATGGCCAACGTGCCATCCTTCATTGTCAATGTTATGGTTGCTAGATGTTACAATATTTTTGTATGTATTACCAAACTCTGAAAATGAAACAAACTTAAAGACCAAATCGATTGGCAGGATTTCAAAATTCATTAGGCAATTTCTATTTTTTTAAATATTTTTTCCCAAACCATTATATCTATCGGACCATTTAATTGCCTTAATAATATAACTTCTATATTTATTTCATGGTTGAATGACTAAAAATGATCTGTCATGGATGATTTATCAGCTTGTTTATATCTGAAATTTCTAACATGTTCATTCATTCTGCATTCTGAATTATGTTTGGTCCTTCCAATGTAAACCTGAACAGAATAGAATAGAATAGAATAGAATCTTTATTGTCACATAACGTTTACATTGTCAGCCTAGCTGGTAAACTGGTGAGTCGTCAGGTTATACATAAAAGAAATTTAAAAGAAAGAAAAGGAAAAACTAATTCTAATGTATATGTACATAAATTATCAATTACAAGTAATAATAATAAATAATAATATTAAATAATAATAAATAACAAATAATATATAAATAAATAAATAAATAAATAATTATCAATTACAAGTAGTTATGATATTGTGTCATCCATGAATTCCTGTATGGAGTAATATGTCTTATGTAATAACAGATCTTTTACACTTTTATTAAATAGTTTCAGAGTTTTTATTTCTTTGAGTCGTTGAGGTAATTTATTGTATATTTTTATACCCATATAATGGGGTGTTTTTTCATATAATGTTAATCTATGCATGGGGTATTTTATGCTGGACTCTTTCCGAGTGCCGTAATGATGACGATTTTGTTTTTGGATAAATTTCTCATAATTTTTATATACATAGGTGGATAACTCTAAAATATATACTGAGGGCATTGTTAGAATTTTTAATTTTTTGAATAGGGGTTTGCATGACTCTTTAAAGTTAGCATGTAACATTATACGTATTACCTTTTTTTGAATTTTAAAAACAGTTTCCCATCCCGATGCATTTCCCCACAATATTATACCATAGGCCAAGATCGAATGAAAATAGCTGTAATATACAATTTTTTTGTTTCTATATTCATCATATTTGTCAGGCATAACATGTTATAGCAGGCCGAATTCAATTTTTTGGTTATATGTTCAATATGGATATTCCATTTTAAGCATTCATCTATGTGCATTCCTAATATCTTACTATAACCCTTTATTGTAGAACTATTATTATTGTCTACATTATCTTGTTTCAGATTAGCATTAGCAGCAGTTTTAAATTGTATAATACTAGTTTTTGTTTTATTTAAGCTCATACCATTATCAGTGAACCATTTGTCTAAGTTATTTAATGCATTGCTTATATCAGTTTGCAAACTATTATGACTTATATTTTGTAAAATAACTGATGTGTCATCTGCATACAATATTGGATACCCATTTATACTTTGAGGTAAATCGTTAGTGTAAAGTATATAAAGCAGAGGACCCAGCACAGAGCCTTGCGGTACACCACTGGTATTTTCTCTCCATTTTGATTTATAAATTCCAGTGCTACATTTACTAATTACACTTTGTTTGCGATTGGACAGGTATGAATGAAACCACTTTAAGTTTTGATCTTTTATATCATAATATTCAAGTTTTTTTAAAAGAATTTGATGACTTACGCAGTCAAAAGCCTTCGAAATGTCACACATTATTGCAGCAGTATTTTTTTGTAAATCTAAATTTAGTGCTATTTCATTTACTAATGTGGTTACAGCTGTAATTGTTGATAAATTTTTTCTAAAACCATGTTGGCAATCATTTAATATTTTATTTTTTTCCAAAAAAGCTTTTAGTCTAACATATACTAATTTTTCTAATATTGTTGAAAAACTTGTCAAGACTGATATTGGGCGATAGTTTTCTTGTTCATATGTACCACCTTTGTGCAAAGGAGTTATTAATGCATATTTCATTCTTTCTGGAAAAATGCCATAATGAAAAGATTGGTTAAATATTTTTGCAAGTGGCTCACTTATTTTATTCCCAATTATTTTTACAAGCCTAGGTGGCAGATCATCCCATCCACTAGAATTTTTTGATTTCAAAGTTGCAATAATGTTTTTTACGTCATTTGTTGTTACATATCCAAGATCAAAAACCTGTGTGTAGGGTGTACTCTTTTCCACATTCTTAAGAGCATGAGGCATGCATGGGGGTGTTTTTTGAATTACATTTGGAATATTCGTAAAATATTTGTTCAATGATTCAGCCATATCTACTGAAATAGCTTTACTTAGTGATTTATTTTGTTGCTTGTTTCTTAGCCCTAATTCACATTTAATTAACTGCCATGTGGCTTTACTTTTGTTTTGAGCTTGTTTTATATAATTTTCAATGGCCATTTGTTTGGCTCTCTTTATGACTTTTTTATAAATGTTACTATAACTCGAATAATAATGTTTTAACTGTAAGTTATTCGATTCTTTGGTAAGTCTATACAATAATCTTTTCCTTGCACTCGAAACCTTGATACCCGGGGTACACCAGTTTAGCGAGAAGTTTTTATATTTTTGTTTGGATACTTTTTTAGGAAAACAATGATTATAAACAATAAAGAATTGATTTAAGAATGCATTGTAATTATCATCAACAGTTTGTGATATGTCGAAGTGCCAATTTATATCTGCGATCTGATTTTTAAAATTAGTTATGTTTTCATCACTAAATACTCGCATTGTTTTATATTTTTCATTTTTTTCATTTTTTATGCATTCATTCGGAAAAGTAACAAATAACGCTTTATGATCAGAGAAACCAGTTTCGACTGTTCTGCAATTTCCACTTTCATATAAACTATTAGTTATTATATTGTCAATACAAGTATTAGTTGTGGTGGTTACTCTGGTTGGTTCTTTGCATTGAGGGCTAAACCCATACATTTCAATAACATTTAAGAATTTGTTTGCCATTCCCTTCTTTAATAAACAATGTGAGTTTAGGATGTCTATATTGCTATCAGTTAAATTGGTGAATGCTAGATTTTTTCTATCAGGAATTTTATCTTCTTTTAGAGAAATGTAGCAAATTTTTAAGATCATATTTATTTTGAAGAACCAAAGTTGTACCAAAAGTTGTAAAAAGTTGTTTTTGAAAATTTTTATTAACCCAAGAATGGTAAGTACATTTTTTAAAATTATAATTGTCTTTTGTTTTTTAAGGTTAGGAATATCATTTACTTATTTTTTTAAATATTTAAATTTTTCAATCCTTTTATGGTGAACTCTTTATTAAAACCATAAATTAAAGCAGTATTATAATGTGTTTATATTATCTATTAAATTCCTCTTTATTTTGGAGATATATTTATTAACCTGTATATTAAGCTTTTAAAAATAGCAAATTTAAGTGAAAAATGGTTAAAACTTTTATTTTTTATGTAATTGTCAATATGAGTAGATTTCCAATAAATACGAAAGTTTAGTTTATATTATTTCATATTATCTTTAGATCTAGAAAAGGTAGACATCCATTATTTTCAGTTTCTAATGTTGTTGCAGTTGTTTTCAAATGCTAGGCTTTGGCAATGAAGCCATTAGCTCTCTTGCTCTCCAATATTTCAGTGTAGTGGGTCCGGCAGGTAGGATTTCACAGGTTAGAAGATGTTCTTCAGTCATTTCCTCTTCTTTGTTGTCAAATGCTAGGCTTTGGCAATGAAGCCATTAGCTCTCATGCTCTCCAATATTTCTGTGTAGTGGGTCCGGCAGGTAGGACTTCACAGGTTAGAAGATGTTCTTCAGTCATTTCCTCTTCTTTGTTGTCAAATGCTAGGCTTTGGCAATGAAGCCATTAGCTCTCTTGCTCTCCAATATTTCTGTGTAGAGGGTCCGGCAGGTAGGACTTCACAGGTTAGAAGTTCTTCAGTCATTTCCTCTTCTTTGTTGTCAAATGCTAGGCTTTGGCAATGAAGCCATTAGCTCTCTTGCTCTCCAATATTTCTGTGTGGTGGGTCCGGCAGGTAGGGCTTCACAGCTTAGAAGATATTCTTCAGTCATTTCCTCTTCTTTGTTGTCAAAAGCTAGGCTTTGGCAATGAAGCCATTAGCTTTCTTGCTCTCCACTATTTCTGTGTAGTGGGTCCGGCAGGTAGGACTTCACAGCTTAGAAGATATTCTTCAGTCATTTCCTCTTCTTTGTTGTCAAATGCTAGGCTTTGGCAATGAAGCCATTAGCTCTCTTGCTCTCCAATATTTCTGTGTAGTGGATCTGTCAGGTAAGACTACACAGGTTAGAAGATGTTCATCAGTCATTTCCTCTTCTTGGTTGTCAAATGCTAGGCTTTGGCAATGAAGCCATTAGCTCTCTTGCTCTCCACTATTTCTGCGTAGTGGATCTGTCAGGTAGGACTACACAGGTTAGAAGATGTTCTTCAGTCATTTCCTCTTCTTGGTTGTCAAATGCTATACTTTGGCAATGAAGCCATTAGCTCTCTTGCTCTCCACTATTTCTGTGTAGTGGATCTGTCAGGTAGGACTACACAGGTTAGAAGATGTTCTTCAGTCATTTCCTCTTCTTGGTTGTCAAATGCTATACTTTGGCAATGAAGCCATTAGCTCTCTTGCTCTCCAATATTTCTGTGTAGTGGATCTGTCAGGTAGGACTACACAGAAAAGTATAAACTTGAAAGAAGCGTAGGGACAGTGAAGCACAAATTAGTACAAAAGTGAATCGAGAATATATTGACACATTGCTTCACTCACACTTCAGTGTGTCAATATATTCTCGATTCCCTTTAGGACTACACAGGTTAGAAGATGTTCTTCAGTCATTTCCTCTTCTTGGTTGTCAAATGCTAGGCTTTGGCAATGAAGCCATTAGCTCTCTTGCTCTCCAATATTTCTGTGTAGTGGGTCCAGCAGGTAGGGCTTCACAGGTTAAAAGATGTTCTTCAGTCATTTCCTCTTCTTTGTTTCACAGAGGACAATTTGGACTTTTATAAATTTTTATTCTGTGTAAGTGTTTGGCTAAATAATCATGTTCCGTAAGTAATCTAAAATTTGCTACTGCAGCTTTATGTGGGATTTCTGGAATAATTTCTGGATGTTTAATTAAAATGTTCCATTTTTTATCTTTGGCTTTGGTAGATATTGATTGGTTTTGTTTGTTTTTATATTTGTTTTTAATTAATCTTTTCATGGGTGTAAAGGGTAAGTTTTTATTTTTGTTCTGAATTAAATTTGCACCTTTTTTGGCAAGAAAATCAGCTGATTCATTTCCAGCAATTCCACAATGTGCAGGTATCCACTGTAATTTAATTCTTTTCTGTAGTTTTTGAAGTTGTTGGATTATTTTGTGACATTCTTTAATTTGGATTGACCAATTTTATGGATTTATATGGCAAATTTAAAAGTTTTAAAGCATCAATTCTTTGAAATTTTCATCAATTTCCTTAAAAGATAAGTGAAGTTTTGTTACATATAATTAATTATATTTTATGTAGTATTTGTTGCTTCACAGCTTCTAGCTTCTATTTTGTACGTATTAAAGCTGCTTTATATTATTTGATGTATATAAAACCTATTTAACATATTTTCAAAGCTATTATAGAAGTGTTTTACAACACTATACTGTGTTTGATATTCTTATAGAAAGTATATGAAAATTTTAGAGGGGTGTGAAGTATGCCCTTGGTTTCGTTTTTATAGTATGTTAGTGCTGTTAGAATGATATAAAGTAGGCTGGTATGGTAACAGAAGAGAAAAGTAATAAAAGTAACATGATACATTAAAATGCGAAGTGATTACACTGAAGTATGGATGAAGATGTTCAGTTGTTACTTTGGCAAAGCATTGTCCTTCTTAACTCAGACCATTTATTGCACAGAACTCAAGATAGAAATGTGAAAGTAATAGTAACTACTTTGCTTTCAAGTGAGTGAAATAACAAAACTTCTAAGTTATAGAACAGGGGACAATGACTGTTATTGCATAAAGCTGTCACAATTGTGTTCTATTCTCTGAACTTAGTATGAGGTTGACAAATGAGGGTAAAATAATACTGGCTAGTTGTTTTCACTTCACAATGCAGCAATTACCTCTCTATATAAGTAGTTTTACGTCAATTATTTGTTTCTACTTTAAAGTTTATAATAACAGAATTTTGAGGTTTTCATTGGCTATCATAATATCATGACATAACATATGAATCTGTGAATCCCATAGTGAGTTTGTCTATCTTAAGAGAGCTATACTTATCTAGTAATAAAATTACATCAATATTACATACAACCTTGTGCACATTTGTAAAAATAAATTGTAACACATATGTAGAACATGTCAGTTAGAAATTATAAATCGAGGTTTTTTACATTTATAATAATTACAAACATAGATAGAGTCAACATGAAAAATTCAATGCCATGGCCGGGATTTGAACCACGGATCTCCTGGTTTCCGTCCAGTCGCTCTAACCTATTGAGCTACCATGGCCAACTTGCCATCGTGACATTAAATTCTCCATCGAACTTGTGTATTTCCCCAGTAGACCAGTAGGGGCTCTCGCATTCGAGATACACCGTTTGTGGCAACTTACTATTGTAAGTACTTGAGTCCCAGGCTTCATCATTTGACTCTTATTATTTTAGTTAATTGATGGAAATTAATAATTTCTTCACACTAGCCGTATATAGGCTAAGATTTTTGATAGATAGGGTCAACATGAAAAATTCAATGCCATGGCTGAGATTTGAACAGCGGATCTCCTGGTTTCCGTCCAGTCGCACTAACCCATTCAGCTACCATGGCCAACTGGCCATTAAGACATTAAATTCTCCATCTGACTCGTATGTAAGAGTTAAATGATGATGCCTCGGACTCAAGTACTTACAATAATAAGTTGCCACAAGCGGTGTATCTCGAATATGAGAGCTTCTAGTGGTTTACCGGGGAAATATACGAGTCAAATGGAGAATTTAATGTCATGACAGCAAGTTGGCCATGGTAGCTCAATAGGTTAGAGCGACTGGATGGAAACCAGGAGATCTGTGGTTCACATCCCGGCCATGGCATTGAATTTTTCATGCTGACTATCTATCAAAAAACTTAGCCTATATATGGCTAGTGTGAAGAAATGATTAATTTCCATCAATTAACTAAAATTTACAAACATTAAAAGTAGTGACTAAATATATTTATATTTAGTATTACAAAACTGTTAATTATAATAGGTTAGCAGTGCTCAAAAAAATTCACATATAAAATATATAATAAAATGCTACAAACATTTAGAGAAATCCAAAACCAAAATCTCTTCAAAAAGTCCATTAAAAGTTTACTTGCAAATTGGGTGTACTATTCAATCAAGGTACATATGGATGACGAACTGTAATTTCAGTGTATCTTAGTGTATTATTTTAGGAAATGTATATTTGATATTTCTTTGTTTTACTATACTTAGTAAATAATGTACTCTTAGTTTCTAGTTTTTATTCTTGACGAGTCAGCAACTTATGAACATTGCTCAATTATGTAAGTGTAATGCAACAAATACAGTACAATTATTGTATTGTACACACAAGAGTTTAATAGCATACTGTAACTTATTACTGTATGCATATTTCCCTCCTTCAACTGTGAGGGATTGATTTTTGTCCCTTCTAGGGTTACATCCCTATATACTGCGGTAAGGTTACAATGTGGAGTAAAGGATGTCGCCCAACAACCACATTATTTTGGACTTCTACTGTATTTGATTTTTAATGAACACTTCCGGGTGTCAACTACAATTAAGATCACAGCTAGAATATACTCACAGGCAAATGGTAACATTTCAAAGGTTTTGAACAGTGGTTTACAATAAGTTGATTGTTTTATGCCAGCCATCATTATTACTTTTATTTGAAAAAAACTGTATTTTTTACTCTCTAGTGAATTGTTATTTCTTAAGACCTGAAGCTTTCCTGGTGACGAATACTCTCAGTTTCTTCTGGGCAACAAGCCAGGTGAAAAGATGATTAGATATTGACGTTTCTGGAGTGTGCATCTCTCCCATCATCAGGATATTTATAAAATGTTATAACCACAAATGAAACACTTGATATAAAACAACTATAAACAAAGACAAAACACTATCAAAATTTGCATTACTGAACAAAAGACTGTTTTCAGAAAATTAAATGCCAGGTCAGGAAATGGCGTGAGTATAGAAAATTGTGTCAAAGAAACGTAACTACTTAATAAAGCACACTTTAAAGCTATGTGGCAAGCTATGGTGTAGAACTGGGTTTCAAAATTTCAGAACTCTCTTGTCAATTCCCCCAGATGTCTTGCTCACTTTTGCATAAAACTGTGTTCCATTGGCTTGATTGTCAGATGGACCCTAGGCAACTGACAGAACACAAAACCACACGTCTAGCCACAGCAGTGACATTCCTATAGCTGTATGCAGAGAAAGCTGGCAAGTTTCTCAACAATATATTCACTGGAGATGAAACATGTCTCACCAAGTGTTTTCAGGCAGAGAAACGTTTCCACAATGATGCTGAGATGCAGAATGAAGTAACTTCAGAGATTGGTGGCAGACTCTTGTGACTTAGGCTACAATTGATGATGCATCATTACAACACATGCCACAACAATGGTGGTGATTACGTTTTAAAGGAGCAAGTGAATCTATGTAATTATTCCAAGAAATATTTCTTACTTAGTGATGTTTTAGATCTCTTTATCAGTTATCAGGACTTACTTTCTGGATACATCCGTATGTAATGAAACAACTGAAATGTGCAGTGAACGATTTGCTAATAGTTTCTTATTATTGTTTTGTTATTTTAAGAAAATGAGACAAGGTACACAAACCATCAACCTATTTTTAAATCAATTTTTATTGCCAGTATTATAGAAAAAGGAACATTACCATAAAATATTTGTTAAAATTAACATAGGTTTGTACCAATACATACCGGAGTGGGCTGCTGAGGAGCAACTGGTATGCTGGGCTGAACCAACATCTGCTGCAGAGCCTGGTTCTGGGCTAGAAGCTGCTGCTGTATCTGAATGTTCTGAGCCATGGCAGATTGAAGAAAGGCTCTCTGGAGATTTTGTTGGTACACAGCCACTGCAGGATCCATACCTGCTGGTGTGTTGGCCTGTTGAGCTGTTGCCTGTTGCTGACCAGGAGCTGGGAACGCTGGCAAGCTCAAACCTGATCAAACCATAAACATGCTGATACCACCTCTAAAATAAAATAACTAAAACATACTTTTTATACAGTGAGTTTCTTTACAAAACTAGAATTACTAGAATTAGGGAGTAATGGGTAAAATGAAAAAACTGAACTGCTTATTACCTTTTCTATTAGTAAATAACAAACATTGCATACCATCCAAAATTTGATACAGTAACACCATAAATATTAGTTTTAAGGCTCACTGAATTTTTTTAAAATCATTTCCGGAAGTAAAGTGTGTGTACGGGGGGAGTGTGTGTGTGTGTGTGTGTACGGGGGGAGTGTGTGTGTGTACGGGGGGAGTGTGTGTGCGTGTGCACGTGTGAGAGAGAGAGAGAGAGAGAGAGAGAGAGAGAGAGAGAGAGAGAGAGAGAGAGAGAGAGAGAGAGAGAGAGAGAGAGAGAGAGAGAGAGAGAGAGAGAGAGAGAGAGAGAGAGAACAGCAGAACTCAAAAGCAAAGAGATAGTACACACCAAATTTGGCATTTGAGTTCAGCATCTCCCAAGATGAGATATGAAGATTTTCATGAAAATCCTCCTAATTTTCACTACCTTCACATAGAAAAGTTTCAAAAAATGCTTATCTTATCCAAAATGGCTCTAACAATTTTGATTAAAATATCAAATGTTTGTTTTCATGACAAATGAAAAGTGTAACTTGAATTTTCTGTCAGTGACCTAATAGGTACTCTTAATTATGAATGACTTGTACAACTGGTAAATCACAAAAGTCATAATCTTGTTGTACCAGACATATAGATCTCTTGCACACTAGCTGTGTGTAGGTCAAATTTTGGATAGGTAGAATCAGACTGAAAAATACAATGCCATAACCAGGATTTGAACGGATTTTCCATCTCAGTCCGGCCGCTATTAACCACTGAGCTACCATGACCAACATGCCAGCATGGAATTAAATTCTCCAACTTGCATTATCTTGGAAAACCCTAGGAATTCTCATACAACATGAGACAACTCCTTACAGGCGACTTAAAACAAGTAAGTACTTAAGTCCCATCTTTATAGTCCAGCCACTTTTAAGACTAATAATGGAAATTAAATTTTTCTTTCACAATAGCTGTGTGTAAACCAAATTTTGGATAGGTAGAGTCAAGATTGAAAAATTCAATGCCATAGTCGGGATTTGAACATGCATCTCCAATCTCTGTCCAGTTGCTCTTAACCATTGAGCTACCTTGGCTAACGTGCCATGTCAAAATTGTTGGAGTGTTCATAGTAATAAAATGTTCCGGGGAAGGCCACATCTTGACTGATTGCAGTTCCCAACGTTATGCCCTACTATGTAGGGCTCCTTCAGGGCCACTCCTCTTCTTGACAGCACTGCAGGAAGAGAAAGAAGAGGTGTAGCCCTGAAGGAGCCCTACATATTAGGGCAAAACGTTGGGAACAGCAATCAACCAAGACATGGCCTTCTCCGGAACACTTTATTACTATGGACACCTCTGCCGAAACCTACACAGTGAATTGTTTGGATGTTTTTGGTCTCCAAGTTATTCTTTATTATTTATTGCTTTGAATTTTCAATTAGACTTTATTCAAGTAGTAAGCAGCTATTTGTTTTCCTCTTGTGTTCATGCAGGAGTATGAATTTTTAAATAAGTCCTAGTTAAAAGCCAATAGCTATATAAAAGTCATTTAGAATGAAGAGCATTTGCCAGAAAATTCAAGATAGACATTTAATTTATCCTGAAAATATCTTAAACATGGTAAATTGAAATTGTGTTCCTTTTTAATGGATGTTCTTTAAATGCTGTGATTCTCAACATCCCAATCTAAATTGGGCATGAAAGATCACTTAATTTTGCTCAAAGGCCCCTTCATTAGACTTGAGGTTCTTTTATATAGTGCAACTCTATGACACAGGACCACCGACTTTACTTCCTTTCTGAAGGAAGACGTGCTAAGGATTTTCATGCTTTAAAATCCATTGCCCTCCACCGTGTTTGAACCTGCGACCTCTTTTTTTTTTTTTTTGAATTTTTATTTCAATTGCTCAGCACAGTTGGTGCTATACAAATTGTGGAGCTATATACATAATATACATAATAAAATTAAAGTATACAGGGAAAGAGGATACTCATGTTGGAGTCCTCAAGCAAACTGGTCTGATTAGTGTGAGTATAAATTAAATAACTTCTTTATTACAGAATAAATAAACCTTATAGAAATAAAATGTCCTGTGGCAAACATGCCTTCAGTCTTGGTGCAGCATCAAGGTGACGTCCCAGTTGGAAGAATAAAGCACCTGATACATAACGAAGGTGAGCAAAGAATCTGCTTGTCGTTGTAGAGATGTACTCATTAATGCTGACTACGTCCAATTCTCTATGCGACCTCTTGAACCAGGGGCTCTAGCATGTTTCCACAGATCATGAGGACAACAAACATATTGTATTTTAATTAAAATCGTTAAGACATTTTGAGAAAATAAATACGTTTGAGAGATTTTTTTACGTAAAGGGTAGACTGGAGTGGGGAAGTTTTCATTAAAATCTTTTGTGTCATATCCTGGGAATATGCTGAACTTAAGTACCTAGTTTTGTAACTTCCCTTATTCACACATAAACACACACACACTTTTTTTTTTTCCAGGGAGTCCCAAACAGGTATTTCCAGTGAAATCTTAGTATACAACTTTTATTTGCTGTAAATATGTAGAGGAGAAAGTAAAAATTAATGTTCATCTTTTTTCAGGTAAAACCGAACAATGGTGTATGAAAATTATCCATTTTGTTATTATGGAAGTTTCCTGTCAGCAGGGTTGTATAACAGACAGGTATTAGTGTAATTCATACCATACAGAGCACACACTTCTAGAAGAAGAGGTTTACAAAAACCATCAGTTTCAAATTGAAAAAGGACTTGAACCCACAACTACTTCAATTACTTTAGCCTTTTGCCACAGTACAAAAACATTTCATTCAAGCTGATCTGAAACTTCTGAACTTGCAGAAATGAGCATAAATTTACAAAGGAAATAGAAAAAAAAGTTAATATGTAAAAAATAGAAGCCACCAGCAGTGAAGCAACAAATACTACATAAAATATAACCATTTGTAACAAACTTCAATTATGGATGCATAGGCTTCCACGGCCTGTGTCTTGATGAGTATCCTTAGCTTCTGGTGAATGTTTCATTCATCATCAAGAGTCCAGAAGAAGCTCACAACATGTTGAGCAACACGTAAGCAAGTATGACCAAGATGACATGGCCTTCACCGAAAGCAAAGATACTCATAAGTTTCACTCATCTTAAATGAACAAAACTTAAATGACCAAAAATGACCTGCCACGGTCGATAACTTTTAGTAATTTAACCATGAAATAAATCCAGAAGTTAAATTATTAAAGCAACTAAATGGTTTGATAGAATAACGCCTAATTTCAACAGCTGTTAAAATCAATGTTAACAAATGTAATGTAACAATTGTCACAGCGCTAACAAAGCTGTTAAATTTCTTGCATTTCACCAACCTGTTTTCTGAAAATGTTAACAAACACGTGTTAACGCCAAGAGACTTGTGAATATTGCAGTTATAGAAGGCTATGGCTGAGTCATTTTCTGAACGTACTGTGATGCGCTTTTGTTTTCATTTTCGTCTGTGCACAGCTGAAAAAATGGTGGGTGAACAAAATCCTAAGAGAAGCCGTGGTTCAAATTTGTCATCGATGGAGAAAGAATTGTTCATTATATTGGTGATGAAGTATAAGGATATTGTGGAAAATAAGAGGATGAATGCGGTGAATGTAAAAGAAAAAGATGTCACGTGGCAAAAGATTGGAAACAAATTTAATTTAAATTCATGTGCATTACTAGAAGCATGAAACAACTTCAACGAGGTGTGATGGAGAGAAGTGACGAGTGACTTGAACATTTCAAGACGGGAGGTGTACAATGTATTATCCCTATAATTCAGTGAATTAACAAATTGTAAAGTTATTAATACTTTAAGCAAAGGCAAGATCGGCATATTCCTTTCGATGCATGTTCTAACCTCTCTTGTACTTCCGCAGTAACCTTCATAGCAACTTGTTTCAACAGTCCATACCTCTGTAGAAAGTTTTCTGCTGATAGCTCCTCCAAATCATTTCTGCTCATAGGCCATACTCTATTACGAATATCATTTACATGGTCTGAAATATAGCAAATTGACATCAACAGCTGCGTTCATGCCCGCCATCTTGACTATTTACAATTGTTAAGGAGTTAACAACAGAAATATTCATATTCATTTATTGCATCCGTAAATCATACAACTCATGATGTGGAATTGTCAAATTACTAACTACACAAAAAATAGTAACAAAAAACAAGAATTACAATAAGTTGTTAAGCATAATAACCAAATTAATAATTAAAATTTACATTCCTTTTATTCCTACCCTTTGTCATTTAAATACTCTTCTACTGAGTAGTAACACTTTTGTAACAAATACTTCTTTGATGTGTTTTTAAACTTTGTGAAGGACTCAATGTTTTTTATTTCAGTTGGCAGTTTATTGTAGATATGAATTCCGTTGAATTTAAAACTGTGCTCCTACATTTTCTTTTTATGATAGGTGACATGTAAGTTTGAACTATCTCTCGTATTATGGTCATGAATATCATTGCTTTTCTGAAATTTATCTAAGTTCGTTTTAACCTGTACTAATATTTCTAAAAGGTAAATGCTTGGTAATGACAATATGCCTAATTTTTTGAACCATCGCTTACAACTATCCGTTCTCTTTAAATTCATCATAATTCTAATTACCCCTTTTTTGGATTCTAAATACTTTGATAATGCTACTACTATTTCCCCATACAGTTATACCATAAGAAATTAATGATTGAAAATTTGCAAAATAGGCTATTCTTAATGTATTCAAATTTACACTGTGCTTCAAAATTGATATTTGGAAACAAATGCTACTTAATTTCTTCATTAGACTTTCAATATGTATATTCCAATTTAGACTGTCGTCCATCCAAACTCCTAAAAAAAAATCCAAGCCTAAAAATATGGCTTGTTAGTTTAACAGTAGATTTAACACAAGTATTAAGCTAACACTTGTTGGTGAAATGCAATTTTTTTTATGAATATTGCTAAATTCGTGTTAAGTCTTAACATCTGTTGGTGAAATTGGGCAGTAATTATTTAGGAGAAAATATTTATTTTAAAAAACAGAAATCGTATAATGAATTTTGAAATACCGCCAATCGATTCTGACTTTATGTTTGCTTCATTTTCAGAGTTTGGTAATATATACAAAAATATTGCGACATCTAGTGACTGTAACATTGACAACAAAGGAAATGACTGATGATGTAAACAAGTGTTTAAGGAACTGGTTTCAACTCAATTCTGTCAAACTTTAATCAATTTCCTTAAAAGATAAGTGAAGTTTGCTACATATAATTACATTTGATGTAGAAGACAAGTTACTTACCTTTTCAGGACTTAAAATTAATCAAAAGAAACAACAAAATAGGGTTTGGAACACACAGGAAAGAAACTCATGCTGATAACTACATCAAAGTAAATAGATACAACCTGACCCCACAAATAAGCTGTTATTAATAGCCTAGTATACAAAATAGTTAATTTTCACTTCTTCAGTAGCAAGATTACAAACACATTTTACAAATAGATATCAATAATGAGTTCAAGAAGGAATTAATCAGCAACAAAATTATGAGGGTGGTTCAATAAAGTACCCATGTATCAAAATAGTGTTGCTTACACAAGTTTGCATTACCATTGTACAACATTTGTTATATGTTACCAAAACAAATTTGATACTGATTCACAGGTTAGTTTGGATTTAACATCTTTTCACTAACATGAAAAATGTTCAGTATTGTTCAATGATTTTAACTTTGGATGGGAAATGGAGATAAAAGCGAAATTGGAGACTGTCTATGGGATGTTGTCTTTTGTTATCTATGGCAACAGTTAAATATTGGTTCAATGATTTTAAACGAGTCTGAATATCCATTTGTGATGAGTGTCCAGGACACCCAGCAAATGTGTTACTGAGGAAGTCATTGGAAAAGTCCACACTGATTGTTGAGCAAAAGTCACAGAATTTACAGAGGTCATAGGTGTGTTAATAGGAATGGCAATTCATTTATTACATAATAACTTGGAAATAAAGTTGTCAACTCAAAGGATGCTGCATTTTCTTACAACAAGCGGGTGTGAATTTTAACTTTGATATGTGTTTGGAGCTATTTAAGTAAAATCCAAAGAAATATTTGCACTCAGTTATTAGCCTCGCTTGGATTCATCATTAAACTTTCAAAACCAAGCAATGATAAAAAAAAATACTGTGTTATTTTAGTTAATTGATGGAAATTAATCATTTCTTCACACTAGCCGTATATAGGCTAAGGTTTCTGATAGATAGTATGGCCATGGCATTGAATTTTTCATGTTGACTCCATCTATCAAATACTGGGTTGCTTCTGGTGAATCTGTTCCAAAGAAAGCATTGGCTGGAAAAGTGATGGTGTCATTTTTTTGGGATGTGAAAAGTGTCATACTCATTGGGTTCTTTCATCTAGTGTTTGGCATTTATCATTGTAGTAGTAGTAGTAGTAGTAGTAGTAGTTTTTATTCATCCGTTAAGTCAATACAATGACATTGGATACGTCAATACAAATATTTAGAACAATACAAATAATATAAGTATAAAAATAAAAAATAAGTTGCATCAAGTGTAATTAATAAGATCTAAGCATGAACTCATAAATATATATAGTTGCATGGCTCTACAACTACACAGCATTTAAAATGCATCACAAATATATACAATTATATGGCCAGCTACAGTGTACCTAGAAATTCACTTATATCATAATATGAATCACTTAATAAAATTTCTTTCAACGATAGTTTGAAACACCTCATGGATTTTATGTTTTTCAGATTGGCCGGTAGTTTATTATACAGAGTGACTGCTGAATATCTAACTCCTTTGGAATAAAGTGTAGTTCTATGTGTTATTGTTCTTAAGTCTGTTTTACCTCTGGTGTTATGATGATGTATTTGATTATTTGTGGTGAAATTTTCAAGGTTTTGTTTTGTATAACATAGCAAACAGTATATATACAGACTGGGCAGAGTCAAGATTTTCAACTCCTTAAAGAATTGCCTATACTACCTGATCTAGCTGCATGAAGAAAGGCTCTCAGGAACAAAACTTAGAGGATGTCATCATTGATATAGATATATTTTGTAGATTTTGCGAATTCCTATTTCTAGAGGTGTTAAAAATGGCAGGAATGTTGGGAGAAGTGTATATACCTAAAAGGGAACTATGCTGAGAAATAGATAATTCATGTTTAAAAAAATCGCTATCTTCATTCGTACATACTGAACCACTCTCATAAGAAATTCAAGAGACAAAAAGCAATAAATGAAATATTGAAATTAATCAACAACAAAAAAGTCATAATATACAGAAAATTCACATTCCATCCTTAGGCACACAGAAAGTTTCAAAAGGTATTCAAAGTTTTCAATATTACATTTGCAAACAACTTGCAAAACTATGTCATAGCTGAAGTTCATCACCCTACAGCCTTGATGTTACCACAAATCAGATGCCAACAGAAGCCGGTTGACTACTTCTGACAATGGCAGCTATAGATCTCGAAACTGGTCAAGACATTAAAGATGTAAGTGATGTGCTTCAATTTCTGACTCAATTCATTCATCAATTTAAATTCACATCACTATTATTGCTTATTTAAATATTATAAAAAACATCTTTTTAAAATAAGACCTAAAGCTCTGGCGACGAATATGCTCAAGTTGTTCTCAGGCAGCAAGCCAGGTGAAAAGACGATTAGAAATCAACGTTTCAGGAGTGTGCATCTCTCCCATCATCAAGATATTTATAAAATGTTATAACCACAAACATAAACAAAGACAAAACACTATCAAAATTCACATTACTCAACAAAAGACTTTTCAGTAAATTAAATGCCAGGTCATTTTTTGTTCAAAGTATAAACTTGAAAGAAGCGTAGGGACAGTGAAGCACAAACTAGTACAAAATTGAATCGAGAATATATTGACACATTGCTTCACTCACCTGTTTATTCACAGGACATGTTTCAAGAGCTCTTGCTCTTATCCTCAGCTGATACTCGACTAGTGCAAGTTGTAGTGGTTTCTTCTTTCTCCGTATTGTCAATAGATGGCGTGATGTACTTGTCAAAGATGTCCGGTGGTGGAGTTTCAAAATTCATGACTCTATGACGATTTTTGTTAATGAAGATTTTTTCCCATACGGAAAGGTCTATGGGGTGATTAACGTATTTTAACACCTCTAATAAAATACGTTAATCACCCCATAGACCTTTCCGTATGGGAAAAAATCTTCATTAACAAAAATCGTCATAGAGTCATGAATTTTGAAACTCCACCACCGGACATCTTTGACAAGTACATCACGCCATCTATTGACAATACGGAGAAAGAAGAAACCACTACAACTTGCACTAGTCGAGTATCAGCTGAGGATAAGAGCAAGAGCTCTTGAAACATGTCCTGTGAATAAACAGGTGAGTGAAGCAATGTGTCAATATATTCTCGATTCAATTTTGTACTCATTTTTTGTTGTTTTTAATTTGCCTTACATTTTGAAAACAAAGCAGATATAATGATTATAAAACAGTGACAAGCTGTTTTCTATGGGTGTGAAAACAAAGTTCAGAAAAATATTACTTATTTTATGAATCAGTCTTTATTAATAGGGTAATTCATATTTTAATATTGTAGTAGTGTTTATTAAACGTATTACGTGCATTTGGAATATAATTCTTTTCTTCTTTCCGCTACTTAAGGCTATTTTAATCTATTGTTATTAAAAACTTAATTGTCCAAAATGACTCTCTAAAGTTTTTCTTTGTTTGTCAATGATGCTGTCAATTGCCAGAACCATAACAGCATCACTAGAATTTCAATCTTCATTGCAGTATTTTTATATGCCAATAAATGTACTAACAAAGGGTTGTAGCTTCTAAGCCAAGTTTCAAACTAATATCGGCAGGCCAGCACTTAAAACAACTGAGCCACTGAGACAGAAAAAGGCTCTGCTCCTTTCATTTTGGTTAAGGAGGGTTCTGTCATACTTAAGAATTATGGTGATATAAGAAACTTTGATTTGCCAGTACATCCCAACCTCCAACCATGATCAATAGGAGACTATCCAAATACTGTCTACTGAAGCTGATGATGGGAACAATAGCTCCTAAAACAAGCAACTTAATCTTTCAAGTTATTGTTTCACTTCTTGGTTTCGAACTTCTAACCACAAGATCAACAGTTGTGGGATTAACTCCTTTTTCATTTTTAACAGTTTTGTTACATCAGTGTGCCATCAGTTTAAATAAAGAGGTACGGGCTAGCATACCTTGCATGTTGTATATTGGGATAGGCAAGAAACCAGATTGATCTGCGGACATCGTTGCTGGGTAGAACTGAGGAATGGTCCCTGCAGCAGTTCCCATCAGCGACAAGCTAGCAGGCGTTTGGACTGGAAGGAGGGGGCACACAAAAACCAGAAAGAGAAGAGTGCCACATTACAGATAAAGCGCAGGTAAAGCTAAAGGCAAGACTACACATATAGGAATTGATACAAGCATTTTACAGTTTACAAATGAGCATGCAATAATTGATCTGCTATATATACCTGCTGGATTGTACATTGGTAATGTTGGCATCATCATCGGAGGTGGAGACATCATTCCTGACATCATCATTGGTGTTGGTGATGTCATACTGGTGATGGGTGTAAACCCAAATGCTGCTGCAGTAGAATGGTTCTGTGCTGTGGACTGAAAATACATACAAATGATGGAAACTGTCACTTTAAAATACTTTGCAAGATATTAAAAAGAAAAAGCCACAAGTGAGATTCAGATTAAGTTGCATATTGTAAACCTAAGTCTACTACATTTTTAAAAGGATCTGCTCAAATATTTACTGGATCTGAAACAGTTTTGGCAAACATTTAAACTCTGTTTGAAGAACCATTGCTGAGTGGATTAATCAAACTTCAATTGCAATGAGTTCAAATAGAGGAATGCAGGTACAATAAGGCTGAGAATCTTGGGAAAAGCTCTGTTTGTCCAAATGATTAATTATCTAAAAATAATAACAAACAACAATAAACTAAACTTTGGCATTTACCTATAGGAAATATACTCGTATTGATAATTACATAAAAAATAAGTTTTCACCCTTTTTCAAATAAACTTGCTGTTTTTATTTTCAGAGTTTGAACAGAAAGACTATGCAAATAAGCATTTATGAAACTTGAATTCTGTGGAAAGTTCATAATTTTTTTTGAAAAGATAAGTGAATTTTGTGACATATAATTATATTTTATTGTAATACATGTGTTTTTCCTACCTGATGTGTATCCATACCACCACCACCCTTGATAGCTCCTGCCAATGTAGTGGCCTTTGTAAGACGCTGCAGGCTGGCATTTACAAAGATAGGCTTAAAGAGATTGCTGATATAATCTTCAACATTTTCCACTGGCTGACTTCTGGTATTTGGATACCTAAAGTAATTAAAAAAAAAAGTAACATAAAAAATTTGCATTTGGACAGTAGCCTCTTTATTTCTAATACTCTTCTAAACTAATCAGTTTATTGCATCAGCATTAATGCAAATTGCTTTATGTATTTGGGCCAACAAACATAAATAAATTATGAAACATTAACACAATGCATCAATAAAATTTGCTGAAGGATAGGAAAATTGTCAATTTTTTTATATCGCATGATGCTACATGCTATAAAACTGGTTTTTTAATGGGTATCTAACTGGTGTTTTATCAGTTACTTAAAGCACTGCTTAAACTTTAAAGTTGGTTGTTTCTCAGTTCCATTATTTCAGCATTTTTGACTATTAAAATTGTTTCTTGTACCACTGTTTGTAGCTTATTAGATTGAAATTTTCAGGAGAGTTTCTAGAACTATTGGTTTAAAAATTGTTGTGCACTAGTGAAAAATATTAAATAACTCACAATGAATAAGTTGTAAAATTCAATAATATGTATACAAAGATTTTGTCTTTAAGTTATTAAAATAAGAAACACTGGCATAAAATTTCTTTTTAAGTTTCTATACCTAGCTCAAATTAAAAGTTTCGGAGAACATGAAAAACCATATGATCCAACAACCATTTCATATTAATATATCAATAAGATAAGCTCCTTAGTGTAGTGGTAGTGCGGCAGCTTGCCAAACAGGATCAGATTCAGATTTATTCTTCCATTTGCAACATGTTTTACAAAGCATCGTCAAAAAAATAACACTACAATTACATTTTTACAGTTCAATAATAAAACAAATAAATCTATTTACAGATTATTAGCAGTTCTAGATATACACAATAGATTGATAACAAAATTTAATAATGTGTGTTTGGAGGAATTTAGTAACAGTGACGTCAAAATTAATATAAAAATTATTTGTGGTTGGTTTATTGACACTCGTCACTTACTTTTTCATATATTTATGAGAGACTAGTTTCAAAGTTTGGCCTTTGAAACTAGTCTCTCATAAATATATGAAAAAGTAAGTGACGAGTGTCAATAAACCAACCACAAATAATTTTTATATTAAAATTTAATAAACTTAGTCACTCTTCCATTTTTGTATTCATCAATTGAGTAGAAAGCGTTTTTCACTATGTAAGTCTTTACTGCGGAAATTTTCTTCACTTCTTCATTTAATGCCTTGATAGAGTGAGGTAAATGATTGTATAAATTTTTTGCAGTACTTTCAATACATTTGGCAGCTAATGTTCCCCTGAACCTATTTCTAAAGTAGTTCTGTTTTGTTCTTGTATTATATTCATGAATGTTTCTATTTTTTCCTTCTAAGTGTTTTCTTATTACATGTTTGAGACATTCAAATATATATAAACAGGGTAATGTGAGTATTTTAAGTTTTTTAAAACTACTTTTACATGATTGTCTCCTAGGGATTTTTTCCATTATTCTTATTGCTCTCTTTTGTTGCCTAAATGTTTTTAACATATTTTTCTTATCTGCTGCTCCCCATAAAATGATCCCATAACTTAGGTGTGCATGTATAAATGCATAATAAACCTTTAGTGCACCGACTTCATCCATAATTTGTGTTGTCTGTTTTAATACATATATGCCCTTGTTTATTTTCTTGTTGATCTTTTCTATATGTTTGTGCCATTTTAAACTACTATCTATAACTAATCCTAAAAAGTTTGTCTGTGCTACTTGGCTAATTTTCTAATTTTGTACTGTTAATGTGATGTCAGATTTTGTTCTATTACTGAGCTGAATTTGCATCCACTCGGTTTTGTTTGTGTTTAGTACCATTCCTAGTGCTTCTAAATAAGTGCTAATTGATTCTAATAAGGAGTTTGTTTTTCCTGAACTTCTGCCTCTGTCTTACCTGTTACCAGTACAGTTGTATCATCTGCATATCCAATGGCTAATCCTCCTGCATCCTGTATTATTTTAAATAAAAAAATTATATATAGGATAAACAGATATGGTAGCAATTTTGACCCCTGAGGCACTCCATGTGTTACACGTTTGAATGCTGATTTAACTTTTTTCAAATGTCCTCCTGAATTGTGTATTATTTCGATACACTGCACCCTATTTTGCAGGTAGGAGCTTAACCATTTTAATGGTATGCCTCTTATCCCATAGTTTTCTAATTTCGCCAATAGATGTTTAATATTAACACAGTTGAATGTTTTTGATAGGTCAAGAAAAATCGCTATAACTAACTCCTTTCTATCTAATGCACTAACAATTATATCATTTCCGTTATTAACTGCATGTATTGTTGATTTCTTTTACTGAAAGCCAAACTGATTCTGTGATATAATATTAAATTTACTACAGAAGTTCTGGAGCTGTTCTAGGAAAAGTCCTTCGATAATCTTTGAAAATACAGAGCAAAGAGATATGGGGCGATAATTTTCCATCATTTGTTTGGAGCCTTTCTGTTTATAAATAGGTCTAACTATTGTTTGTTTTAGGTTACTTGGAAAGGTTCCTGAAATAGAACTTTCATTTATTATATGTGTGAATATATCCATTATTTCGTATTTGCAGTATTTTATCATTTAGTTTGAATATTCATCTAATCCGCTAGATCTTTTACATTTTAGTGTATTTATTTGTCTAATGACATCAGTTTGTGTAATTTCTCTAATTACCATTGAGTTACATATGGAACTTTCATTTGTTTTGTAGTCTTGTCTTAATTACCATATTAGCTATTATATCTATATAATGATCATTAAATTCATTACTAATAATCACTGGGTCTAGTATTATGCAACTGGATTTTATAATTTGGAAGTTTTCTGTCCATTTTGAGCAATTTTCTTTATGTATTGTTTTAATAATGCTCCATATCTCTTTAATTTTATTTTCTGCATTAAAGAGCAATGTTTTATTATGGTGGCCTGGGTTTGATTCCTAATATTAGCATGGGATTTTTCTCCCATTAGGAAACCTGTATGAGGTGCCTTCAGCCTTATGTCGTCTCGGGGGGACCATGTGAGAAGCTATTTGAGGGAAAAGTAGCAGCTTCAGGTTGTGAAGACTGTATTCACCACATCCCACCCTACAGTATTGTACCCCACTCACAATGCCCATGTGGTCTGATGTTGGAGACGTGGCAGTTGGGTGGTAGCCCTAATCCAGCATCGACATGTGCTTGGGAGTTTAGCTCATTTGTTGGAGTATTTATCAGAGTTTGGTTTAGCTATACCAATAAGTGATTAATTATGAATAAAAAGATTACTATATTAACAGTTTGACATAGCTGATAAAAGTTTTGTGTATTGTCTTTTATGTTCTGCATTAGGTAAGAAAGAAAACAAATCAAAAGAAAACTGTAGATTTTTAAATTTTCACAAATGCATTGCCTTACATATCTCCTAAAGATATGGAGAGAGCAGGCCTGACTACGCAAATGGGAGAATTTAGGGGATGAAGTAGTAATTAGAACAATTTTGTCAGTAAAAGGGGAAAAGAACAGGAGAAATATAGGGAATTATTTAGGGAAAGTTAAAGAGAAATGGCTAAGAACAATTAAGAGAAAAATGTAGATTAGGATAGTTGAAATGGCAAAATGTGTAAAAAGGAGTAGAGAGCCTAGGGTTAGGTGTATGGGAATCATGGCAAGCAACATGATAGGATTAGGATTTAGGAATATATGGCATTTTCCAGCATGGGTTTTATAATTGTAATTTGATTTTGTATTTCCATTTGATGATGTAAAAGGAAAGATGAGAAATAAATTACCTGCTGATATATATCTCCTAAATGAACATTTATAGACAATTGGTTTCTGTGTACCATTATTGTTATTGTTTCCCCTTTTTTATTCTTTGGTTTATTGAGGTCCTTGCAGTGCCAGCAATTTGTATCTTTCTGTTGACAATTATTAAGCATGGCACTATAACTTTTCTCATAATATCATTGGGATGCTCTTGAGTAAAGCTACATAAATTTCGGAATCTCAAGATCAAAGAGAAATAAACATAAAAAGGAAAGTAAAATGGTAAGTTTAAATGATTTTGAAAGCCTAACACTTTTTTATATTTCTGCTGGGGTTAAATTCTTCAAAACAGAATACTTTGTTTCTATATGTGTTTGGAGGAATTTAGTAACAGTGACGTCAAAATTAATCTCAAAAACTATTTGTAGTTGCTTTATTGATACTCGTCACTTACTTTTCTTATATTAATGAGAGACTAGTTTCAAAGGCCATTGCCTCCATTTTCAATCTCTTTCCAACTAGCATTGTTCATAGTTCCACCACCAGAGAGAGAGAGAGAGAGAGAGAGAGAGAGAGAGAGAGAGAGAGAGAGAGAGAGAGAGAGAGAGAGAGAGAGAGAGAGAGAGGGGAGAGAGCAGACAACAACAGATTGCAGTTGGAAAGAGATTGAAAATGGAGGCAATGGCCTTTGAAACTAGTCTCTCATTAATATAAGAAAAGTAAGTGACAAGTATCAATAAACCAACTACAAATAGTTTTTGCAATTAGTTTGTTTCTGTTTCAGTTTATGAAAAACTCTACATAGGGCAAATTAAAGGAAACGTGATAACAAGAGTCAAATAACATTTTAGAAACATCAATTTGAAACAGGAAGACAAGTCAGCAGTAGCACTTTACTTCTGGAATGAAAGTCTTAACCTACACCCAAATCCAAAGTTATTAAAAGGTGTCACAAACCATGACAAACTTACAATAAGGAAGAACATCTTAATATAGAAATAATAAACACTGATAAATAATTTAAGTTTGAATTTATGAGTCACTATGTTTACACTCAATAAATAAACTTTGAAATCCCACCAGTCGACAATTTGATACAGATGTTCATAGTTCCATCACCAGAGAGAAGACTGCAGACAACAAAACAGATGAAGTCAGACCTTCAAGGTTGAAAATGGAAGCAACAGCTCCCTCAAAAATTAAATTTTAAGTGTCACAGTGTGAAAAAACAACTACAATAAGTTTTATGATTATCCATTTAGTTTTTAGTATAGATAAGTAATTGGCATAATTTAAGGAATATGCTTCTTATAATATATACTCAAGTATAATTTAGTGATAAAAGGTAGTGTTGGCCGCAGTAATTCAAGTGATGCAAGATGGCTGCCCTGCATACTTCAATATGGCTACTACATACACAGTAAGTAAATAAACAAATAATTATAAAGCCTAAATTGTGTTAATAAAACATTTTCCAACAAAATATATCCCAAATAAATAATTCTAAGTACTTATTATACCAAAAAATGTAAAGCTATACTTAAAAACATGTGTTACTAACTTTGGACTTAAAAACTTCTCACATCATGTGTTAGAAAGTTGAGCCAAAATGTCTTCTAGCTTCAAACAGTATTTATACATATGAGTGAAAATGGAGTAGAGACCTTAGGGTGGAAGAAGTTGATGAGCTGGTAAGTGTAGCAACCTCGTCATCGACAAGAGTGCTGGTGCTGCTGCAACTGGAAGTCCTTTTGTGACGTTTGTCTCCCCCGCCTTTGACAGATGCAGCTAACGATCTAGCATCTGACAGTTCATCCAGATTACCATCTAATACAGGCATAAACAGGTCATCCAAGAACTGGTCTACATCTGAAGCTTGTGAGGGGACACGTACTCTCCGTACATGTGAAGCTGCAAACCATTAGAGACATACCATCATTCTACAAGATATCAATAACCTATTCTTTACAAGCACTATTAGGCTAATTTTGTTAAAATATCTAATAGGTGTTCCATATGACTTCCTTCACTCACTCTTTTACAAACTATTATTACAAAAGCTAATGTAATGCATTAGTAACATAATACATTAAATATTCTGAAGAACATTTGCAACACACTGGTAGTTAATAACAATAATGTGGAAGAGGCATTGTTGTAGATAATCAACTAACCAGGGCACAACATACAAAAATGAGGAGATGTGTCAGAGCACTCCCTCTGGTATGACATTAGCTTTCAAGTACAAGGTAAACGAGTTCAAGTCTCCTTCACTTTTTTTTCCTTTCTTTTCTTTTTGTTTGGTTGGTTTCTTTATTTGTTTGGTTGCTTTTTTAATATTTTGTCTGAGCTTTTAATTCTTGTATGAGTGTATGTATTTACATTTTAATTTCACCTTGTTGTGCAATTAATTACAATTCTTTCTAACAAAGGTTGAATCCTGCTTAATACTTTCCCATGCTGTACATCTAAATAGGAGGTGATTTAAAGGGTGAACAAACTTATGCAAAATAGGAAATGCAACTTTTTACGTCAGGTTTATAGGAACTGCTTGGAATTGCAACCTGCAATGATGCAAAGTTGACAGCAGCTATCGTACTCTGTCCAAAATTCTTGGTGTGTATCGAATAGCTTCATGTGCTGCTATTATTTTAGCAGTAAGTTATGAATCACGCCATTTCTTTCTATTAGAATTTACACATTAAAAACATGAAGGAAAAAAATGCACTACAAGACAGGAACTGAACCAATGACCTTTGCAACATCAGTTTTCAACACTATAAATTGGGCCAGCAGAGCAGTTGTAGAAACACCACTAGAATGGGCTACATGTTGCAAGAAGGCAGTCAATCACTTTTCAGTGTCATCCAGTTCAAGATTTGAGAGATCTTTGAGGCATTTGATCTTGAGAATGCCAATAATGAGCTATTAAGCATCAATATTTCTATACTCCGGCAGCAGTTTTAAAGACATTCTAACCCAATAATTTCGCCCACCTTGTTTAAACTGGTCATTTAACCATGAAATAAATCCTGAAGTTAAATTATTAAAACAATTAAATGGTCAGATAGATTTAGTGGTTTGGAAAAGATATTTATTTTAAAAAACAAACATCGCTTAATGAAGTTAATTGATGGAAATTACTCACTTCCTCACACCAGCCGCACACAGGCCAAGGCATTGGATGACAGAGTCCACATGAAAAACTCAATGCCACGGCCAGGACTTGACTTAATGAATTTTGAAATACGAGCAGTTGATTCTGTTTCAACAGATGGCAGCAGCAACTCCAGAATTACCCACACCACTGGATCAAGCTTTAGTCGCATAAGAGCCAAAGATGCAAACGATGATTTGTGAAATATGTCCTCAAAATAGGTACGTAAGTGAAGCTGATGTGTAATAAATACGACTCATCTATAAATTAATAATTTATTACATATTTCCCTATAGCTATGATAGAAATACTTAAGTGATAAGTCATATTTTTAACAGCTGGTTGCTATGTGACTGCTTTGAAATTCCATTCTCTTTGCATGATCAGGGCACAAAAAATGAAGGGTGACTTTACCTTTGAGAAAAGTATAAATACTGAAAAATTCAAACAAATAACAAGAATTATTCAAAACTTGTTATCTTCATCAAACAATTTGACATAAATTGTGTGCTTAATAAGGTCTATATTTTCTGTGCGGTAAAATTTTGTGTATTGCTTACAATATAATATGGCATAAATGTAAAGTTTCTGAATCATTTTTAAGTATGTTAATATGGAGGTGTATGGTGCCTTTTGAGGTGCCAACTTGTTACTATAAATGTGTAGTGTTTAACGCCCGCTTTTACTACATACGGCACCGCAGGCGATGACACTGATGATACATGAGATGAAGATGGAGCAACGGTGGAATGAGATGGCGGGGGAAACCGGAGATCCCGGGGAAAACCCGCCCCAGCGCCGTGTTGTCCACCACAAATCTCACTTTGCGGTCGCCTGGGATCGAACCCGGGCCGCCTTGGTGAGAGCCAAGCGGTCTAACCACTGAGCCACGGTGCGGCCAACTTGTTACTATAACCTCAGAGGGCCTGAGGGGACTTTTTTCCAAACTCTGTCTGTATTCTGAATATTTCATAACTTGGGAATTTTAAAACATTTTAAATCTTAAATATTTTTGAGTCCATTATTGAAACAGTGAAACCATTGTAGTGCCACTTGCTCGCTAACAACATCTTCACCTTTGACTTCACATATTCTTTGAGCCGGAGTAGCAGCTCTATAATCTTATTTCCAGTAGAGTTTCACAAGGAATCTAAACCTTGTTGACTCCATTTTAAATTCTTGTACTACTAACAGCTGGCTGCCAGCATATTAAAAATATGGAACAACAAAGGCAACATCCTATAAATTGTATCCAGAAAAATAAAGCATATACTGTATGCCCACGACAAGAAGGCTAGAGGGGGATGAAGGGCAGAGGAGCTTGAACTGTTGATCTGCTCCGGTAGTACGAAATAAGTGTATGAGAGTACATATGAGTCACCCATACTGTCAGATCTAATGCTCGTTTCAATAATTGCAGTGATAGGTATTGTGACTTTGTGGGTTCGTAGAATCAAAAGTCCGAGTTGCAGATATTTCAAATGTTCTTTATTTCCGTAGAAATACCTCTGTTCTATTCTTACAGTAGTCGCAGTACATCACATACACATCACAATCTACCAAGGTTGATGACAATAACACGCAGCATGATGATTACATCTGTTTACATCAGCTCTCATTACAACACTTCACAGCTGTTGACTTCTGTTTACGACTGCCCTTGGCAAATCGTTGCTTCTTTAAATACCTCCACTGATAATTCCAGACTGTTCCAGCGCAATTAAGAAACCGAACGCTCTCCATCAAGATGTTACCAGAATGTTCTAACTATCTGTTTTGGCATTCCTTTTATCTCAGTGATACACTATCCGACTGTTATCTTTATCTGCAGGCTCTTTGTGTACACAAGCCGCGCTTATCTCTCTGCACCGAATCTTCTGTGCTTTTCGCTGCAACAGTATTATGTATGGGTGAGTTATGTGACAACACTTATATATTTTAAATGAACCTTCTATCCTTGTCATACTCAGAAGCTGAGAATGAACATCATTGGGACAGCAAAAGTGATTATGCTACACATTCCTCTAGCTTGCCTTCTTGTCGTGGGTCTACAGTATACATATACTACAAAAGCCTAATTAAAAAGTGACATTACTAACGAAACAAGCTAATACAATGAATGCAGGTGGCAACTGATGAATTAAATACTGAAAATGTCTGTATTTCCGCCTTTGTTTTTCCCTTAGTATGTTTCTTGTGGAATTCCAATATAAATTCAACATTTTGATTCTGTGTTTCACACCTGATAAAGTAGAGACTTACCTAACGAAGGAGCTTCACTTGTATCTGAGAGAGCTGACGATTTGGCTCCATATTCGGATTTTTCTGAATTTCGGGTTTCAATGTATGCTCGACTTGAGTGACTTCCTGGTGCTGCCCTCTTTCCTGCATATTGTGATTTAATGAACCTATAACACAGGAATATTTATTACTGGTTAACTGATGAAACTATAAATTTTTATTGAAATAGTTTTGTCAACTTCTTGAAATTTTAACCTGTAAAATTGTTTTCCAGAATAGCATAATAATTTTGGATATTATGACATTTAAAATGGATAAAGTACAGTAAACTTATGAACTCCACATGTGGAATAAATGAGAATACCATTTTATAAGAATCCTTGAAGATATGGTATTACTGCTTCTCTCTGTCATACACATGCTAAAACCTTCCATAATAAATGTGTATTAAAGTAGAGAACTGATTTTAAAGGATGAATAAATTTGAATTGAATTGAAGGTAGAGTTGAATTAACAATTTTCATATCATCCATTACTGAATGTACACACCTATTTCCTGCTGACTTTCAATCAAATTTTAAATCCACAAGCTATATGTACACTGATCTGATGAAGGATAAGCCTCTGGCCATTCAGAGAGCCATATATCAATTGTCATGGTACATTCAAGCTATAATGCTAAGTTACCAGAAGTCTTACACCACAATCTTAAAAAATTGTGATACGAATATAATGTAGTAGAAATTTATGTTATCATGTCTGTTGTGAACATTTCTAACAGTTTGAATCAGCCCCTGAAAAAGAAATTAAAGAAAGACATCCATTGCCTTAAAGTAGCAAAAACACTATTCCTGTAAATTTTAGGGTAACACATAAAATTTGGCAACTATAAACTGTCCATTAGTTATTAATGACGATTTCAGGAATGCAGAATATCTTGTTTCTTACCTTGGCTGTCCTTTAATGTAACTGCCTTTATCATCTTCACTCCTGGCTTGATCAGGGAACTCGAAATCTGACGGCAGCTGATCGAGGACAGATGGACTGCCACCGTTAACATCACTGTCCCTGAGGAACAGAAATGTAGTCAAGTACTGTTCATTAAATTCACAATATTAATATCTGTAATACTAACGTCCAAAAGTAAAACAGACATAATATATGAGACAATATTTTATTCATGAAGTGTCAGAGTTACACAAAATAGTAAAAATTAACCTAAGTTCCTCTGGTATGGGATTACTTGATTGCACTTTTTCTAAGATCAGAAAAAGCAATGGCAGAATTTATAACTATAACTAAAGAGACAGCATTTTAGGGGATAAAGTTAATGTTCATGAATAAACAAAGATTCTTTCAGGAAAGCTGATTATGTATGATATTATGTTTACTTACCTTCGTCTACTACTTCCTCCACGCTGTGATACAGACTCTAGCTGCTCTTCCAACAGAGCTTCTGCTTTGGTCATGTATTCTTTGTTGCTGATAGCATTACCAATCATCCCATTGTTGTCAATACTACCATTAACCTTCTCCATTGAATGATATCGCTCATTAAGTCGACTATGGGATAAGCCAAGGACATCCAGCTTTCGTGTTGGTACTTCCTATAAGACATAATATCCAAAACATAACATGTGCTCGTCTTAATAGTTTCATTTATATCTACTTCCATATTTAATAAAACCAAAAGAGATTAATCCTCTAAAGGGATCAAGATGTTTCAAAACTGCAGAGCAGGGAACATATTGTTGTTTTGTTTGAGATATGAATAAAATTTGAAACCAAATTTAGTGGTCATAAACCATTTACAGTAATAATAGGAACATGTCTCACAGATGAATTGTTTCCTTTTCAACTTACTTTAATAGTTAATGTAGGTAAGTGTAGTGCTCTTGCGGTTCCAAGAACTTGTTGAAAATCATTTTGCAAAATTTCAACATTGAAAATCTGTCTTTGTTTTATAAACAGAGATTTGTTCTCAGGCAGTTCTTGTAATACAAAATGGGAGTTATGTCATAAATTTTAATTCTTTTCTAGGAAAAAAGTACAGGGACTTCGATATTTATTAATTTGTTTACTTATACATTCACAATTCTACTTTGTAAACTAAATGACTATGGAATAAGAGGTGTAGCTCAAAACTAGTTCAGTTCCTACCTAAAAAACAGAAAACAAGTAGTGGAAATAGATTATTATAATGGTTGTACAAATAAGGTGAAATCTTTTCTATCAGATGAGCATAGAGTTGATTGCGAAGCTCCACAAGGTTCAGTTTTAAGCCCATTATTGTTTCTTTTATATATACATGATCTTGTTGGTAATCAAAATAACAGTATTAAATACTTATTATTTGCAGATGATACCAGCATATTAACATCAGGGAAAAATTATGACGCTTTAAAAATAAATATTAATGCAGCCACATTACACACATCCTCTTGGTTTAAAAAAATAGTCTATATATAAACAAGGAGAAATGTTTAGCTATAGAATTTCATCATATAAACAACAAAACATTAAATTTTCCCACTATACAGCTAGAAGGAACAAATGCAATATATTCAAGTAAATCAAAATATTTAGGAATATTTGATGAAGATGTCAGTTGGAAGCCTCATATTAATGAATTATTAAAAAACTGGGACAAATCTGCTTCCAAATTAACATTCTGAAACACTTGGTGAATAAAAATACTCTTAGGATCACGTATTTCTCCGAATTTCACTCATTAATGGGGAAATAGTAGTGAAGCTATTAAAATATTCAAATTACAAAAAAAAGGTCATTAGAATTATTTTCAATTTACCTTCTGTTAGCTGCAAACCATTCTTTAAGGAATTAAACATTTTGCCATTACCTTGTATATATTTATATGAAACAATTGTATTAATGCAAACACGCATTAAGGATTTTACCACAAATTCTGAAATTTGCTGTCATAACACAATAGATAAAGCAAAACTACATATAACCCCACATAACAAAAAATTGTTTGAAAATAGTTTCTACTATAGAGGCATTAAATTTTACAACAAATTACCTATTGAAATAAAAAATATAATTTCCTTTCCGCGCTTCAAAAAACATCAAGCAGTTTTTAATTGAAAAATGTTATTACTCAACTGATGAGTTTTTGCATTACTGAAGTATTCACTTGTATTTAACAATATATAAATTTAATCTACATGTACAATATATTTTTTTTTATTGCTATTGTTAACTCTCACAATTTAAATGTTTAAAATGGTGGACGAATCCACAACATGTACGTGTTAAATTGGATGAATAAAAAATTGAAATTGAAATCCACATGCAAAAATTAAAATTGTTACTATCCTAACTTCACCTTCTACATCAAAACTTGCTGGAATATATTTCAGAGATTTCTTCATGAGTTTACACTCACTGCGATGAGAAAAATGAGGCTAGAGACTCAAAGGGTGACCAGATCTGGATGACAATAGATAGAAGGGACAGGGTCCCTAATGTTTCCACCATGAATATATATGCTGCTGCACAACCCTGTGCATACAAGCTCCTCATTAGATACACTGTATTTTTTCCAAAGATTACATAATGAGATTTCACCGTAATTTAAAAACAAAGGACACTACTCCCCCACAAAAAGTCTTTATAAAGCTGAATGCAGCAACTGTAAGCAGTTCTACATTGACACAGGAATGTGGCAATTACAGCTAAATAAAACTTCAGGCAATTATAAACCCGAACAGTCAATAGTAAATCACCCATCTAGGACTAAAAGTCATAATACAAATTCTACTCAAATACTATTCAATGAGTTAACAAAGGAGCAGGAACTGATGAATCGGGAGGAACTCTATATATGCAAAAATAAAACTAAGAGTCTTCAAAATAAGATCTGAAGCTTTCCTGGTGACGAAGATATTCTAGATGTTCTTTGGCTTCAAGCCTGATGTAGAGATGAGAGCCATCAATGTTTCATTAGCGTACATCTCTCCCATCATCAGCATGATAAATGAATAAAGCAGTACCACTACTAGGGGATTCTGGGTTTATCTCACCTTTAAACAATTATTTTGCATTATAATGCATCTTGACCTGTGAAACATCTATGGTAAAATGGATACTATGGAACTATGCAAATGGATTGCAATTTCTGTGGCACACAACATTTTTTCAAAAGTAAATAATGTAAATAGCGAGTTTAAAATTGGATGTTTTTTGTCTTTATATGCCTTCAAATGAATTATCCAAAAGTAGCTTAAAATTCAAGAGTAAATGATACACAATTTAAGGATTAATTATATCTGTAAATCTTTTTGGTTGTTATTCAGATTTATCACAGTAAAGAAGTAATAACAAAGTAACTTACAGGTTCCAAAAGATTATCCAAACTTCGACTCCGACCCTTATCCTCAAAATATCGGTCGTTGAGGGCAGATTTTCGTGATAATGCATCTTCAACAGTGTGATCCCGAGATGTAGATCTTACAACATGATGTTTCTCTCCCCATTGGTTTACTTCATTGTGCGATTCTTTTCTTACCTATAGAGGGGGAAAAAACTAAGGCTATTTATCTATATTTTTTTAATACACTTACCCAAACCATCAATTTTATTTATAGCAAGAACATAAATAAAATATTACTTCCTCACACTTTTATAAATATACAAGAAGTATTTTCATATACTACAAACACATTATTATTGGAGCTAATTACTGCATACAGACTGTAAAAATATCAATTGTATGAAATGTTATCCTTTTAAAACAATTAATCGACCTGCATATTCAATTTAAATGCTTGTACTTTTATTAAAAAGATATATAACTTAAATTAAAACTCCTCTACTCCAGGTAAGTTTCACAAACCCTTCACTCAGCCTTCTTTGTTTTCATTATCATGAAAATATGACTGTCTAATGTTATTCCATTGATCAAATATGCTAATTGTACAAATAAAGAAGTCAAACACAACCCACAAATTTTAGAGCAAGTAAATGTTGCAACCCGTAGAAATGACAGGCCTGGTAATTTTCAGGCTAGGAATTTCAACTAGTAGTTCTGTGGAAATCTATGCTACAGAACACATGTCTCATGTGTTAAGGCTATACTCACAGGTTGTTTTGCTATGACTGGAGGTTCTGGAGGAGGAACTGCAGGTCTCCTTGGTGTTGATGGTGCTGGTATTTCAAGCTCCAGCTCTGTGTCAATATTTTCATTTGCAGATACACCCAACTGCAATAATTTTTACCATAACAACAAATATCAAGATTTTGCATTCATTAGTAAAGAAAAATCTAACTGTTATTTAAATGAGCTACATTTTTAACATGCACATGCAAGTAATAAAAGACACTAACAGTTGAATACTAATATTAAAACCTGTGGACTTTGGGGTCCCTAAAGGTTCTATGGAAATTTGATTCCTTATCTTTATACAGATGATCTAGCTGTTGTTCTCTATGATAAAATTGAAAATACATAAAGAACCAAATTACGCATTATAGCATCAGTTGTTCCAAATCCACCATAAGCCAATTTTTACTGACTTAGGAGTTTTTTCTTTATCATTGATGCATGTACTGAATTGCCTCTTACATGTCAAAGAGACTTTAAATACATAGAATGTTTAATTTTTTGAAACACCACAGTGAAGCAAAACATACTTAAATTCAAGTTGAACCATATTTTAACATATAAGCTTCACCTATGTATCTATATTGGGGACATATTTCGTAAACTATTGCTCGCATCTTCAGCTCTGCTGTGACTGACACTAAATCCAGTGCTGTGGGTAGATTTCAAGTTGTTGCTGCCATCTGTTGATTTCTTTAGAATCTAAATGTGGGGTTGTCTTCTAGTGGGATTTTGAAGTTCATCAGGTGATTTTTGTGCTTTTCTATGTAGATTTTCTCCTAAATGCAAAGCTCCCTCTGTTTTTGTACATATTTTAGTAGTTCTGTTTTTTCTTCAATCTCACCATTTTTGGACCAGAAATGAGCTACTGCATCATAACTGAAGCTTATGTGTTAAAATACGACTCATCTTAAATTTAATTAAGACTTTAAATAGTTTCCACCTGCTCAACATTCATAACTATTAGACTCAAAATAATATAAATGTATAAAGTATACCAAAATTTAGAATTATTATTTAGTTTATTAAGGTTATTATCTATTCATTTCAGTGTACTGTGTTACCTTTGTTGCCGTTCTTTTGCATTATCATACTGGTTTACTTTTGGTTTAACCAACTCAAAAAAACAATTTTAAGTTCTACTCACACACACTATCTTGAGTCCTAGAATCTAGTACTGTAAACAATCCAAATCAAGAAGGCCTGTGTTTTGCCCAAGTAACAAAACATCATTGACCATATTCCAGTATTACCATTTGTACATTTCACTGTATCACGTTACCTTTATTGCTGTCCCCTTGCATTATGATGTTTGTTTACTTCTGTGTTTAATTTAAATAACTCAAACACTAAGCTTAAGTACCAAATACTTACTACAAATAACAGCACTCTATTACATAATTTAAAATATAACTGCATAATGTTTTAAGCTGTCATACTTTCTGATTCGAAAGCAGCATTATGTGCAATAAGTTCATATAAAATGAAGTCAATCCAAATTAAAGAATGTAACAAAATGATCCAAACACTTCAAAAACTATAGAAAAGAATTATATTACAGTGGATACCTGCAAATTTTGGAATTGCTGGAAATGAATCAGCTGATTTTATTGCCAAAAAAGGTGCAAATTTAATTCAGAACAAAAACTTTACCCTTTACATCCATAAAAACATTAATCAAAAGCAAATATAAAAACAAACAAAACCAATCAATATCTAACAAAGCCAAAGATAAAAAATGGAACATTTTAATTAAAAATCCAGAAATTATTCCAGAAATCCCATGTAAAGCTAGAGTAGCAAATTTTAGATTACTTACGAAACATGATTATTTGGCCAAACACTTACACAGAATAGGAATTTATACAAGTCCAAATTGTCCTCTGTGCAACAAAGAAGAGGAAATGACTGAAGAACATCTTTTAACCTGTGAAGGCCTACCTGCCGGATCCCCTACACACAAATAATGGAGAGCAAGAGAGCAAATGGTTTCATTGCCAAAGCCTAGCATTTGACAACAAAGAAGAGGAAATGACTAAAAAACATCTTCTAACCTGTGTAGTCCTACCTGACAGATCCACTACACACAAATAATGGAGAGCAAGAAAGTTAATGGCTTCATTGCCAAAGCCTAGCATTTGACAACAAAGAAGAGGAAATGACTGAAGAACATCTTTTAACCTGTGAAGTCCTACCTGCCGGATCCACTACACACAAATATTGGAGAGCAAGAGAGCTAATGGTTTCATTGCCAAAGCCTAGCATTTGACAACAAAGAAGAGGAAATGACTAAAGAACATCTTCTAACCTGTGTAGTCCTACCTGCCGGATCCACTACACACAAATATTGGAGAGCAAGAGAGCTAATGGTTTCATTGCCAAAGCCTAGCATTTGACAACAAAGAAGAGGAAATGACTGAAGAACATCTTTTAACCTGTGAAGTCCTACCTGCCGGATCCACTACACACAAATATTGGAGAGCAAGAGAGCTAATGGTTTCATTGCCAAAGCCTAGCATTTGACAACAAAGAAGAGGAAATGACTAAAGAACATCTTCTAACCTGTGTAGTCCTACCTGCCGGACCCACTACACAGAAATATTGGAGAGCAAGAGAGCTAATGGTTTCATTGCCAAAGCCTAGCATTTGACAACAAAGAAGAGGAAATGACTGAAGAACATCTTTTAACCTGTGTAGTCCTACCTGCCGGATCCACTACACACAAATATTGGAGAGCAAGAGAGCTAATGGTTTCATTGCCAAAGCCTAGCATTTGACAACAAAGAAGAGGAAATGACTGAAGAACATCTTTTAACCTGTGTAGTCCTACCTGCCGGATCCACTACACACAAATATTGGAGAGCAAGAGAGCTAATGGTTTCATTGCCAAAGCCTAGCATTTGACAACAAAGAAGAGGAAATGACTGAAGAACATCTTTTAACCTGTGTAGTCCTACCTGCCGGACCCACTACACACAAATATTGGAGAGCAAGAGAGCTAATGGCTTCATTGCCAAAGCCTAGCATTTGACAACAAAGAAGAGGAAATGACTGAAGAACATCTTTTAACCTGTGTAGTCCTACCTGCTGGATCCACTACACAGAAATATTGGAGAGCAAGAGAGCTAATGGCTTCATTGCCAAAGCCTAGCATTTGAAAACAACAACAAATATAACTGCATAAAAGATATGAAAATTCCTGTTACCATCTTTGACAATGCCATCTGTAAGCTCAAGATAGTGTGCAAGTAGTACTACCTGTACGATTTTACATGCTGAATAAAATATCTATTTGTTTATCACAGCATACTTGGATGTTTTAATATATATCTGGGTAATATGTAGTACATATGATCTACAGGGTGATTAAAATAACTACCTATCTATAATTGTCAGCAGCAGTTGTGGAAGAGGCAGTGATATTCTTGTTTATTAACTTTCTATGCAAACAATGAATTAAGATAGGTAGAGTCAGACAGAAAAATTCAATGCCATAACCAGAATTTGAACCACGGATCTCTTGGTCTCCATCCGGTTGCTCTTAACCATTGAGCTACCATGGACAACATGCCAGCGTGACATTAAATTCTCCAACTGACTTGTATTTTTCCTAATGAACCTCTAGCAGTTCGTATATACAATGAGACATGCAGAATTTGTGACGACTTACTATGCTGTAAACACTAAGTTCCAGGATTCATAGTTAAACCACTGTTAGGTTAATTGATGGAAATTAATCGTTCATCCCCACTATCCCTATGTAGGCTAAGGTTTGGATATGAATTAAGACTTACCTTACCACCAGCCCCACCAGCGTAGAGGAAGTTACTCCTGCATGCTGGAAAAGCTGGAGCGAGTTCCATTTCTGAGACCATATCCAAAACATAATCCAATCCATTTAATTCCTTTATAGCTGCTCCATCACTTGTGTAAAGACTTAAAGTCCAACCAGAGCTTTCGCTAATTCCTCTTTCTCTCACAGCTCTGCCTGCAAGTTCTTCAGCTCCCGTCCACGATTCAACAGCAACAGACAACATTTCTTCTGCAATGATAAAAATATCAGTTATGCATTTGTTTCCCTGTACCACTAGGTAGAGGAAGTGTAACATTGCACTCAAAAACTTAATATTGTGATTTACACAGAATTATAAGTTTTGGAGGTCCCTAAAAAAATAAACAAAATAAACAAGCAAACAAACTTCTTTTCTTGGAAGTGTTGAAAACAGTGTTGTTATGATAAATTAACTTTAAAGAGAGTCGATTAAAGACACTAGACAACACTTACTTTTAAATTTTTCCGGAACATGTTTCTGAGGCTTTGCCTCTAGCCGGCCGATGATAGAGGCAAAGCCTCAGAAACATGTTCCGGAAAAATTTAAAAGTAAGTGTTGTCTAGTGTCTTTAATCGACTCTCTTTAAAGTTAATAAGCAAACAAACACTTAAGTAGATAGAGTCAACATGAAAAATTCAATGCCATGGCTGGGATTTGAACCACGGATCTTCTGGTTTCGTCCAGGCACTCTAACTCAATGAGCTACCATGGCCAATGGTAGCTGACATTAAATTCTCCAATTGATTCATATATTTCCCCAGTAGACTACTAGGGGCTCTCATATCCGAGACGCACCATTTGTGGTGACTTACTAACGCAAGTACTTAAATCCCAGGCTTCATCATTAAACTCTTATTATTTAAGTTAATTGATGGAAATCATTTCTTCACACTAGCCGTATATAGGCTAAGATTTTATATAGACACAAACGATGTAAGAGCAACTGGACGGAAACCACAAGATCCATGGTTCAAATCCTGGCCATGCCATTGAGTTTTTCATGTTGACTATCAACCATTTTGTTATTTGTTTATTTGCACAGTTAACGTTACTGCTCCTAGATGAAGGATTGATTGCTAAAGGATCAATACCTATTGGAAGTAAAACAAATTTGATAGAATTAACTGCAATATTTAAAAATTCTTTACAGAATCACCATTGTTTAAAACAATAATTTCCTCCAACATTAAATCTATAGGTCCTTTAATAATTTAACTTGTAGATTTATTTTATGATTAACTGACTAAAAATGATCTGTTATAGCTAATATATCAATTTGTTTATGTTTAATATTTCTAAACTGCTCCTTTACTCTGATTGCCACATTATACTTAATCTTTCCAACTTGGCCACAACCTTTTCAATTTAATTTCAATTTCAATTTATTCATCCCCTATATTTCATACAGAGGATACGTCATTTTACATTATAAGAAAAACATAAAAATACACCCAAAAGTCTACTATATGCACTGCTTAGAAACTAAAATGTACATTGTTTATTTTCCATTTTTTGTTTTGTACTCTTCCACACTATAAAAAGCTTGTTCTGACAAATACCTTTTTATACTCTTAATATTACATAGTTTAGTATTCTTTATTTTACCTGGCAATCTATTATACATGTCTTTTCTGATACTTTCTAATGATCTGTTGTTTAGTGTTTCCCTTAGTGTGGTCCTAAAATAGTCAGCTTTATTCCTTACATTATATGAGTGTACATTACAATTCTTTTTACATGTATTCCTTTCTATTACGTATTTAATGCTTTCATGTATGTATATGCATGGAACAGTTAAAATACTATGCTTCTTAAATATCTGCCTACAGCTAGATCTTCTCTCAACATTTTCAATTATTCGGATAGCTTTCTTTCGTAATCTGAAAATTTTAACACCTCTTTTGCATTTATATTACCCCATAAAGATATCCCATATTTTATATGTGAATAGATAAATGCATAATGCACTTGTTTTAAGGTTTTATTATCCATAGTTCGTCTAACTTGTTTCATTACGTATATACCTTTATTTAGTTTTTTTATTATATGTTCTATGTGTTGCTTCCACCCTAGGTGTTTATCAATTACTACCCCCAAAAATTCTGTTTGGCATGTTTCTGGAATACTTTCACCATCAACAGTAATTTTTATATTTGTTGAACACTTCTTGAGATCGAACTTTATCCAGCATGTCTTATTTAAATTTATCATTAGGTCTAAGTTTAAGAAATACTGTTTTACTATTTTTAGGATTTACTTTGCTTTATCTTCCACTTCTTCACCTAAACAGTTTATTATAAATGCCCAATTTTTATTTTTTGGAACAAACAAATTATGCTGATTTTGAGCAACTAATGATATGACATATCCTTTAAAAATGTATAAGGATGAGTAGAATTTGAACTACTAAACATCACTAAATAAAAAACACCATGTTACATTTTTATCTTCATAAATCAATACATCACTGTTTCTTATACTTCTTATAAAAAGTAATTAATTAAAAGTATTTATGAAAACCTTATTTGTCAAAGTATAAGTTTTTTAAAATTTATTTTATTTTTGCAGAAATATCTTCATCAGATTTCTGTTCCTGCAAATATATTCAAGATAGTTCCATCTAAGTGCATAATATTTCCTATTCTTTATAAGAATTAACATAATTTTACCATCAGCAAAGTGAACTTGCAGAGCCATGTTTGTACGCTTGCGGTTGGCTCGCCATTCTAACATACAGGGAGGGTAGTTGCGTGCCAGTTGCCATTCAATGCGAGATGACTGAAGTAGCTTTCTTTGGCAGATTGCTTTGTAGCCATCATAGCCATGATCCGATACATACCTACAAAAATACAACAGATATATTTTAATTAATTTACAAATCTCTTTTACATATAGAGTATAAATATTTGCAAAAGCATAGAGAACATCATGATGAAGTTTAATGTTACATATTAAAATTACTCAAAGAATGTAATGTGACAAAGGCAAAAAAAGTTCATGTTAAACTGCTTTGTCACTAAATTGTTAGTTCAATGCTAACATACATTCAGCTTACTTCCAAACATTTCTACAATGTCTCTGTAGCATACACCCTTTGTGCTGCTACACACAGCTCCACCTCTAACACAGAACTAAACAACGCACGTAAACTGCTTTGACAGCTTGGTGATCCCTCACCCGGAGCTGCGTTTACTGACTTGTGAACGGCTTTCTGCCCAGTACACAGCCTGCCGACTCCTTATCACGGAGCTCTCACACTGCTTACTGTACTACTCACTAATTCTGACTCTGGCCAACTCACTACTCTGACTCTGATTTTTAATTAAGAAATTTATATCATCCTTATAGCATAATACAGATTCAGATTTATTCTGCCATTTGCAACATTTTTTACAAAGCATCGTCAAAAAAATAACACTACAATTACATTTTTACAGTTCCAAACTAAAAACAAATAAATCTATTTACAGATTATTAGCAATTCTAGATATACACAATAGATTGATAACAGAATTTAATAAACTAAGTCTAAGTCTCTCTTCCCTTTTTGTATTCCTCAATTGAGTAGAAAGCGTTTTTCACTAGGTAAGTCTTTATTGCATAAATTTTCTTAACTTCTTCATTTATTGCCTTGATAGAGTGAGGTAAATGATTATATAAATTTTTTGCAGTACTTTCAATACATTTGGCAGCTAATGTTCCCCTGAACCTATTTCTAAAGTAGTTCTGTTTTGTTCTTGTATTATATTCATGAATGTTTCTATTTTTTCCTTCTAAGTGTTTTCTTATTACATGTTTGAGACATTCAAATATATATAAACAGGGTAATGTGAGTATTTTAAGTTTTTTAAAACTACTTTTACATGATTGTCTCCTAGGGATTTTTTCCATTATTCTTATTGCTCTCTTTTGTTGCCTAAATGTTTTTAACATATTTTTCTTATCTGCTGCTCCCCATAAAATGATCCCATAACTTAGGTGTGCATGTATAAATGCATAATAAACCTTTAGTGCACCGACTTCATCCATAATTTGTGTTGTCTATTTTAATACATATATGCCCTTGTTTATTTTCTTGTTGATCTTTTCTATATGTTTGTGCCATTTTAAACTACTATCTATAACTAATCCTAAAAAGTTTGTCTGTGCTACTTGGCTAATTTGAACCTCATTTACCCAGATCAATTGTGACCAGAATTCAAATTAATAAAAATCTGTACTATCCAGAGAATGATGAAAGAACAATAAAAAACATGTACATCACTGAACAGCCATTCATATTTTTAAAAATGTTTATAAAATCTTCCACATTTATTTTCTCTTTTTCTTCAATCTTGTTTTATGGCAAGTCACACACACCAGGCCACAACTTTATCAAAGTTTCTCTTCCAACGTCTGGTTAAAGAGGTTTTACTGTATTTCTATTCTTTCACTATAATTAGCTTCAGTGTTTAACTATTAGTTGTTACCTTTATATAAACCTTATAAACAAAAACTACACATATCACAAAAACAGATACTTACTTGAGTAAATATTTGTACAGTGTTTTTGATGGAGGGAAAACTGAAAGACAATTTGCCATCAGAAGCCAGCCACGCTCATTGTTTGCATTGTTGTCATTGTTCCATGTTTGATTACAAAGCTGACAAAGAACCTCATCTCTTAGTTTTTCATTCACTATGCCCTGTAAAGAGACAATACAATGAGTTACACTAGATGTGTGTTTGGAGGTTCAAAATATATACACATATTATAGAAGAATGTGAAGATCTATAAACAGATGTTGCTTTTCAATAAACTAAAATATTTGAAAAGATAGAATCAAACTGGAAAATTAAGTCATGATTTGAACCATGGATTTTCAGTTTAGCATACCACTGTTCTAACCAATGGAGCTACCATAACAGCATGACAGTTGGCTTTTAATTTCCCATTAACTCATTTTTCCAGTGGTGTTCTAAATTCATTTTGAGATAACTTCCCCAATGGTGACTCACAATGTAATATGTCCAGGCCTTATAGTTTAATAACTACTGGACTGGACTATGCCATGGAGCAGATTTGGCACAAGGTTCGAACATGGTCTATTGTCGAGATTTAACTTGACTCATAAATACGACTCATCTAAAAATTAATATTGGTCTATTGTATTCCGTTGTTTAAGGACTATGATACAATGAAGCACGAAATTAATACAATTTTTTGTCGAACTAATACTCAATGCTCCAATAAATGGAGCATTGAGTATTAGTTCGACTCAAAATTGTATTAATGGTCTATTGTACCTATGCCCTCAAGTAGGGCATTTCTGTGAGGAAGGATGAGGCGAGAGGAGACAGAGGGCAGCCTTCCCATGGAGCTACAACAGTACAGAGGGCAGGGTTCATATGCTTTAGCAGTTGGAAACTCCCCGGCACGCCAGTACAACCAGCATTCCACCGCTCACCTTACTATGGTCCAGAAACAGCCCCACCAAGCTCGGTTCGGAACCAGAGACCATCCTACCAGAGGAGGTTGTGTTTATAGGGACATATCATCCTGCCATGCAACACCAGGACTCCCACCGACACTTCTACCCTGAATGAGACCACCAGATGAGAAATGACATGAAATAACAATGAAAATGAAATGGAGGGACAGGAAATTCCAGCATCAACTTGGGAAAACCCTCGAAAAAACACATGAGTCGGGTATGCCAGCCATGAGAATCGAACCCGGACCTCCCAAATGCGGGTCACAGACAAAATCACCTGAGCCATCCTGCACAGTACTAGTCAATGGTGATTAAATTTGTGTTCTTGTTTGAAATTCAAAAGCTTTATATTCAATTTCATATTTGTAATTGTATTCCTTTATGTCTTATGTAACCAGTAATTTGAAATAGATTCAGATGTTGAACAAAACAATATGATATATATAACTTCTCTTTTTTTCATATCCTTGTATGGAGGACTTACATCCCCTCCCCTCCACAGACTTGCAAGTGTTGTGCCTGTGTCAGACACACATGTTGAGGAGCAAAAGAGCTCTGTGTCCAAGAGAATATGCGGGATGGAGGGTCAGCAGATACCTGGTATGTAAGGGAGAAATAGATTATATGAAATGACAGTGCAATGCATGGAAGGAAAGATGATTATGGAGCAGTTGGTGAAATCAATGGCAGAACCTAGAGTAAACCCGTCCAGATGCCACTTCATTCATCACAAATCCCACATCCGGTCCGCTGAGATTGAACCTAGCCTGCCGTGGTAAGAGGCAAGCAATGTAATCACTCAGCTAAGGTGCCACCCAATATATACTATAAACTAAGATATTTATTTACACATGAAATAAATATGTTGAAGCACTTATATGCAGGCAAAGTATTTGAGGTTCAAGATTCTTTTGAACATAATTATCATAAGAAACACAATTAAGGTGAAATGTAGCATACTGCTTATGTGTTTCTTTCATGTGCTTTCTCGTTTGATTTAATGTCTCTTAAAATAAAAAACTATTGCATAATAAATGAAAGGCTCGGGAGTAAATAATGGTAAGGTATCTGTAGTTCATTTATTAGTATGTTTATTCTATAAACATAGGTTTATGGGAAAACATCTGTTTTCTATGTATGCTTAACAACATAATTACATGATTTTTCTAAACTTTCAACTCTTTGTTTCTCTAAATATGCTATGTGTCCCTTACCACTGTTTACCGCCGAGCCCTTCAAATATAAAAAAGAAGAAATCAATGTCATTTATTTCTAGAAATCCACCTTCTACTGCAAAAGCAAAACATTTTAGATACATTTGCACAAATAAATACACAACTGAAAGGCAAGCCATTTTTATGTAACCAAAGTAACACAAAGTCTTACCTTATTAACTATATAATCTCCAAGTGTAACCTCCTTTTTCCCACTAAGATTGTTGTCATTCATGAAACGCAGGATAAGTTTAAAAAGAGCCAAAGAATCTTGATAGTCCATATCTTTTGATTTGGCCAAAAATGGTGTCTTGATAGGTTCTCTCTTCATGCCCCACAAATGTGACTGTAATGAGAGTTACACATAAGAAAACTCTGTCAATGAAGAATGAAAATAATATGTACTACAGTAAAACCACATTTTCAGTTTTTTGGAGGTTTAAAACATTTACTTTGAGTTATAATTTATACAAAATACTGTTTAATAATTTCTCAGACTGATATTTTTAATGCAGAATCTCATTCTGCATTTATGAAATACGGTTACATTACATTACATATCAATTTGATTAAATTCAGAGCTTATCCAGCCAACCATTCTCTTGCTCATATAGTAATTATATTTTTAACTATTTTGTCTTTATCAAGCCTTTATCAGATGTTCTATAATTGAGTGTAAAAAGTTATGTCTGCATATTTATTTTGAGATAAAGAAAGAAAGAAATGTGTTACTTCTATATAAATCATTTCGTAGAATGATTTTTGGGACACTCAAATACTATCTTACATTCAACCAGGGAGCACATGCAAAAATAATTGCTTACAATAACTACCTTAACTGATTTACTAAGTTCATCACTTGGGCTTCAAATAATCTCACAATCAATAAAAACTAAGAATTCAGGCAATAGCCTACAACACAAGTTTCACAGGATTGTAAAGATTCAATGAGGGAAATGCAACAAGTAGAATGCCCTACTCAATAAACTATGAAATTCACTGTACAACTATTCCAACCAGTCAAAGTATTTATGTCTACTCTCATCAGATAAAATAATAAAATAATTCATTTGCAATAAAGAATCATAGTAAAAATTTTAATCTTACCTTAAAGTAAATGTTGGTAAATTTTGTAAATGCATGAGAATCAATATCATGAGGGAGATGATGTCTCTCTGACTCGCCCTGGCCAACTACGTTTCCAACTACCTTCACTAGATGTCTCTCAGAGTGCACTGGCTGCCAATCTGTATAGAGAAATATTTGTTTAAAATCTCTGTAAGTAAACTTAAGGTAGGGTTGACTGAACACTCCTAGCTTCAATTTAAGTGAATTATGGAAATTAAACATTTTTTCACACTAGCCATATATAGGCTAAGGTTTTGGATAGATAGTCAGCATGAAAAATTCAATGCCATGGCCGAGATTTGAACCACGGATCTCCTGGTTTCCGTCCAGTCGCTCTTAACCTTTGAGCTACCATGGCAAACATGCCTTCCTGGCATTAAATTCTCCATTTGACTCATATATTTCCCCAATTATTTCCATACAGAGCGAAAACAGCTGCATAAGGCTACCAGAAACCTTGGTTGAGAAACACTGTAATAACAGATGCTGACAGAGAGTTTTCTTTCCAGTGTGTGAGTGTGTAACGCAATATATTCACGTATGATTATCGCGTGGTATAGCATAAATAAACTAAACTTGAACCAGAGAAGTCGCTTGCGTAGCTATACATATATACATTCGTTCGTACACACACAAAACAAAATGATTCAAATGTTAGGCGTGTTCGGCGCAAATTTCAACAATTTATTAATGTAGTCTCTACTTTATTGTAACTCTAGATTTATATGCCTTTAATGAGTTTTAAACCAGTTTTTTGTTTCGTTTAAATAACTTAATAAATACGGAAGATACGGAATTGTATTTATGATGCATTTTTACAGCATTTAACAATTTAAATGTCCTGTTCTGTTTATTGGGTATCTGTTTCCGGCCCCTGAAAGGTTTAAATGGCCATCGGCAAAGCGGTTAATTCTCAATAAAAGAGACCAATTATGGAGTTATATGCAATATTTTAAGTAAAGTTCTTTACCATCAAGTTTGCTGAATATGAATGCCAACTCTGCTGGTATCTCCAAATGATTTACACCTGCAACAGCTCTTGATGCTCGTTCTTGCTCTTCTCGCTGTGCTTTAGCCTTAGCTCTTTCCCTTGCTAGCTTTTCAACTTCAGCTCGGCGTTTAAGTTCCTCCTGAAATTTAAAAATATAAACCTAAATTACTCAAAGTTTACGCACATTTTATTTTAAGGTTAATGTTTTTTAAATTCAGAGCTAGGTTTTCTATGGTGGCTGCCTTTCTTTCCTGCTTTTATTCCGGTGTATATGTAATGTTTTATAGTTATATTCATGTGAACTTTCTATTTTTGGAAACATGATATACAGGTACTGGTATGGTCTGTTAGCTGTTTCATATTAGCATAATCCATTTTACACACTAATTCCTTTTCCTTTGCTGCTAAACACATTCTATTTATCACACAGGTGTTTATGTATTGTAAACATTACACCTGAAACACAGCTGCATGCACTGGAACAAAACACAACTGATTCATCACAATTATAGATATCAATATAGTTTATAGTTTACACCATTATCCTTATCTTCGAAGTGCTCAATCCAGTTTCAGTCACTACTGTAACCAGTTAGCATGAATTTTTTATTTCTTATTACTTACTATGTACATAAAAAGGGTTAAGAAAGCAATTGCACTCAATTTGGAAGAAGCCACCACATAACATTTGGTATCCTTTCATGGAAGTGTTGAAAACAGTGTTGTTGTATAAATTAATTAACATTTGGTATGCTTCCCTATGGTAGTTCTGAGAGCATTATGTTAAGTAGATCTTTATTAGAACATAATCTCCCAATAGGATAATATCATATAGTTTAAAGGAACAAGATATTCTTGCTCCATTTATCAAAATAGCAAAACTAATCAAAGGGATGAAGATTAAAGTGTCTATTAGCTAGTAATACAGCAACAAGATAGTGTAGATAGGACGTGTCTCTCTCACGTTCAAGAAGTCCTTAGTTCAAATCTCAGTCAACGTGAGTTATCTGGATAGGGTGTATTTCCTTATCCTGAAAGATGAATGTCTGGTAACTCTAAGCTCTGTGGATCCTGGGCTCATTTGTGCATCATTTCACCATTTCATTCATCGCTTGATATGACTTAACAATGGATGACACAAATTAATAAAAAACAAGAAGAAGATTAAACATCCAAGATTTTACATAATCATTATTGTTGAATCAAAATTTTAAACAAATTTTCAATAAAACATTCAGCAGTACCTTAAGACTAAGGTATCGTCTTCTTTGGCGAAGGGCGCGGTAATTAGCTTGAGCCCTGATTACTCCTCGCCTAACAGTCTGATAGCGTCGACGTGCTCTCCATCCTCTCACATGTGCTTGCAGCTTGACAGCAGCTCTGCGGATGGCACGGTATCTACGGCGTGCCAAATATCCTCGTACTGTTCGTTGTAGTGTTACTGCTGCTTCTGTCATAATGCGAGCTCTTTCACGTTCCAACTCCCGTTCTAACCTCTCTCTTAGGAATACTCGAGTAGCACCTAGCTGATAATCTCCAGTCTGTTCTGAACATCGCGAAGACAAGATAATTCGACAGAGTTCCCTGCAATCAACACAGAGTATAGAATAATTTTTTTTAAAAGTTCAACAACAACAAGAATATTGATACAAATTTGTCTAAGTAATAATAACATATTAATAAAATTTATTCACAGCCATTAATTAATGAAAGAAGATGGTATAAAATCCAGGAACCTGGATTAACTTCATCATGGATTTTATTTCTGATAAAGGTCACAAATGAGAAAAGATATCACTGAGCTAAATGAATCTTAGCATCTAAATCCCATCACCAGTCTTACTGACAACAAAAGTACTTCAAGTAACATTCCCAACTTGCATTAAGTAAGTGAAAATACGAGAATTACAAGCCGTGATGATTAGGAAGTAATATATGTCTTGAGTATTAGCCTCCATGTTAATTCAATGAGGGTTTCATAAAATGCTATAGAAAAAATAAATGGAGCAAACATAGGGGGAGTTGGAACCTACCTGTAAGGTGTACCACGTGAGATGCCCACTTGCTGTGAAAGTAGGTAACGGAATCTCTCTACAAACTGTGAGAATTTGAGGCGCACTGGATAGCCCATTTTTCGAATGCGTATAGTCTCCAACATGCCAGTATATCGAAGTTGCTCAAGAACTATTGGCATATCAAATTTCATAGGTGCTTTGTCTGAGTTAGGTTTGATACAACGCACAAACCATGGATTACATCTGTAACAATGTAAACATTAGATTGCAAACATACACTAGCAACTTCTTTAAGTTATTTTTGAGTTTGATTTATGAGTCACTATGTTTACTATATTCTTTAAGTTACTTTCCTTACAAAAATGATAACATGTGTAGTATAATTATGCTCATTAGTTCTTAATCATTTTAAAATGTGAACAATTTGATTAACTTTACAACGTTATGAATTTATTAATTTTGAACTGTCACTGAATTCAAAATTGAAATAACACTGGGCAACAACAAAATAATTTTTTAATGTTTCGAGCACTTCATGAGGCAATTCCTACTAATTTTGGGTTGAGAGAAACAAATATGACAATGAAAAAAGTTTTAGTAGCTTTAGTTTCTATGATATATACAAGTATATCATAAGCTTGTAGTATTACATATTAATGGATTGAGAGAAAAGGATACATTTTAATTACATACATGCTAACAACAATAAAAATGCATTTGATTTTTTTAACTGGTAATTACATGCTAAGAGTTTTAAATTGCTGGAAAAATACTTTGCAGATAGTCATGTCTAAAGAGAATCATGAGGTGGCCTATTGGCTTGCCTCTTGTGATGGAGTTCCACAGAATCCCTATACAAAGGCCAACAGTAATCCGCAAGCATTACTACTTCATTCCAATGGTCCTGATATCTTTGTTCCATAACAGAAATGTCCCCATGTTCATCACTAACAGCTCCACAACGAGGAGCGAAAAAGTCTAGGTGGGAGTGGAGAAAATGGATCTTAAGGGACATGTTGCATCCAAGGTTACGGTATTTTTGCAGGAGCACTGTCACCAAATGCTTGTAGTTTTCATCTACGGTATTTTGACAGGTGTGCCAACTGCCAAAAAGAAAAAAATTCCCCCAAATTTAAAATCTTCACTCTAAAAAATGAAATGTCACTTTATCTTAAAAACAAGAACTATTCTATCATTTTTATGGTGATTTTTGAATTCAGCAGATGGAAATATATGCAAATTCACTATTTTTAAGCCCGAAATATTTTCATTGTTGCCCAGTGTTATTAGCAAAGAAAGTTAGCTCATGGAAAATATTATGGTGAAAATATGCAGAATTCTTTCTTGTATATAAATAACTAGCTGGCTTATCCAAAAGTACACCGTTAGCTTTTTTTGAACAGCAATTATGAATTGATTAAATTGGTTTACCTCCTACAATTTTTTATAAAGTTAATATCTAAAGATCTAGAGGCTTTTTATTCTAAATTCCACACTTTACTATTTATAGTTTTAATTTCAGAAAGTCCCAAGCAACAAATGAAAATCCTGCGATATTCACACTTAAGGATATAAAACATTGATGGATCATTTCAACTTTCTTAACCTCTTCTCTTCCTTAATCTGTGATACTGCAATCTTTCCATTTTCTGATCATGACTGTCTGGTTGAATATAAGAAATTCAAAAGTAAACAACCCAAGGGCAATGAAGGCCAAGATTGTAGTTACAAGACTAATTACCAGTAACCGAGTTGAATACTTTAAGAAGTGCTATATAATGTTCAATGGAACGACCTGCTGCGTAACTCGCAATCCATCTCAATCCATCTCAATCGACTTTTGAAAGATTTTTTATTATGTTCTTAAATTATTAATTTTTAGATGAGTCGTATTTATTACACATCTGCTTCACTTTCGTACCTATTTTGAGGACATGTTTCGCAAATCATCGTTTGCATCTTCTGCTCTTATACGACTAAAGCTTGATCCAGTGGTGTGGGTAATTCTGGAGTTGCTGCTGCCATCTGTTGATTTAGTGATGAACTTAAATGTGGGATTCTCTTCTGGCGGGATTTCAAAGTTCATTAGTTGGTTTTTATGTTTTTCTATGTATATTCTCTCCCATATGACGAGTTCACTAAGTTTTTGTACGTATTTTAGTAATTCTGTGCTATCTTCAATTTCATGATTTTCAGACCAGAAATGAGCTGCTATTGCGGACTTATCAATATTTTTGTATCTTAAGTGACTGAAGTGTTCTTTCTTTCTAGTGCCTATGTTTCTTTTTGTCCTCCCTATGTAAATTTTTTTACAGTCTTTACATAGGGAGGACAAAAAGAAACATAGGCACTAGAAAGAAAGAACACTTCAGGCACTTAAGATACAAAAATATTGATAAGTCCGCAATAGCAGCTCATTTCTGGTCTGAAAATCATGAAATTGAAGATAGCACCGAATTACTAAAATACGTACAAAAACATAGTGAACTCGTCATATGGGAGAGAATATACATAGAAAAACATAAAAACCAACTAATGAACTTTGAAATCCCGCCAGAAGAGAATCCCACATTTAAGTTCATTACTAAATCAACAGATGGCAGCAGCAACTCTAGAATTATCCACACCACTGGATCAAGCTTTAGTCGCATAAGAGCAGAAGATGCAAACGATGATTTGCGAAACATGTCCTCAAAATAGGTACGAAAGTGTAGCAGATGTGTAATAAATACGACTCATCTAAAAATTAATAATTATTTCGCTTCACTGTGGTGTTCCAATACAGTTAAATCTCGATATATGTTCTTAAATGTTTTTGAACTGTCTGTTCCCCAAAGAAAATGCAAAGTAAATAATACTGTCAAAAGAAATGAAGTCCTAAAGAAGGATAAAAATACCTGGTACACTCCCTACCTAGCTAAACTGAAATGAAAAGTAATGATGTATTTTGATTTGAACAGGAGGGGTAAATCAGATAGAATTAACAGAAGTTTCTTCCAGGCTTAGAAGCCATGTTCTGCTGGAGGTTGAAGCTGATATTGCATATATGGACATATTAAGTAAACATGGCCATCGGTAATTCAATGTAAGTTAATAACCAATCAGGCCATATAGATGATGCAACAAATGTTTAGGTTTATTGAAATTCCAAATTGTGACGTAGGACCAATCAAAATTGAGTATTATGGTAACTTAGCAACCAAAACAGAAAAAAGAACCAATGATTTTATTCTTAAATTCTTTCTTCTGGTTTGAACTCTCGAAGAGGGTAGATGTGTTTTCGGTAAAAGACTTCTTGAAACTATTAGAAGTTATTGGAGTTCATCATTTATGAACGTTTAGTAAACGTTTAAAATATACATCGAAGATGCGACGCTATGATAAATAATTTACGTAAAAAACCATTGCATCATTTATAAATAAAAGGAGTTAATTAATATATACTAAAGGGCTATATACATCAGTGGAAAAAGTTGCATGTAAAGAAGAAAATGATGTCGAGAAATATAATTCCAAGTAAAGTGAAACGGTATTAATTACTTTATTCCATAGTTGCCCAAAAGTGAAATCCCTTTTGTATCGATACCACACCTGAAAAGTTTCACATCTCATTGCTTGCTGCAGCTGCCGGAGAGAGGATTTATAGAAATCTTCGAGAACATCATCTTCATGGCTTTTAGATGAAAGGTTCATTGCTTCTACATCAAGGTAAGGTTAGGCTTCTACATGCGTCGCCACACCGAGGGAGTGCGAAACTTTTGCGCATGTGGGGCGTAGACCTCACGACGGGGCAAATCTTACTTCAGGTATGTCACCGCATCGAGTTATATAAATCCAACCCACAAGGAGGGGAACCGCTCCAAGGTTAGATGTCCAGACGTTATTAAAGCAATTAAATGATCCAATGGACTTAATAGTTTGAGAGACAATGTTTATTTCAAAAAACAGAAATTGCATAATGAATTTTGAAATATCGCCAACCAATTGTCTTAAAGTTTGTTTCATTTTCAGAGTTTGGTAATCAATACAAAAATAATATAATAGCAGCAGTAATGATAACAATGGGGAAAAACAAAATGACTGAAAATGCAAATGATTTATTTGCGAAATTACTTCTTGAATTCTGCGGAAATTTCATCAACTTTTTTTTAAAAAGATAAGTGAAGTTTGTAACAAATAATTATATTTTATGTAGTATTTGTTATTTATTTTAACATTTAACATCCTTTTGAACAACTTACTTCATGTAGATGGTAAATGAAGTGAAACAGGATTCACTGAACTGAGAGAGAATATGGTCTCCTTGGAACACAAGATCCAAGAGTTTAGAATCTATATTAACTCTTTAGTTCTGCCTTGCCATGTTGATGGATATTTAAAACTTACTTGGACATTGATTCCAACAGATGCTGCAGAGAATCGTGGAAACGTGCAGCTACTGTAGGAGTTCGAGGTTTCATCGTAACAAATCTTCCGTTTGCTTTATTAATTGTTTTGGCTGCTTCATGACTAGAGCGTACATGTTGAAACATCTTGCTTACCATCTGCAATTCATTTCCATTAATTATTATTTATAGCACATGTAACATTATTCCTGTAATTTTATGGTGAGAGAATTCAGTTGGAGTTAGTCATTCTTATATATTTGATAAGAAGCCTTAAACAATGTTTTTCAGTTAACTATGTAAGAGCAGCATTTTTCCTTTCTTTCAAAGCAGTCTCACATGGAGATTTATTCTGGGGAAGCAGTTCTTATGTTAACAACAGTTTTTTACTGCAGAAGAAAGTTATACAAATCATCACAAACTCATCAAAAATAGCTCACTATAAATATTTCCTTAAAAGACTTAAATTACTTCCTGTGAGATATATCACAGTTTAACCAAAGTGAGAAACAACTGTGATACAGCCCCACAACCAACACAGCAAGATCATAAAATTCCATTATTATCAGCATTAAGAATTAGTAAAGAAGCTGCCTTTAGAGGTAAAACAACTGCTCAAAAAATTATTTGTTAACAAGTTAAAATGGAATACCTCAAAACATGCATTTTTTAAAATGGTTTAAATAAAAATAAAGAGCATTTTATTTTGTAAAGAATACTTAAGATTATAATACCTATTGTAAAAAATAGAAGTAATTAATTAGTAATACTATTATTACAGCTTATCATGCCATATGCCTTATTTCAGCATATATTACTTACAAGATTATTCAATCAATAATAATTAATCTATTATTTTGGGGTCAGTTTTTTTTCCACACTACGTCACTTTTTAATTTTCAAGGCACTAGTTTCCAGAGCTGTTGCTTAAATTTTCAACCTTGAAAGTTGAAAGCAAAGTTATGCTAAAGAAAATCATTAAGGGAGCAAGCACATTCATCACGAAAAAGAAAACAAGAGCACATTCAGAACGTTCATCTACCACAAAAACATTTAGCAAATTCAAAAATATCTTTAGAGAACAAAATATCTTGGCATAAAAATTAGATTACTAAAACTCTAATTCATATACAAAAACAAAAGATTAAATTCTGCAATCAACAGATCCATAATAAACCAAATAAATTGTAAGGATTTTGAAAAGTTCTACATATAGCAAACTAAAAGAAACCTAAACACCAAAACCAAAGAACATTTTACAAATATTAAATTGGAACAGCAAGGCAAGTCAGCAGTAACATTTCACTTTTATAATGAAAACTGTAACTAGACCCAAATCCACGATTATTAAAAGATGTGATGAACCATAACAGACATGTGAAAACATCTTAATATGGAAATACAAAGACTGATTAATAAATTTTGAAATTCCACCAGTTAATTATTTGTTAAAGAAGTTCATTGTTCTACCACCAGAGAGAAGATTGCAGACAACTATAACCAACAACAGCTGGACCTTTGAGGTTAAAAAGGGACTTCCAAAACTGGTCCTTCAAAAATTAAGTAGCATACCTACTATGAAAAAAAGTAAAACAAATTACAAAATGTTTATTAATTACTTTGGATGTCACGGTCACTAAATTCCTCCAAACATGCGTCAATAACTTTAGAATATATGTGAAACTTGTTACCTCTAATTTCCATGCATTATATTATGTAAATAAATTTTCAAATTTACTGTATCTGTATATACAATTGTAAATACTTGTTCACTGACTAAACCTATTGCTTTTTATAATGCTTAATGTTGAATAAAGATTACGATTATACTTACAGACACTTTGCTGCTGATCAGCAAATCAACTACGTCGGGACGTAGAGTATCCCTGTTTTTATCCAAAAAGCCATCAACACTATACCACACTTGACCAGCATAATGCTTCACTGCAAATTCCATACTTGACATGCGTGGCCGAGAGTACAGTTCATCCAAAGCATGGTTGTAATGGCATTTTTCTAAGAAAGATAAGTCAGTAGCCTTGGGAAAATTGGACTCATCGTCCAATAAGTGCAATATTCCTACTGGCTTCTTGGCAATCAGATGTATTACTGGTAAATTGTCCTGAAATGTGAAAATTCATATTTACTTCTCAAACAGATTTTTACTCCCTTAACTCCATTTCCCTACTTGCCATTAACAGACAGCTTCACCAACTGATGAAACAGTTACAATGTTACATTGATTTAACACTGAAGTTAAAGTAAATTTTGTTTCATCAAACAATGTCAGCTTTAAACTAGTATTAGCATAATATCAGTGTATCCCTGTGTTGAGGCATAAATGTTTGTAAATGCCAAATATAAAACTAGCATCAATGGCTTGCTCTGAAGCAGTCACTTTTCAACTTCTAACACCATTCCTAAAGGAAGAATGTACATGTATCACAAAACATTTGAAAACCTGCAACTGGGGTAACTTTTAAAGCAACAGAGTTTCCAAACTGGTCATGAGAATAATTTTACAGCAAATACATCAGGTTAGATTAGTTAATTGATGGAAATTAATCATTTCTCCACACTAGCCGTATATAGGCTAAGATTTTTGATAGATAGAGTCAACATGAAAAATTCAATGCTATGGCCGGGATTTGAACCACGGATATCCTGGTTTCCGTCCAGTTACTCTTAACCTTTGAGCTACCATGGCCAACGTGCCGTCCAGACATTAAATTATCCATTTGACTCCTATTTCCCTGGTAGACCACTAGGGGCTCTCGCATCCGAGATACACCGTTTGTTGCGACTTACTATCGTAAGTACTTAATGTCAGGACGGCACGTTGGCCATGGTAGCTCAAAGGTTAAGAGCGACTGGACGGAAACCAGGAGATCCGTGCTTCAAATCCCGGCCATGGCATTGAATTTTTCATGTTGACTCTATCTAACATCAGGTTAGAATTTGCTAATGGAAGCATTCCTTATTCTATGCTTTATTCTCCTCTAAAAGAAGTGTTAAATATTTTGAGATCTTACGTTACCACATGTTTCGTTTATTGGTAGGTGATAATGTTGGTAGCTCCAAAGTTACTGTAATGTAAAGTAATTTTGTGGGTTTATCTGGAAGGTTTGCAAAATAAAAGGTAATTTTGTCGAATCTACTTGATCCATAATCAGTGTTAACATATTTTTAGCCAATTTTCTTTCATGTAGTATCCACCATTCTCATTTAAACCATGCTCTTTGAACCTGAAAAATTTTAGGTACTGCTTCTTTTTGTGTTAGTATAAAATTGCCAAGTTGCTTACTGACCTGGGAAAAAGCATTTATTTCAATTAAATTATCCCAGGCTGTCCTGGGATCAAATCTGCGGGTAATTTAAGTCCATCAGCTTTCTTGTACACAATAATACCTCCATACTTAAGTTCTATTTTAGTTAATTGATGGAAATTAATAATTTCTTCACACTAGCCATATATAGGCTAAGGTTTTTGATAGATAGAGTCAACATGAAAAATTCAATGCCATGGCTGGGATTTGAACCATGGATCTCCTGGTTTCCATCCAGTACTTATGATAGGAAGTCACCACAGACGGTGTATCTCAAATGAAAGAGTCCCTAGTGGTCTACCGGGGAAAATATACGAGTCAAATGGAGAATTTAATGTCATACGGCAAGTTGGCCATGGTAGTTCAATGGGTTAGAGCGACTAACAAGTCACATTGAATTTTTCATGCTGACACTATCCAACAAGTTCTATTATTAACAGTTTTCAAGCAATGAAGCATTAGTTCCTTTGCATGTAGATTTTTCAGTCGACATTGTGATTATAACCTGAAAGAAATAGGAAAATTAGAGGATGAAACTAGTTTTCTACTGCTGGTAAAGAGATCACTGCAAAGTATAGACAAAAGTGTATTGCAGCACATTCATAAGCTGTGTAAATTGACTACTGCCTTCTTAAAAACTGTTCTTCATAATTATCTTTAACATTAACTAACAATTTACTGCAAAACTTGATGAAATGCGAGACTTTTAACATTATCTTAAATGGTATTAAGAGTATTTTTAACACTAGTCATTGAAACTGGCCCAAGTTAATTTAAATAATTAAGCTTACTGTATAATTTATGGTTTGCCATTCTATCTTCTCTTTTGCGTATTCCTGTTGTTCCAGCTTAAATATGTGCTTGTTGAAGTAGAACTGCAAATTTTCATTGGCATAGTTGATGCACAGTTGCTCAAAGCTATTCTCCTGCAAATAAAAAATGTAAAATAGGTAAATATTCATTAACAACAAACTAATAGCCATGAATAATTGCACTAAATGAAACACATTCTATGAAGTGCATTTCATTCATTATTTGGAATAAAATGTTATTTTTGTAATAGTTTGGTGGCTTGACACGCAACGGTAGGTTGAAGTGAATGAATCCACAATTACCCTTTGCAGATAATTGCACTTAAATCATTTGCCATTAGCCATTTTAAATGTTCACTCACAACAACTTATCAGTCAATATTGGTTTAAATTACAGCTGGTACTTTAATTCATTGTCATGAACAAGTAACAGTGAAATAAAACCCATCAAATCACTGAAACTGTAATTTCTTAGGAAATGTAGACATTATGTAGGTATAAATTACTTTTTTTAATTTTTAAATTCAAGATTATTTTTTAAAATTTTTCCATAGAAGAAACTGAACTTACAGCTTGCTTAGTAATGAACCTTACAAAATATGAAGATGTTAGGAAAATATTATGAAACATACATATTTTTTATCACATGCATGCAATTCTGCACACTGGAAAATGTAAAATTACTGATAGCAAGCATGGTTTAACAAGGACTGTTCAACAAAGAATGATCACAATTTTTTTTTTTACAGTCATAATTTCTTGCATTAGAATTTAATCTTGTGATATTCTTTAGCTAAATGTGTAACAAATACAGTTTCATTGTTGGTATTCTTGGTTCCCACTGTTAGAGGCGGGCAAGGATTACCTACCGAATTAACGGAGGTGATGCGCGAGGAACAATATGCGACTTTGAAATTCTGCTTTCGTCTCAACAAATCTTCAGCTAAGGCATATACTATGTTACAGGAGGCCTATGGAGAGAGTGTACTTCCCTACAACACAGCTCGAAGGTTGTTTAAGTTGTTTAAAGAGGGGAGACAATCAATTTGAAAGGAAGGTGGACCCGGTGCTCCAGTTACTGCTTTTACGGAAGAAAACAACACTGCTGCTGCCATTGTGAGAGGACATCAGCAAATAACCTTAAAAACACTTTTTCGAATATTGAAAAATAGTGTAAGACCATATCAGGGACAAAAGACCATATATACATTAAACAGTCTGGATGTTGCACCACGTTAATGCATGGATGCATATTGACAATGTTGTTGATGAATATCTTGCAAAATCAACACAAACTGTGTTCCTAAACCTCCCTAAACTAAAGTTTTAGCCCTGTGTGACTTTTTCTATTCTCTAATGTAAAAAAACACTTTTGTGGGAGGCATCATCCATCTTCAGAAGTGGTGTCAGCAGTGAAAGCTGCAGAGGTGATTTTGAAGAACCTCTCAGTATGTCTTTTCAGACTGGCAGAAACACTGGGTATTTTTTTTTTTTTTTTTGGTAATTAACGTCCTCCAACGTTAAGTCATATCGGACGATGAATGGAATGGATGAAATGATGCTCAAATGAGTCCATGGTACATAGAGCTTAGAGTTGTCCGACATTCATCTTACAGGATGAGGGAAAACCTTGGAAAAAACCTTATCCAGGTAACTCACCCTGACCAAGATTCAAACTCGGGACCTCTTGAGCGTGAGGCAGACATGCTACCATCACGCTACCAAGGCGGGCAGAAACACTGGGGTAAGTGCATCACACCTAAGGGAAACTATTTTGAGAAGGACCATTAAAATTATGAGGATGAGTATAGGTATGTTGTCAAAAAAGAATTATGATCATTCTTTATGAAATTCCATACCGAGCAGGATGGCTGAGGCAGTTTTGCTTATGGCCTGCATTCAGGAGGCCCGGGTTCAATTCTTGTGACCAACATACCTGACCCATAGGGTTTTCGGAGGTTTTCCCAGGTTACTAGGCGAATGTTGGGTAGGTTAATTACATCCCCCGAATTTCATGTCCCTCCATTTCATCTCTATTATCATTTCACATCATCTCTCATCTGGTGGTCTCTTTCAGAGTAGAAGTGTTGGCGGGTGTCTTGGCGGTGCATGGCAGGATGATATACTCTGAGGAAAACTACTTCTTCCACTGGTGGGTCAGTTGCCAGTCTCCGCGCCTTTGCTGGACCATTTCAGGACTGCCAGCCAGGGACCTTTGGGGCTCAGCTGCTGAGCTCATTACCATCCCGTAGTAGGGAAGTGTGTCCATTGTTCTGGCCTGTCGGAGGAAGTCTCCATCCAAGTAAACTATAGGGACCCTGCACTCTGTACTGTCGTGGCTCCTTGGTCAGCCACCTTCTGTCTCCTCTTGTCTCATCCTTCCATCCACGGGTACCCCACTTGGGGGCATAGGCACAATGGGCCCAGCATGGTAACCTACATGCCGCATCCCCTCTGTAGCGAAATCCTAGTCCTATGACATTCCATATACTACCTGTGGTATATATCCCACTATATTTGAACAGTTTTGATTGTTTTCCTGTTACACTCACAATATTTATTGCAAGCACTGTTTTGCAATATACTATATTACTACTGTCATTACACCAACACTAATAAACATAATACATTTTAACACTACATTTTATTTGCTTAAAACATTTAAAAAAAGATGTTACCTTAAAATCCTCAAAACCAAATATATCCAGAATTGAAATTGCTGCCGTACTACGTTTTGTTCCTTTATATACTATTTGGTTGATGCGAGATACAAGCCACGTGAATAGTGCACTGTACAGAGCTTTGGCAAAGGCATCCCTTGCATCCAGTGCCTGGTCGATACTAAGAGGTGTTACAACTCTTTCATTCCGTGCTTCCTGAAATATAAAATACAGGTATATTTCTAAAGTTCAATTTACACAACACAGATAATTGTGGTGATAAAGCTGGTTACAACAAAGTTAAAACTGTAACTTAATTCCATTGTGTAAGGACAATGATACAATGAAACACAAAATTATATACTGTAACTAAATACTCATCTGGCTCAAACCTTCAGCTATCATTTAAATTAATTAATGGAAATTATTTGTTCTTCCTCACTAGCTGTGTATAGGCTAAAATTTTGGATTACAGTCAAACTGAAAAATACAATGCCATGGTTGGGATTTGAAGTACAGATCTCCCAGTGTCCGTCCGGTTACTCTTAACCATTGAGCTACCATAGTCAGCGTGCTGTCATGACATTAAATTCTTCAATTTACTCGTATATCTTCCTGATAAATCACTAGAATACGAGGTATCTCAAATACAAGAACCTCTACAGATTATGAGAATATGAGGTATCTTGAATATGAGAACCCCTAGTGGTTTACCAGGAAAACATACAAGTCAATTAAGAAATTGAAAACTGGAGGAAATTAATATAGGATAAGAACTGGGATATTAAAGGGGCTTACGTAGTAACAATAAAAATGCTTACGTTGAAAAGAGAGAAAAAATTAAGGGAGGTGTGGAAATTTGCTGACAAAGTCAAAGAGAAATGGTTGAGAAGGGCAAGGAAATAAGAGGTAGAGAAATGGAAGACACAATCAGAACATTTGGTCAAGGTCGTATAAGGGCTAGGATAGAGGGAGCCAACACCACTATCAGCTCATAATATAAGCAGCTGGCAAATTTGTACCTACATTACAAGTCAATTGGAAATTTAAAGTAATGACAGCACGTTGGCCATGGTAGCTCAATGTTAAGAGCGACTGGATGAAGAGTGGGAGATCTGTGGTTCAAATGCAGGCCATGGTATTGACATGGTAATCAGACTATCATTTAAATATTGACATTAATAAAGCCAAACAAATGCTTAGGTCAAATAGCATACCCAATTTCAAAAGCCTGCCTCGGTAGCACAGATGGTAGCATGTCTGCCTCACGTTCAAGAGGTCCCAAGTTCGAATCTTGGTCAGGGTGAGTTACCTGGATAAGGTTTTTTCCGGGGTTTTCCCTTGTCCTGGAAGACGAATGTCAGATAACTCTAAGTTTCATGGACCCCGGGCTCATATGAGCATCATTTCACCCAATTCATTCATCGTCCAATATGACTTAACGTTGGAGGACATAAAAAAAAAAAAGCTGCTTGGAACATCATTATAAAGGAAACAGACATAAAACAAAAATAATTCCAAACTACATATAAACTGAAACATAATGATCAAATTCTGGTCAATGCCTTAACAGTAACAGAAGTTTTAATGAAAACACACTGTTGAGGCTGGGCGAGAGAGGTGCTGATGTGACAATGTCCTTTAATTTCTCCATGTGTTGTGAAATGTCAGTAAAAATAGATTTAAAAAAGCACACACACACATGCACACACAAAATATGTAATGTCCATTGAAAATATATAACTTTTACATCAAATCATAAACTTTGCAACAAAGTTTGTTTATAAAAAAGTTAAAATTCCAGCAAAGGAGCAAATCTGCTGCAATGCATTTTTTGATCAATTAGCATAAAACTGCTAGTGCAGGGGACAATGAGTACATGATTAGCTCACAAAAACTTTTTTTAAAAACACTATGAATTTTCCAATCTTTAATTCTAACAATGCCAAAAAGGCATCAAGTTACTTCCAGACACTGCGCTTAAAATCTGACCAATATTTTATTTTTCTTAACCCTTTTTTACTACAAACCAAACAGCATTTTCCTGCCTGTTAAACCAAAATCTAAAATATGGCAGGATGTTGTACAGTATGAAGAACTCACTGTAGTTTTGGTTGTGAGTGCTTGTTTGATTCCTTCAGGAACTAACTGCAGTAAATGTCCTGTCCAGCGTATCTCTGCATCGGATCCTATTTCCACACCTTCTTGTCCATGCTTCAGTTGTTTTCGATGAAAATATACATTTCCTAAGTGTAGTACTGAAACATTAAAAAGAGCATAAGTAACATGTGATAACTTTGATCACCAGAGTGATTATTACTTACAAAAAAAAAAAAAAAAAAAAAAATCTTAATTTTAATTAATTAAATGTAATTAGAAATGGAGCTGTCAGCAAATGAAGTGACTACTTTATCACAACTTGTAGTTCAGTACATTTTGTACAAAATGTTAGTTTGTTTACATGATCATCATAAACAAGTGACTACACTTAACCAACTAAATTAGTTACGGCACTTTTGTTATTAAATGACTATTGCAACTGTAGGAAGCACACGGTAATATATTTAATTTCTAGTGTGATCAATCTGTGGAATGGGAATAATTTCTAAAAAGCTGATATACTCAACTGACAAAGTCGTAATGTCAAATATATCATCAGCAATGTTCGTCAATGAAAGATGTCTTACTGTCATTGCCACATTATCAACCTCAAGCTTCTTGTTTAAGTAATCCTTTCCTTTTACCAATAATTATCAATTCTTTTAGTGTTATAGTTAAAACAATTTGGCAAACAATTTCTGTAATTATAGTAATTTTCTGAACCATGATCAGTCTGTAAACATAGACCATTGCTGTAATATAAACACCTGATTTAAATGTATCACATTTTTAAGCTATACAAAATTATGTGTTTAAATTTTAGATACTATTATTGCAGTTACTAATGAAACACAATCCCATGTTTATTAATGATGAATATATAATAAAAATAACAACATATTCATAATCGTAAAAACTACTTGTAGTCTGTTTATTGACACTTGTCACTTACTTTTTTATATTATTGAGGGACTAGTTTCAAAGACCTTTGCCTCCAATTTCAACCTCTCTCCAATTAGCATCTGTGGTCGTCTGCTCTCTTCTCTCTGGTGGTGGAACTATGAACTTCTTTGTCAAATTATCTACTGGTGGGATTTCAAAGTTCATTATGCAGTTCTTATTTTTCCATATGATTATGTTCTCCCATGTTGTTAGTCTATTTTTGTTTATCACTCCTTTTAATAATTATGGATTTGGATCAATGTTAAGATTTTCATTCCAAAAATGAAGTGCTACCACATGACATTGATCCAAATCCAAAAATATTAAAAGCAGTGATAAACCAAAATATAATGACAACATGGGAGAACATATTCATATGGAAAAATAATTACTGCGTAATGAACTTTGAAATCCCACCAGTAGATAATTTGACAAAGAAGTTCATAGTTCTTCCACCAGAGAGAGGAGAGCAGATGACAACAGATGATAGTTGGAGAGAGATTGAAAATGGAAGCAATGGCCTTTGAAACTAGTCCCTCGATAATATAAAAAAGTAAATGACAAGTGTCAATAAACCCACTACAAATAGTTTTTATGATTAATTTTGATATCACTGTTACTAAATTCCTCCAAACGCACTTAACATATAGTTTTGGTTTAAATCACATTATATAAAATAGAGCCTCCCCGACATAGCTACTGAATGATATGCGTTATACAAAACATGTCACAGAAATGAAACATAAACAACAGTTCTACTGACATAGGTACATACCAGGATGTACCTGGAGGGTTAAAGTGTTATACAATCCATCAGGGATCACAAAGGAATTTTGATTTCCTCTTCTTTCTCCTTGTCACAATATTCAGTCACGTTATATGTATTATAATTAAATATATGATTTGCCATGCCTGCTAATGTATGACACGTTGCTGTGATTGTAACTGAACAGAGTGTACCTACACTGGCCTTACTATGTATGTGCGATAAGCTCATATAAACATCTCTGCAAGTTTATTACTAAAATTATGTTTTTTTAATTCTATTTCTGTATTATTATATACAATTTTAATAGTCTTTATTAGATGTTTCGGGAATCTTACAAAGGTATACAGTATAACTATCTATGTCTTGATTCCGTTGAAAGATTAACAGAGTGGCAAATAATTTACCTGAAGCAAGAATCCTGAAGATTGTGTCCTGTTCATCTGAAGTAAATCCAAGAACTTGCATTGCTGAAAGTAGTGACTGAAAGTCCTCACCATCGAACTTCCCATCAATCTCATAGCTTCCTCCCTAACAAAACACAAAAATTATAAATCATTCTGCAGTTAGAGAGCAGATTGCTCTTACACTCCCATACATGATATTAATTTCAACATATTGTTTATGAACAAACGAACACTGAAGTTCTGTACAAGCCTTAAAAAGTTAATATATATTAATTATTTTTATAAACTGCTGTTACCTGATTGAGATAGAAGTATTTGTCAGGTGTCAGTAGACCATACTTTTCCTTAGCATCGGAGGAGAGACCTTGGAGCATCTCATAAAATACATGATAGTTCCGTTCATCTGGAGCTTGTGTTACTATTCGTGATTTTTCCAAGAGATATTCTGTAATTTTTGCTCCAATTATCACTCCACTGTAGGAACAAAAACAAAGGCTTGAATTTCAAATTACACACTATTTCAATCGTTTCTTAAAGTTAGAAGGCACACTAACTACTAACACTACTTTTAATGTATTGTGGTGCTACAAATGCTGTAAATGTATCTCTTTAAAAATGCATGAGTATGTGTAATATGGGAAATAGAGGAGAAATCCTAGTGGACCACAGTCTTAGAGCCTGGAAGATATTTTTACTATGTGAGACATCAGCCATGAAAGTCTATGTACTTTAACAAAGAGGAAAGTTGAGTTTAAGAGAAGTTTAAGTAACACAAAAGAAATGTAAAATATAAACAAATGGATAAATAAGCAGTTGCAAAGCATTTCTGGATCACAGATCATCAGCTGAAAGAAAATGTTAATCTTTTAAAGGCCCTTATGAAACCAGTAGAACTCTTCATTTAAGAAAATGTAGTATTTATACATCAACATCCAAAATGAACACAATTTATTAAACTTTTATGCCTTTATGAAAAGGATCTCATTGTGCATTATGTCCAGCCACAATGCCATTTACGAGTCCAGGGAAGGGTGGCAATGAATCAAGGCCGATGATTAAAAATGATTTTGTTTGACAGGATCATTTCAGCACCATCGATGTGCTGGAATTTAGAGCTAGAGGAGTACTTTTACATGCCAACAAATCTACTGACAGCAGCTTCTTTCTTTAAGCCACATTTAATAGGTATTAATCTGGGCATGTTTTACCCAATGACCTTGGGATTAGTATGCCAGTGCCTCACAACTAAGCTGCTTAGACCAACGAGGCTGATGATGGTGACAACAGTCTCTGAAACATGTTCCAGTATATCGAAATTTATCTGTATTGGAACACCACAGTAAAGCGAAATAATTGTTAAATTATAGATGAGTCGTATTTATTACACATCAGCTTCACTTATGTACCTATATTGAGGACATGTTTCGCAAACCATCGTTCGCATCATCAGCTCTAATGTGACTGAAGCCTACACCACTGGATCAAGCTTCAGTCGCATTAGAGCCAATGATGCAAACGATGGTTCGCGAAACATGTCTTCAATATAGGTATGTAAGTGAAGTTGATGTGTAATAAATACAATTCATTTATAATTTAATAATGTTCCAGTATGTTCTGGCATGGAAAGTGAATTAAGAGTACCTTCTGTTAGTTTAATGCATTACTTATTGAGAACAGAAGGTTCAAAGAAGTTGGCTCAGTTGAATATGCCTTTGTATACATAATTCTAGAGCCAATAACCTCTACTACTTTAATAAAGACAATTTCTAAACAGCATAACTTACTCTTTGAAATGAACTTCTAAATATTTGCCGAAACGTGAAGAGTTGTCATTGCGCACAGTCTTAGCATTTCCAAAACTTTCCAGAAGTGGCGATGCTTCCAGAATTTGTTCTGTGATTAGATTTGATGGTGATTTGTTCACTGCAGCGAGGTACTGCATCACTAGTTTGGTGGATTCAGTCTTGCCAGAGCCACTCTCCCCAGAAATTACCACCACCTGACTTTCAGGTGACGATGAGCCTTCCTTTGACATGTGTCCATATGCCGCTGATCCAATGGCAAACAAATGCCTATAACAAACAATTTTTGTTAGATCTGGTAGATTCAGGTATTCTAGCACACAGATTTCTCATGCAAATTACAACTAAAGTAACCACAAACCTTCATCACAGAAGGTGATAGAAATAATGTTCGCATATCTTAAGAAAATGATGTAAATTTTTCTTAATAATTGATGAGATCGATTTCATAAACCCTTGTTTACATCCTCAGTCATCAAATAACTAAATAACAAGGGTTTATGAAATTGATCTCATCAATTATTAAGAAAAATTTACATCATTTTCTTAAGATAAGTGAAATTTTTGTTGCAAATAGTTATATTTGTGTAGTATTTGTTGCTTCACTGTAGCTAGCTTCATTTTTTACATAATTATAGAATTTTAATTTTAACGGTGGTGCTGCTACTACCATCGGGTGCCTGCCAAGGTGGCGGATAGGGGAAGGCTCACCAGATATGGTGCATACCAGGGAAATGAAATACCCGGGGTGGAACAAAGGTGAAGATCACAAAGCAGCCTTTGGCAGAGATAAGAGTATATCAGTAAGGTGAGATTGGCGGAGGTGGCACTCTATCTCTCAAAGGGTAATTTGAGGGAAACACTGCCTTGTGGTGAAGAGGGATCTTCAAAGGCTAAGGGAGAAACCCCAACAGAAAAACAGCACTCACACTGTGCTTAATTGAGTGATTCAAGGAAGAAAGAAAATGTGTGAGAAAAAAGCCAGTTGGAACATGTAATATTAAAATTATAAACGGAAAAGAAGTAGAATAGAAGAAATGGAAAGGTACTGCCGACTGGAAATATTGCGTCTAAGTGAAGTTAGAAAGAAGGGAAATAGAAGTTAAACATATATTTAGAATTCCAATGTGCAGGGACTATGATACAATGAAGCACAAAATTAATATAATCTTTGAGTCAAAACTAATACTCAATGCTCCATTTATTGCTGGTATTTACCTAGAACGTGTTTCGTTAGGATCTTCCTAACATCATCAGCTATTGTCGACTAATGGATGTTGGTTTGGTGAACTCCTTGGAAGTGATAGGTGCATCTCTGTCAGTATCTTGATGAACTTGAAGTTTGGGTTCTCTTCAAGAAATTAAACAATTTTCTTTCATATTTCTTTATGAAGATTTTTTTCCCACGTGTTTAATGCAGCTGTACCTTGGACACTTTTTAATAAGTGGATTTCACGTTCTATATCATATTTCTCCTCCCAAAAATGCTATGCTACCGCCAATTTAACTACTTAGGAACAAAGAAATAGATAAATTGGCAGTAGCATACCATTTTTGGAAGGAGAATCATGATATAGAACGAGAAATCCACTTATTAAAAAGTGTCCAAGTTCCAGCTGCATTAACCATGTAGGAAAAAAAAATTTCTTTCATATTTCTTTATGAAGATTAATTTAAACACCTTTGATGAAAACCCAAACTTCAAGTTCATCAAGATACCGACAAAGACGCACCTATCACCTCCAATGAGTTCACCAAACCAACGTCCATTAATTGATAACAGCTAATGATGTTAGAAGATCCTAACGAAACGTGTTCTAGGTAAATACTAGCAATAAATGGAGCGTTGAGTATTAGTTTGACTCAAAAATTATATTAATATATTTAGAAGTAAAGAGACAAGGAGGAAAAGGGAAAAGGAAGACCCCAGATGTGGGAAGATAGAATGGAAAAGATTGAGAGGTGTGGGAATAAGACAGTAGGGGAAATGAGGAGGATGATGAGGAAGAAAAAGAATTTAAAACATCAATGTATTCCAAACTGAGATTCGTAAAATTCTTGAGTCTCGTGCAAGCTTTCACAGAGATATTAACTTTGTGCTTACTTTACTTCGATGTCAACAGTTTTTCCTCTGTAAGAACATGGTAATTTACTTTTGGTGTCTTATCAAGAATAGATCCTGTTTCCTAAATCAACTTGCAAGAATACGATGCGAGGCACTCAAGCATCAGGGAATCTGATTTCTCATAGGAATCAAAGATTCTATGTGCTGGCATTATAACACTACTATCAGACTGAAACACATGTTCTTGTAATATATCAACAATTAACTAGCACATAAGAGGGTCATAACAATACAGTGGAGGGCAGGAATTCCTGTAATATGGTCATCAGTTGATACAAAGGCTCTGTATTATATATATAAAATGAGTTAAGTGCAGTAAAATACTCACGGAGGCAAGGTTCCTAAGATTTGTCCTTCATATTTCTTCACCATATCCAAGCCATAGATATCAAACATTTTGTACGGATTGACTGCCACCAGAATACTTCCAGTGTATGTCTAGAAACAAGCAAAAGATTTCAGACTATAAGCAAAGATATTAATGAAATCTTCAGTTAACTTTTATACACATAACATACTATAACTTACAGGTGTAGCCCATTTATTAAAGGAACAACTCTAGTTATTCTACAATTTCTTATAAAACACATGTACACATACATATACACTAGCAACATATTGGTAACAACTTCACTGGAGAAATTAATGTCTTACACGTCCCCTAATGTCTACAATACAAACTCCAACCCACTATGTATTATGAAATTAAGTTGAAGAAATTTAGAACTTTAGAAGAAAATGTCCAATATCTACTTGGTGGAAGTGGGTCCATTACATCTGAACTATTTGATTTCTTAGTGTCATCTTATTTGTGTTAGAAAATGTAAAACATTTACTGTGCATGGTTGGATACATACTGTTTACAGATTTGTTGTGATAATGTTTCCCAATGTGTGTCTCCCTTGAACTGTCTCATTCTTCTGCCAGGTGTTAGATAGGAGACCATATTAATTTTCTCCATTTATATATAAGAGATGTTGTGTTAAAAACCAACTACAAATAGTTTTTCCAATTAATTTGGACATCATTGTTACTAAATTCCTGCATTCACGGATAACATATTTTTATTTACAGTTATTTCTGCCCCATAGAAGACCATACTTTGTAGCATTGTTTTAAAAATCTTCTTTGTACTGTTAATGTTGTATCTACCCCATAATGTATTACACTTGCATGACCTTCTCTACTCTTGTACAAACTATTCCTATGAACACTTATTCCTTATGTACACACTTACATATATGAGCTCCTTGTCGTAACGTATTTTGAGGTTCCATAGCAGCGAAGCTTCATTCAGGTCCCTAAAAATAATAAACATTGTAATAATTAAGGATGGAAGGATTAATTTTGACAATGCTAATGAAAAAAAGAATCTAACAGGTTGCACTCATACACTCTTCATGGTCTACACCCAAATTCTAGAGGCAAAGAGAAGCTCTCACTTCTAATTGCTGACAGAATTAAGGGCAAAATTCCTGTTGTTGCAAGTAGAAAGTCTTTTTTAGGTTAAACCAATATAAGCCCAGAAACTCAAGGCAAATTAAATCAATCATCCCTAATAGCTTCATGGCAATAAATTCAATTAAAATTACTCCTCTCAAGAACAATAGTAATGAAAATAATATCAATAATATTAATAATAATCACTGTCTATCTGTATTTCATCAAAACATAAGAGGCATAAGAAACAAATTAGATGAACTAGCTATTAATCTGCATACTGAAATTCAACTACCACACGTTTTATGCATTTCTGAACATCACTTGACACAGCAGGAATTTAAGCCAATTTCATTGCAAGGGTACTCTTTAGGAGCAGAATATAGTATAAAAAAATTATATAAAGGTGGAGTTTGTATATATGTTAGGAATGATCTGATCTTTAAAGCTTTAGATTTATCCAAATTTTGTTATGAAAAAGACCTCGAACTCTGTGCAGTTCACTTAATTGAAAGTTATTTGAACTTAGTCATAGTAGCCATCTATTGATCTCCCTTAGGAAGTATTCAAATTTTTAAAAATCAATTAGAATATGCTCTGAACTTTCTATTTAAAACAAAAAGAGAAATAATCATTTGTGGTGACATAAATGTAGATTATCTGAAATCGAGTCTTCAAAGGGAACAGCTTAGCTCTTTATTTACCACATACCACATGACACATACAGTTAGCTTTCCAACAAGAATCCAAAATAATTCATCCACAGCTATTGATAACATATTGTCACCCAATTAGCGGAAGGCACAACCGGCGACAGCTGGAAGGGACCCGAGGCAGCCGAGCCACGACCCCCCATTAATCTCAGTCACTAACTGAGGGGTGATTAGGGAAATGTCACTTGTCCCTGGACGTTTCTCTCCCCTTCTCCTGTCCTCTGGAACTTTCAGGTGATTCGCGGAAAACCAGAGACTTCTAGAAAAACAGGATATTCCTATAAAAAGGGCTTCAATGAGGAGTCAGGCAGTTCTTCTTGGTAAGCAGCGGAAGAGTGCAGCGCTAGTGTAAGGATGAGAAGACTGTGTACGTGCATCGGAGGAATTTACGTAATTGCGAGAGCAAAGTGGAATTGTAACGGACGAACTGGTGAATCGTAATTGTGTGCATTACGTAATTCTGTGTAATTGGCAAGTGTTTAACTGTAAGTCGGTGGAAATACAGAACATTTTTGAGTGGTGTAGTTGGACTTCTCATTTCACGAACCCACAAAGTCACACTATTTGTAAATTCAGATATAACTAAATTTTGCTCTGTCTCATCAAAAACTAATGGACTATCAGATCATGATTCACAAATTCTAAGGATTGATAAGATAAATTTAAAACTCAAACCTAAATACACATATATGAAATATAGGGAAATAAACGAAAATACTCTGAATGAATTTAGTAAGAACCTTAAACTTGAATCTTGGAAACAAACTTATGAGATTAATGGAACCAACAACAAATATAATAGCTTTCTTCAATGCTTTAAAACTCACTTTGAATTTTGCTTCCCATCCAAGTATAAAAAAACATTTAACTTTAAAAAAGACAATTCCTAGCTCACTTTAGGAATTAAAACCTCATGCAGGCATAAAAGAGAACTATATCAGCAAGTTAGAATCAGTAACAATTTGTATTTAAAAAACTACTACAAAAAATATTGTAAACTTCTAAAGAAGGTAATAATAGCAGCTAAAGTATTGCACTATAATAAACTAATTCAAAACTCAGACAATAAAATAAAAACCACTTGGAGTATAATAAAAAAGTGACACGTAAACACTCATCAGAAAATTGTCCAATAACACTCAATGTTGACAATCATGAAATTGCCAAACCTCTTGAAGTTGCAGAATTGTTTAACAAATTCTTTTTGGATGTAACAAAAAACTAAAATATTAATTATGGAAGTAAAGATGCAGCACTAGAATTTCTAAGATCAAGTTTCACAAACTCTGTATCTACATTTAAAGTCAGTTTAACTACACCTTCTGAAATAAATAAAATTGACTCTTTAAAAATGAAGAATTCTTCCGGTTATGATGAAATAACTACAAAAATCCTAAAATCTTGCTCCTCACAAATTAGCATTCCCCTTATTTATGTAATGAGTCTCTAAAGACTGGTATTTTCCCAGACAGAATCAAATACTCACTTGTTAAACCTCTTTTCAAAAGAGGCGAACGCAATAATGTTTCAAATTATAGACCAATATCTCTCTTGCCAATTTTTTCAAAAGTTCTCGAAAAATTAATGTTCACCAGACTGTATAAACACCTTGAATATAACAACATACTTATCAGTGATCAGTTTGGATTCAGAAAGGGAATATTGACTAATAATGCAACTTACAAACTTACACATGAAGTGTTGACTGCCTTAAATGATAAAAGACATGTAGCTGGAATTTTTTGTGATCTAGCAAAGGCTTTTGATTGTGTTAATCATTACATTCTTATAGCAAAATTGGAATTCTATGGGCTAAAAAATGAACATTTAAGATGGTTTGTATCATATCTAAATGAAAGAAAACAGAGTGTCGAAGTAGCTCTCAGTGATATTGGTTATGAAAAACAAACTTCGAACTGGAAAGTAGTAACTCATGGAGTACTCCAAGGTTCCATGTTAGGGCCTTTATTATTTCTGATCTATATAAATGACCTCTCACTTTATATAAAGGACATTCAAGTACAGTTCTTTTCGCTGATGACACTAGTGTCCTGGTGACCAGTACAAATTTAAACGAGTGTATAACTAAAATGAATTATGTTTTGAACTGTATGTCATGCTGGTTTAAAGCGAACAAACTATCTGTGAATCTAGACAAAACAAAAGTAGTCAAAATTATAACCTGTCGTACATCGCATAGTGAAATAGGAATCGAGATTAATGATATGTTATTAGAAGAAATTGACAGCATAAAATTTCTGGGCCTTCAAGTGGACAGATGTTTAGATTGGAAAGCTCACAAATTATATCTTACCTAAACTCAGCTCTGCCTGTTATGCTATCCGAGAGCTGGTTAATGTGAGTTCTATCGACACTTAAATTAGTATATTATGCATACTTTAACTCTATTATGGAATATGGAGTATTAGTTTGGGGCAAATCAGTAGAAAGTAAAAAAATATTTCTTATGCAAAAGAGAGTTATAGGAATCATAACTAACACCCACAACAGATGCTCCTGTAAAGATCTTTTTAGACGACTGAAGATATTAACACTTTCTTGCATGTATATATTCTCGATCCTAAAATTCTTTATATGCAATCGTGCCTTATTTGCAACAAATAATGTAATTCACAAAATGAACACTAGACAAAAGTATAATATTGTGACTTTGTGGGTTCGTGAAATGAAAAGTATAATTGCACCACTCAAGAATGTTCTTTATTTCCACCGACTTACAGTTGAACACTTGCCAATTACACAGGATTACGTAATGCACACAATTAGGATTCACCAGTTCGTCCGTTACAATTCCACTTTGCTCCCGCGATTACGTACAATCCTCCGATGCACGTACACAATCTTCTCGTCCGTACACTGGCACTGCACTCTTACGCTGCTTGCCAAGAACTCTGACTCCACTCATTCCAGCCCTTTTTATAGGAATATCATTGTCTTCTAGAAGTCCCTGGTTTCCGTGAATCACCGCGAAAATTCCAGATGGCAGGCGAAGGGGGAAGAGGCGGCCAGCGACAAGTGACACTCCCCTAATCGTCCCCTCAGTTAGTGACTGAGATTAAGGAGAGGGTGTGGCTCGGCTGCCTCTGGTCCCTTCTCAGCTGTCGTTCGTCTGGCGTTCCGATAATTGGGTCACAATATTGTTACCCAAGCGCCAAACTCACGATGCCGATCAATAAATGAAGACCGGTGGAGGGAGGGGAGACCGCAGGGGTAGCTGAGGCTTCGTTTCCCCCTTCTCCTGCCGCCAGGAGGGCGAAGCATCGAGAATGTTTTCCTCCTCCATAAAAGCAAATCTCGAGAAACTTCAGGCCGCCGATCAATGCGGGAGAGGCGACAGGAGTTAGTTGTGTTGAGTGAGTCGTGGCGAGCAGTAGTGTAAGGTGCGCCCAGTGTACGTGGAAAGACGAACTGGCTTAGTTGTAATTGTGTACATTACGAAATTGTATGTAATTGTGACATTGTAACAAGGTGAAAATAAAGAACATTTTTAAGTGGTGTAATTGAACTTTTTATTTCACGAACCCACAAAGTTACAACTGGCGTCAGGAAGTGGGATAACGGCCATGGAATCGGCATTGGAAAAGTTTTTGGAAAAGATGAGCGAATTAACAGCGAAGACGGAAGCCACAAACAACAACCTCACCGAGAAGATGGAAGGAATGAAGGCCGAGTTAACCACAGAAATGAGAGCAGCGAACGGCAGTCTGGCCACGGAAATGAAGGCGGCGAACGAGGCTCTCGCCGCAAAGCTTGAAGAACAGTTGGCCGGCGTAAAAGAGGACGTCACAGAGTTAGGCGAGCGCGTCGAAGACCTGGCGAGCCGCGTTAATGAGCTGGAAGGAAAGACCGAAAATAGCGTCAAGTCCCTGAGCGCCATGGTGGAGGACGTCGTTGGCAGGAGGTTGAAGGATTTGAAGGCCAACGCACCGGGACGCGACACAACTTCGGCGCGCGTCAAACCTCCAAAATATGACGGCGCGTCAACGTTTGAGGTCTTCCGCCGCCAATTCGACGCAGTGGCCAAGCACAACAAATGGTCACCAGAGGAGGAGGCAACACAATTAATAGCCAGCCTCCAGGGACGGGCCGCGGAAGTCCTAAACGCGGCGCAGACAACGGCGGCGCGCCCAAGGACATCTGGGAGGCCCTGGAGAATCGTTTCGGAAACCACCGCTTAGCCGCAGCGTACCGCAGCCAGCTAAAGGCAAGGTTACAGCAGCCGGGGGAGACGCTGCAGGAGTTTGCCCTGGCAGTTGAACAACTGGCTAGCAAGGCCCTAGTCGACCTCCCACCAGAGTTCGTATCCCGGGAAGCTGCCTACACATTCGTTGACGGGGTACGGGACACGGAGATTCGTCAGCGCCTAATGCTCAGCGATTATAAAACAATCCAGGAGGCACTAACGGCAGCATTAAGGATGGAGGCGGCCAAGGTAATAGCTATCCCGTCGTCGAGAACGAGAAGTGTGCGCTACGCCGGAGACAGAAGACCAGCCGAGGGACACCGGCGAACACCTAGTGGTCTGTGTTGGGGATGTGGACAGCCCGGGCACCTGCAGAGAGACTGCCCACACCAGGAAGAGCAGCCGGAAAACGAGTAAGGGCCGTCGTGGAGAGGGACACGTCGGCGCCAACACCACCATCCCCTCGAGTGACACTGCGCGCTGTCAGCTGGCGGATGGATGACAGCCTCATCGCGGACGGCTGGGTAAGATGAACGCCGTACCGCGTGCTGGTGGACACCGGGCCGGCCGTGACCATCATCAGACCTGACGTGGCGAAGGGTTTACCGACGAGGAAGCCGAGCCAACCATAACAGCTTGTGACGGCATCGGGCGACACCTTGCCTGTGGAGAAGGAGGCCCTGCTGGAGCTGACCTTGGGACGGAGTGCCGTGCGTCTGTGGGTATTGGTCGCGAAGGTGCCTGAGGAGGTGGTTCTGGGACTGGATGCCCTCAGGAGCCACGAGGCGACGGTCGACGTCGGCAGGAAGGTCCTGCGGCTCAACGGAGAAGAGGTTATACTCCGTCAACCCGAAGAGCGCCTTGGAATCGGTAGGGTCATCTTGAACGAAGACGTGGTTGTCCCCGCGAGGAGCGAGGTGATGGTGACGGCGCGACTGGAAGGCCAGACAGGTCGTTGGGTTCAGAGGCTGCAGGAGTACGACTTCACCTCGGAACATCGCAGAGGAAAGAGCCACGGTAACGCAGACGCTATGTCCCGAAGACCCTGTCCAGAAGAGTGCGGCCAATGCACAAGAGTGGAGGAGAAGGAGCGTGCCGCAGCAGTCCGAGTAGTCACGGCAGTGCCTGCGGATGGTTGGGATAGCGCAGGCCTGAGAAGGGAGCAGCTGGCGAACGCAGACTTGGGGCCACCCTTGAGGGAAGTGGAGGCAGGGATGAGACCAACCTGGGCGGACATCGCACCGAGGAGCGCCACCTACAAGTCTTACTGGGCCCAATGGGACTCGTTGAAGACCAAAAAGGGCGTGCTGTTCCGGGTATGGGAATCACCCGAGGGGAAGACGCAGAGAGAACAGTTGGTACTTCCCCGGAGTAAGGTCCCGGAAGTCTTGGAAGAAGCGCACGCCGGTACTTCAGGAGGCCACCTGGGAGCGAACCGGACAATTGACAAACTACGGCAGCGCTACTACTGGCTGAGGCTCCGAGCAGACGCTGAGAAATGGTGCCGTCAGTGTCACGTGAGCGCGGCGAGTCGCGGCCCCCAGACTAGGAGCCGGGGTCGCATGCAACAATACAACGTCGGAGCGCCATTCGAACGGATCGCCGTTGACATTGCTGGACCATTCCCAATATCCGACCGAGGCAACAAGTACCTGATGGTGGTCGTGGACTACTTCACTAAGTGGCCGGAGGTGTATGCCATTCCGAACCAAGAGGCAAGGACAATCACAGACTGCCTCGTGGAGCAAGTGTTTTGCCGATTTGGGGTACCATTAGAGCTGCACAATGACCAAGACCAACCAACCTGATGAAGGAGCACTAGAGAGACTTGGGGTTAACAAGACCCGCACAACACCTCTACATCCCTAGTCGGATGGCATGGTCGAAAGGTACATCAGGACCTTAGAGGAACACTTGAGGAAGGTCGTGGCCAGCCATCAGCGAGACTGGGACGTCAAGGTGCCACTGTTCTTGCTGGCCTACCGCTCGTCAACACACGACACCACGGGGATCACGCCAACCAGCTTAATGTTCGGCCGAGAGTTACGCCTCCCCTGTGACCTGGCTTTTGGAAGCCCTCCGGGGGTGAAATAGCCAGCGACTGAGTATGTGGAGAACCTGGTGGACCACCTCCACGACATGCACGAGATGGCTCGCCAGAACATCCAGAAGGCGAGCGACCGCATGAAAACCCGATACGACAGGCAAGCCAACAGCCAAGGGTTCCAGCAAGGTGACCTGGTCTGGTTGTACCGCCCTACCCGGATCAAGGGACGCTGCCCAAAGCTTCAGCAGCCATGGCAAGGACCGTACCGTGTGGTGAAGAGGATTAACGACTTGGTCTACCGCATCCAGAAGGTGCCCCGAGGAAAGATGTTGGTGGTACACCTGGACCGTCTAGCCCGCTACGATGGTGCTGTTCGGGACGACCAGCCTTGAGGAGGGAGCAGTGTTACCCCAGCGGCAAACTCATGATGCCGATCAATAAATGAAGACAGGTGGAGGGAGGGGAGACCGCAGGGGTAGCTGAGTCTTCGTTTTCCCCTCCTCCTGCCGCCCGAAGGAGGGCGAAGCATCGAGAATGTTTTCCCCCTCCATAAAAGGAAATCTCGAGAAACTTTGGGCCGCCGATCAATACGGGAGACGCAACAGGAGTTAGTTGTGTTGAGTGAGTCGTGGCGAGCAGTAGTGTAAGGCGCGCCCAGTGTACGTGGAAAGACGAACTGGCTTAGTTGTAATTGTGTACATTACGAAATTTTATGTAATTGTGACATTGTAACAAGGTGAAAATAAAGAACACTTTTGAGTGGTGTAATTGAACTTTTTATTTCACGAACCCACAAAGTCACAATATCCATTATTCCAGTGCTAAACTTTCTTGCTTCCAGAAAGGTGGGCATTATGAAACTATCAAAATATTTGGCGCACTTCCTAATGTTCTTAAAGAAAAAGTTTATAATTTTGATGCTTTTAAAAAAGCTGTTAGAAAGTACCTTTGCTCAAAAACTTTTTATTCTGCAAAAGTTTATCTGAATGACAAATTATCCTGATAATGCTTCTGTAGCTCTATAAGTAGTATTTAACTATTCCAATGACAAATCATACTAATAAATATTTGATGCACTTTGAACGTTTATTTTTAATGTATATGTATTTAATAAATAACAAGAATTGTATCCATTGCAAAAAGGTTAAGACGTACTGGCATAAGCCAAGTGAAAGCTGGTTTAAAAAGTGTTTCATTTTGTATCATATATAATTATCCCTGTTTTGTTTTCCATATTGTTGTTCATATTGCCTGTGTACTATAATGTGTGTCTTATGTTAACTTTTGTACATATATATGCTATTAAACTTTATACCTCTGGACATGTTCAATGTTCACAGCCTTTTCTGGCTACAAGTGAACCTACTGAACGCAAATCAATCTAATCTAATCTAATCATATGACTTCCTTCACTTTTGTACAAACTATTCTAACACTAGCTATTACTAGTGAAGCACACAAATAAGGCTTTGGCTGAAGATGTAAATAAGTATTTCATGAAATCGCAATCCTAATCAATAAGAAAACTTTCGTCATTTCTTATAATATAAGTGAAGTTTTATGTTACAAATTATTATATTTTTAAATATTTTAACACTTATTCTTATCTCTATTTCAAACTAATAAAGATAAACATTTTAGTTAATTGATGGAAATTAATCATTTCTTCACACTAGCCGTATATAGGTTAAGGTTTTTGATGGATAGAATCAACATGAAAAATTCAATGCTACGGCTGGCATTTGAACCACGGATCTCCTGGTTTCCATCCAGTCGCTCTAACCCATTGAGCTACCATGGCCAATTTGCTGTCATGACATTAAATTCTCCATTTGACTCGTATATTTCCCCGGTAAACCACAAGTACTTACGATAGTAAGTCGCCACAAACGGTGTATCTCGGATACGAGAGCCCCTAGTGGTCTACCGGGGAAATATATGAGCCAAATGGAGAGCTTAATGCCAGGACGGCACGTTGGCCATGGTAGCTCAAAGGTTAAGAATGACTGGACGGAAACCAGGAGATCCGTGGTTCAAATCCCAGCCATAGCATTGAATTTTTCATGTTGACTATCAAAGATAAACATTTTTAAAGGTTTATTAATATTACCTTGTAGGAATATGGGAATAGGGGAATATAACATGGTTGCTATGTAATATCTCTCAAATTCTAATGGCCAAGAGGAAAGAACAGAAAGAAAAAGAATAATGAGTTCACATTTGGAAAAAGTGTAAATGTCTGAAATGTCAAACATGTAACTATTCTTTCCCCATCAATAATAAAACTTAATACAGAAAATTTACATATCATCCCAGAGCCACATACCTTTTCCACAACTTTTACATTGAAGAAACTAAAAGGAACTTGAACATTTGGCTTAAAGAACATTTTAGGAATATCAGGAACAAAGAAATGGACAAATTGGCATTAGTGTACCATTTTTGGAATGATAATTATGATACAGAATAAGAAATCCATTTATTAAAAAGTGTTCAGGATCCAACTGCATTAACCATATGGGGAAAAGATATTCATAAAGAAATGTGAAGGGAAATTATTCAATTTCGACACAAGCTTTGAAGAGAATCCAAACTTCAAGTTCATCAAGATACCGACAAAGATGCTCCTATCACCTCCGAGGAGTTCACCAAACCAACATTAGCTGAGGATTATAGGAAGGTTCTAACGAAGCACATTCTAGGTAAACCTAGCAATATATGGAGCATGTAGTACTAGTTTGAATCAAATTATATTAATAAAGAATATCTTGAAAATGGTTATTTCCACAAAACACTGTTAATTGACATAATTTTTTTTGCTTTAACATTTTTATATAGTAATATTTTCTCTATCTCTTACAGTTTATCAGTTATACAAAAGTCATTGAGAATGAAGGGGACTTCTGAGGAAATTCAAAACTATGTATACATTTCATTTGTCATGAAAATATATTAAATATGTGGTATTTTAATTAAAATCACTACAAGTCATTTTTGGGAAGAACAACAATTTCAAAAAATACACCAGTAATAATAAACGTAAGATATCCTGCCAATAAATGGCTATATGTATACAATTTGACTTCCCAATTAAAGTTTCGAGCCGGCTACACATTAGCTGGAATCAAGTTTAGCTATAGCCAGTAAACTTACGAGAGTTGTATCATGTCTTCGACGCCAGTCTGTCCCAGGTCCTGCCTTCTGCGTACTCCATTGAGACTGGTAAGTGTGAAGATTTGGGGCTGCAACACACAACAATACACTAACATTATAATATGCTACCTTTATATAGCACCACAGTTTGGTAAAAGTTGTATATCAACCCTTACATGGAAATGTACGAGAAAGATGATTTAAACAAGGAAAATGCATATATCTGCGTTGGTATATGTCACGTCACTTTTAGAGCCTCTAAGGGGTGCACAAAGTTTCTTTTTGCTGAAATAAAAAGCCCTTTAAATTTCTGCAAACTGGACTTTTAATTCTACGAACCCACAAAGTCACAGTATTGTTGCGAACCCATTATTTACGATAACGTGGCTTGTGCACACAAAGGAACTGATAGAAAGGAGACAAAGGTCTGCCGAAACAAACTGAGATAAATGGAAATTTCGAGTGACATCTTGATTGATAAGAGATTATTCGGCTTCTTGTTTGTTTTAGAACAGTCTAGAAATTATCAATGGAGGTGTATATAAGAGATTGTGACAGGCCAGCGAGTAGTAAACAGTAATAAACAGTTGTAAACAGCTGTAAAGGTTGTAACGAGAGCTGATGTTGTAAACAGATGTAGTCAGAACGCTGTTTGTTGTGGTCATCGACCTTGGTAGATTGTAATTGTGTATGTGACGTAATGCTGCTACTGAAAGATTGAACAGGGTGTATTTCTACGGAAATAAAGAACATTTTAAATTTCTGCAAGTTGGACTTTGAATTCTACGATCCCACAAAGTCACAGTGTGTATACACTACCAAGGTCCTACCTCTCGCAATTTTAAACTACTGGGGTATAGCAAATCCTATCCTAACAATTTGTCGTCATTTCGCAACTGCTACACTCCTCTCCTTATAAAACAAACCCCTCATCTATTATATGCTTTGCGTCTAGGAGCCCTTAATCCTTCGACAACACTCTTCCTTTTTCAGATTCTGGTGACTCTTTCCTATAAATAGCACACAGCCTGCAAACAGCCGAAGTGTTTGGGGATCGTCTTAAAATAATGCTCCATTGTTGTTTTAAAATTGTTAAAGATAAAAACCTTATAATTAACTTTTGTTATATATTGTGTTCCGCTATTCTATATTGAAGTCATGTTCCAATGATAATGCAATCTAACCTGAAAGTACTTAAAATAAAATATATTTCTTATACCTTGTCAACAGCTAGAGACAATGTTATATGTATTTTATACGGTTCCTATTTGTTTATGTGACCTAAAATAAACAGAAAAAGAATGCAATAATACAGTCAAAAAACCTAAACCGATATCTTATTGATGCTATTATATAGCGCGGCTAATTTCTGATAAACCAAACTGGAAAGCGAGAAAGCAAAGCAGCAAGCAGAAATAACAAATATTTCATAAACCTACACACTGAGATTCCGAAATGATTTAGGTTTTGAAATAGGAGTTCAAAACACAGAAAACCGTCATTATGTGCAAGTTCTTCTACCGGTTTTGTATACTATGTTTGTTTAGAAAGTACTTCAAAATGTGTAAACCTCTGTCGTGAAAAAAGTTTGTTCCGAGAGGCAAAACAGTTCCTTATTTAATATACCTATCTTAATATATTGGAAGATAATTGTCAGATTTTCATTATATTAACAGTATTAAGTATATACGTAATGCAGTATTTGGAATGTATGTAAATTCTTAAAAATAACTAGATGGGGGCATACCTCGGTTTAAACCTGACTCTCATGATGACGAACATCCTGGATTACATTATTGGTTGACATTAACCAATCACGGCAAAGCGGAAGGAAGCCGAACGCGGAAGAATACGTCAGCAAGGAAAGGTTAGAGAGAAAAGGTTTATGCAGGTGACTTGCTCGCATCTGTACAGCAGAAGGTAGTTGTTTAGACCGTTTAGAGATAATAAAATGCTGGATACGTGCATCTATTTCCTAAGGATTACAAACTTCATCATTATCCCTCGAAATGTTAAACATTCAATATAGTTTGTTGACATTAGTTGAGCATAGTTTTAAGGAATTGTATTGGTACGAACAAAATAAACGTTATTTCTGTTTTTACTGAAAGTTGCGTGTAAAATTTTGTTCCCCCAACTCATTTCATTCTTTCAAAAAAAAAAAAAAAAAAAAAAAAAAAAAAAAATGAACATGAACATGAAAATTCCGAAGTGTCGCACATAGCTTTCTCTATTCTTACAAACACTTGCTGTATTGACTTCATGTCAATCGAGATACACATCATCTTATTGCGATTAGAAACTTAAGCGATAGTCAAATGTCTTAAACAGCTGGTCTTTATGTGAAGTCTTTGTAATTGCATTCTCTTTGTATGGCAAAGAGATAAAAAAAATGAATGACGACCTCGTATTTGAGAAACGCAAAAGAATTGGAACATTCAAATAACAAGGAATATATACAAAAATTATTAACTGCACACACATGTATCTGACAAAAATTGTATTTTTACAGATGTACATTTTTGTTTAGTAATATTTTAATTTACCAGTTATACAAGTCATTCAGAATAAAGAGCACTTCTACGGACATCCCCAGAAAATGCAAGCTATACATTTCACATGTCATGAAAACAACAGGCGATATTTTATTTAAAATATCCAATTTCATGGATGATGGTAAAGAACATCGAATTTGCAATATTTCTGTGGCTATGTGTCAGGTTTTATTCGTTTCAATTGCAAAACAAATAGAAAAATGCTTCAAAAATTGAATTTGATGAAAATGATATTTAGCTTACAGGCGAAATTCAGAGCTGCTCTGTCCATCTCTTTGCAAAAGGATTTCCAAAGTTCCCGTTATAAAACATCCGTCTCCTTGGGAAACAGCGCAGTGTTTTAACAATTACCATTCCAAGGTCAGCCAGTTGGCTCCCTATTTGTCACGATGCATTCCGCAGCTTGCAGAATTCAGCACTTCGGAATACAGATGAGCAACAACCGTTGTTTTCTTCCTTCCTGACATATCTCACATACAACATTTAAAAGGAATGTCCAAATGTAATGGCATGAGAACCAGTTCACTGGCAACAGCATTTACTTCCACTCTCCTACTGAACATCCTAAATTCATAGTATTTACTAATTACATATTGTTCTCAGCAGTGATGATTTTACTTCTTGACGTAAAGTAAAACATGTAAACAATATTTTGCAATGAGAAGAAGTTTTAAATGAATATACAAAAGACATTTGCGATTTCATTCTTAGTCGCCAGATATTGATTCCCAACTGCATCTAAAATAATAAACATTTTTAAAATGCAAAAAATAATACGCCAGAACTGTCATGCTTCGCTCATTTTGTTAAAACACCGATAAGTAAAAACCTATTATTTCAAATTCGGTTTGCTGTCTAGCTGAGTTTATAATCTTGAATCACATATATTCAGTTTTTGGAGTTGCTATGTCGTATGCTTTGGTCATTGAACATACATTGCATCATTGTTGCGTACTTTTACTAACGTAGCGCCATCCAAGGGGGAGGTTTTCCCTAAACATTACCGCGACTATTTTATTGCCTTTACAACATATTTGTCCTCTTTCTGTCTAAATTGTTTTTGGTGTGTCGGTACAGCCAGGAATGAGAGAAACGATGAAACGATGCTCACATGAATCAGGGGTACATACAATTATCATGATAAAACAATAAATCCTTCATCACCAGTAACAATATTCCAAAACAAATTTGAAGTGCCACCTTGGAAATTTTCCAGGTTTTTTCCACCGGCCAATGCGTAGTCGGAAGTCAGTTTATGTTTAATGTATCGACAAGATTTTCTCACATCTAATTGTTGATGTAAAATATTTTTGGTTTGACTCATACCAACGTAGCCCAATAAATTCACAGAGCCCGTCAAGCATTGATTATACAGCGGCAATGTAGCAGTTATTGGGCTTTGACCTTCACCAAATTCATCACCAAGAAAACACCCATCTGTTCTGAATTCGATGTACCTACTAATTACAAATTGTTGGCTTAGATGGAGCTTTTTAGCCAAATGCATTACTAAGCCGGTTTTCATATTGTTGAAAAAATTTAATATCGTAAAAGACTATACTCCGGAAATGTTCTCTAGTCGAATTCATTTTCAGGTGAATATAAAATGTTTAAATGATAATAATTAACCTACTAAAGCAAATCGAACACATTACAGGCAATGAACTGCAAAACATTAGAAAACAGTTGTCAAATATAAGCAAGTTTCATTTGTTTTTAGAAACGTGGCATCATTCTAAAAGTGTAGTGTAGGGGCGCGGCAGTCACTTCCGGATCGGTATGTTTTTGACATACATATACAACAACAACCATTAGCACGTGCGTTCTGTTTACTCAGGACATGTAATATGATCTTTAAAACGCTTCTGCTTCAGTTGCTGTAAAAGGCAGAACCACTGGAATGCCAACAGCGGTCGCGAGCATGATGAATACAAACTCGATCTGTCTCGAGAAATAAGGTAGGTCAAATCACCTGGCTCTCTCAACAGGTTCTCGCTGTGCTTTACTCCACAACTATCACGCACAATGGAGTTTCTAAACAGCAACAATAATCTCTAATTGATTACCTACTGAACTCAATGATAAATCACTGTAAGCACACAAATCTGATATACTGTACTCACATGTCTTTCCCTACTCTTGTACAAACACTTATTGCTCCCAACTACTTCAAGATAAACATTATCTTACTGTAGTTACAAGGGAATACAGCAGACTAAGTGATAGTCAAATGTTCTGGTCTTTAAATGTGATGTATGCATGACTTTCTCTACTCTTGTACAAACACTTATGGCTCTATCTACTTCAAGATAAACATTATCTTATTGTAGTTACAAGGGAATACAGTAGACTTTAAGTGATAGTCAAATGTTTTGGTCGTTATGTGATCTATACATGACTTTCTCTACTCTTGTACAAACACTTATTGCTCTATCTACTTCAAGATAAACATTATCTTATTGTAGTTACAAGCGTAGATAGTAACATGTCTGCCTCACGTTCAAGAGGTCCCGAGTTCGAATCTCGGTCAGGGTGTTACCTAGATAAGGTTTTTTCCGGGGTTTTCCCTTATCCTTCAAGACGAATGTCGGGTAACTCTAAGCTCCATGGCCCCTGGACTCATTTGAGCATCATTTCACCCAATTCATTCACCATCCGATATAACTTAACGTCGGGGCGGATGTAAATTAAAAAACAAACAAAAAAGGGAATACAGTGCTTTAAGTGATAGTCAAATGTTTTGGTCCTTAAATGTGATGTCTTTGAAATTACATTCTCTTTGAATGTACTCGAGATAAATAGTCTTAACTGAGAAAAGTATAAGGAGTATGGGATAAGCCAAAGAAATGACAAGAAGTATGGACATAGTTCACTTCCAGCAAATTGTATGTTTTAACAAGATCTACATTGTTTGTGTAGCATGATTTTGTTTCTGCCTTACAGTTTACCCCTCTACAAAGTCATTCTGAAGACATTCACAGACAATTCAAGATCTACAAATTCTTGTTTTAGTGCAATGTGTTACTTTTTCTATTTCACAGTAAAGTAAGAACGGGTACTTTGCAAACATACCCACAATTAACCCTTGCTCTTCGCCTGGTATGGCAGGTGATCGGTTCGTCAAGGTATTACATTTCTAGTACATTTACTTCTAAGGAAGATATTGTTGAAGGACAACAGGGACAGTTGAAGATCAGCGACAATCGATCGTTCACCTCATGGCGTGACGGCCCGCAACATAACGGGGTCTACACAGGCCCTGGGGCGCTTTGCCCCGCCTACCTGCCAGCCTCTCCTATCTGCAGCATCATTGTCTTGTGTAATTAACAATGCTTCCAGTTGTTTTCCCACAGTTGAGAATCCAGTCAACTTCCTCTTGGGGGGGGGGGGGGGTTATAAAGTCTCAAGCGAAAGTAAAAGGAAATCTTGGCTTTTCTGCATAAAAAGCAGAAATGTCTACTTAATGTTGCCCGGAGATATTCCTTTTCCATTCAAGCAGCGTTAATGAAGGAAAGTTGACATTTCAGTCTCCGTGTTCTCTTCTCCTTGTGATGATGATGACTAAAAATTTCGTTCACTAAATCCTAAACTCTAAACTAGACAAGAATCTAAAAACCTTCTCCACGGGTCTCCACGCACGTCCTACACGTGGGTGGGCCTGTTGACCGTCTCCCTCAACCACGAAGAGGAGCCCACACGAGGGAGACTGTTGGCTCGGGACCCCGGGTGCGCCAAACCCGTACCTACTGAAGTAGGACCCTGGGGGGGTTCTCCTTGTGACCACAGCATAATAAATGACAAATGCTAAGATTTCTTTTTGCTCCATTTATATTCAGAGGTGGACAAAAGTTTTCAAATCTATGGGTACGTAGATTTAAATGTCGAATTAATCGACAGAGTAAGGGGAAAGTTCCACTGATGCGATGACGGGTATTTCGAACACATGACAGTGATCAGAAAGTCGTTTCCCTTAAAATCCTGTCATTCACTTATGACAAGTATTCCAACGCCCTCTGTCATTCAGCAGTAAAACACAGTAACGGATAGAAATGTTGACGTCTGGACCTTCAGAGCTTCTAATTCGTGTCTGCTACACGCGTAGGATTGCGATTAGAGTTACTATGCTGATGACACAAATATATTAATTGGACACAATGCACTTGAAGAGCTACAAATCTTATAGAGCAGAATGTTCAGTAATATTTCTAAATGGTTCAGTAATAATAATTTAATCGTAAACTTGGATAAGACACATGTATGGAAAGAGAGAGTCAGACTGAAAAATTCAATGCCACAGCCGGGATTTGAACCACGCATTTTCTGGTTGCCGTCCAGCCGCTCTAACCATTGAGCTACTATGGCCAACGTGCCGATATGACATTAAATTCTCCAACTGACTCGTGTTTTTCCCGGTAAAGGAGTTCTCATAAACACATGAGACAACTACCTTAATGGTGACTTACTATGCCGTAAGTACTTTAAGACCCGGGCTTTATAGTTCGGACCACTAATAGGTACAATTAATTAAAATTAATTGCTCTTTCACACTAGCCGTGTGTGAAACAATAATTGATGCGAAAGAACAATTAATTTCCATTAATTGTACCTAATAGTGGTCCGAACTATAGAGCCCGGTTCTTAAACTACTTACAGCATAGTAAGTCGCCATTAAGGTAGTTGTCTCATGTGTTTATGAGAACTCCTAGTGGTTTACTATAAAGCCCGGACCTTAAAGTACTTACAACATAGTAAGTCGTCATTAAGGTAGTTGTCTCATGTGTTTATGAGAACTCCTAGTGGTTTACTATAAAGCCCGGGCCTTAAAGTACTTACAGCATAGTAAGTCGTCATTAAGGTAGATGTCTCATGTGTTTATGAGAACTCCTAGTGGTTTACTATAAAGCCCGGGTCTTAAAGTACTTACAGCATAGTAAGTCGTCATTAAGGTAGTTGTCTCATGTGTTTATGAGAACTCCTAGTGGTTTACTATAAAGCCCGGGTCTTAAAGTACTTACAGCACAGTAAGTCGTCATTAAGGTTGTTGTCTCATGTGTTTATGAGAACTCCTAGTGGTTTACTATAAAGCCCGGGTCTTAAAGTACTTACAGCATAGTAAGTCGTCATTAAGGTAGTTGTCTCATGTGTTTATGAGAACTCCTAGTGGTTTACTATAAAGCCCGGGTCTTAAAGTACTTACAGCACAGTAAGTCACCATTAAGGTAGTTGTCTCATGTGTTTATGAGAACTCCTAGTGGTTTACTATAAAGCCCGGGTCTTAAAGTACTTACAGCACAGTAAGTCACCATTAAGGTAGTTGTCTCATGTGTTTATGAGAACTCCTAGTGTTTTACTATAAAGCCCGGGTCTTAAAGTACTTACAGCACAGTAAGTCACCATTAAGGTAGTTGTCTCATGTGTTTATGAGAACTCCTAGTGGTTTACTATAAAGCCCGGGCCTTAAAGTACTTACAACATAGTAAGTCGTCATTAAGGTAGTTGTCTCATGTGTTTATGAGAACTCCTAGTGGTTTACTATAAAGCCCGGGCCTTAAAGTACTTACAGCACAGTAAGTCGTCATTAAGGTAGTTGTCTCATGTGTTTATGAGAACTCCTAGTGTTTTACTATAAAGCCCGGGTCTTAAAGTACTTACAGCATAGTAAGTCGCCATTAAGGTAGTTGTCTCATGTGTTTATGAGAACTCCTAGTGGTTTACTATAAAGCCCGGATCTTAAAGTACTTACAGCATAGTAAGTCGCCATTAAGGTAGTTGTCTCATGTGTTTATGAGAACTCCTAGTGGTTTACTATAAAGCCCGGGTCTTAAAGTACTTACAGCATAGTAAGTCGTCATTAAGGTAGTTGTCTCATGTGTTTATGAGAACTCCTTTACCGGGAAAAACACGAGTCAGTTGGAGAATTTAATGTCATATCGGCACGTTGGCCATAGTAGCTCAATGGTTAGAGCGGCTGGACGGCAACCAGGAGATGCGTGGTTCAAATCCCGGCTGTGGCATTGAATTTTTCAATCTGACTATCTTTCCATACTTTAGCCTACACACGACCAGTGTCATAGAACAATTAATTTCCAAGGCACATGTTCTGTACAATCACAATTAATATGTAATAATAAAGTAATTAAGTACGTAAATACTACTAAATTTCTTGGTCTTTGGATACGAGTAACCTAAAATGGGAGACACATTTTGATCATCTAATTAAAAAACTGAGTACAATTTCTTATAATTTCAGACAACTGGTACACATAGTTAACATAAAAACTCTCAGAAGCGTGTATTTTGCGCGTGGCATAACATTATGGGGTAACTCACCACATTGTAAATCATTATTCATAATGCAAAAACGATTCTAAGAATACTTGGAAGAGTTAAATCAACATCTACGTGCAGACCATTATTTTAAAAAATTTGAAATCTTACCTCTCCCGTGTATTTTCATTTTTGAAATTTTAAAATTTAGAAAGACAAATTTAATGAATGGAAACGGCCACTGTACCTTTAATGACAGTTCATAATCATAATACTTGACAGAGAATGGGCATTCATGTGAATAGAAGTAACACAAGAGCTCATCAAAACAGTGTAATAAACCTAGGAATCACTTTTTTTTTTTTTAATAAACTGCCTATAGCCAATAAAACCACTTGCAATTTTTCAGCATTTTAAAAAGTCAGTTTTGGTATACTTGCTAGACCACTGTTTTTATTCTGTTAGTGAATTTATGGAAAGTTTATAATATTGTTACATTTCTGTATTAATTGTGTATATTATAAAATTCTTGACATATCTTTATGAATCATTATTTTGTACAAACCCTGACTTGTCCTTATTGGATGTGACTTGTTAATTTACAAGTATAGTTAATTGCACTGTAAATTTACAATTCGACGTGTGTTATATCATAGTACTCATTTACAATGTATGATTGTACCTATGGAGGGGATTCGGCACTGAAACCTGTGTTTATTGTACCTAAGCCCAAGTCAGGCATCCCTAGGAGGAAGGATGGGGCGAGAGGAGAAGAGGGTGGCTAACGTAATGAGTCACGACAACGCAGAGGGCAGGTTCTCTAGTTGGAAACTCCCCACCAGGCCAGTACAACCAGCAATCAAACTGCCGTGGTGCGCAAAGGGCCCCACAAGACAAGGTTCAGAGACCGGAGACTGTCCTGCGGAAGGAGACAGGTTTACCAGGAGTTTGCTACGTTTGCTAGTTTTATACGTTACTTGATTAAGAATTAATCAATTAGTTAATTATATCTCATTTTGACAATGCAGTATTATACACAACATATAGCACTGCGTTTATCTGCGTGTTCTGCCTAGTCGGTGTACAGCTGCGTATTACCAAATGTCCCCTTGTAACACTGTACCGTTGTTCCCATTTTTCTTTTCAAAAATCCTCACCTTCTCATTATAACCAGAACAGAGTCATCTGGTACCATTAAACCAACAGCTTGCAGCCGAAATCAACTGTCAAAAGAGAATGAAATAATGTGGTTCCTGAACGTCGTTGACCTGCCGTTCAGTTTGTATAGCTCAACGAGTATGCACCTGTACACAAGAAGACAAACTGTATCAGGAGGGTGGTCAGTCCGAAGTGGTCACCCACACCTGTCAGTATACCGATGATCCCAAGGTCTTCGCAACAAATCGGAACACTAGATATAACTTTCGACTCGGCTCCGTGCCATTGTCAGGTGAACGAAAAATGGCGATTGGCAAACAAACCGGAGAAGAGTTCTGCCATTCTCCTGGCGAAAGAATTTCGTGTTACGGCGCCGCCGAACCCCATAGGTGCAAACGGCGAAGTATCTCGGGGTGACGCTGGACCAGAAATTAATTTATGTTCCGCATGTCAAACACGAGCTGCTCTCCTGCAGCTATATACAGTGCATGCCCCCTGCGCTTAAAGCTCCATACGGCTGTGAAATCTGGGGAACAGTGGCTGGTTACACTTTCATCAGACTCAAGAGGTTGCAGAACTGTGATACAAACTTCTAACATCCTATTCATAATCGATGTCATTGGACAGAGGGCACGATCAATGTACGATAGAACACTCTAGTCACATACAACCAGAGACAACCAAGAAGCTTGCCATCATTTAATCCTTGTCTCAAATACGCTTGCGTGTCCTAATGGCCTCTCATTGGCTGCTACCGTGGTATAGAAACTATTTCGTCATTTAACATAATGATATATCCCAATATGTTCGAAGAGAATTATCAAATTTATATTTCATAGCCATATGAATTAAATATATTATGCAAGATTAACTTAATTGATGGAAATTAATCATTTCTTCACACTTGCCGTATATAGGCTAAGGTTTTTGATAGAGTCAACATGAAAAATTCAATGCCACGGCCGGGATTTGAAACATGGATCTCCTGGTTTTCGTCCAGTCGGTCTAACCCATTGAGCTACCATGACCAACTTGCCGTCATGACATTAAATTCTCCATTTGACTCGTATATTTCCCCGGTAGACCATTAGGAGCTCTCGTATTCGAGATGCACCGTTTTGTGGCGATTTACTATTTTAAGTCTACCTAGTGGTCTACCGGGAAAATATACGATTTAAATGGAGAATTTAATGTCATGACGGCAAGTTGGCCATGGTAGCTCAATAGGTTAGAGTGGCTGGACGGAAACCAGGATATCCGTGGTTCAAATCCCGGCCATGGCATTGAATTTTTCATGTTGACTCTATCTATATTATGCAAGAATTGATTTTCTGGAATGCATGTTAATTCTTAACACGAAATAAACAGAATCCTTTGCTTCAAACCTGCTTTTCGGTAGTACGTGCGTTTATCGGTAGTTGTGACACAGTTTTATCGCTGACCTTGCTTTGAACTGGATTTGTCATACATTACCACTCACCGTGTGAGTTGAGTTTCAGTATAAACTTGTATTTTTGCATACCTTTACATCTTTATTTGCATGATTCTATCTACCTTCCTGGCAATTATTAAGACATTTACTGCAGGTTTCCACGTAGTGTGAAAGCAACGCCAACGGCGCCGAAAGCTTTAGGCAATTAGGGTAAAGGGGAAGGCAATGGTACTTGGAGGGATACATGTAAGCGGGCAAGGTTATCTGAAACGAAGATTAAGCTTCCGCAAGACGCTAAAACCGAGCTTCCCCATTGGCAGACTCCAGGAGAAAATCTGCCCCTCGATGTGCCTCGCATCATACAGCCCCGGTGGTTGAAGCTACGAGATGCAACCCTTAAGAAAAAACAGAGATAAAGATATTCTGTGCTTCTCCACAAATGGGGGAACTGCAACAGCAACAGGAGGAAAATCATGAGCCTTTCATAACGTAACCCAACCTAAACACAGCACAACATGATTGCAAGCTTTTTCCTGCAGAACAAAATTACCTATTTCATCTCACAGGTTAAGCCGCAAAGCAACTAGGTACTGTGGAAACGACACCAGAACTGCAAAACCTTGGCCGACCAGGAAAATCTCTGGAAGAAAATAATATTAAATAAGAACAAACTGGAGCAGCTTCTGAAATGACCAGAGAAGTCCTTTGCCTATCAGTGTTTCGGCGGATTTATGATGGACAAAGCGACTGCCTGTTGGAACGACACCAGCACATCTTCAGCCAAGCTAACAGCGACTACGACCACACGGACCGAGTGCTTCACCGCATCGATTCCGGAGACACCAGCCCTATTCGGCAACCACCCACATGCGTTCCGCTGGCAAAACAAGCGGAGGTGTAATTGAAGAGTCCGACAGCCCTTGGTGTTCACCTGTAGTCTTAGTAACGAAGAACAACGGCGAGCTACGCTTCTACGTGAACTGCTGCAACGCTGTCACCAGGAAGCACTGCTTCTCCTTACCCCGGATTGACGACACCCTGGACACGCTTGCTGGATTCTCTGGTATATCGAGATTTCACTGTAAATACATATTTTGAAAACCCTCAAGAGTATTTTTAGGAATAGATCTCTGTGCATCAGTGAACAGTAGAACTCGCAAATGAAACGTCCGTTCAGCACAAATATTTCAGTTAAATGTCTACCAAGAATAGGACGAAAAATGTACAAGAAAATCCCAAACAAGAAACTACTTCAACCTTCGAAAGTTTTGATTTTCCTAAAATATGTAGCATATTTTAATCAACATTTTAAAGAGCCTTTATATTACATCTTAAATTTACTGGGAGTAGCGTATAAAGTACTCCTTATTCCTCATCAAGTAACTCTACTTGAAGAGAGGGGAAGTACATTTGGACTGGAGTACTCTACGTAGGGGAATCGGCCCGAAGTTACAGTTGATAGTCTTCTACGTATTCCCTGGAGGAAGGATGAGGCTGGCCGTTCCAAGAAGCCACGACAGCACAGAGGGCAGGATCCCTACACACTACCAGTTGGAAACTCCCCGGAATGCCGTGGTCCTAAAACGGCCCCACCAGGTCGACCTAGAGTCCGGATACCGTCCTACCGCAGGAGGAAGTGTTTACCACCGAGACACCCCCCCCCCACCTCCGACACTTTTACCCTGAAAGAGACCATCAGATGAGAGATGATGTGTACCGATAATGAAGATGAAATGGAGGGACAGGACATTTGGGGATGTAATTATACTTCCCTGAGGGTCGGGAGGGTTGTTCACGAGATTCAAACCCAGGACAGACGCCACCACTCGGCAACATTCGTAACGTGTCTAAAACAGTCAGTCCAGTTTCTCACATCTCTAGAACTGGTATCCTGCTTCCCATGTGTAAATTAATTTAGGCAATTAAGGACATATCTGCCGTGCGTTTAAACAATTAAACAACTCTGTACTAGTTAGTTAACTACTGTATATAATTACATCTCAAACTGTGAGGATGTCATGCGTACGCATTATTAGGTCGGTCTGCATTTCTTTAAAGTTAGCCTCGTGTACACGCATTTATTGCCAGTCATACAAACGCCATACTGAGAACAGCGGACATGTTCAAGTGACATTTAGTTTTTGAGGTTTTTATTTACGTCCTTCAACGTTAAGTCATATCGGACGATGAATGAAATGATGTTCAAATTAGTACAGGATACATAGAGCTTAGAGTTATCAGACATTCATCTTTCAGGATAAGCGAAAACCTCCAACGTTAAGTCATATCGGACGATGAATGAAATGATGTTCAAATAAGTACAGGCTACATAGAGCTTAGAGTTACCAGACATTCATCATTCAGGATAAGAGAAAACCTCCAACGTTAAGTCATATCGGACGATGAATGAAATGATGTTCAAATGAGTACAGGGTACATAGAGCTTAGAGTTACCAGACATTCATCTTTCAGGATAAGAGAAAACCTCCAACGTTAAGTCATATCGGACGATGAATGAAATGATGTTCAAATGAGTACAGGGTACATAGAGCTTAGAGTTACCAGACATTCATCTTTCAGGATAAGAGAAAACCTCCAACGTTAAGTCATATCGGACGTTGAATGAAATGATGTTCAAATAAGTACAGGGTACATAGAGCTTAGAGTTACCAGACATTCATCTTTCAGGATAAGAGAAAACCTCCAACGTTAAGTCATATCGGACGATGAATGAAATGATGTTCAAATGAGTACAGGGTACATAGAGCTTAGAGTTACCAGACATTCATCTTTCAGCATAAGAGAAAACCTCCAACGTTAAGTCATATCGAACGATGAATGAAATGATGTTCAAATGAGTACAGGGTACATAGAGCTTAGAGTTACCAGACATTCATCTTTCAGCATAATAGAAAACCTCCAACGTTAAGTCATATCGAACGATGAATGAAATGATGTTCAAATAAGTACAGGGTACATAGAGCTTAGAGCAACCAGACATTCATCTTTCAGCATAAGAGAAAACCTCCAACGTTAAGTCATATCGAACGATGAATGAAATGATGTTCAAATGAGTACAGGGTACATAGAGCTTAGAGTTACCAGACATTCATCTTTCAGCATAAGAGAAAACCTCCAACGTTAAGTCATATCGAACGATGAATGAAATGATGTTCAAATGAGTACAGGGTACATAGAGCTTAGAGTTACCAGACATTCATCTTTCAGCATAAGAGAAAACCTCCAACGTTAAGTCATATCGAACGATGAATGAAATGATGTTCAAATAAGTACAGGGTACATAGAGCTTAGAGCTACCAGACATTCATCTTTCAGAATAAGAGAAAACCTCCAACGTTAAGTCATATCGGACGATGAATGAAATAATGTTCAAATAAGTACAGGGTACATAGAGCTTAGAGTTACCAGACATTCATCTTTCAGAATAAGAGAAAACCTCCAACGTTAAGTCATATCGGACGATGAATGAAATGATGTTCAAGTAAGTAGAGGGTACATAGAGCTTAGAGTTACCAGACATTCATCTTTCAGAATAAGAGAAAACCTCCAACGTTAAGTCATATCAGACGATGAATGAAATGATGTTCAAGTAAGTAGAGGGTACATAGAGCTTAGAGTTACCAGACATTCATCTTTCAGAATAAGAGAAAACCTCTAACGTCAAGTCATATCGTACGATGAATGAAATGATGCTCAAATAAGTACAGGGAAGATAGAGCTTAGAGTTACCAGAAATTCATACCACATAGATAAGAAAAGGCATAAATTTCAACCCACTTGTGGAAGAATCAGACGAGCTTAGAAAAGATACATAATGGCAGTACCAGTGACAAATTATGGAAGTGAGACCTGGGCCCTAAAAGACAAAGAAAAAAGAAAAACTTAAGCAGGGGAAATGTACCTCCTACGGTCTGTGCAAAGATGTACAAATCAATAGAATATTGAAGACGAACTAAAAGTACAACCACTTCAACAAATAGAAGAGCATCTGCAAAGAATATCAGAGGATATGATACCAAAGATGTATAAACATAGAGGAAGAAGTTCGGTAGGAAGGCCAAGAAAACCCTGGGTTGCAATAATGTGCGATTGAAACAGGTAAAGACCTAATCCTTGAAAGAAGGTGATGGTGTACTGTTTTATAAACGTGTACTTCTCGTAATGAATTTTAAGAGTAATTTCTTGCTCTGCTTTAGAGAAGGTGGACATTGGGACCATATTCTTTGACACGCTCTCCTTGTCAACCTGGTTGGTGTTGGTGCTCCTGTTCCCACGACTTCAACTCTTAACGAATGTGAAGAATATAGCTCAGTCATCATTTTAAGGAGACAAGGACAATACATTGCTTGTTTCGTATTCAATGATTCTTCAGTCATCTTTTTTTTCTGGGTCTCCTCTGTTGGATAATATCGCTTCATTTGTTTTTATTCCATTTAAATCCTCTTCTAAATACATAGTAAATAGAAGGTACTGCATTTTACTCAAATTCAGTACTGATATTTCCTTAGAAATGCACGTTTTGAAGTGACCTGGACCTACAAACGCAGGATTCACCTCATGACGTGTCATACAGATCTAGGACTTTCATTATTTGTTTCTTATATGCGTGACATCAATGAAATTACCTTTGAAAATACCAGTACAATATGCTGACGATATTGTAACCTTCTACAGTAACATTTGGGAATTATTAGTATTCATTATTATTATTATTATTATTATTATTATTATTATTATTATTATTATTATTATTATTATTATTATTATTATTATTATTATTATTATTATTATTATTATTATTATTATTATTATTATTATTATTATTATTATTATTATTATTATTATTATTATTATTATTATTATTATTATTATTATTATTATTATTATTATTATTATTATTATTATTATTATTATTATTATTATTATTATTATTATTATTATTATTATTATTATTATTATTATTATTATTATTATTATTATTATTATTATTATTATTATTATTATTATTATTATTATTATTATTATTATTATTATTATTGTAGTTACTTTACAGGTAAGTGTTGGATAATAGTCATTTATGGGAGTTAAGGGGTAAATTGTGTTTATTAACGAGTGAAAAGTTTTAACATGCAAGACACTAGCGCCGAGAGCATGATAAATATCAAACCTCGCTAGTCGCATCGTAAATTTATCCGTTACCTAAGAGAAAATTGACTTGAATAATAAAATATATTTCTGTATATTGTAGATGTGTTTGTTTCTTGTTTTTCAGATAACTAAAGAAAAATTGAACATCGGACTAAGCCATATACGAGGTAATCGATAGTCAAATGTCTTAGCCACTATATTAGTGTAGGCGTTTCTGAAAAATAATGTGTTTTTGCCTCAGAAATTTTAACTTTATTCTTCTGTATGACCTGCTATATTGACTCTGGTTGAGATAATTCGAGAGATTATTCATGAGATCATTACAGAGATTATTCATCTTTAACAGTAAAATGCCTACTTTTCAGTAACAAAAGTATCGGGTAATGATGTGTTTTTGTCTCATATTGACTCTGGTAGAGATAATTCGACTCTTTACAGAGATTATTCATGTCTAACAGTAAAATGCCTACTTTTCAGTAACAAAAGTATCGCGTAATGATGTGTTTTTGTCTCATATTGACTCTGGTAGAGATAATTCGACTCTTTACAGAGATTATTCATATCTAACAGTAAAATGCCTACTTTTCAGTAACAAAAGTATCGGGTAATGATGTGTTTTTGTCTCATATTGACTCTGGTAGAGATAATTCGACTCTTTACAGAGATTATTTATATCTAACAGTAAAATGCCTACTTTTCAGTAACAAAAGTATCGCGTAATGATGTGTTTTTGTCTCATATTGACTCTGGTAGAGATAATTCGACTCTCTACAGAGATTATTTATATCTAACAGTAAAAGGTCTACTTTTCAGTAACAAAAGTATCGCGTAATGATGTGTTTTTGTCTCATATTGACTCTGGTAGAGATAATTCGACTCTTTACAGAGATTATTTATATCTAACAGTAAAAGATCTACTTTTCAGTAACAAAAGTATCGCGTAATGATGTGTTTTTGTCTCATATTGACTCTGGTAGAGATAATTCGACTCTTTACAGAGATTATTCATATCTAACAGTAAAATGCCTACTTTTCAGTAACAAAAGTATCGGGTAATGATGTGTTTTTGTCTCATATTGACTCTGGTAGAGATAATTCGACTCTTTACAGAGATTATTCATGTCTAACAGTAAAAGGTCTACTTTTCTGTAACAAAAGTATCGCGTAATGATGTGTTTTTGTCTCATATTGACTCTGGTAGAGATAATTCGACTCTTTACAGAGATTATTTATATCTAACAGTAAAAGGTCTACTTTTCAGTAACAAAAGTATCGCGTAATGATGTGTTTTTGTCTCATATTGACTCTGGTAGAGATAATTCGACTCTTTACAGAGATTATTCATATCTAACAGTAAAATGCCTACTTTTCAGTAACAAAAGTATCGGGTAATGATGTGTTTTTGTCTCATATTGACTCTGGTAGAGATAATTCGACTCTTTACAGAGATTATTTATATCTAACAGTAAAAGGTCTACTTTTCAGTAACAAAAGTATCGCGTAATGATGTGTTTTTGTCTCATATTGACTCTGGTAGAGATAATTCGACTCTTTACAGAGATTATTTATATCTAACAGTAAAAGGTCTACTTTTCAGTAACAAAAGTATCGCGTAATGATGTGTTTTTGTCTCATATTGACTCTGGTAGAGATAATTCGACTCTTTACAGAGATTATTTATATCTAACAGTAAAAGGTCTACTTTTCAGTAACAAAAGTATCGCGTAATGATGTGTTTTTGTCTCATATTGACTCTGGTAGAGATAATTCGACTCTTTACAGAGATTATTCATGTCTAACAGTAAAATGCCTACTTTTCAGTAACAAAAGCATCACGTAATGATGTGTTTTTGTCTCATATTGACTCTGGTAGAGATAATTCGACTCTTTACAGAGATTATTCATGTCTAACAGTAAAATGCCTACTTTTCAGTAACAAAAGTATCACGTAATGATGTGTTTTTGTCTCATATTGACTCTGGTAGAGATAATTCGACTCTTTACAGAGATTATTTATATCTAACAGTAAAAGGTCTACTTTTCAGTAACAAAAGTATCGCGTAATGATGTGTTTTTGTCTCATTATGCAATCCTAGTCACAGATTATCTTGTATAAAAAGATGCCTAGTTCAGCTCGATACAATTTTTATAATGCTGGAGATGAAATATCATAATAATTCTAATAAATTTAAGACATTAAAACAGTTTTGTGATCGGTAAATCTTTGATGAATGCCTGTGTAAATAATTCTGTAATAGTAAATTATAAGCGATTTGCAATATTTTAACTGTTTACAGGACTAATTTGGGGTTTTGTTTTAAATTATTTTACTTACAAATCGATAAACAGTTCTCTGTATAAACTGCTGTATTTGCTTGTTCTAACTAGATTCAATGGAGTGTATCAGTGTATTGAATTGAGTTAGTTTAGCGAATGCCGTGAAACCACCACCTGTATGAGCCGACACTTCACCTATACAAGTGACCTCCGCATTTGAAGTGAAAGTCGCCGTTCAAAGACCTTCCAATAACTTAGAAAGTTCCCCGCTAACTAATCTGTTTCCTGGGTAAAGCTTTAGCGTGCGGCAAGGCTTTGCCTTTTAGCAAATAAAACCGATTCAAACTTTTACTTTCTGCGTGATGCAGTATTTACGTATACTGTAAGAAGACAAAATAATAAGTAACGACTGATACTACGCCTTTTGCAGGATTACCATAAAAAATATCAACCTAACTTCCCTCACTCTTCCCTGGCTATACATTCACAAATTTGTATTTGCATACTTTAATAGCCTCCCCTACCTTATTAACTGCCAACATAAACCTTTAAACAATATTTACAACTAGATACTATTCCACAACTAAGCGAAGAATAGCTCAAAGTTTTCCCCCTTTCTTTTGGCTAACCTTACCTCCCAGCTCTAAGAAGATACAAAGATGATAACGTATGATAATGCAGTCACAACCTCATTTCTATAACATAGGTAAAACATATTGAGAATAAAGGTCGCGAGCAACCGAATTCCAACAATGTAACAAAATGATTGCACGTTGCCATATTTTGACGTCATTAACTTATCTCACGTGACCGCAGCAATAATTTCCAAAATGGCAGATAACAGCGTGCTGCTGAAATTCACCTCAGACATGAACGTAACTATGGAGATGTTAGGAGATGGGTAAAACATTTCAAAGATGGGAACACCAGGACCCAGCATTTTAAAGAATATATTGGAGAAGAGAGAGAGAGAGAGAGAGAGAGAGAGAGAGAGAGAGAGAGAGAGAGAGAGAGAGAGAGAGAGAGAGAGAGAGAGAGAGAGAGAGAGAGAGAGAGAGAGAGAGCAGGAATCAGATATTTTTGGTAAATCAACATTTTGTACCTCCTTTTCGCTTTACCAATTTTGCAAAAGTCATTCATGAGGACGACTGCTGAAGTTGTTCCTAGAAAATTGAAGATACGTAACTGATTCGAAAATCTTAATCAAAACGGTTAGATATTACTCCGTCATGTAATACATTCATCATCAAAATGAATCTTCGAATAAAGGACGGCACATCTAAAACCTAAAGCATCTCAACTCATCCTAGATAGACCCTTATCAGAAAAGTGACAAGAACATTTAGAAGTAATTATTACATAGGTAGCTTAACAAGATACTTGTCTCGGTAAAGGGTATAGAGAGTCAGTAAAATACCCTGAAACTTATCGGAACAGAACGTCCAATGGAACAATGAAAATGTAACGTGTTGACCCAAAACAATTTATTACGCTACACTAGATGACGTTAAACACAATTTATGTCAACAAAAAAAAATATATATATATATTTAGAGTGAACCTTCTCCCAAATACTTCTTGTAATTTCTGAATTTTCCAATACTTAAACTTTTCTCCAATGAGAACTCGTTATTCATTTTTTATCTCTTGGAGATACAAAGAGAATGTAATTACAAAGGCATTACATAACGACCAGCTGTTTAAAACATTTATCCAACACTTGCCTACTTATAAATAATATAAATTAACCTACTAAAGTAACACTAATATTACGGATGGATAAAATTTCACTTAAATCATGTATACAATCACTAGCCAACATCGATTCTCTCATTTAGATTTAGCCAATGCCACACATACAGCCGGCCTTGGTCTATACAGCCCTATATTCAGAAAAACAATTGCAAATCATTTCCTATTTTATTATAGTTTAATTTAAAAAGTAGTATGACCTTCTAATGATTAGGGTAAATGTTAAACATTGCATGCTGCAAGACTTATTTATATGCTCGTGCAAATTAACTAACGTTCCACTTGTAGATAAAATAAGTCTAGTTTAACTATAATACCAGAAATAACTATTGAATATTACTTAAAGTCTACTGTATTCCCTTGTAACTACAAAAAGATAATATTGAACATTAAGTAAATAGAGTAATAAGTATTTGTAACAATAGTACAACACATTAAAATATAACATATTCTTCTAGCGTTGCATTTTAGGGACATTTGTTTCCGTAGCATTGGTAAAACGTGTAATTCTGGATGCTAAGTGAAGTAATCCTTGCGATACCGTTACGCTAGCCACAATGTAAATACCACAAAGCAAAGCTATTGACCTGGAGGAGACAGAAAATACGCGTACAGACTTCATGACGAGCGCTAGCGAGCGATTCCTCGAATCAGTCAGCCGGACTTGTCTGTAGAAACCAGGACACACACCAGTCGCATCCTAACAAAATAGGCACCGATTACTGCGTACGGCGGCGACTTTACAAAATCACACATTTGTTTAAAAAAATTATTTTAATGTTTTTCAAAATATCCCTCTTAATAGCACTACATTATATGAAACCAGTCCTTTGAGACAACCACCTTACCAACACTGCGAATTTGTCAAAATTTTGTAGGCTTAGGTTCTGTTCCAAAGACCCATTGAGCCGAATGACATTTGTTTTTTAGGTTCATAATAACAACAAATCCAAAATTCATCATCAGCTACGATATTCCAAAGCAAATTTAAGCGTTTCCTTCGAATGTTTCCATAGTTTTCCTGCACCAATCAATACCTACATTATTGTTTCTGATCAGAAGTCAGTTCATCGACAATAAAGTTTCGTCACGTGTGTTAATGTAAAATGTTATGGACTTGAATCGTATTTCTGCCCAATAAATTCATAAGATGTTCCGTCAAGCATTGCTTGAACAGTAACAGCAGTTCTTGGGTTAGTCCTCCATCTCTTTTGCATACCTGTACCGATTATATGTAGTTGTCTTAGATGCCGCTTTTTCGGCAAATGCATTTCTGAGTGAATTACACAAACGCACAGTTGTCATCCTTGTCCGAACAGAAGGAGCCTTCGACCTTCTGCCATTGCGGGATTCTGTCCCTTACTGGTATTATCATGGATTTATAATAGACGGTTAATCACAATTTAAAATCGTAAAAATGAATACCGCGAGAAGTTCCTCTAGTCAAATCCATTGTTGTCTGCACAGAAAATCTTTAATGCTCACGAGTGACCAACTATTAGATCAAATGGAACAAACCTCAGACAATAAACTCGTAAAACATTAGAAAGTAGCTATTATATATAAACAAGTTTCATTTCATGGCCTTCTAAACATTTTACTTTCGTAGTATATATCAGTGTGGTCATTAACTCTCTCTACAGTGGGGGGAGTGAAGGTGCTTCTTTTCTGGTATAACAGCACTGAAAATGGTTTGATAGGGAAAGAGGATTGCAAACATTTTAGCTAAAATCAGTACAAAGGGAAGTATTTGTTCAGAAAAAACAATCTTTTTAGAGGGACATTTTCTTCAGACAATTTGATAACGTGTATATCTTTGATTATTTAGTTATTAATCACTTTGTCAGTTTCTACTGCCTCTGCAGAAAGAACCTTTACTAACACGTAGTTTAATGCGAAATGTTTAACATAATCTTAAAACCTTGTGTTTCATCAGTTTTAGTCAACTCTTGTTAACAACAAGTACGTCAAGAAGGTGACGGATCTATAATGGCTTATCAGCGCTCCCCGATGCACTTTTGTCTAGGAATCGTAGCGCTGTATGTCATCAACAAACTAGAACGTCCATGCCATGTGAATCACGAATTGCCGTAAGATTTCTTTGATCGAGGTTAGAATAGAAAAAAGTAAATGTAGAGGAAAATTGTCATCAATTAGCAGACTAAAAACGTTCCGTTAAAGTGAATCTATGTTTACAACAGCGCCGTTCTGGTTTAGGAGCTGTTAATGTCATATTGAATAGATTGCAACATTTAACGGCTGCTTGTAACGTGCTACGTGAACACGTGTTAGATAATACTCTGGCACCATTTCAGAGATAGTTGTCTCTCCTAGGTCACGCCTTGCGACCACTTCCTTCATGGCTGGAGTAGACTTCGCTGCTACCACGTTTACATCCAATCCATTCATATCTTACTTTAGACAATCGGAGACGTGGGGTAAATCACGTGATAGCAGCTGGGTGTGAACACTTTAGTCTAATTATAAAATCCACTGTAATTACAATAAGGATGTTGTATTCCACCCAAAAATTCATTGGAAACATTTCACCGGAAGTACAAATTTAGAGTTTACCTTAACAAAGGAAACACTGTAAGAGAAAGACAAAACTCTTACTACAGAAACAGTTTAAATCCGTTTAAAGGACACAACTTGTGTGAAATAATTTTTTGTAAAATTAACTTTTCCAAGATATTCTTTCTTATTGGGTTTAGTTTTCAAGTACTTTTACACTTTTCTCAAAGGGATGCCTTTTGTCACAACTGAGGAAAACGTCAGTTATAGAGGACATTCACGAATCCAAATAAGCCAAAAACAAAAATATAGGTATATTTAAAAACCCAATTAATTTCATATAACCTTTTGTGGCAACAGCTATTTTTAAAGTATCTGTTGTTATTGCTTTGAATTTTTCAATTTGTCGTTTGTAAAGCCTCTTTGATTAAAATGAAGAGAATTAAACTTTCGTAAGAATAGTTTGTAGGTATATTCACCAATAAATGGTACCGGGTAAATGTAACAGATCATTATTTCTTGCGTACGGGTGCCATTTTATGGAAGACCATAATGATGGATGGACATTAAACATTTCACTCTCGATTTGGTTTCCCCTATCCCTCCTTTAGTTACAAAGAAATGTGTAACTAAGCCAGACAATGCTCTTGCTGTAAACACAAGAGAAAGGATTAGTAAAAACGTCACATGATTAGTCAGCAGGTGAACACCAAGGACACCCAAGCAAGCCTTGGAAATTATCAAACAACTATGTGTGGAATGTAAAGAATTCTTGGGCGGCGATTGCTTACAATCACCTGCTAGATATTTTCTGATCAACTTCTGCCAAAGCCAACATCCATTATTTCAAGGCCTCACAAAATAAAAAAGGAACAGAGTTGATACAGTACTCGTTGAGCTCCTCTCTGACATGTAGGCAATGAAGTAATAAAATACTAATTTCGTGTTTCTTTTGTTTCGACCTTATTTTGTTGGTAGTTTTGTGTAATATTTGTTACTGAGGATAAACAGAACGTCACTTAGACTGCTGTTACTCCTTCCCAAAGATATCTTCTGTATAAATAGCTAGGATGTTCAACACAGTATGCGCATTTCGAAGTACGTCATTATTTTGAGTTCGTTCTTTGCAGCGAGCTGTAACGCTAGACAAGTTGCCTATCTAGCACGGCGTTCAATCCGAAATGTACTGACATTTACAGAACCAGATCACAATCTCACACGAGTGTAACACACAATACTGCTTTGTTTAAACACAACACCTCCAAACAAGTACCCACTTACAAATAACCCGAACATCACACGTTCGGCAGAGATTTTCGTTCATTATTCAAATATAAGGCGGGTTGAATTCTAGGTTCAACGACTAGACAAATTACTTCATACAGTAACTCATAACACACTTTTAAATGAATACTTTAATTAACTCTTTACTTAATCATTTTTAATTTTCCACAAAGAAACAAGGCTACCGTGGTTTTGTTAGCCAATGAAACTGTGTTGGTAGTTAGGCAGCATGTGTTTGTATATTTCCACAAACGTTCGTATTAATCAGCTAGTGACTAGTAGACTTTCCAGTCAGCACATTAACTCCGGGGGGCTTCTCTTCACCGCGAGAGATAGACAAAATCTTACTGCACAAAAATATACTTCTTCAAAGGCACAATTTATAACATATATATTTTTGTGGAGATAACCAAGTCGGAAACATTCCTTGTTATTTTATTTACCAATACTTAAACTTTTCTCAAATAATGGTACGTCGCTATTCATTTTTTATATCTTGGAAATATAAAGACATCACATAACGACCAAAACATTTGACTATCACTTAAAGTCTACTGTATTCCCTTGTAACTACAATAAGATAATGTTTATCTTGTAGTAGATAGAGCAATAAGTGTTTGTACAAGAGTAGAGAAAGTCATGTATACATCACCTAACGACCAAAACATTTGACTATCTTAAAGTCTACTGTATTTCCTTGTAACTACAATAAGCTAATGTTTATCTTGAAGTAGATAGAGCAATAAGTGTTTGTACAAGAGTAGAGAAAGTCATGTATACATCACATAACGACCAAAATATTTGACTATCACTTAAAGTCTACTGTATTTCCTTGTAACTACAATAAGATAATGTTTATCTTGAAGTAGATAGAGCAATAAGTGTTTGTACAAGAGTAGAGAAAGTCATGTATACATCACATAACGACCAAAATATTTGACTATCACTTAAAGTCTACTGTATTTCCTTGTAACTACAATAAGCTAATGTTTATCTTGAAGTAGATAGAGCAATAAGTGTTTGTACAAGAGTAGAGAAAGTCATGTATACATCACATAACGACCAAAATATTTGACTATCACTTAAAGTCTACTGTATTTCCTTGTAACTACAATAAGCTAATGTTTATCTTGAAGTAGATAGAGCAATAAGTGTTTGTACAAGAGTAGAGAAAGTCATGTATACATCACATAACGACCAAAACATTTGACTATCACTTAAAGTCTACTGTATTCCCTTGTAACTACAATAAGCTAATGTTTATCTTGAAGTAGATAGAGCAATAAGTGTTTGTACAAGAGTAGAGAAAGTCATGTATGCATCACCTAACGACCAAAACATTTGACTGTCACTTAAAGTCTACTGTATTTCCTTGTAACTACAATAAGATAATGTTTAAGTAGATTGAGCAATAAGTGTTTGTACAAGAGTAGAAAAAGTCATGTATACATCACATAACGACCAAAACATTTGACTATCACTTAAAGTCTACTGTATTTCCTTGTAACTACAATAAGATAATGTTTAAGTAGATTGAGCAATAAGTGTTTGTATAAGAGTAGAGGTCATGTAATTCGTGGAGTCTGAGCGACTGAAAGACTGCAGAGAGGTTAAGCAACTTGCTGAGTAAGGCAAGGTGTGCCAGGTTCGATTCCCTTGGTAACCGTGGGAAAGAGACTACGGTACTCACATTGTTGATGAGTGCAGCTATGCACAGCTGTGAGAGCTTGGCTGGAGAACGTTTCTTGTTCTTGTGAGTGATGACAGGCACGGCGTAGTGGTGCAGGTTGGTGTAGATATGCGTTACCTCCCTTGGCTTGGGCTTCGGCTCCGGTTCCGGCTGCGGCTCCGGCTCCGGTTCTTTCTTCGGCACCACCACGGGCGTCATGTAGTGCAGGTTGCTGTATTCCCGAGCGTCATCCTTGGTGGAGGAAGCTGGTGCAGGTGCGGGGGGAGTCACAGGACAAGGAACGGCGTACTCCGAGGCTCGGCGAGATCGCCTCCGCTTGGCACAGTAATGGGGCAGGGGCTTGGACAGTTCCTGTAGGATCCTCCGCCGCACATCAGCGCCCCGACCCGGGGCTGTCCCTTCCTCGCGAAGCAAGGTGACAAGGTCGCTCTCAGACTTGGAGTTCCATGACGTGGCGCGGTTTTGTAACCTCAGGAACGGCTCCCTGCGCCGCTCGGCTTCAGACATTTTCTAATTTATAGACGTACCACAAAACAACACAACACACGCGATATCACCGATTGTTCCAACACATTTTCTTTTCTATAGCACTGCAACGTAAGTGTAGTCCATTGATGAAGAAACATCTGCCGGCGGAAAACCAGCTTTCAACTGTCGTCTGCTGCGGACCAGGACTGACGACCACTGTCTGCAAACCGCTATCAGACCTGAGGTTTAGGCACGCCAGATGACACGCAATTCAAACTAAAGTCAATACGTCAAACTTAATATTTTAAACGGAACATTTTACGACAAACAAACAAAAATGCTGTCATTATTATTACAGGATGCGACGTTTTAGAGTATAATTTTAAATGACAGCAACGTTTGGTTGCTATGGGAACAGATGTCTCTCCACTTCATGAAATATTACGAGGCCTGGAAGAGTTGATAATGAGGAGCATAGATACACCACCAGCAGTGATAGAACACTTCCTCGACTTAGCCACTGTCACATTGTAAATGACGAACGCTTATTAAAAAACTATATTACTTCATTTATTGCAGTACTTGGGTAAATTGTGGAGAAAACTGTTACGCAAGCAAGCAGTTCAACTGTTATCATGACAACCATACATTGTGTACGAAACAAATGAAATGTCCATCGAACTAAATAAGATTGCCTTTCAGGTTTTAGTCGATGACATCACGCTTTGTACAACAATGGCTGAACTTTAAGTTCTTCTTTCTAAATATTAAATTCTGACATAATTTTAGTTTCATTTGCACTATTCCTTATTTATGAAAGCTCGTAAACAGATCATTTTAACCCAATCATTGTAAAATGTAATACTACGATGTAAAATGCTATAACCTAACACAAGGTTACTGTTACCGGTTTAAACTGAGGATCGTTTGTTGTTTAAGGAGACGAATACCACTGGGAAACAAATGCACAACATTTTGATTCTCCGTATAATTTAGATATTCTTTCTAAAGTCTATAGTTTGAAGAAGACTTTCTCTCTGTACTCTTCTAACTGCTTTGTGCTCATCGTAAACATATAATCACAAATTGTGGAGTAGATTCTCGTTCTAACAACTGAATAGCCGTAATACTTTAAAACTGAAACAATTCATACCATTAATAACTGATATCTTGGAAACTGTTAATGCTCCCCCTCAGAAAGAAAGAAATGTTGCATTATAACATCTACATTTTATATATGCTCTGTATCTCTTACAGTTTACCGATGAACAGAAGTTATTCAGAATAAAGAGTACTTCTTAGGATGTTCACAGAAAGATCAAGATATATATTTCATTTATCACGAAAATATGAAGCATTTGATGTTTTAATTAAAGTATCGTTAGAGATCAGCTTTTTAGAAAATTAAATGTTCTGAAATTTCCTATGCCCATTTACACTAAAGGAAATGTGTAGTAAAACCATTTTCACAGACGTGTATCTCGATTGACGTGAAGTATTTAGAGAAATAAGCATTTTACGCGTAGTTTGTTAAACAATGAGTTGACAAAGTCATGTAACACCATATAATATATTAGGTGACATGAAATGCTTCTTGGGCCCTGTGGTCTGTTGTATCACTTCCAATTTTTTAGTTTGAGTTAGCTACATAAATATAAACGCATTATTGTGCACGTATTTCTTAACTTTTCGATGTTTTTAAATTTGAATTATAGAAAATAATTTTAGCTAAACTATCTCATATATTTTACGAAAAGTTTTAAGACAACACGTCCTGAAGCTCGTCTGAAAGTTTCAAGTTAATAAATTATACTGAGGTCCAACTTATAAAAACTTAAAATGCTAGAGAAAAAACTTACCGAGAAAAAAATGAAGTTTAACTAAACAATACGGGAGCAATAAAATAGTTTTAGAATTTTGATATTAAAAAAGAACAATTGTGTAGCGTTAAAACATATCACAAGTAAAATTTCTAGAAAACAAAAATTATGAATTTGGATTACATGTTCGTACTGATTTACTTCCATGTTTTCGGCACCGTACGTGGATTTTAAGGCGAGATATGCCTTCCAAGCTGTTGGCAATATGTAACAGCCTTTTTCTACCATTTAAAATGTTCAGCATTTTTTATTTTGTTACAAAATATTACTTGCACAAGATTTATTGTTCAACTGTAACCAGAGTTGCTTATAAAAGTGCACTAAATAAAGTTAGCTTACGATTTTGTTTGTAATACTAACCGTTTGGCAATTTTGGGCTTTCATTTCGCGTAATATATTCCACATTCTAAATCTATCAGAATGTAAAACTAAAATAATAATATACTAAATTCTATGCAACGTAATTTGTAATATTTTGGCCAAGCTTTGCAAAGTCATGCTTCCTTAACAGAAAGAAACGTATTAGTAGGTATATCCAAGTAAATAATTATTTCGTTCAAAACGGAGACTAGAAACTTGCAACCTGGCACGTATCTTATTTAACGAGGAACAATTACACAACAAAAACTTAAAAATATTTGAGAAATAATTAAATGATTTAGAAATTTCACCGGTACGTCCACTTAAACTGATAACTTTTACATTTTGTTTACCAAATGCCAACAATGGATTGTATTAAAGTTACCTGGATTGAAACTACTAAACACTCGGTAGATAGTTGTTTGCAGACAAAACACACGAGTATTCACACGACACAAACACTGGTAACGAACGCAGTTCTTCCTGGGCTACGGCCGCTGTACAACTGCCGCATCCATCCAACTCGCGAAGAGTTTTCCAGGTCAGTCTAGGAGGACTGACATCCTTTTTCTTCTCACACTGCACCGCGAGTGAAACAGGTTCCCTCCATGTGCTCGATTTGTTCACCGTCCTTCAGGAATCGGCTGCTTCCTGATACTTGGATCGAATCCAACAACATTCCTCACTTTCGTTTGATTTTTGGGCTAGATACAGAACAGGCATTTAACGCCGACAGCAACGACTCTTGCTATATAAACAAAACCGTAACAGGATTGGTTAAAAGTCGCCCCGCACCACTGTTGAACCATGTGGCAAAGGTACACATGTAAGGCAACTTATTTTTTGTTACTTCCGGTTCAGTAGGAAGTGAGTGCAAAAAGTTCTGACTTTAAATGGAATACTCTATACGTTTTAGAGACTCGGATAGTACTCGATAGATCCATTTGAGTAATTCAATGTTAGTAAGTAGAAAAACAAAAACGTAGTCTAAATGGAGTCAACGTGTTTCTTTTTTCTTCTCTGATTTGACTATCGTTTGTTTATTCTCCTGAATATTAGCTTATTTAACTGTCGTTTGTTTATATCCATAGAAACGTATTTGTTGATAATTCATTTGTGGTACTGAATCTAACATCTAGTTAAATAGTTATGTTGACTGTTGATTGCAAAAACATTTAGTAAAACTAGAAGCGTAAAGGACTTCCGTTAGATGTTCTCTTATGCAAGAAAATCCAAATATCTACAGCAAATGTGGCGTTACAATCCAATATAAACCAAATCCTCTAAACAATTCAACTTTTGAGTGAGATTTGATGAAAAGAACTCAGTTTTTTGAATTAATGATGCAGCACATTGGCAGCAATCTAGTTTATTTGCCCCTAAAACTTTTATTGCCAAATTAAGTTACAAACGCACTGTTACAGACAACTACCGATACTAATCACATATATGTATGTAGAAGAATCACACGCAGAAACAGAATGGCATTGTTGGTATTCACATTATTAATTAAAGGCTCAGTTGCTCGAAGTAGTAGTGGCAATCACACCCAATCAAGCGTCAGATACACGGAAACGACATATTTGTCCAAACAAGATAGATCTTGCATATACTGTTCCTCCGTTTCATCTCCATTAGTATTTCATATCATCTCTTATCTGGTGGTCTCTTTCAGGCGGCTATCTCGGCGTTGTATGGCAGGATGATATGCTTCCTGGTAAACAATTTCTCCTCCGATAGGACGGTCTCGGATCTACAAACGCGATCTGGTGAGCCATTTCCGACCATGGTGGGTAGGATACCAGTTGTACTGGCCTGCCGGGGAGTTTCCAACTAGCATCCTGTAGAAACCCTGCGATTTGCACTTCCGTGACTCCTTGGTACAGCCGGCCTCTGTCTCCTCTCGCGTCGTCCTTCCTTCCGGGGATGTCCCACTTGAGGGCGTGAGTACAACAGATCAAGACCGGTCGCAGCGCCAAATCCGCACACTAGATTATTATTATTATTATTAATTATTATTATTATTATTATTATTATTATTATTATTATTATTATTATTATTATTATTATTATTATTATTATTATTATTATTATTATTATTATTATTATTATTATTGTTATTATTATTGTTATTATTATTGTTATTATTATTGTTATTATTATTGTTATTATTATTGTTATTATTATTGTTATTATTATTGTTATTATTATTATTATTATTATTATTATTATTATTATTATTATTATTATTATTATTATTATTATTATTATTATTAATTGGCATGAAAATATCCTTTTATTGGTATTTACGTCCTCCAACGTTAAGTCATGTAATCAGATTTTCTATTCGTAGCAGATAGGATGTACGTTGACTGTTTCAAAGACCCAGATCGGGAAGCCAGATGTAACAGGGTTACTTCGTTGTAGTTTCAATTGTTTCTTGATGATTGTGTTTGATTAAATAAGAGTCATGAGATCTCTCATTTTCAGGTGTGGTATCGAGTGAAATAAATAAAATTTTAAATAAATCCAATTTCATAATATATAATTTAATTGTATAATCTGGAATACATTTTACTCGAACTTTCTTTCCTAGTCAATCACTGCAGGTTCACTCATCACTATTTAAAACGTTTTATCTTGCCCACATCGTCTTTCCTTCCACCATCAAGATCACAGAAAATATCTCTTTTAAGATTACTGATTTTCTGTTACTATCCAAAACCTTCATATTCACCGCGACATTTTTCCATCATCATGAAGCAACATTATTGATTTTGTTTCCATAGCAACCGTTCATCATTTTTTATATTGTCATCACATGGCCCACTAATAGTCAGATCAAAAAACAAAACTCATTTTCAGTTCAAACAAAAACTACCGAAATGGATGAAATGATGCTCAAATGAGTCCGGGGTCCATGTAGCTTAGAGTTACCTGGCATTCGTCTATCAGGATAGGGGAACACCCCCGAAAAACCTTATCCAGGTAACTCACCCAGACCGAGATCCGAACTCGGGACCTCTTGAACGTGAGGCAGATATGCTATCATCTACGCTACCGAGGCGGGCGAGAGTATCTTCCCCGCTCTGTAGCGTGTTACCTTACGTTCAAGAGGTCCGGAGTTCGAATCTCGATCAGGGTGATAAGATTTTTCCAGGTTTTCCCTTACTGGAAGATGAATGTGGCATAACTCTAAGCTCCTTAGACTCTAGACTCATCTGATATGACTTAAGTCGGAAGAAGCATATTTAAAAAATGAAAATGTCTTAAACGTTTGACATTTTTATCAAGGTACATATTTAGAGTCATTTTTGAAAAACTAAACATTTATGAAAAATGTTCCACGTAAAGTGTAGTCAAGGTGGTGGTAGACTTTATTCGTGTAGTATATACTCCAACCGAGTATTTGTTTTTGAGTTATGTTGTTGAGAACTCAAAACCAGTCTGACTATTGCAGTCATAAGTATTAAAGTGTTTGGTATGAAGTTCAACATTTGTTGTGATTGAAATAGTATCCCGTTTCTATGGCAGTCAGCCTTTTAACGGCAGTTGGCCACAAATATGCGAAGTCACTTATGTTGGTGTTGCGGTTCACTGGGCACTCCAAATCGAGCGTGTGCCCTGGGCGAGACAGATACAGCAGTCCAGCTTTCTCTTCAATTAACGTTTTTATAAACTACAGCCTCCGTGTAGATGTCACCTTATCATGTCTGCAATAGTTACACAAACTGTAACTTTCAAATGGGATGAGGTTTGTCCTTGAACGGTATCAGGGTTGTCATATTGCATTCCAGACCGACATAGCCGGGATTGGAACCACGTCCGGCTGTTCTTAACTACTGAGTTAGGTTTATACCTTTTAATCGTGTCCAGAGTTTCAGCTGTTGCTTTACCGGAAAAAACACGAGTCAGTTGGAGAATACAATACCATGCTGACATGTTCGCCATGGTAGCTCAATGGTTAAATGCAGTCGGAAGGAGACCGGGAGATTCGTGTTTCAAATCCCGGCTATGACACTGAATGTTTCCAATCTGAACTCTTATCTGTTTTTATAATGTTTTAACTGCTATTGAGTATGATACACCTTCTAATCGTGTTCAAAGGCCTTTTTATCAAGCAAGACGTTCTTTTATATGTCATAAGCCTATGGTATGATACTGGACCATCGGCTTTATTTCCCCTCCAAAAGAAGTCATGTTAAGAGCTTTTACGCTCGAAAAATTTCAATGTCCTCAGACGGATTTCATTCCGCGACATCGCAAATTGCATGCTAGCGTGTTACCACTAGAAAACGGAAAACGAAACAAACAAACAAACAAACAAACAAACAAACAAACAAACAAACAAACAAACAAACAAACAAACCAAAGAAAGAAAGAAAGAAAGAAAGAAAGAAAGAAAGAAAGAAAGAAAGAAAGAAAGAAAGAAAGAAAGAAAGAAAGAAAGAAAGAAAGAAAGAAAGAAAGAAAGAAAGAAAGAAAGAAAGAAAGAAAGAAAGAAAGAAAGAAAGAAAGAAAGAAAGAAAAAGAATCGTATTTCACAGAAAACAAAGGTTTTTAACAACTTTTATATATATAAAACATTTTTTATTTTTTTATTTTACCTTTTTTGTTTCCGTTTGATAACTGTTTCCTATATTTTTTATACATATATACATTATACACTTAAACACCCATGCCCAAACTGGAACTCGAACCTGGGACCCTCTACGCGGAGGAACGTTAGAGACATACCTACGCTCTAGTGACCAGAGCAACAAAGGCCGGCATCTTAAAAACGAGAAAAAGTGTGTGTGTGTGTGTGTGTGTGTGTGTGTGTGTGTGTGTGTGTGTGTGTGTGTGTGTGTGTGTGTGTGTGTGTGTGTGTGTGTGTGTGTGTGTGTGTGTGTGTGTGTGTGTGTGTGTGTGTGTGTGTGTGTGTGTGTGTGTGTGTGTGTGTGTGTGTGTGTGTGTGTGTGTGTGTGTGTGTGTGTGTGTGTGTGTGTGTGTGTGTGTGTGTGTGTGTGTGTGTGTGTGTGTGTGTGTGTGTGTGTGTGTGTGTGTGTGTGTGTGTGTGTGTGTGTGTGTGTGTGTGTGTGTGTGTGTGTGTGTGTGTGTGTGTGTGTGTGTGTGTGTGTGTGTGTGTGTGTGTGTGTGTGTGTGTGTGTGTGTGTGTGTGTGTGTGTGTGTGTGTGTGTGTGTGTGTGTGTGTGTGTGTGTGTGTGTGTGTGTGTGTGTGTGTGTGTGTGTGTGTGTGTGTGTGTGTGTGTGTGTGTGTGTGTGTGTGTGTGTGTGTGTGTGTGTGTGTGTGTGTGTGTGTGTGTGTGTGTGTGTGTGTGTGTGTGTGTGTGTGTGTGTGTGTGTGTGTGTGTGTGTGTGTGTGTGTGTGTGTGTGTGTGTGTGTGTGTGTGTGTGTGTGTGTGTGTGTGTGTGTGTGTGTGTGTGTGTGTGTGTGTGTGTGTGTGTGTGTGTGTGTGTGTGTGTGTGTGTGTGTGTGTGTGTGTGTGTGTGTGTGTGTGTGTGTGTGTGTGTGTGTGTGTGTGTGTGTGTGTGTGTGTGTGTGTGTGTGTGTGTGTGTGTGTGTGTGTGTGTGTGTGTGTGTGTGTAAACAAAATAACTCAAAGAAAATTTGGGTTAACTACCACCGCCTCTGTAGCTTGATGGGGGCGTATCTGCCTCACGTTCAAGAGGTATCAAGTTTGAATCTCGGTCAGGGTGAATTATCTGGATAAGGATTTTCCTTGTGGTGAAAGATGGATGTCTGGTAACTTTATGTTCTGTGTACCCTGTACTCATTTGAGTATCATGTCATTTATTGTCCAATAAAGTTTGAAGTTGGAGGATGTGAATTTCAAAAAACAGGGTATGCAAGTGCACATGGGTATAATTTAAAGAAGTAACTTTAAATCAGACATGAGCATTTACAAAGCCACCCTCTTTCTCTTCTCAAGACGTTTTCTTATGTACAAAATAAATCACTAAATGTCAACGAAGTGTCCCATTTTGTTACAAGTGCGCATGCGCGGAGATATGTGGATGAAAATGACTAGCGAAATCAACGAAAGTGTCTTTTTTGTAGTTCTTTTCCTTCGATATTCGAACCTAATTTGAATTGCCGCTTTGGACTTTTTCGCGGATTTCTATGCAAACCAACGTGACTCATAATAGTGTAGCCCAATAAATTTATAAGATATGCATCGATCATTTCTCGAACAATGACAATATTTTCATCAGTAACAACAAACAATTCTTGGGATTAGTAATTCACGAAATTCATCATTAAGAAGAAACAGAACTAGAAATTGTTGCGTATATGGGGTTTCATCGTTGTTTAGGTGTTAATGACGACTTAAAATCGAAAGAAATATATGTTGTGAGGTCAAATTTATTTTTGAGTGAACACAAAATCTTTAAATCGTGATGATAAACGAAGTATTGGACCAAATCAAGTAAAATACAAGACAATCAGTCACAAAACATTAGAAAATAGCTGAATAACTTTCTTTTGTTTTTAGAAACATGGCCTTTTAAAACGTTTCAGTTTACGTAGAATGTGAGAAGCTCAAATGCCTTACTATTATATATTCTGTACAGGAAGTTTCGTGTAAATAGTAAATGTTCTGTTTCATGCAACGTGGTAAATTACAGCTACTGAGGAGAGAAGGGCAATTTATGGCATCACTTTCGTAATAAACCAGTCATGTCTCCAAGTTATCGTGATAAGTTCGGAGCTATTATTTACATCACAGAAGTACCAAGCAATATATCTTACCAAAATACATGTTTTGAGGACCCTGAATCAAAATTCCAGACTACCCCTAACTTAGAAAACGTTTCATTTTTTTTTTTTTTTTTTTTTTTTTACTTTCTCAAAAACAATTTTGATTAAAACACTGTAAGTTTAACATATTTAGATACAATATAAAATACATATTATGTTGAATATTTTGGAAATAACCTATAAAGTTTTTAAGCTGACTTTTGGTAAACCTTAACAAATAGACATAAAATGTAGATGTTTCAAATAATTGTTTTGCGACACAAGCCATATTGGAAGTATTGGTTTGGAGTTACTTTTGTTATCTTTGAAGTGATGTCGCTATTCGTTTGTTTCTCGCGTATAAGATATTGTGATTTTGTGGGTTCGTAGAATTAAAAGTCAAATTGCACAAACTCAAAATGTTCCTTATTTCCACCGAATTACAGTTGCAACACTTGCCGATTACATAGAATTGCGTAGCGCATACAATTACAATCCACCACTTCGTCTGTCACAGATCCACTCCACACTCACAATTACGTACAACTCCTCTGATACACGTCCACAGTCTTCCGGTCCGTTCACACACTCGGCGCTCCTCACGGCTGCTCGTCAAGAACTGACTGACTCGCCAACTGCAGCCCCTTTTTATAGGAAGATCGCTGTTTCTGGAAGTCTCGCGGTTCAGTGAATCATCCCGAAGGTTCCAGACGGCAGGAGGAGGGGAAAGAGATGGCTAGTGATGTTTTTCCAACCATCCCCTCGTTAGCGCTACAAGATAAATGGGTAGGCGTGGCCGAATGCTTCCCGTCCATCACTCAGCCGTCAGTTGGTCGTGCATTCCGATAATTGGCTGACAATATCAAGGCCAGATTTGACTATCGGTTTGCTACAAAACTATTTCTGTAAATGATTACTTTTACTAACTTGAATAGTTTCTACAATCTGTGTAAAAATAAGCGTTATTGGTTAGAAAAAGTCATATGAATCGCCTTTTTGATGACTTTGCTTTACGAATACTGAAAAGGGATTGAGAATGCTACAGTGGTATTTTAATAGCAATCAGTTTATATAAAAGGTGTTACTCGTGTAACTGTAGCTAATGATAAGGATCGAAACCTCCGTTAAGGCAATGTTTTTGGTTAACACGTTGAAAAAGTTTGCATTTTTTTGTTTTATTCGTTTTCACTTTAAGCTCTTCTTCCAGACGATGTAGGGGAATCGAATACATGACTTCTCTAATCTTTTGCAGCCAACTCGCCCGGAGAACAGCACGTCTTTTTGTAGTATTTCTAAATAAAAATGAATGAGGGTTCTTTCTTAAAACCCATTTTTCTTTCACGCCATTCTTCTTAATGTTCATTAAGATATAAACAAACTACGAGGAGTGTTTAAATGAAAAGGTACGAAACGTCTTAACAACCAAGTCGGTTGAAATTTGAATATGCCGCTTTGGGATAACGTAGTGAGACATCCAGTGACGCGAATGTGGTGTCCGGCCTGGTTGTGCGCATGCGCGGGCGCCCGTTCACACATGACGCAGGAGAGAAGCAGGCAGTTGCGAGTTCTGTCCAATTGACGCGGCGGTACGTATGAGGACATCCTGGCGTTCACATTGCAAAATTCGACAATTGTGGAACAGCGAGGTGTTATCAGACTTCTGACTGCGGATGATGTTAAACCGGATGAGGGTCGTGTACGGGGGAGACTGTGTGTATACGGCCATCATCTGTCATCTAACAGCCATGGGGCTAGAGCAGACCAGCAAACATCGACATCCGGGAGGAGATAGCTACTGTACAGAAATGTTATGAGAGACTTCGAGTACAGCAATGTATTGAAAGCTCTGGTGATCAACTAAAAGACATCATATTCAAAAAATGAGAAGTGTTCTCCAATCTCCAAGAACTATACTTTAATATTATGTAACAAAAATATAAATAATAATTATCAATTAAAATATTTTTCACTTTAAACCCGCTTATTGTACCCAACACAAAAGTTAACCAGAGTGAACAGGATTCGTGAGAACATTCTCAGAAAATTCAAGGTAGGTATACATTTTATCACGAAAATATCTCCAACATACGGTATTTTAATAACAATTGGTACAGCCACTTCTGAGAAAATAAACAATAAGGATTTTTTCTTATAAAGCATACTTAAGGCAAGGTTTAAACTCTTGCCTATAATATCCTGTACGATTATAAGACGCTGAACTTCAACGCTCAGTTTCATGTGTTTCGTATTTGTCGACACAGTTTTCTGTTTTTGGATACAGGAATCCGCAAAACATGCGAAATCTAGGTATGGAATGTTTGGGTGAAATTTAAAACGGAGAGTTACAACGTAAAGCTTGACTGGGCAATCTAAGACGTGATCTATATAATTATCACAGAGTGATACTTTCATATCGCTTTGGGGTCAGACATTATAGACACGCAAGACCCTACTTTATCAACACATGCCGCCTAAACTTATTTATCATTAAAAACTCTCGCTCTTTCGGCCTCAACTGCATGCGCTGTAAAATGACCAACATTCATCACATATATGACAAACTGCCCTCCAACGGCAACCACCTCATCCACAGCTTAGGCACATACGAAGACGAACGCGACAAACGTAGGCACCCCTTATCCCTTTTTGACAGAAACATCTCGCCAAACACAGACGCCATCGACGCCCGCATTCACCTTACCCGTCTAACAAACACGTCCCCAGACCTCCCCCCGTGCCTCCCAGCGACTAGGAAAAGCCGATATCTGCTAATCAGCAGCCTAAAACCCCTGTCGACCTCTGCCTCCACCGTGTATATACGTTGATGCATACTTAACTAATATGTTTAGCACTAGACACCATATATATACTTATATATGTATATTATACTTATATATAAGTATAATATATATCTTATCTACCAGGGCAATCCACACAGACTTAGGACTGACCACCCCCCCCCCCTCTGACGACCAGGGAGCTACCGAGCTGTCCCAAAAGGGCGCTCAGCGCCTCCGTGGAGCTTTGCATACGGCAAGACCTAGAGACTAACAAGGCCCCCCCCCCCATCTGGTCCTATGGGCTCAAGACGGTATTGAAGTGGATACGCTACTTACGCGTACCAACCCCAAAGTGGAAGGCTGCCCATCAACCTCGATGGCGCCGCCTGGTGATCTAGCACATCTTCTACTAGCTATGCTGGCTACTACGCGGGAATATATGACTTCTCAACCCCGTCCGGAGACGTATCCGATCTCCCACGGTTATCGGAAACCACTGCCCCCTCGAGTCCAACCCAATCCGAACAAACCCCAATCAGGGAGGGGCGCGAATGTTCGGAGCACCAGACACTAAAATAATAAATAAATTAAATAAATAATAAATAAATAAATAATAAATAAATAAACAAATAAAAATCTGCAATATCATACCCTGGCACCTATTTAAGCCGGGGTATAAATATTCCAAACATTTACATTTATTTACATTTTTATAATTTTACAAAAATAATTCTACAGATAAAATCAAAATAAAAAATAATAATAAAAATCAATACACAGTAATAATAATACCTTAAAAACAAAACTTATTTTTACCCACATTTTAACATTTTATCTTTTTTTTTATATAAAACAAGACTTTCATCTACGAGAATATTTAACAAAATAAAACAAAACTACCTAAACTAATACTTTACCGATATCCAGTAAACAAGTATCCGGATAGCCGGTTATTTAAAAACAAACAAATTCTAAATCTACGTATCTGAAGCCGCCGGAATCCTGCGGCAACTTATGTACTGGTAACCAGCACAATCTCTAAATTTCTCCTATTTTAACTAATGCTTCAGTGTATTTTAATTTAACATTTGCATTCTAATATCAAAATACTGCAAATAAAAAATAAAATATTATATACTTCAAATCAAAATTTTTATATATAATACATTACATCCATACAACTCAAAATTCATACTAAACAGATACAAATCCTCCGACAGCCCTAGACACTAACCCAACTACTCAGACCTGTCCGTACTAACAAATAGACCCCTTGGAATAACCATTTAACCTCGGCGATCCACTCTGGACCTCCGGACGCGCTCGCAAATTGCATGACCTTAACTAACCGGGGTGCTTCAGCGGAACCCGACTAACTCGCATATAAACTAACAAGAGCACTCCCCTTGCATGCTGCATGTTTAGACATGGGGAGACGATGTAGCCTCAGAAGATAAACCACGAAATAAGACACAAAATAACGTAGTTCTCCTAACATCCTAGCTGAGATGTTGAGATATTTTATGACGTCACAGCGAGTCAGTACATTGTCAGTACACATGTAGAACAGTGTTTGTTGAGTCATTGTGTTTAATATCTAAAGTATAGATTATTGTGTAAGTGATACTATATTAACTGTATTTGATCAACTTTTTCAATCACGTTCATTCTGTTAAAGTAAAAGAGGGAGACCTACTTTCTATTTGGTTATATTGCTCTGGAAGAGTAAACAGCGAAGCTATGGATTATTCTTATACAATGTACGACATTTCTATGGTCATGTTACATACTTTTGTAAAATGTTGAGGTTAGGTCACTGATAGCAACTATTTGTTTCTACTCGGGTATCTCTACTTTTCCCAACAAGTGCGTGTATCACTATAATAAACGAGAGCAGTAAGGGAATAATTCAAGAAATAGAAATCCATACCTTGCCTCCGATGACAGCCTGGACGGTGAGCACTTGGGCCGCCCGATGAAACTCCAGAACTTCCCCTGGCAGTACATGACCCACTCCGGGATCAAACCACACTAGGTCACCCTGAAAAATCAAAATTATTATAACAATTTACTGCATATTGGTGCTTTCAAAGAGAACTACAAACAAATCTATCTCATTTTATTTATGGAACAATCTTTATAAATCCAATCTGTGATTAGCAGTGACTGAGAAGAGAATGTTTAATGCTCAGTTAATAACTAATTAAATTATATACATTCTTTGGTAAACAGAAGTAACGATATTGGAATATTTATCCTCAACACAAAAGCGTATAGCTTATTCGATATCTTAATGAACAGTAAGGAGGGCATGAAAGAAGAAATTCATTTTTATTGAGAAATGTAAATAGTCGTAATTGCAGAACGCTGAACTGGTTTGATACGTAACAGCGTATATTGCATGCTTGTGTTTTAGATTTGAATGTAAACTTATATTATCATGTCGTACAAAATGACCAAAATAACAAGATTGTACCCGTTGCTAGGGTAAATCAACAACGCAAAAACTGACTCTTCAAGATGGCTGCAACATACATTAACATGAAAACAATAAATAACATACTGCGAATTTAAAAAGCATAAATCAAGAAATGAGTACGGTAGAATAAAAGAATTAAATGCATTTTTTTCCTGAGATGTATACTGCTTGTATTGTATACCTGTACTCTACACTAGCTTTACTATTATTACCATCCGTGCAATACCACACGGCCACATCAGATAGCAATACAGAAAACTGAAGGCAATCTTCCTTGAACTTAGGAGAAGATCCGGGACAACTAAGTAATGAATCTTAGCGTGTTACTTAGCAAGGACACAAGTAACTAACATTAGGTACAGAACAAATAGCACCACGCTAATCATAAATAAATAATTTATAAAGATAGATTGGCTAATTTGCTTACAATGTCTTTAAATGTGTTCATTATTTTCTTTACTGTGAGTAGATCAAGTATTGCATTCCACCTAAAAACGGATACAGAGATTTCACTGCTAATAAATGTTTTCAGATCCATAAACCGAAATCGAACAGCTTTTAGAAAAAGCGCCACTCGACTGTGTAGAAAGAGCATACTCATAAAACAGAAATATATGTAGTTCGGTAATCTACAAAATGTGACAATTATTTTCACGAAAATTCTTGCACCAAATTATTATCTTTATATTGAAGTGTTTTTTTTTCCTCAAATTTTTTTTCATAATTTTATGACATTTGCACGTAAATAAAATGTAGATATAGTTGAAATTCTAGAGAATAGCCTATAAACGTTTTTGTTGTTAGTAAAACGTAAAAGATTGACAAAGTCTTAACTACACAAAGATATAGATATTATAACACAATTTATGTCAAATACAGTTTTTGGCATTAGCCATTTTCGATATGTTCTTCGTTAGTAATTTCAAATACCAAATGCTTTTCCTTCAAGTGATAAGTCATTATCTGGCTTTTCTGGTGCTCATACAAAGAACACGAAATTTCAAAGTAATAAACCCTTTTAAAAATCTATCCTATTAGCCAACTGTATTCTACTAATACCCATAAAGAAATGCGTAATGAAAAGTTTATCTGAATTCACAAAAAAAGATATGGGAGCGAGCAGAGAAAGCCTTGTGAATTGTTACAATGTATAAGTTTTGTATTTGTTAAATGTTTAGGTTGACACAAGTAGATGGTAGCGAGTCTGCCTCACGTTCAAGAGGTCCCGAGTTCGAATCTCGGTTACGGTGAGTTACCTGGATAAGGTTTTTTCCAGGGTTTCCGTTATTCTGAGAGACGAATGTCGGGTAACTAAGCTCCATGGATCCTGGGCTCATTTGAGCATCATTTCACCCAATTTATTCACCGTCCGATATGACTTAACGTTGGAGGACGTAAAATTACAAAATGTTTTAAGATGGCATACGATCACGCTAGGTGCCTTTGCCAAATGCACAGCAGTTGCTGATAATTATCTTGTTTGGATGTTGTTAGGTCAGAAAACGTCTTTTTCAACATCATTAACTCACTTTCCAACTTTGTGGGTTTTCATAACTACAGGTACATGGGATTTTTGTACGAATGAAGTTGTTTGTACAGGTAATTTCTGAGATTTAACCGTTTCTTTTCTGTCCTTTGAATGAACTACTTCACGTTTGTTAATAGAACAATCCTTTGTCCCAGCTTCGATGGTCATGTTCAGACTCTCGTATCACGGTAAAAACAGAAATATAACGGTTTCGTTTATATATTAATAATATTCTGTTCTCAATTTTCAAACACTATCCTTTCAGTCCGCCTCCGGTAGCGCAAATGGTAGCGTATCTGCCTCAGGTTCAAGAGGTCCCGAGTTCGAATCTCGATCAGGTTGAGTTACCTAGATAAGGTTTCTTCCGGGGTTTTCCCCTATCCTTAAAGATGAATGTCGGGTAGCTCTAAGCTCTATGATTTGAGAATCATTCCACCCATTTCATTCATCGTCCCATATGACTTGACGTTGGAGGACGTAAATTACAAAACTATCCTTTCACTTTAATAATAAAACAATACACCAATACTGTTACAAGTCATTCGTTTTCAAACTGCGTGATTTGTGCAATGTAGTTAGGTTATATTCGAGAACAAAGAATGTTGGTGTCTTTTCAGTCTTATTCGTGTTGAGTGACAACTATATGACATTAAAAAATGCACAGTTCCGGATTTAAGTATGGAAAGGAAGGACTTTTGTGCAGTAATGATCAAAATATACATTTCTATATAATTATAATATTAACATCTATCATTTTCAAGTATTTAGCTATCCGAGCGTAACGTTCTTAATTCAGGCACGTTGCACTTCCTCTAGCGTTTGTGTATATAATTCAGTAATAAATGTAGTAATTTTATTGCCTAGTTTTATAGACAGAATACGTGTTCCAGAGAAGCTTATCTTCAAACAATTAAACCTCTACAACAAAATGAATAAACGAAAAGAGGTGAAATACAAGTAAAATTATCATATTAGCAGATTCATGACCTCTGCGGCAAACTCGAAAAGAACACTCAACCAATTTTAACAATTCTTTCACAATTGAAAAGTCCAGTTCATTCTGAGCGGCCATGGAGCTATAACACACTAGTATTTTTATTTAATAAATTACTAAAACATAAAATGGCTTTAACGTCCTTGTACTCTTTTTTTTTTTTTCTATGTGCATCCGCCCCAACGTTAAGTTATATCGGACGGTGAATGAATTGGGTGAAATAATGCTCAAATGAGTCCAGGGTCCATTGAGCTTAGAGTTACCCGACATTTGTCTTGAAGGATAAGGGAAAACCCCTGAAAAAACTTATCTAGGTAACTCACCCTGACCGAGATTCGAACGCGGGACCTCTTGAACGTGAGGCAGACATGCTACCATCTACGCTACCGAGGCGGGCATCCTTGTACTTATATACAAACACATTGGAGTTATATAAGAAGACGGAAGGAGGCCTTGACTTTTGTTTGAAAACGTTATGGAATTGTTACTCCAAAGAGTATAAACAGTTGTTGCACGGCACAGAGTATAAAAACAATAGCCGGTTGCATATTACATAGATGGCCATAACGTTACACAGGATAGCGTTTAAAAAGTGACAATCGACCCTGTGTTATGTTTCTTTATCAAATACTGAAGGTTTGTGTGTAATCAAACAATGACAAAACCTCTAAATAGTCTTTACTCTAATTCTATGAATGTATGGACTGAAGTTTCTGAGCACAAAAACCTTCTAACAATGTTTTGCTTTATTTCCTTTGTTGGCAGTGTTTTCTAAATAACTGCATAAAGAAAGAAAACTGCTCACATTAAAAACCAAGGAACTATATATTAGCTGAGAGCATTATTTTTCTGGATGGCGATAGAATGTGCGTGTTTTCTAAACAGGTTAATTGGTGCCCTGCGAATGGACAATATTTCAGCTTTCTGAAAATTATTAAGTTTTTATGTTATTAAAGAACCATAAGAAAACAATTTAACTTAAACTATTGTAATTATTACAAATTCTTGTACTATTCCAACCGCTCATAGTTCCCCGACGATTAGCATTTGTAGAACTTTAAGACTTGTCTGGAAGAGGTTAAGAAAGTCGGGCGTCGTGCTGATGTTGGGGGATTTTTGATCTGTCATTTGAAATATTTGGGACTATATGAAATGACCATTACAGGGACAAAGGAGAAGATTGAATATAAAAGATAACTGCGAAACGTCAGATGTTGAGGGAAGGCGGTAATATGTCGTCCAGTTGCTGCAGGAAACAAAAGAAAGAAGACGGCCACATAATGATAACGGCGGTGAACATCTAATCAACCGTTGTAGAATTAATTTACACATCTTTTCTACTTTCTCTAGCTTTCACTCGCGCTATCTTAGTCTATACGAGGTAATCGCTTTACCTGACATCTTGCTACATCCCAAAAAGTTCTTGTATGTTATATTACAACGCAGAAACCAAACTTCTCCGCACTATTTATGCTTACTATCCTATATTTCGATAAGGATTCTACAAAAAATAGCATTATGTATAGTAGTAGGGAAGTATTGTATTCCACCCAAAAATACAATATCGAGATTTTACGGAAAGACAAGTTTTGAGAATCTTTAATTAAAAAAAAAAAAAAATTTCACCTACGCAACAGACGGGCAACGCAAACTAAAACTTGTTGCCAGGTTAATAAATAAGTTCATTCACAATGACTTTTCTTGACACGAAGATTACCGCCAGACGCTAACGACAAACTCCAAGCTTTTATGTTTCGTGTTTGACGATTAAACATAAGAGAGAGAGAGAGAAAAAAACACTATCGCACTGCACAAGAACAGAAGAAAAGAGATATGGAGTCATTTGACGAGAAATTGATTGTTTTATTTCAGAATTATCGTTTTCTTTATGACAATAAGCATAAATCCTACAAAGATAATTTACTGAAGCAAATTGCGAATGAACTGAAATGTGAACGTAGCAATGAGCTGTTTATACTATTTACTATGTTATATGTCGACTTTGTGAGGTTAGATAGGCTCTAAAATATTTTCTTTTCTTTAAATATAGTAACCATAATATAATTTTTAATTGTTATGATTGGCTTATTATTATTGTTATTTACATCAATTGTCATTGTAGTTGGGAAAGTACTGTTCTATATGGACATTTTTAAGTGCTAAATTATTCTGAAGGTTTCGAAAAAGAGTAGTTTCGTGAAGTGTTAATAGTGTAGTACAAATTTAATTCAAAAACATCCCACTACTAGTGTTTTAAAAATGTTTATAAGGTAGTTATTGTTTTATTTTGATGCTGACGTAAATGCCATACGTCCAAGTCCTCGTGTTAGTATTAGTTTCTATGGAATGGAGACAAACTGTATTTCCGTTGTATATAGTTGACACATCAGGCTGTTACTTACATTGTGTAGATAACGCAAGTCCCGTAGCGGACACAGAAGGTCTGAGGGTAGCCCAGTGGCCTCTGCTGCTAAGTGACCGCAAGATCTGGACCGTCTGGGAGGAGATTTCTGCTCTCTCCAAGAAGCCGATAAATCCAAGGATCTCCCTCGCTCCAAGGGCCACGATTCGCTTGGTTCTACGATGTCTACCAATTCGAAAGTAGGAACTTCCTCGTCCTCGTCATTGAAAGTGAACACCTGTTGAATAGACTCCATGGAGTGCACTCGCCGATGTCTGCTTCTGGGTTGTTCCAACGTGACACCATCCTCTCCGTTTAGTTTGGGGGGCAACGGTAACGATTTCGTTCGATCGGTGATACTCCGGAGGTTCTTCGCTTTACGTTTATCCTTGCTTCGTTTCCTGTAGCCCCCAGCACAGCCAATAGCAAGATTACATAGAGTAGCCGTCGGCGTGGGCGAGGTTACGTTCACGTCATAGCAAGTGGTGGAGTCTGTCGCCTCCAGTCTGGAGCCGGAACGTATCGACGAGGCTACGCTTTGTTCCAGTTCTCTCCAGCGTCTCCGGAATCGGAACAACCCGGAGCTGACTTCCACAACACTCGTGCCCCCCGAGCCGGGAGTCCATTGATACACCTTCTGCATGGTTCGTGCTCCTGTATGATGTCGTCGTCGTCATTACTGCATCACCCTTGACAAGTCATTTGTCTCACGGCCTGATTGTTCCTTGAACCTGTTCTCATCACGCGCAAGGAAATGTAATTCTTGAGAAACTACACATCTCCTAACCTCTGATATTGTATTTGTCAAAACGTATTGTTATTTGAAGCAATAGCAAACTAATAGCAACGCACATCGTTATGTACACTGGTATGCTTCTCGAAGAGTAAAACTTGAAGGTCACCAAAATAGTGCATGGTGTAATAAAGTTTACACTAATCACTGATTTCTTCAAACTGTCCTTCACTTACCGGTATGTTATACACCACTTCAGTGTGATGGGCAAGAACTGAGCACTTGAACGGCCATGATTATGGAAACAATGGACCATCGTTCGTGCCTTACAAACAATAGACTAGCACTAGCAACCGTTACTGACACACGTCTATACTGCATAGAGTAAGTAAGGGAAGTATTGCGCTCCATACAAAAATTCGATAACTGAACTTCATCGATATATTACTCAAGTGTAATCCGTGTCTGTGTCTCTTAAACTGGGTCAACTTCTACAGCAGATTAATACATGGCATTTGTTCGTGCTCAAACAATAATGGTTAGTTACTGAGAAGTAAATAATTCTCCTATTATAGGATGTTTTAAAAATAATGTAAGATTTTATAAAGCTTTCTCATTTATAAACGTTCTACACTTTCACTGACGATAAAAATATTATTTCAGTGTGTACACGACATTCATATGTAGATTCAACTATCTTTTAGCACTTTACCAACTAAATAAATAACGATATGCTTCTGCTGACAGCTTGTTGATCTTTCAGATAACTATTGAAGTTCTAACAAAATGATCTGAGCCTTTCGTACTTCGCAGTTGGTTCTTTGCCAATTGAATTCATCCTGAAACACTTAAAGCACCACATGGATCACCCTCACGATCACGTAAGCACCAGACAACTACCAGTGTATGAACTCGTTATTCTCTCGATGATTCGCCCTGGTGCACCGCTGTGTAAGGGTTCTCATGTGTAACACCAAGGGGGTCGCTACTCGTCATTGTCGCACTGTAACGTACAATAGTCGCTAGGTAATTACATTCTCTTTGGTCCGGTTGCATAAAAGATAATCTAAGTTCAAGCACATGAAAATGATCCTCAGTCTAGCTGAACTTAGAATTGATCTAAGTTCATGGCCTCCTGATCTAAGATCAAACCTAACTGGTGAATTTTCTCCAGTTAACTTGATTGAACTATCAGTAGAACTTGCACAATAGTTTCTGAGAAGAAATAAGTAGTGCAGCTTTAAATAAATAGTAAATAAAGCATTTTTGTGGTTACCTGTATACATAATTAGCCTCTTTATTTCACAAATGTATGTTAAAGATGCATTGTTTGTGTTCATAACCTATACATTTGTATTATTTTCAGAATTCAGATTACTCCGATATCTCTGATGATAAGAATTTTCAATTTGAAAGGTCTCCTCGTGTTTTCCAACATAGAGAAACTCCCATCTCAGAAATAAATGACAGAAAATTCAAAATGAGATTTCGACTATCAAAGAATGTAATCGAAGAACTGGAGCATAGGCTACATGCACAGTTAAGAACACAAACCCCGAGGAAATACGCACTTAATCCAATATTTATGATTCTTCTCACATTACGGTTCTATGCAACTGAAATCTTCCAGATGGTGATTAGGGATATATATTTAATATAAATAAGGGGACTGTGTTTAGAACAATACACAAAGTTACAAGAGAGATTGCAGCTTTAAGACCTCATTTCATCAGGATGGCCGTGGAAAATGTTGAAATAAGAAGGGTTATGCGAGATTTAAAGTTAGGGGAACGCATCTTCTCTTTTGTTTGAACTTCCATTTTGTTTGTTTATATTTTCCAGCTCGCAGTATTGTAAACAGACGAAAATGAAAAAAGATGTACATTGGGCGTATAATGAATATAAAGAGAGACAAATAATTAACTTTTGATAAATACAGTTTCAATATGGAGTAAATTCTTATACTGTTTATTTGAAATAACATTATTTCTAGGACAAATAACCATAAAACGAAAGATTTATTTAGTCTTTGTTATGTCTAGATTGGCTACTCTGTTCACTTGAATTAAACAGAGTCGAGTAATTCCGATAATTCTCGAATCCTTTCGAAACAACACGAAAGTTGTAACATGTTTGGCGATGTTGCCGCATTTGTTTTTGTGATATCGGATCAGTACTGAACGGCGTTCATCTGATCTAAGATCAGCATTTTACAACCCACGCGGGTTCGCAAACTTAGTTCAATTTTGATCTTCGATTGTAAATGAACTGCAGTTAGTGATTTTTATGCAACCGAGCCCTTGTTTGTCCAAGAGATAAAAAATGAATAACGACTTCCCTTTTGAAAAAAGGTATAAATATTGGGGAATGCAAGCAAATAACGAGGAATATCTCGGAAATAGTACATTGTACCAAAAAACTATTTGAAACTGTATACGCAAAAAATAGAAGCTAGCAACAATGAAGCAGCAAATACTACATAAAATATTATTTGTAGCAAACTTCACTTATATTTTAAGAAAATTGATGAAAAAAAAAATTAAATTAAATTTTTAAAACGTGGTATAGATATGTAGATGACATCTTTTCTATTGTCCCGATAAACACACAAATGATACTTTAAAACGTTTAAATTTACAGGATTAAGCTATAAAATTCACATTAGAAACTGACATTAATGGATGTTTTCCTTTTCTAGATATAAAAATAATAAGAAATAACAATAAATTAAACTTTGGTATTTACAGTAAATCTACTCACATTGATAATTTATAGGTAAATAAACATAGCCCTAAATGAAGAGGAATTTAATAGTGAATATAAACACATTATTAATACTGTTTTAATTAAAACTTTATACATAAAAATTGAAAATTTTAAATATAAAAAATGTAAATGATGTTTCTAACCTTGATAAAATAAAAGACAATTATAATTTTAAAAATATTTATTTGCCATTCTTGGGCAGATTAAAAATTTTAAAATATTTTTAAAGGATTTGGTATAATTTTGACTCCTGAAAATAAATATACGACATTAAAAATATACTATATTACTCTCTCTAAAAAAAAAAAATAATCCGACAGTAAAAAAATCTGGTATTTCTCAATTTAATTGTTTGGATTGCGACCAGGTTTGCATTGGAAGGACCAAACCTAATTTAGAAACCAAAATGAAGTAACATTTTAGAAATATTAGGTATAAACAGACTGATAAATCAACCATGACAGATCATTTTTAACCACAAAGTAAATCCAGAAATTAAATTATTAAAACAATTAAATGGACCGATAGATGTATTGCTTTGGGAAAAATATTTATTAAAATCGCGTAATTAATTTTGAAATGCCGTCAATCGATACTGTCTTTAAGTTTGTTTCATTTTCAAAGTTTGGTAATACATACAAAAATATTACGACATTTAGCGACCGTAACGATGACAACGAATGAAGTGACTGAAGAAGTAAACAATCCTTTAAGAAACTAGTTTCAATTGAATTCTGTGAAGTTTCCATCAATTTTCTTAAAAGATAAGTGAAGTTTACTACAAATAATTATATATTATTTAATAAACTGTACCTTTTAACTGTGTGAATTACGAAGGACGAGCTGGAGCACGTGCATTTTGTCCATTCTTTTCCCTTTATAACATTTTTGGGAAATATGCAACCAATTTTGATGGTGATATATATTATATATAATATATTTTCCCATGGTTATATAAATACAAAAATGTGTGTATTCTGTCGAATTCTAAAGCTACTGCTTCCACTACTTGGCCCAAATGTTGATCAAAGATATATAACCTTACAGTGCACACTTCGGTGTTTTTGGAAATGAGGTGGCTCATATTTTAGCAAAGAAAGGATCTAAAATCAATTTAGTGGCAAAACAAAATTTCAGCATTTGCATAACAAGTGAACTAGAAGAGACAGACCAAAAATGTAGATAGATCTGCTAGGACCCGCTACGAGATACAGACAATCCGCCGCTGAACTGGGTGCAACCAAGCACCAAGCCAAGGAATCTCTTCCTAGTTTGGCTAATTAGATACCGCTGTTCGCCACACCACTGCACGGTGCGGTCATTGTTCTGCCTTTGTAACAGTTTCTGATAGCGAAAGTGGGCTAATCCAAATTATCAACGATAACCGAGTTTTAATATCGATACTTCATAGTGTACAATTCGCTGTAACATCGATGGCATGATCACAGGATTACATTCATATTAGTAGTTATCAGTGTACAAACCAACATCATTTTCACATGTCATGACGTACACTGTTTGCTCAATAAAGGTTCTATAAACTTGACTTCTTGTTGTGTTCTGTCTTGCTGCTCTCTTGTTATTGGTCTTGTCTACCTTAAAACAGTTTCACACTATCACTGTTGTAGAAAATATTTATGTACATTAATCGTCCAGTCGTGAAACACAAACAGATCCAAGGAAGGAACAAACATTTCAATCGCTGTATTTCTTAAGTTCTCGTTTATTTCTGCTCAATTTGAGAATCTCCTGCACTCCCCTATACCCTTTCGAGCGCGGGTTTTCTTCACCGGTCATGATCCATTTTGTACATTTGTCGTAATCCTTGCTTCCCCAAGAGTCCTTCCTTCCTTTCTTATATATGAAACACGAGTGAGGCTACTGCGTCACCTAAATCATCTTCATTCACAGCTCAGTCAAAGCTCCATGTTACATAAGTACTTTCCCCGTGTCTTTGGGGAGTAACGTGAAGTCTTGACACTGTTTTACTTTTTCCAGCTCAACACTAAAAGGAACAGCATTCAATAAAGCAAAATTTAATCAAATAAGCTGTTTGTCTCAAAAGATGTATCTTACTACACGTTTAACATACTTGATGATAAATGAAATATCTACTTTGAATTTTGGAGGGATATCACTGCATTTCTCTTCATTTTGGATGACATCCTCCTCTATAGCGTGGTGGCAGAGTATCTGCCTCAGGTTCAAGAGGTCCCGAGGTCAGGGCGAGTTATCTGGATCAGGCTTTTACTGAGGTTTTTCCTTACCTCAAACATCAATGTCTGGTAACTCTATGCTCTATGTACCCTGTACTCATATGAACATCATTTCATTCATCGTCCGATATGACTTAACGTAGGAGGTTTTCTCTTATCCTGAAAGATGAATGTCTGGTAACTCTAAGCTCTATGTACCCTGTACTCATTTGAACATCATTTCATTCATCGTCCGATGTGACTTAACGTTGGAGGTTTTCTCTTATCCTAAAAGATGAATGTCTAGTAACTCTAAGCTCTATGTACCCTGTACTCATTTGAACATCATTTCACTCATCGTCCGATATGACTTAACGTTGGAGGTTTTCTCTTATCCTGAAAGATGAATGTCCAGTAACTCTAAGCTCTATGTACCCTGTACTCCTTTGAACATCATTTCACTCATCGTCCGATATGACTTAACGTTGGAGGTTTCCTCTTATCCTAAAAGATGAATGTCTGGTAACTCTAAGCTCTATGTACCCTGTACTCATTTGAACATCATTTCATTCATCGTCCGATGTGACTTAACGATGGAGGTTTTCTCTTATCCTAAAAGATGAATGTCTGGTAACTCTAAGCTCTATGTACCCTGTACTCATTTGAACATCATTTCATTCATCGTCCGATGTGACTTAACGATGGAGGTTTTCTCTTATCCTGAAAGATGAATGTCTGGTAGCTCTAAGCTCTATGTACTCTGTACTTATTTGAACATCATTTCATTCATCGTCCGATATGACTTAACGTTGGAGGTTTTCTCTTATCCTGAAAGATGAATGTCTGGTAGCTCTAAGCTCTATGTACCCTGTACTCATTTGAACATCATTTCATTCATCGTCCGATATGAGCTAACGTTGGAGGTTTTCTCTTATCCTGAAAGATGAATGTCTGCTAACTCTAAGCTCTATGTACCCTGTACTCATTTGAACATCATTTCATTCATCGTACGATATGACTTAACGTTGGAGGTTTTCTCTTATCCTGAAAGATGAATGTCTGCTAACTCTAAGCTCTATGTACCCTGTACTCATTTGAACATCATTTCATTCATCGTACGATATGACTTAACGTTGGAGGTTTTCTCTTATCCTGAAAGATGAATGTCTGGTAACTCTAAGCTCTATGTACCCTGTACTTATTTGAACATCATTTCATTCATCGTCCGATATGACTTAACTTTGGAGGTTTTCTCTTATCCTAAAAGATGAATGTCTGCTAACTCTAAGCTCTATGTACCCTGTACTTATTTGAACATCATTTCATTCATCGGCCGATATGACTTAACTTTGGAGGTTTTCTCTTATCCTAAAAGATGAATGTCTGCTAACTCTAAGCTCTATGTACCCTGTACTCATTTGAACATCATTTCATTCATCGTCCGAAATGAGCTAACGTTGGAGGTTTTCTCTTATCCTAAAAGATGAATGTCTGCTAACTCTAAGCTCTATGTACCCTGTACTCATTTGAACATCATTTCATTCATCGTCCGATATGAGCTAACTTTGGAGGTTTTCTCTTATCCTAAAAGATGAATGTCTGCTAACTCTAAGCTCTATGTACCCTGTACTCATTTGAACATCATTTCATTCATCGTCCGATATGAGCTAACTTTGGAGGTTTTCTCTTATCCTAAAAGATGAATGTCTGCTAACTCTAAGCTCTATGTACCCTGTACTCATTTGAACATCATTTCATTCATCGTCCGATATGAGCTAACGTTGGAGGTTTTCTCTTATCCTAAAAGACGAATGTCTGCTAACTCTAAGCTCTATGTACCCTGTACTCATTTGAACATCATTTCATTCATCGTCCGATATGACTTAACTTTGGAGGTTTTCTCTTATCCTAAAAGATGAATGTCTGCTAACTCTAAGCTCTATGTACCCTGTACTCATTTGAACATCATTTCATTCATCGTCCGATATGAGCTAACGTTGGAGGTTTTCTCTTATCCTGAAAGATGAATGTCTGGTAACTCTAAGCTCTATGTACCCTGTACTTATTTGAACATCATTTCATTCATCGTCCGATATGACTTAACTTTGGAGGTTTTCTCTTATCCTAAAAGATGAATGTCTGCCAACTCTAAGCTCTATGTACCCTGTACTTATTTGAACATCATTTCATTCATCGTCCGATATGACTTAACTTTGGAGGTTTTCTCTTATCCTAAAAGATGAATGTCTGCTAACTCTAAGCTCTATGTACCCTGTACTTATTTGAACATCATTTCATTCATCGTCCGATATGACTTAACTTTGGAGGTTTTCTCTTATCCTAAAAGATGAATGTCTGCTAACTCTAAGCTCTATGTACCCTGTACTTATTTGAACATCATTTCATTCATCGTCCGATATGACTTAACTTTGGAGGTTTTCTCTTATCCTAAAAGATGAATGTCTGCTAACTCTAAGCTCTATGTACCCTGTACTTATTTGAACATCATTTCATTCATCGTCCGATATGACTTAACGTTGGAGGTTTTCTCTTATCCTGAAAGATGAATGTCTGCTAACTCTAAGCTCTATGTACCCTGTACTTATTTGAACATCATTTCATTCATCGTCCGATATGACTTAACTTTGGAGGTTTTCTCTTATCCTAAAAGATGAATGTCTGCTAACTCTAAGCTCTATGTACCCTGTACTCATTTGAACATCATTTCATTCATCGTCCGATATGAGCTAACGTTGGAGGTTTTCTCTTATCCTGGACGATGAATGTCTGGTAACTCTAAGCTCTACGTACCCTGTACTCATTTGAACATCATTTCATTCATCGTCCGATATGAGCTAACTTTGGAGGTTTTCTCTTATCCTAAAAGATGAATGTCTGCTAACTCTAAGCTCTACGTACCCTGTACTCATTTGAATATTTCATTCATCATCCGATATGACTTGACTTAGGCGGCCGGGAACACCCTTCCATCAACCGACAGCCATAGAGCGCTCTGTTTAGTATTTCTGTCTCCCTCTCCCCCTCTCCCCCTCTCCCCCTCTCCCCCTCCCTCTCCCTCTCCCTCTCCCTCTCCCCCTCTCCCCCTCTCTCCCTCTCTCCCTCTCTCCCTCTCTCCCTCTCTCCCTCTCTCCCTCTCTCCCTCTCTCTCTCTCTCTCTCTCTCTCTCTCTCTCTCTCTCTCTCTCTGCTTCCTGTATGTTCATCGTTCTAGTTTAAGACGGGCTGTATATAAAGAACGTGCTCATATCCTCTACCTTAGGTAAGCGACAGAGAAAGTAAAACTGTCTGAGAATGCGCGCGCAGTCCTCAAGAAGGGAAATCAGGACGTTATCTGCCGGGAGCAACATGCTGAAGGTCGCACAGACGTGACAAAGAATGCGGTTATGTTAAATAAAGTGAAACTACGTCACAATACCACACAAATTCATTGTTTCACAGTAGAGTGTCGTGTAGTTTCGTGTTCACTCAAGAATGCCAACTTAGATTACCTCAGGGCCTAGATTGCAATGATGTTCCATGCTTTGTTCCGACGATTCTACGTGATTCATGACTTTTGAGTGCAATTAAACCGCTTTTAACGTCATTTTTCTGTATTGGACTACGCTTTTATCTGATATGACATTTTTTATAGTTTACAACCCATTTTTAAGTCAATATCAACAATAAATCCGTATTTTTTGTCATTTTTCACAAATATGAATTGTTTTTTCTGCAATATTTTAAAAAATGTAAATATATTTGAAAAGTATTTACAATAATGACTGCAATTTCACATTCTGTTAAACAGGACTCGTCAGCTACAAATTAATCCATCGCAGTTCACGTCTACCGAGCGCACGGCTCAATGTCTGTGGGGAGGTTCGGTTTCAATTTCCGTGGCCGACCTACCAGACCCATGATGATTTGTCTTCTCGGATCGCCAGGCAAATGTTAATTACGAGGTTTGACTCATAAGTCCTGGACATCACATAGAGATGACACCACTGGGCCAGTTTAATTGTAGACCAGCTTGTATCATAGTTACTGGTGAATAACTTGAATAACAGCCTTTTGAACAAGACAAGTGTAGAAGTTTCACGAAAATGGAGGATTTGGAAAATCGAGCATTGATTAAATAGTTCCATTTGAAAGACTTAACGCCTAAACAGATCAAAGAGGAAATGGACAGTACACTAAAAGACTCTGTCCCTTCATATTCAATAATTAAAAGGTTGGTTGTAGAGTTTAAAATGGGACGTACGAGTACTAGTGATGAGCCTTGCTCTGTTCCTTCATATACATTAATTAAAAGGTTGGTTGTAGAGTTTAAAATGGGACGTACGAGTACTAGTGGTGAGTCTCGCTCTGTTCCTTCATATACATTAATTAAAAGGTTGGTTGTAGGGTTTAAAATGGGACGTACGAGTACTAGTGATAAGCCTCGCTGTGTCCATTCATATACAATAATTAAAAGGTTGGTTGTAGAGTTTAAAATTTGACGTACGAGTTCTACTGATGAGCCTCGCTCTGTCCCTTCATATACAATAATTAAAAGGTTGGTTGTAGAGTTTGAAATGGGACGTACGAGCACTAGTGATGAGCCTCGCTCTGTCTCTTCATATACATTAATTAAAAGGTTGGTTGTAGAGTTTAAAATGGGACGTACGAGTACTAGTGATAAGCCTCGCTGTGTCCATTCATATACAATAATTAAAAGGTTGGTTGTAGAGTTTAAAATGTGACGTACGAGTTCTACTGATGAGCCTCGCTCTGTCCCTTCATATACAATAATTAAAAGGTTGGTTGTAGAGTTTGAAATGGGACGTACGAGCACTAGTGATGAGCCTCGCTCTGTCTCTTCATATACAATAATTAAAAGGTTGGTTGTAGGGTTTAAAATGGGACGTACGAGTACTAGTGATGACCTTGCTCTGTTCCTTCATATACAATAATTAAAAGGTTGGTTGTAGAGTTTAAAATGGGACGTACGAGTACTAGTGATGACCTTGCTCTGTTCCTTCATATAGAATAATTAAAAGGTTGGTTGTAGAGTTTAAAATGGGACGTACGAGTACTAGTGATGACCTTGCTCTGTTCCTTCATATAGAATAATTAAAAGGTTGGTTGTAGAGTTTAAAATGGGACGTACGAGTACTAGTGATGATCCTTGCTCTGTTCCTTCATATAGAATAATTAAAAGGTTGGTTGTAGAGTTTAAAATGGGACGTACGAGTACTAGTGATGACCTTGCTCTGTTCCTTCATATAGAATAATTAAAAGGTTGGTTGTAGAGTTTAAAATGGGACGTACGAGTACTAGTGATGACCTTGCTCTGTTCCTTCATATACAATAATTAAAAGGTTGGTTGTAGAGTTTAAAATGGGACGTACGAGTACTAGTGATGACCTTGCTCTGTTCCTTCATATAAAATAATTAAAAGGTTGGTTGTAGAGTTTAAAATGGGACGTACGAGTACTAGTGATGACCTTGCTCTGTTCCTTCATATACAATAATTAAAAGGTTGGTTGTAGAGTTTAAAATGGGACGTACGAGTACTAGTGGTGAGTCTCGCTCTGTTCCTTCATATACAATAATTAAAAGGTTGGTTGTAGGGTTTAAAATGGGACGTACGAGTACTAGTGATGACCTTGCTCTGTTCCTTCATATACAATAATTAAAAGGTTGGTTGTGGAGTTTAAAATGGGACGTACGAGTACTAGTGATGAGCCTCGCTCTGTCCCTTCATATACAATAATTAAAAGGTTGGTTGTAGAGTTTAAAATGGGACGTACGAGTACTAGTGATGAGCCTCGCTCTGTCCCTTCATATACAATAATTAAAAGGTTGGTTGTAGAGTTTAAAATGTGACGTACGAGTATTAGTGATGAGCCTCGCTCTGTCCCTTCATATACAATAATTAAAAGGTTGGTTGTAGAGTTTAAAATGTGACGTACGAGTACTAGTGATGACCCTCGCTCTGTCCCTTCATATAAAATAATTAAAAGGTTGGTTGTAGAGTTTAAAATGGGACGTACGAGTACTAGTGATGAGTCTCGCTCTGTCCCTTCATATACAATAATTAAAAGGTTGGTTGTAGAATTTAAAATGTGACGTACGAGTACTAGTGATGAGTCTCGCTCTGTCCCTTCATATACAATAATTAAAAGGTTGGTTGTAGAGTTTAAAATGGGACGTACGAGTACTAGTGATGAGTCTCGCTCTGTCCCTTCATATACAATAATTAAAAGGTTGGTTGTAGAGTTTAAAATGTGACGTACGAGCACTAGTGATGAGCCTCGCTCTGTCCCTTCATATACAATAATTAAAAGGTTGGTTGTAGTGTTTAAAATGGGACGTACGAGTACTAGTGATGAGTCTCGCTCTGTCACTTCATATACAATAATTAAAAGGTTGGTTGTAGAGTTTAAAATGTGACGTACGAGTACTAGTGATGAGCCTCGCTCTGTCCCTTCATATACAATAATTAGAAGGTTGGTTGTAGAGTTTAAAATGGGACGTACGAGCACTAGTGATGAGGCTCGCTCTGTCCCTTCATATACAATAATTAAAAGGTTGGTTGTAGAGTTTAACATGAGACGTACGAGTACTAGTGATGAGTCTCGCTCTGTCCCTTCATATACAATAATTAAAAGGTTGGTTGTAGAGTTTAAAATGGGACGTACGAGTACTAGTGATGAGCCTCGCTCTGTCCCTTCATATACAATAATTAAAAGGTTGGTTGTAGAGTTTAAAATGGGACGTACGAGTACTAGTGATGAGCCTCGCTCTGTCCCTTCATATACAATAATTAAAAGGTTGGTTGTAGAGTTTAAAATGGGACGTACGAGTACTAGTGATGAGCCTCGCTCTGTCCCTTCATATACAATAATTAAGGTTGTAAAGTTTAACATGAGACGTACGAGTACTAGTGATGAGTCTCGCTCTGTCCCTTCATATACAATAATTAAAAGGGTGGTTGTAGAGTTTAAAATGGGACGTACGAGTACTAGTGATGAGCCTCGCTCTGTCCCTTCATATACAATAATTAAAAGGTTGGTTGTAGAGTTTAACATGAGACGTACGAGTACTAGTGATGAGTCTCGCTCTGTCCCTTCATATACAATAATTAAAAGGTTGGTTGTAGAGTTTAAAATGGGACGTACGAGTACTAGTGATGAGCCTCGCTCTGTCCCTTCATATACAATAATTAAAAGGTTGGTTGTAGAGTTTAAAATGGGACGTACAAGTATTAGTGATGAGCCTCGCTCTGTCCCTTCATATACAATAATTAAAAGGTTGGTTGTAGAGTTTAAAATGGGACGAGTACTAGTGATGAGCCTCGCTCTGTCCCTTCATATACAATAATTAAAAGGTTGGTTGTAGAAATTAAAATGGGACGTATGAGTACTAGTGATGAGCCTCGCTCTGTCCCTTCATATACAATAATTAAAAGGTTGGTTGTAGAGTTTAAAATGGGACGTACGAGTACTAGTGATGAGCCTCGCTCTGTCCCTTCATATACAATAATTAAAAGGTTGGTTGTAGAGTTTAAAATGGGACGTACGAGTACTAGTGATGAGCCTCGCTCTGTCCCTTCATATACAATAATTAAAAGGTTGGTTGTAGAGTTTAACATGAGACGTACGAGTACTAGTGATGAGTCTCGCTCTGTCCCTTCATATACAATAATTAAAAGGTTGGTTGTAGAGTTTAAAATGGGACGTACGAGTACTAGTGATGAGCCTCGCTCTGTCCCTTCATATACAATAATTAAAAGGTTGGTTGTAGAGTTTAAAATGTGACGTACGAGTACTAGTGATGAGTCTCGCGCTGTCTCTTCATATACAATAATTAAAAGGTTGGTTGTAGAGTTTAAAATGGGACGTACGAGTACTAGTGATGAGCCTCGCTCTGTCCCTTCATATACAATAATTAAAAGGTTGGTTGTAGAGTTTAAAATGGGACGTACGAGTACTAGTGATGAGCCTCGCTCTGTCCCTTCATATACAATAATTAAAAGGTTGGTTGTAGAGTTTAACATGAGACGTACGAGCACTAGTGATGAGCCTCGCTCTGTCCCTTCATATACAATAATTAAAAGGTTGGTTGTAGTGTTTTAAATGGGACGTTCGAGTACTAGTGATGAGCCTCGCGCTGTCTCTTCATATACAATAATTAAAAGGTTGGTTGTAGAGTTTAAAATGGGACGTACGAGGACTAGTGATGAGCCTCGCTCTGTCCCTTCATATACAATAATTAAAAGATTGGTCGTAGAGTTTAAAATGGGACGTACGAGTACTAGTGATGAGCCTCGCTGTGTCCCTTCATATACAATAATTAAAAGGTTGGTTATATAGTTTAAAATGGGATCTACGAGTACTAGTGATGAGCCTCACTCTGGACGTCCTGTGGAAGTCACAACTCCAGAGATCAATGAACAAATTCATCGTTTAGTACTGGAAGACCACAGATTATAGTTGTTGCAGATAGCGGAGGCTGTAAACATAACAAAAGGACGCACAGGTAATATTTTAAGCAAGGTTTTGGGCTTTCACAAGTTCTGTGCCGCGATTGTTGACACTTGAGCAAAAGTTGCAAAGAAAAACTGTTTCTGTATAGAGTTTGGAGCTCTACTGTAAAAAATCCCAGTGAATTTTTGAGACGGCTTATTATCATGGATGAAACTTAGATACATCACTACACTCCAGAAAGTAAATCACAGGCACAACAGTGGTTTGCGACAGATGAACCGACTCCAAAAAAGACTGTCAAGTTCGTCAGCTAACAAGGTTATGGCGAGTGTTTTCTGGGATGTACAGGGAATTATTTTTATTGATTACTTGGAAAAGGGTAAAAGTATCACTGGTGACTACTACGCAAACTTACTGCAACGTTTGAGTGATGAGATGAAAAGAAAAATACCTCATTTGGTAAAGAAAAAGATCTTGTTTCTTCACGACAATGCTCTGGCTTATCCTTCAGTTAATGCAATTGGAAAAAACCTGCCAATTAAAGTTGGAATTGCTTGAACATCTACATTATTCGCCAGATCTAGCACCCAGTGACTACCACCTGTTCCCGAACCTCAGAAAATGTCTTGGAGGACGAAGATTTGACAGTAGCGAGGTCATTGATGCAGTAAACAGTTATTTAGAGGACCGTGATAAATCGCACTACGGAGATGGTTAATTAAATTATAACAGTGATATAACAAATGTATTAGCCTTTCTGGAGATTATGTTGAGAAATAAAGAAAAATATTATTTTTTTAATGTGAGGCCCGCGACTTATCAGCTGACCCCTGTATCCATTTCATTTCCATTATCTCTCCTCTGGTGATCTCTTTCAGGGTAGACGTGTCCAAGTTGTATGACAGGATGATATGCTCCTGGCAAACGTCCTTCAACGTTGTCATATCGGACGATGAATGGAATGGGTGAAATGATGCTCAAATGAGCCCAGGGTCCCGACATTCGTCTTTCAGAATAAGGGAAAACCCGGAATAAACCTTATCCAGGTAACTCACCCTGACCGAGATTTGAACTCGAGACCTCTTGAATATGAGGCAGACGCGCAAGCACCGCGCTAGCGAGGCGGGCGTTCCTCCTTCGATTGGAAGTTTTGAGTCCCCGGACCGGCGTGGAGGGGTCGTTAATGAACCTCGGCGGGTGGGACTTGTCCTTGCGGAAGAGTTTCCAACTGGTAAATAGTACGGACCCAGCCCTCTGCACTGTCGTGACTCCTTGGGTCTTCTCGGTGATACCCTATTTGGTGCATAGTTACAATGAACCACAGGTTTCGGTGCTAAATCCCTTTCGTAGCGTAATCCAATTCAAAGGTTCACGTCTATTTGTCCTCTAAAGCAATGTGAGGTAAATCTACCTGCTACCTTTGACGGTCACACAATGTTACATTGCAGAACCGAGTGGTTTAGGTCATATTTGCATCTCATCCTATTGAAAATAAAAACAAGTATTCCCTCACATTGAACATGAAATACAATTAGTGAAATCAGTTGTACGTATTCTACATCATATAAAAAAAACAGTTATGTTTTCTAAGGTTCCAAATGTGTTGATCAAAAACGTACTGATGTACAATATTTTTGCTCTAAGCATGTTGATGCTGAAAGACGCTACTCTATGTGTAAATCCGTATTAGCTGACAGTCGTTCAACTTTGAAAACTTACAAATCATGTTTGTAACAAATTGTAATTCAATATTCAGTGATAACCTGTGCAAAATCAACAAATGAAGGTAACTTAAGTCATTCTCTGCTCTTTTAGGTCACAGGTCCTGAGGTTATAAGCTCTTAACGTATTATTTAATATTCTTTAGCTGATCTAAATGCGAACCATAGCAATGATTGTATCCAAGGAGATGTCATAACTCGATATGATGCAAACGTGGTGTGTTCTCATGTTTCTTCACTTTTAGTGCACTTCCTATTTATTGCAACGCCATTGTTTTGTTGGGTTTCTCAGACTGCTTGTCGTTCTGGTTTATCAGATCTAGTTTATCTGCTGCAGGCTACAGCTGATATTGTGCAATGTAAACCCTCCAGTTCCTGCTAAGCGCGTTTAAATACGTTCGGGCCGACCAACCTCACCAAAGACTGCCCTCACAACTTGGTTAGGGTTGGCACCTGTTTCGATTTTCTCGAGACATTCCCTAATTGTGACTGTCCCGTGAGCCAACACGAGTCTGTTGAAAATTTTGATATCCCTGCTTTTTTGTTTGCAGGTTAAAAAGCAAGTTTTATTATTGATGCTAAGGATTTACGTCACACAATATTCCTAATTATTGTAACTCTGTGGGCTCGTAGAATTAAAAGTCCAAGTTGCCGAAATTCTAAATGTTCTCTATTTCCGTACAAATACACTCTGTTCAATTCTTACGTAACAGAATTACGTCACATACACAATCACAATCTCCCAAGGTCGATGACCACTAAAACAGCGTTCTGATTACATCAATTTACAACTGTTTACTCCATTATAACTCTCTGTTTACGACTCACTCTTGGCAAGTCGTCGCTTCCATATATACCTCATTGATAATTCCAGATTATTCTGTAACAATTACTAGATATTTCTGGAATAAACAGGACATCGAATGGTCGGTCACTAGACGAAACCCCAAACTTCCAGAAGCGTAACTTAATCTGTGCCGGCAAGTCCTTTATCTGCGCTATCTTTATTTGCCGGCCCTTTGTATACACAAGCCGTGCTGTCGTAGATAATGGGTTCGCGACATTATATTAGCAAATTGTATTTAACAATTTTTTTTTTCAATTCTATTGTTGTACATTTTGATAACTGCTTATGTTTAGGTTTATATGCGCACAAAGGATGTATCGTAAATTAACGCGACAAAAATGTCTTCTTTAGTGAAAAATTTGTACAGAGAAATAAGAAAGGAATTTCGCCTAAAATCCGGAAAAGTGAACTGGTAAAAGTTAAAATGCTACGTACCGTTGCAATTTCTCGATATAACTTCTAAATGTACATAAGAGGTAAGTATGCAAAATCCAGCCCCGTGATCTGTACACTGCATCGTGTCTAAACCTCAATACTCCAATATCGCCAACAAAAAATAAATAAAAGGTCAATCCAGAGGATTTCGCTTCATTTATTTACGTTGGCACTCCCCATCGCGCATACTCAACAATCGTGTGCTGACATGTCATTTGTTACCTATAAAAGAAAAGCCACAAAAATAAACTGACATCGACTCCAAACAACAATTCTAAAGTAATTTCATCATTCCTATTTACTTTTATCACAGTTTTATTTCTGAGCCAAGAAAGACACTCTTGCCAAACGTTCAGTACTTCGGAAATGTCCTTCAAAAGAATAAATTTCAGGGAACCTCAAAACTGTGTTTGCCGTGAAACCTGGACATCAAATTTTTGAGTACAATAAAATCATTATAGGTTAGTAATAAGCTAACCGCTCATTAATCATAATAATATACTCAACAACACGAAGCTTTTATGTTAAATAGTACAACAAACAGAGAAAGTGCAGTGTATTTTGTCATGGCTGTTATTTTGTTAAATAACGTGGAAAATGATTTGCTTTACTGGTACTAAACTTGTGGTATTCATAAAACAAACGAGCGTTAAAGCACGATAACAAACGAAGCAGGCTTAGCATGTTATGTTAAAACTTTCTAATATTAAAATGCTTCAATTCTCAATCATTCATTTTATATCTGCCACCAACTAAATCTACGAAAGCTCGTTTTTCTGTATACTTGATGCTCCTTTGGTCCATTATTAACAAATGCGACACTTACGAGTAGAAAGTTTTCTCATAAGCTGACTGGCTAAATGTAGAATACAGAACATACCAAGGTGACACTAAACTTTTGTGAAAAATCCAACAAGGATTAGTTTTTAAAACTGTAAATAACTTCATTTATTTATTACGCTTTAACTCAATACAATCTTAAAACCAGTCGTTCCTTGCGAGGTTCTTAAGAAATCAGGTTTTTATTAAGTTCCATTGTTCATTTGATAACGAAAATATGGTTCCATACATCGTATCTTTAATTTCTGGAAATAATAAGAATCACAAGGAGCTAGATCACGGTCACCTTTAGAGCATCTAGATATTCAGTTGTTAGTTGCTGGATGTGACGATGGGTTATCATTATGTAAATTATTTTTCCTTTAAGACGTTTTACATCTATTTTCACAAACAGTTACGGTAAACAGACATTTATGTACCAGTCACCAGCAACGGTACAACTACCCTTTAATGCTATAGTAGCAATATGGCCCTTTTAGGAAATAAACTAGCAATTCTGCGAAATTGTAGATTTAGGTTATGTTCGAAATACTAATTGAATCGACTGATTTTCCTTTCCAACACTAGTAATATTCCAAACCAAATTTGAAATGCTATCTTGGAATTGCTTTTTTCTTTTTCTGCACCAATCGATTTATTGTTTTCCTTCGGTATCACTTATATGTCGGAATAGATCGAAAAGTTTTGTGATGTAAAATATTTTGGATTTGGTTCACACCAATGTATAACATGGCCGTCCAGCACTGCTCGAACAGCGACAGTATTTTATCAATAACAACAGTTCTTGGTCTTACTCCTTAACCAAGTTTCACTAACGTAACCGTTCACTGTATCATTGTTGGCTTAGATGCGATTTCTTCGCCAAGTGCATTCAATGTCATAGCTGGGATTTGAACCGCGGTTGTTCTGGTCTACCAATGAGTTACCTTGGCAACGGCTAACATGACAATACAATTTTCAACCAAGGCATCTGTTTCAGTAAACTAACTCTCAAATCTTAAATTTACATTTTACCTATAGCATACCTTAATGGCGACTTACATTATCTAAGTATATAACCGACTAATTAGAACAATCAATGAAAACTAAGTAACGTATTTGTGGAAGAAGAATTTACATTAATCTTTATATTCTCTAGGTAATTTAAGTTTTAAAATCTTAAAAACATCATAGCACTGAAATGTATTCTTATCAAATTGATTTTTTTCTTCGTAAATACAAACTCTTTAATATAATTCAAAAACATTTCATCAAATAAAAAAATAAGTAACTCGCAAAATACTGGGAAATAACTGTCAAATATAAACACATTTTACTTGTTTTTAGAAACATGGCCTTCTAAAAACTTCGTCTTGGCTTTGTCAGCGAACTCGGGTAAACTGTTTCCATTCTCTTACCTATACAGTGCCTATACACTTGAGCATTTGACGAGCGCGCCATCTAACGAATGAATAATAATTTGGCCGCCTCGCGACATCTCTCGAGTCAGACTGAAAACTTCGAGAACAAACCTCGTATATGCCGTCGGGAGCTTGAGAACATTATTTAACAATTTGAGATGAATAACTCGAATATGTTAATATTTCTCGAGTGAAAGAAACGTAATACAATTATAAATTAAATCTCACCAGTGTTCAATGCTCTATGCTTAAAAACATTCATGAAATTTTGTAAACATTTCCAAGCGAGCTCAAAATGAAAATTATTTTGCGTATGATCAGAACTTTCAATTATTATAATTATGTACACGTTGTCTTTAATAGTAAATAAAACAGTGTATCTACATGAAGTTACTGAGCAACTCTTGGACAGAAAACTACATATACATAAATATTACTCTTGTTTGCTTTCAAAATTCGTGATTCCTCTCCTCTAAATTAACTGACACTGAAGTCTCAATTCAAACCTGAACGTACAATTAAACCCTACATCACACACTAACAGCATGTTAACTTACCTTGTCAAAATCTCCGTGCATGATGATTATTTCGCTTTTCGAAGCAATTCGATGTATAAACTACGACAGGCTTCCCGCGCCGTCGCCATTCACTGCTGCGCCATCTCTGGAACAAAGCAAAAACTAATTTGACTCCTCAGTCGGCATTGCAGCTTACATCTGCACCTACAAGGCGGAGCAGGGCTGCAGAAAGTTGGAGTATGAAGATGAAAGAAGAGTTTTCATAGTTATATAAAGTATAGTTTTTGTACAGATAGAAAAGGTATATTTGTGGGTGTGGGTACGGTGGAGGTGATAATCTCGGAATTACTTGGTACCGTTAATAAAAAATTAATTATTATTTAATATTAGACAGTTACTTAACTTCAGGCTATAATTCTGCACAATATTATATTCATGATTTCAAGTCACTATTTTGTTGCTGCCAAGGCAACATTTCAGCTTAATATGCTTTAACCTGAGACAGTTGTTTAATTTCAAACCCCAAAACATTGTTATTAATTTTATATTTCTTATTTGATATTTATTTTAAAAATATCTCAAAAGAAGCCATAAATAGTTGGAAGTGTTTGTGGCAATGAACAAGATTGTGTGAAAAAGTAAAATATGTGATATGGACATTCACGAACAGGAGAAAATAAATAATGTTAATTCATTTTAACGATACTATAGAAGTTTAAAATTATTTATCGTTATAATTGAGTATTGGATTGTTCAAATTAAGTTTTAAAAAGAAAGATTTGGTATAATTATATTGGTTATTAGGATTGATTATCAATAAGAAAATGTTTATTTGCCATAGCAACGATAAAAATCAATAAATTTCGTTTAGGAAGAAGGAAGCATCACGGAAGGAAGGAGTAATGTGTGTACTTACATGTCTTCAAAAGTTTTATGTATTGAGATGTGATAAAAGGTGGAAAATAAAGTACACATAGTGTCGAGGAATTGTACAGCACGGACTTGTAGACGCGTTATTACACGCAAGAAGAAGCTATCTGTTGTAAGTTCCGTGTCTGTTAATGTAAAAGTATTAACATTGTAATTCTTTTTTATATATATTTACGTCGTTAATGTGAAGTAAATAAAAAGAAATGAAATTATAACTGTCTATCAAACCACACCAGGTTCCTCCATCTCAACTCGAGACCACGTCCTGAGGGAAAAATATAACTACATGGGTTCGGACCCAAACTAATTCTCATCGCAACCGGGAACTTCAAATTCAAGGAAGGATTGCTCAAGATAATCGACGAGAAGAATCATCCTATCGCCATCTATATTTCGTTACAAACCTGACAAGTATTTTGGACGATAACGAACAAAGGGGTGAAATGTTACACAAATACGCCCAAAGTGCACAGAGCTTACAAGCTTTACATTCGTACTCTCGGGGAAAGAAAAAATCCTGGAGGAACCCTCATGCGGCACGATCTAGTTACGATGTCAAAGTTCAACAAGTCATTGAGGACTGCGTGTAATACGCCGAACAAGACTCTCGTTCATAACGCTCCTTAACAGTGGAATAATCTTACGTTGTAACAAGAGTTTGTAAAACTGCACGTCATTTGTTTTAAATAAAAGAATGCTCGAAATACGGAACCGAATCACTGTGGATATGGAGAAAAAGAAGCCAAGTTGCCAAACGCAGACATCATAGCAATAGTCCACAGCACTCATGCGAGAAATGTTTCAAAACGTAATTTCATCAAGAACACATCCAGGAAGAAATGGAAAAACGTTGTATTTCACGCTCGAGTAAAACTCCAGACAGCAACTAAAAAACACGAAGACACCAAAACTATAATTTGTAACCACTAAAAACCTCAACGAGGCGGAAAACAAAATGCCAGGAAATTGGAAGTTTGGTAGTCCCTCGTCGAATAAAATAGAAATAGCTGAGTATTTATCACTAAACGTATTCAGTTAACTAAAGGCATTCCGCATTTCTTAATTAAATCATCTAGAAGTAAGTACCTTTAGCAAACATTACGATGCCACATAAATAACGTCAGTTGTTTTAATTGGATTTACATCATGCTTATGTATGCTTTTGTTTTTTCAATACTGTTTATAAGTTGTCAGCCAGCAGTTGGTAATACAAAATGTTAAAATGGAGGTAACAAAATTGGAGGTCCTTCTGAAATAACTCAACTCAAGAATGTGTAAATGTATTAGTGAACGAGTAGCTCAATGTTAGTTCCAATAATAAAGACGAAAAACATTTACAACGCTTTGGAATATCCTGCAGAAGATCCACAACAAGCACTTGGACCACTTGGAGATTGGCAAACAACTTAATGTTTCAACAGTTCATCAACCGCACATATGTAAATACAGCCTCATATCTTAATAAAACGTAGTATGATATGCCTGATATTAAATTACGATGAATGATGCAAAGTCGATAAAATTGGTACAGGTAGACCGCAAACAAACTGCGGACGGTGTCCGCATGCGCCAAGGAGAGCCTTCTCCCCTTCTTGCCATCCAAGCATCACGTGACTCCCACCCCTCCGTCCCTGCATGCCACAGAGCGCAAACCACACAAAACGAGTGTATTTTAATACTTTTTTGATTTTCAAAGTTAACAGAAAATAATGACCTCACAATCGATCAACAAATACATAGAATCATAGTTTCTTTAAACTCTGAGGAACAACGCAGTGATTCGGCAGAAAATGCACAGTGTATGTAACAGTGAATGAAACATGACCAGTGCAGCCCGCGCGATGGAGGAGAGGCAATCTAAAATGACCGTAGAGGGGGGAAAGCCAGACCTCCAACAGCATTTTGTTCGCGGGCTAGTTATAGTAATATTGGTAGTGCGTTACTACAGGTATAGTAATGTGGTTTATCCTCTTGGTTTCTTTAATCCAGGGGCGGTTCTCACTTGATGCGTTTAAATCACCAAGTCATCTACTTGCTTTTGAATAACTTACATGGTTATGTTTTATGTTCTAACATTTAATTTTCATTTATAAAAGTTCTCCAAATTATATTTTGTAATGGAGCCGCTCTCTTGGCGCTCGCATGTCGATAATACAGCTAGCTTACTTCCCGACTAGTAGTTCCTTATTAAAAGGCGAAGGTGACCGTAACACTTGCGATGAGTGAGGAGAGGTTGGAGGGGCAGAATGTATTGCTGGTTACCATGGCTACGGATTCGATTCCTAGAAGTCGTATATTCCGCAACAACTCGTGTTGCCAACACAATACAGGACCTTCTTAATTTTTCGTTTATTTGAAAAGAAATTTGTTGGTAGAAGTGGTAACCCACTTGAAGCGAGCCCCACGTGCCATACGCTTCTGTTTATCAGTTTGCGTCTTGTGTAAAAACGTAATCTTTTATGTCATCAGTGATTATTGTCTGATATGTGAAGTGTTTAATTTTTCATATTTAAGGGATTTACAATGAATCCAACACAGGACTTGGTGTGTCTCCAAACAACCTTTTCTTTATGGAAAAATGACAAACGCGACGTGGTAAATGTCGGTAGGCCAACACCAGTTACACCAGGACATTTAAGACTCGTTGGTATGACTGTGCCGGACTGATGGATCTGAGACAAAACACTAACAAAATTGCAGACGTTCTTCGGGAAAGCTCACGTCTATATATTGTAAAATACAATGAGAACATTAAGCTTAACAGACTTTTCATGCAATCTCCTATTAGGGAAGTAGACGTGGACATAATGAAAGCGAGCACTCTAATAAAGGTGATTTTAAGGAACTTTTCGATTCTTATACAGAGGGAAGCCGCATCGGAATTTAAAACCACTATTCCCGTATAAAATCCGTTTTTGCGATGCTGATTTTGCGAATTTAGGTTAGCCAATTTTCCGATTCACCTAATCAATTCGCCTATTGTGCGTTTGTTTTAGATAATGCCAAAAGAAAGGTCAAGAGATTGAGCCATTGAAAGTGTAAACAATCACTTTGGGAAGAACTCTCTGAAAACAACAATGGACTAAGGAAGTTAAGGAAACTTCAGTCCTTCGAGGTTCTGATTACGACTTCCCCACCCCCACAATTTCAAGTTTTTCACCATTTCCTGACATCATCCTCCGTGGTCTAGGAGCAACATGCTAGCCTCTGATCCCCGAGGTCATGTGGTTCAAACCCGACGGAGAGATTTCTAAAGAGGCCTCTGAGCATAATTAAGCTATCTTCTGCGGCCAATATAGAATGAGAACCAAAGAGTTAAAAAACGCCTACTTAAAAAAAGATGTTAATATTTTCTGTTTATAATTATATTTCTTACGCACAGGAGGAATAAGCCAGCATAAAACACGGAAAAAAGCATATATGTTGCATTCGCATGACTTTCTCTACTCACTATATACACCTAATTCTTTGAAAAAGTTTGTTATTCTAAGCCAAATAAATTATCGTTCACAAGCACACGTTTTGTTACGTACGACAGTCACATTTTTAAAGTACGTGTTACTATGACACCCCGCTAAACAAATGACGACTAACCAGCTTTACACAGGAATATTTCGATCCAAATTGAAGTGCCGAACCTTGGGGCCCCACATACATACCTGCACGCTCTGACCTTCCCCACATGGCCACGCTTCCCGGATTGTTCTATATGGTCAGTCAGTTTAACATTCCTCCCTATGTTAACAGTTAACTCACTCCTACGTCAACACTTCTAGCAAATGTCTTCAATATTTCAATGTTACCAACGCTGTCAACTGTAAGCACCGCCAGTACTGACATTCAACTGTCACGTTGTATTTCGATGGTTTATTTTTCAGCTAATTTCTGTTTGGTTTCCTATCATATAGCTGGTAAATACTGCATTCCACGCACATATTCGATATCGAAATTTTACCGGAAATGTACGTTTCGAGGCCACCGAATCTACGAATCGTTTTTTGGAAAAAGGCCGCGCATGTTGTACGTATACAACGATACAAACACTATAAATATTAAAGTTCCATTTCCGAATTAACTTCAGCGTCTTCCAAGAATACATATTGTTTACAAAAAATTTTAAATTTTCAAAAATGGCTAAAAACTTCGATTAAACTGCCAAAACTTTAAGATTGACTTATGAAACGTAAGTACAAATTGAATTTTCTGGGAAATTCGTCTGAAGTTCTCTTCATTCTGAATTACTTTTGCAGTCTGATTTTTAAAAGAAGATAGGTAAAGATCATCAGGCAAGGGAGGCGAAGGGTAAGAAGGGAAGGTAGTTGCTATGGTAACGTAAACAAAGGTTGCCAGATTGGATACACTAGTGAATCACATACTCCTCAGCTCAGTTATCGCTAGTTGTATGCGGGAAACAGTTTGCCTAGTTGTGCTGTGTATTGTTAGCCGACTTTGTTAAAACACAATTAAAATACGTGTTTATGGAAGCAAGACGTAGTGGCGGTAGGATTAGAGGTAGACCGAGGAATCATGGCCCAAGACAAAGATCAGCTTACGGTCGGGTTGTTACGTTGTATAGACAAGCTAGAGAATTTGTCTGTTCTCTTAGAGAATTCTTCCAACAGGAAGCAAGACGTAGTGGCGGTAGGATTAGAGGTAGACCGAGGAATCATGGCCCAAGACAAAGATCAGCTTACGGTCGGGTTGTTACGTTGTATAGACAAGCTAGAGAATTTGTCTGTTCTCTTAGAGAATTCTTCCAACAGGAAGCAAGACGTAGTGGCGGTAGGATTAGAGGTAGACCGAGGAATCATAGCCCAAGACAAAGATCAGCTTACGGTCGGGGTGTTACATTCTATAGTCAATCTAGAGAATTTGTCTGTTCTCTTAGAGAATTCTTCCAACAGGAAGCAAGACGTAGTGGCTGTAGGATTAGAGGTAGACCGGGGAATCATGGCCCAAGACAAACATCAGCTTACGGTCAGGTTGTTACATTGTATAGTCAAGCTAGAGAATTTGTCTGTTCTCTTAGAGAATTCTTCCAACAGGAAGCAAGACGTAGTGGCTGTAGGATTAGAGGTGGACCGGGGAATCATGGCCCAAGACAAACATCAGCTTACGGTCGAGTTGTTACATTGTATAGCCAGGCTAGAGAATTTGTCTGTTCTCTTAGAGAATTCTTCCAACAGGAAGCAAGACTTAGTGGCGGTAGGATTAGAGGTGGACCGGGGAATCATGGCCCAAGACAGAGATTAGCTTACTGTCGGGGTGTTGCATTACATAGTCAAGCTAGAGAATTTGTCTGTTCTCTTAGAGAATTCTTCCAACAGGAAGCAAGATGTAGTGGCGGTAGGATTAGAGGTGGACCGGGGAATCATGGCCCAAGACAAAGATCAGCTTACGGTCGGGTTGTTACATTGTATAGTCAAGCTCGAGAATTTGTCTGTTCTCTTAGAGAATTCTTCCAACAGGAAGCAAGATGTAGTGGCGGTAGGATTAGAGGTAGACCGGGGAATCATGGCCCAAGACAAAGATCAGCTTACGGTCGGGTTGTTACATTGTATAGTCAAGCTCGAGAATTTGTCTGTTCTCTTAGAGAATTCTTCCAACAGGAAGCAAGACGTAGTGGCGGTAAGATTAGAGGTAGACCGAGGAATCATGGCCCAAGACAAACATCAGCTTACGGTCGGGTTGTTACATTGTATAGACAAGCTAGAGAATTTGTCTGTTCTCTTAGAGAATTCTTCCAACAGGAAGCAAGACGTAGTGGCGGTAGGATTAGAGGTCGACCGAGGAATAATGGCTCAAGACAAAGATCAGCTTACGGTCGGGTTGTTACATTGTATAGTCAAGCTAGAGAATTTGTCTGTTCTCTTAGAGAATTCTTCCAACAAGAAGCAAGACGTAGTGGCGGTAGGATTAGAGGTCGACCGAGGAATAATGGCTCAAGACAAAGATCAGCTTACGGTCGGGGTGTTACATTGTATAGCCAAGCTAGAGAATTTGTCTGTTCTCTTAGAGAATTCTTCCAACAGGAAGCAAGACGTAGTGGCGGTAGGATTAGAGGTCGACCGAGGAATAATGGCTCAAGACAAAGATCAGCTTACGGTCGGGTTGTTACATTGTATAGTCAAGCTAGAGAATTTGTCTGTTCTCTTAGAGAATTCTTCCAACAAGAAGCAAGACGTAGTGGCGGTAGGATTAGAGGTCGACCGAGGAATAATGGCTCAAGACAAAGATCAGCTTACGGTCGGGGTGTTACATTGTATAGCCAAGCTAGAGAATTTGTCTGTTCTCTTAGAGAATTCTTCCAACAGGAAGCAAGATGTAGTGGCGGTAGGATTAGAGGTGGACCGGGGAATCATGGCCCAAGACAAAGATCAGCTTACGGTCGGGTTGTTACATTGTATAGTCAAGCTAGAGAATTTGTCTGTTCTCTTAGAGAATTCTTCCAACAGGAAGCAAGACGTAGTGGTGGTAGGATTAGAGGTAGACCGAGGAATCATGGCCCAAGACAAAGATCAGCTTACGGTCGGGTTGTTACATTGTATAGTCAAGCTAGAGAATTTGTCTGTTCTCTTAGAGAATTCTTCCAACAGGAAGCAAGACGTAGTGGCGGTAGGATTAGAGGTAGACCGAGGAATCATGGCCCAAGACAAACATCAGCTTACGGTCGGGTTGTTACATTGTATAGTCAAGCTAGAGAATTTGTCTGTTCTCTTAGAGAATTCTTCCAACAAGAAGCAAGACGTAGTGGTGGTAGGATTAGAGGTAGACCGAGGAATCATGGCCCAAGACAAAGATCAGCTTACGGTCGGGTTGTTACATTGTATAGTCAAGCTAGAGAATTTGTCTGTTCTCTTAGAGAATTCTTCCAACAGGAAGCAAGACGTAGTGGCGGTAGGATTAGAGGTCGACCGAGGAATAATGGCTCAAGACAAAGATCAGCTTACGGTCGGGTTGTTACATTGTATAGCCAAGCTAGAAAATTTGTCTGTTCTCTTAGAGAATTCTTCCAACAGGAAGCAAGACGTAGTGGCGGTAGGATTAGAGGTAGACCGAGGAATCATGGCCCAAGACAAAGATCAGCTTACGGTCGGGTTGTTACATTGTATAGTCAAGCTAGAGAATTTGTCTGTTCTCTTAGAGAATTCTTCCAACAGGAAGCAAGACGTAGTGGCGGTAGGATTAGAGGTGGACCGAGGAATCATGGCCCAAGACAAAGATCAGCTTACGGTCGGGTTGTTACATTGTATAGTCAAGCTAGAGAATTTGTCTGTTCTCTTAGAGAATTCTTCCAACAGGAAGCAAGACGTAGTGGCGGTAGGATTAGAGGTAGACCGAGGAATCGTGGCCCAAGACAAAGATCAGCTTACGGTCGGGTTGTTACATTGTATAGCCAGGCTAGAAAATTTGTCTGTTCTCTTAGAGAATTCTTCCAACAGGAAGCAAGACGTAGTGGTGGTAGGATTAGAGGTAGACCGAGGAATCATGGCCTAAGACAAAGATCAGCTTACGGTCGGGTTGTTACATTGTATAGCCAGGCTAGAAAATTTGTCTGTTCTCTTAGAGAATTCTTCCAACAGGAAGCAAGACGTAGTGGCGGTAGGATTAGAGGTAGACCGAGGAATCATGGCCCAAGACAAAGATCAGCTTACGGTCGGGTTGTTACATTGTATAGTCAAGCTAGAGAATTTGTCTGTTCTCTTAGAGAATTCTTCCAACAGGAAGCAAGACGTAGTGACGGTAGGATTAGAGGTGGACCGAGGAATCATGGCCCAAGACAAAGATCAGCTTACGGTCGGGTTGTTACATTGTATAGTCAAGCTAGAAAATTTGTCTGTTCTCTTAGAGAATTCTTCCAACAGGAAGCAAGGCGTAGTGGCGGTAGGATTAGAGGTAGACCGAGGAATCATGGCCCAAGACAAAGATCAGCTTACGGTCGGGTTGTTACATTGTATAGTCAAGCTAGAGAATTTGTCTGTTCTCTTAGAGAATTCTTCCAACAGGAAGCAAGACGTAGTGGCGGTAGGATTAGAGGTAGACCGAGGAATCATGGCCCAAGACAAAGATCAGCTTACGGTCGGGTTGTTACATTGTATAGTCAAGCTAGAGAATTTGTCTGTTCTCTTAGAGAATTCTTCCAACAGGAAGCAAGACGTAGTGGCGGTAGGATTAGAGGTAGACCGAGGAATCGTGGCCCAAGACAAAGATCAGCTTACGGTCGGGTTGTTACATTGTATAGCCAGGCTAGAAAATTTGTCTGTTCTCTTAGAGAATTCTTCCAACAGGAAGCAAGACGTAGTGGTGGTAGGATTAGAGGTAGACCGAGGAATCATGGCCCAAGACAAAGATCAGCTTACGGTCGGGTTGTTACATTGTATAGCCAGGCTAGAAAATTTGTCTGTTCTCTTAGAGAATTCTTCCAACAGGAAGCAAGACGTAGTGGCGGTAGGATTAGAGGTAGACCGAGGAATCATGGCCCAAGACAAAGATCAGCTTACGGTCGGGTTGTTACATTGTATAGTCAAGCTAGAGAATTTGTCTGTTCTCTTAGAGAATTCTTCCAACAGGAAGCAAGACGTAGTGACGGTAGGATTAGAGGTGGACCGAGGAATCATGGCCCAAGACAAAGATCAGCTTACGGTCGGGTTGTTACATTGTATAGTCAAGCTAGAAAATTTGTCTGTTCTCTTAGAGAATTCTTCCAACAGGAAGCAAGACGTAGTGACGGTAGGATTAGAGGTAGACCGAGGAATCATGGCCCAAGACAAAGATCAGCTTACGGTCGGGTTGTTACATTGTATAGTCAAGCTAGAGAATTTGTCTGTTCTCTTAGAGAATTCTTCCAACAGGAAGCAAGGCGTAGTGGCGGTAGGATTAGAGGTAGACCGAGGAATCATGGCCCAAGACAAAGATCAGCTTACGGTCGGGTTGTTACATTGTATAGTCAAGCTAGAGAATTTGTCTGTTCTCTTAGAGAAATCTTCCAACAGGAAGCAAGACTTAGTGGCGGTAGGATTAGAGGTAGACCGAGGAATCATGGCCCAAGACAAAGATCAGCTTACAGTCGGGTTGTTACATTGCATAGCCAAGCTAGAGAATTTGTCAATTCTCTTAGAGAATTCTTCCAACAGGAAGACGAGAGTTTGCTCCTTATCAATGAACAGCTTATTCCTTTTATCCAAAAGCGACAGTCACGTGTCAGTAGATATGCTTGCACGTCAAAGAATTCCTGTGGGTCAAAATTCCGGCATATCGGCGGCGTTGATATGAACATGTCAATTAACAAAGTCGTTAATAATAGTATATTGCGATATTAATGTATACGGAACGAGGAAAGGTTTGGAAAAACGAGGCGCTTGCACCGATCTTTGTCAATTCTCGAGATTCCATTATGTACTTACCACATGTGTGTTGTACATTACATTGAAGATAAATGTTAGATTTTAGAACGTACATCACATATATGTGTTTCTATGGAGAAATACTTACCGCACTGTGCGAGAATGTCAACTTACGATGTATAGCAACAATAACGGTAAGTATGGAACATTAGTTACATAGTACAAACAATTATTTAACAGAACTCACACATGTGAAGACGCTACAACTCAGTGAATGTGTGAACAACTTATTTCTGTTTTTAAAGTAGGCTAATACAGATTAACTGTACATATTTTTGTTGAGGTGAGATAACTCGAACCCTGGTTTATGTTTCGAGTGTTGAGAGGATAAAGAAATGGGATCTGGCGGGCAACATTGTACTACCCACGTGGAGAAACAGATGACCTTTACTATCTTCTTTTAAAAATAAGACTGTACATAATCGGTAAGTCCTGCGCCGTGGCGTAGCGGGCTAAGGCAGCATGCCTTGGTCCCTGGCCACGGAAAGCTGCCCGGGTTCGATCCCACACATGTGGTGGGGATTTTAGGTCCCGGGTATAGGACCGGTGACCACTCAGCATCGTGAGGAAAGTGAGGAGCTTACGCTAGGTAAGCGGCCCTGGTCACGGAAACCAACATTCCGGCTGGGGGATACCGAGATGCTGACCACATCTCCTTCCCGTGTCGGTTGGATGATCGTCCGTAAGTAGGCGTGAGGCCGGCAGTAGGGTTGGTAGGCTTTGGCCCTCTAAGGGCTGTCGCCCATGGGTTATTATAATCGGCAAAGCGTAAGAGATAAACAATTCTTACTGCACACTCGTTAAAACACTCAAATACGCGCGCGCATGTGGGGAGTGAACCCTTGTCATTTTGTACTTTCCAAATAGTTATTCATGTTTTCTCTCTTCGACATACAAAGTGAACGAAGTTTCAAAGAGATCACATAATGACCAGCTGTTTAAAACATTTGACTATCACTTAAGGTCTACCTATAAGAAAATTGGTAACATGAAGTACGAGTAGACAGAGGAAAAGAGAAAGTCGTGTGAATGTAACACAGCGGATATATAAACTATTTATGCAAGGTAGGCCAATTTACGCTCTAGTAGTACTATAGACAATGGCATAACGGTAGGGAAAGTGGCAATTGCCAGAAATTGTCCACTTGTTACTTCGCTATCAGCCCAGCGCTGATTGCTTTCCTTTCTAAGGTATTCGTGGTTCTTTGTGTCAAACAAGACTTTGATGTATCACTCCTTACACAAGAAGGCAACAAACATGGTTACAGGATTGCACTAGGGCTGTTCAATAAAGAATGATCATAATTGTTCTACGGTCATAGTTTTTCGCACTAAAATTCAATCTTATTATATTCTGTTAGCTTAATGTGAAACAAACACGCCGTAGTAGTGTCATTGTTGGTACTCCTGGTTCCCGCCTGTGAGAACCAGGCAAGTTCAGACATGTTCAGTATTGCCTACCGCTGCAACGGAGGTAACACGCGAGGAACAATAAACGCTTTGAAATTCTGCTTTCGTCACAATAAATCTAGTTGAGGCCTATAGAGAGTCTGTTCTTCCCTACAGCACAGCTCGAAGGTGATCTAAAATGTTTAAAGAGGGGAGACAGTCAATTTCAAAGCAAGGTGTACCCGGTGCTCCAGTTACTGCTCTTACGGAAGAAAACATCAACACTGCTGCTGCCATTGTGAGAGAGGATCGACGAATTACCTTAAGATCACTTTCTGAAATACTGAACATTTCATTGGGTGCCACCCACACGTTGGTGACAGAAACATTACACATGAGACGTGTTTGTGCGCGATGGGTTCCAAGACTGTTGATTCCCGAACAAAAGGACATTCGCATGCAGGTCTGCTTGCGGTTAAAGTTGATGTTAGAGGAAGATCCGGAGTTTCTTTCAAACGTAATCACTGCTGATGAAACTTGGCTACATCATTTTGATCCTGAGAGCAAACAGCAAAGCTCATTGTGGAAATCTCCTTCATCACCAACCCCCCAAAAAGCAAAAGTGGTTGCTTCTGCTGGGAAAGTTATGGTCATCTCATTCTTTGATATTCATGCAATGGTTTATCAGCATGTTGTACCTGCACACACATCAGTAACTGGACAATACTACAGGGATGTCCTGAAAACATTGCAAGTCCATATCAGGCGCTAAAGACCACATTTCCGTGAAGCAGGCTGGATGCTACACCACGATAATGCGCGGCCGCATATTGCCAATGTTGTTGCTGAATATCTTGCAAAAATCAACGTGAAGTGCATCCCTCACCCTCCCTATAGTCCGGATTTAGCCCCATGTGACTTTTTTCTATTCCCTAACTTGAAGAAACGTCTTCGTGGGAGACATTATCCATCATCTGCAGCAGTGGTGAAGGCTGTGGAGGCGATTTTGAAGGATCTCTCAAAAATGGTTTCCAGCATGTCTTTGAAGACTGACAGAAACACTGGGACAAGTACATCGCATTCAGGAGAGACTATTTTGAGAAGGACCATCAAAATTATGAGGATGAGTAAAGGTACGTTGTCAAAAAAATTGTGATCATTCTTTATTGAACAGCCCTCGTAATTACGACAAAATATTTCCTTAGTATTGTTTTTAACCCATTCATATCACTTTAACACACTTCTAGCATGTGTGTATAAGGCCACCGAAGGTTAAAATTTCTGGTATTGCCCGCATTTAAGTAGGCATTTATTTTTTTAAAAAACTCATTTTCAAAAAATTGCCTAACATTTCTAATAAATTGAATGGAAAGGGATTCTGGAGGACAAGAAACCAACAGAAACCATCTACGATGAAAACTCAGTTATAAAATAAATATCTGAAAACATTTTCCATCAGACATAGCGAGGGTGATGGCTCAGATAGTTTCGTCCGGGGCTCGCATTCGAGACGTCCCACTTGGGACATAGGTACAATAGACCAAGTTTGGACCTCTGTGCCGAATCCCCTCCGTAACGTAGTCCAGTCTACTTCCTATCTATGTTATATCTAACGAAGTAAACATTTGTAGAACTTGCCCTATTGTATGTTTCCTTGTAGTTTCACAGAAATAAACCTCAGACTTGCTGGCGATCGTCTATTACCTTCCCGCGACATGAAAACCGTGACGCATGCGCACTGCATTGCTACTCTGTTCACATATTTGACCAAAGTAGGCCTTTGCTATGAAAAGAAAAACTCTGAACCTAACAGAGACACATTGAAATGAATGGACCACTGGGTGATCAATTATTTATGTTTTATATACAATTTGTGAACAAATACCTTATATTTACTTCACATGATAAGTTTTAGCGGATATACTGGCATACGAATTTATTTTCCGTAGCTTAAATTTCATCTACATTACCGAAAGTGCTTTGATCGCTAGTCTCCCAGCCTCCTTGTATCATGTATGCGTATACTGTATACGTACTTTGTAGCCTACAAGGAAAATGTGGTAAAGTTTCTTGGAAGAGTCCGTGAAAATCTCATTCGGAATTAATTTTGGATAACAGATATACAAAAATGTACCATAAAAACTGTAGATATCTCTCAATTACTCACTTTCTTAGCGATCAGTCATTTATGAAACAGTTATTTCGTTTCTTCGCTGTTTTATTCATTTCAACTTTTGAGCACTGTCACCTTCAACTGTTTCTAAGGACAAGAACGAAGCGATCAGTTAATACCACCCAGACATAAACCAATTGTTTCTCTTTCTTTTTCGGCCATTTACGTTTTACAAACCTCCTCATATGTTGTCAACAAAGGCTCATTGGTTCAATGGTGAAATATAAACTGGAATACTAAGCTTAAAATTACACAAATATTATCAAATATCTGTCAATACAACAATGATGAAATTACAATGATAAAACTCTGCGTAAAAGATATCATTACACAAACAAGCTATAACGAGGCTTTTAAAACTACACGTATAGCTACTAATATGATTTATGTACAAGTTTTCAAAATCACCTTTTAATTCTCTTTTGCTTTAAATTGTAGAATTTTACATGCATATTTGCAAATAAAATCATTATTGTACGTTAATTTTTTTTTCGTTCCTCAAAGCATTTCTTCTTCTTTTTTTTTGGGGGGGGGGGGGGGGGGAATCTGAAATTTTTCCCGACCCTCAAAAATTGAAGGTCATTAAAACGGAATGTCAAGTCGATAACAAAGAGCATTCAAAAATAAGCCTATACATACTGAACACAGTATTCTGTAAATCACAGAATTCTCTATGGAATAATATAAAATGCATTTTTTGTTGTAATTTACGTCCTCCAACGTCGTCATATCGGGCGATGGAATGATGCTCAAATGAACCCGGGATCCATAGAGCTTACGGTTACGTCTTTTAAGGATAAGGGAAAACCCCGGAAAATACCTTATCCAGGTAACTCAACGTGAGACAGACTCGCTACCATCTACGCTCCCGAGGTGGGCTATAAACTGCAATGACAAAAAAAAGGCCAGAACTTATGTCCAAAGGTCCCGGGTTACATTCCCGATATTCTCTTTCTTTAATTAGGATTAATTCCTATCCCCAATAAGGTCTGGAAGTATTTGAGAATGATTATATAAGTGACATTAAAGTAGGAGCGACGAAAATGTACAGGAACCTAACCTAAAATCTGGAAGAGTAAAAACGACATTAAATGTTTCAGTCAAAGGGAGTCAAAGGGAGCTATGCAAATAAATAATAAATGTTTTATATGTATATTTTACTGCAGCAAACCTGGGACATATTTATGTACACAAAGCATGCAAATGTCTATCAGCACTATACGCTTATCCACGGTCCAATGGTGTGCTAAAAGCTTTTCACAATCAAGTAAATAAATACATTTCCTTCAAATTAAAGTGAAAGCGGAGACAAGTAAAATCGACGTCCTTCGGAAAACCTAACAGAACGAGAAGACGACCTTGCGTTTCAAAAGTGAACATTTTACAAATATCGTACATCCCTTTCTATAATTTGTGATATTCTTGATGATGCTGGCAGCAGTGAATGCTCCCGGAATGTGTACAGCACTTCTATACATTCATCTCTGGAAAAGTTTATATAATTTTGAAACATACGCAACAACTGCAAGTAGTTTTGTGGAGTTCCAACAGATGGCTCAATGTGCTAATGTGCTGATAGTAAATATTTTAGATGCATTGTTGATATCTCGTTTAGTCGCAACTAAGGCATTTCTTGTTTATTTGTAATCCATGTTATTGCTCGTTAGAGGTTAGGAAAGACAATCAATCTGATATTACGTGGTGTAGATCTTTATACTGGGTGTGGGCGAAGCTGAAAATGTTGGGTCTCTTTCACTATATTATGTAGAGTTCGTTGTTGTAGCATTATTTAAAGTAAAAATTAGACCTTTGCGTTCCTCTTCTGTACAAAACAGTGGGACATTGAATATTAATGTTCTACTTTGTGAGCGTATGACGGTGTTTACATTTTCACTTGATTCGAACCTGTACACTTAACAGCCTCAACTGCTGTACGGGGAATGGTGACGTAATACCGGTGATGTGTTTTGTTTTTACTGTTGGTTGTCTGCATTCGTTCTTCAGGCAGATTGTACTTGAAGGAATAATCAGTGAAAAACAGCAAAATAGTTGTATTTCACACAAGATTAGACAATCGCACTTCAGCCCGCTGCTCCTGAATGACCAAACCAGCAGTTGCTTTCTGAATTAACCTCGAGCTGCTCTTAAAATATTTCAATTTCACAAGTCATTCGTCTAAAATTATGAATTCCTCTAACCTTGCTCCAGTGGCCTGTATTTCTAGGTGTTGCGTTTCCTTCCTCTTTCTCATGATTGGTTAATGTGCAGTCTGATTTTTACGAGGGTGCGTCAAAAAGTAATGCCTCCTATTTTTTTTTTTTTTTCTCTCTCTTTTGATTGCCAAGAAAATTGAATCCAATGTACATAGCTTGAAAACTACAGCACTGACGATCAATTTGTCACTACTCAATATAATCTCCGTCCTGTTCCACAGTTTTGGTCCACCTTTTAACTAGGGCATGTATTCCAGTGTGGTAAAACACACGGTCTTGCTTCCTAAGCCATTGACGCACGCACGTTTTCACAGCCTCCTCATCTTCAAAATGAATCCCACGATGAGTTTCCTTTAGTGGTCCGAACAGATGGAAGTCTGATGGGTGAGGTAAGACTTGCCATCCCAATGTCTCAATTTCTGCAGTGGTGTAACGGCTGATGTGTGGTCTTGCATTGTCATGCAAAAGAAGAATGTCCGCCATAGTTTTTGTTGGGCGAACTCGGCGAAGACGTGCTTTCAGCTTTTTGAGAGTTCTGACGTATTGGACAGAATTTATTGTGCATCCCTGCTCCAAAAAGCCAATCATAAGCACACCCTCTGTATCCCAAAACACTGTCGCCATAACATTCCCTGCCGACCGCTGAGTTTTGAATTTTTTTTTTCCTTCGGTGACGTTGTGTGGTGCCATTCCATTGACTGCCTCTTTGATTCAGGTTCAAAAAATGAACCCACGTTTCGTCTCCAGTAACAATTTTTTCCAGAAACTCCTCTCCCTCCAAATTGAAGCACTGCAAGTGTTCGGATGCTATTGTTTTCCTTGTTTCTTTGTTTTGGGCGGTTAACATTCTTGGTACCCAACGTGAACAAACTTTTGAGTAACCCAGTTGTTGAATAATCGTCATCACACTGCCTTTACTGAGGGAGGTAATGCGACACAATTCACCTGTTCTTAACCAGCGATCACCACGAATGATGTCATCGACTCGCTGAATGTTGCATGGAGTCACTGCCGCTTCGCTTTTCATCTGCCAATGGTGTTTGCCCTTCAGCTTCGTTACAGTGACGGACCCATCGTCTAATAGTGCTGACATCCACCGTTGTATTACCATACACATTTTTTAGCCTTTCGTGAATGTGAGTTGGCGTTTCACCTTCCGCAGTCAAAAATTCAATCACAGAACGCAGTCTAATACGAATGTCGATGTCAGCTAATTTACAAGAGGATGCAGTGCTGCCACCTGTTGACTTAGGAAGTTACTACTGCAGGGGATCGGAGAAGAAGGTTTGAGGAATTGCGCTAAATTCAAAGTTTTCACATAACTTACTTATTTAAGGAAAAAACATAGGAACCATTACTTTTTGACCCACCCTCGAAAAACAACATAAGTGCAGGTCATGTGTTTCTCTACGTGGGTAGTGCAATGTTGCCCAGCAGATCCCCTTTCTTTATCTTCTCAACACTCGAAACATAAACAAGGGTTCGAGTTATCTCACCTCAACAAAAATATGTACAGTTAATCTGTATTAGCCTACTTTAAAACAGAAATAAGTTGTTCACACATTCACTGAGTTGTAGCGTCTTCACATGTGTGAGTTCTTTTAAATAATTGTTTGTACTATGTAACTAATATCCCATACTTACCGCTATTGTTGCTATACATCGTAAGTTGACATTCCCGCACAGTGCGGTAAGTATTTCTCCATAGAAACACATATACGCGATGCACGTTCTAAAATCTAACATTTATCTTCAATTATATTTATTAATATTTCAGCTAATATCTTAACTAATAAAATTCAGATTCATATAAATACACATAGTACAAAAAATAATGTACAACACACATGTGGTAAGCACATAACGGAATCTCGAGAGTTGAAAAAACTCCGTTCAAGCGCCTCGTTTTTCCAAACCTTTCCTCGTTCCGTAAACATTAATATCGCAATATACTATTATTAACGACTTTGTTAATTGACATGTTCATAACAACGCCGCCGTTATGACTGAATTTTGACCCACAGGAATTATTTTACGTGCAAGCATATCTGAGAACAGGCAAATTCTCTAGCTTGGCTATGTAATGTAACAACACAAGCGTAAGCTGATCTTTGTCTTGAGCCATGATTCCTCGGTCTACCTCTAATCCTACCGCCACTACGTCTTGCTTCCTGTTGGAAGAATTCTCTAAGAGAACAGACAAATTCTCTAGCTTGGCTATGTAATGTAACAACACAAGCGTAAGCTGATCTTTGTCTTGGGCCATGATTCCTCGGTCTACCTCTAATCCTACCGCCACTACGTCTTGCTTCCTGTTGGAAGAATTCTCTAAGAGAACAGACAAATTCTCTAGCTTGGCTATGTAATGTAACAACACAAGCGTAAGCTGATCTTCGTCATGAGCCATGATTCCTCGGTCTACCTCTAATCCTACCGCCACTACGTCTTGCTTCCTGTTGGAAGATTTCTCTAAGAGAACAGACAAATTCTCTAGCTTGGCTATGTAATGTAACAACACAAGCGTAAGCTGATCTTTGTCTTGGGCCATGATTCCTCGGTCTACCTCTAATCCTACCGCCACTACGTCTTGCTTCCTGTTGGAAGAATTCTCTAAGAGAACAGACAAACTCTCTAGCTTGGCTATGTAATGTAACAACACAAGCGTAAGCTGATCTTTGTCTTGGGCCATGATTCCTCGGTCTACCTCTAATCCTACCGCCACTACGTCTTGCTTCCTGTTGGAAGAATTCTCTAAGAGAACAGACAAACTCTAGCTTGACTATACAATGTAACACCCCGACCGTAAGCTGATCTTTGTCTTGGGACATGATTCCTCGGTCTACCTCTAATCCTACCGCCACTACGTCTTGCTTCCTGTTGGAAGAATTCTCTAAGAGAACAGACAAATTCTCTAGCTTGACTATACAATGTAACACCCCGACCGTAAGCTGATCTTTGTCTTGGGACATGATTCCTCGGTCTACCTCTAATCCTACCGCCACTACGTCTTGCTTCCTGTTGGAAGAATTCTCTGAGAGAACAGACAAATTCTCTAGCTTGACTATACAATGTAACACCCCGACCGTAAGCTGATCTTTGTCTTGGGCCATGATTCCTCGGTCTACCTCTAATCCTACCGCCACTACGTCTTGCTTCCTGTTGGAAGAATTCTCTAAGAGAACAGACAAATTCTCTAGCTTGACTATACAATGTAACACCCCGACCGTAAGCTGATCTTTGTCTTGGGACATGATTCCTCGGTCTACCTCTAATCCTACCGCCACTACGTCTTGCTTCCTGTTGGAAGAATTCTCTAAGAGAACAGACAAATTCTCTAGCTTGGCTATGTAATGTAACAACACAAGCGTAAGCTGATCTTTGTCTTGGGACATGATTCCTCGGTCTACCTCTAATCCTACCGCCACTACGTCTTGCTTCCTGTTGGAAGAATTCTCTAAGAGAACAGACAAATTCTCTAGCTTGGCTATGTAATGTAACAACACAAGCGTAAGCTGATCTTTGTCTTGGGCCATGATTCCTCGGTCTACCTCTAATCCTACCGCCACTACGTCTTGCTTCCTGTTGGAAGAATTCTCTAAGAGAACAGACAAATTTTCTAGCTTGGCTATGTAATGTAACAACACAAGCGTAAGCTGATCTTTGTCTTGGGCCATGATTCCTCGGTCTACCTCTAATCCTACCGCCACTACGTCTTGCTTCCTGTTGGAAGAATTCTCTAAGAGAACAGACAAATTTTCTAACTTGGCTATGCAATGTAACACCCCGACCGTAAGCTGATCTTTGTCTTGGGCCATGATTCCTCGGTCTACCTCTAATCCTACTGCCACTATGTCTTGCTTCCATAAAAACGTATTTTAATTGTGTTTTAACAAAGTAGACCAACAATACACAGCGCAACTAAGCAAACTCTTTTTACCCGCATACAACTAGCGATAATTGAGCTGAGGAGTATGTGATGTGATTCACCAGTGTAAGCAATCTGGCAACCTTTGTTTACGTTACCTTAGCAACGACCTTCCCTTCTTACCCTTCGCCACCCTTGCCTAATGACTTTCACGTATCTTCTTTTAAAAATCAGACTGTAAGCACGTCTTTGAATGACGTCAAACAAGTCGTGTGCAATGCAACGATTAACATTATAAACTCTTATCAGGAGAAATGCTCGTCATCCTCATAGGAAACCACGGAAATGTGAGTCAGTTGGAAAATTTAATGTCATGCTGGCATGTTGGCCATGGTAGCTCAATGGTTAGGGCAGCCGGACAGAGACCATAACATCCGTGGTTCAAATCCCAGCTAAGGCATTGAATTTTTCAGTCTGACTCTCTATATTTTCCATACTTCGTCTACACACGGCTAGTGTGAAAGAACACTTAATTTCCATTAAATGATCTAAGAATGATCTGAACTATAAAGCCCGGGCCTTAAAGTACTTACAGCATAGTAAGTCGTCATTAAGGTAGTTGTCTCGTGTGTTTATGAAAACTCCTAGTGGTTTACTATAAAGCCCGGGCCTTAAAGTACTTACAGCATAGTAAGTCGTCATTAAGGTAGTTGTCTCATGTGTTTATGAGAACTCCTAGTGGTTTACTATAAAGCCCGGACCTTAAAGTACTTACAGCATAGCAAGTCGTCATTAAGGTAGTTGTCTCAAGTGTTTATGAGAACTCCTAGTGGTTTACTATAAAGCCCGGGCCTTAAAGTACTTACAGCATAGTAAGTCGTCATTAAGGTAGTTGTCTCATGTGTTTATGAGAACTCCTAGTGGTTTACTATAAAGCCCGGACCTTAAAGTACTTACAACATAGTAAGTCGCCATTAAGGTAGTTGTCTCATGTGTTTATGAGAACTCCTAGTGGTTTACTATAAAGCCCGGACCTTAATGTACTTACAACATAGTAAGTCGCCATTAAGGTAGTTGTCTCATGTGTTTATGAGAACTCCTAGTAGTTTACTATAAAGCCCGGACCTTAAAGTACTTACAGCATAGTAAGTCATCATTAAGGTAGTTGTCTCATGTGTTTATGAGAACTCTGATTTACTATAAAGCCCGGACCTTAAAGTACTTACAACATAGTAAGTCGTCATTAAGGTAGTTGTCTCATGTGTTTATGAGAACTCCTAGTGGTTTACTATAAAGCCCGCACCTTAAAGTACTTACAACATAGTAAGTCGCCATTAAGGTAGTTGTCTCATGTGTTTATGAGAACTCCTAGTAGTTTACTATAAAGCCCGGACCTTAAAGTACTTACAACATAGTAAGTCGTCATTAAGGTAGTTGTCTCATGTGTTTATGAGAACTCCTAGTGGTTTACTATAAAGCCCGGGCCTTAAAGTACTTACAACATAGTAAGTCGTCATTAAGGTAGTTGTCTCATGTGTTTATGAGAACTCCTAGTAGTTTACTATAAAGCCCGGACCTTAAAGTACTTACAGCATAGTAAGTCGTCATTAAGGTAGTTGTCTCATGTGTTTATGAGAACTCCTAGTGGTTTACTATAAAGCCCGGACCTTAAAGTACTTACAGCATAGTAAGTCGTCATTAAGGTAGTTGTCTCATGTGTTTATGAGAACTCCTAGTGGTTTACTATAAAGCCCGGGTCTTAAAGTACTTACAGCATAGTAAGTCGTCATTAAGGTAGTTGTCTCATGTATTTATGAGAACTCCTAGTGGTATACTATAAAGCCCGGGCCTTAAAGTACTTACAGCATAGTAAGTCGCCATTAAGGTAGTTGTCTCATGTGTTTATGAGAACTCCTAGTGGTTTACTATAAAGCCCGGGCCTTAAAGTACTTACAGCATAGTAAGTCGCCATTAAGGTAGTTGTCTCATGTGTTTATGTGAACTCCTAGTGGTTTACTATAAAGCCCGGGCCTTAAAGTACTTACAGCATAGTAAGTCGCCATTAAGGTAGTTGTCTCATGTGTTTATGAGAACTCCTAGTGGTTTACTATAAAGCCCGGGTCTTAAAGTACTTACAGCATAATAAGTCGTCATTAAGGTAGTTGTCTCATGTGTTTATGAGAACTCCTAGTGGTTTACTATAAAGCCCGGGCCTTAAAGTACTTACAGCATAGTAAGTCGCCATTAAGGTAGTTGTCTCATATGTTTATGAGAACTCCTAGTGGTTTACTATAAAGCCCGGGCCTTAAAGTACTTACAACATAGTAAGTCGTCATTAAGGTAGTTGTCTCATGTGTTTATGAGAACTCCTAGTGGTTTACTATAAAGCCCGGGCCTTAAAGTACTTACAGCAGAGTAAGTCGTCATTAAGGTAGTTGTCTCATGTGTTTATGAGAACTTCTAGTGGTTGACTTTAAAGCCCGGGCCTTAAAGTACTTACAGCATAGTAAATCGTCATTAAGGTAGTTGTCTCATGTGTTTATGAGAACTCCTAGTGGTTTACTATAAAGCCCGGGTCTTAAAGTACTTACAGCATAGTAAGTCGCCATTAAGGTAGTTGTCTCCTGTGTTTATGAGAACTTCAAGTGGTTTACTATAAAGCCCGGGACTTAAAGTACTTACAGCATAGTAAGTCGCCATTAAGGTAGTTGTCTCATGTGTTTATGAGAACTCCTAGTGGTTTACTATAAAGCCCGGGACTTAAAGTACTTACAGCATAGTAAGTCGTCATTAAGGTAGTTGTCTCCTGTGTTTATGAGAACTTCTAGTGGTTTACTATAAAGCCCGGGCCTTAAAGTACTTACAACATAGTAAGTCGTCATTAAGGTAGTTGTCTCATGTGTTTATGAGAACTCCTAGTAGTTTACTATAAAGCCCAGGCCTTAAAGTACTTACAGCATAGTAAGTCGTCATTAAGGTAGTTATCTCATGTGTTTATGAGAACTCCTAGTGGTTTACTATAAAGCCCGGGTCTTAAAGTACTTACAGCATAGTAAGTCGTCATTAAGGTAGTTATCTCATGTGTTTATGAGAACTCCTAGTGGTTTACTATAAAGCCCGGACCTTAAAGTACTTACAGCATAGTAAGTCGTCATTAAGGTAGTTGTCTCATGTGTTTATGAGAACTCCTAGTGGTTTACTATAAAACCCGGGCCTTAAAGTACTTACAGCATAGTAAGTCGTCATTAAGGTAGTTGTCTCATGTGTTTATGAGAACTCCTAGTGGTTTACTATAAAGCCCGGGTCTTAAAGTACTTACAGCATAGTAAGTCATCATTAAGGTAGTTGTCTCATGTGTTTATGAGAACTCCTAGTGGTTTACTATAAAACCCGGGCCTTAAAGTACTTACAGCATAGTAAGTCGTCATTAAGGTAGTTGTCTCATGTGTTTATGAGAACTCCTAGTGGTTTACTATAAAGCCCGGACCTTAAAGTACTTACAGCATAGTAAGTCGTCATTAAGGTAGTTGTCTCATGTGTTTATGAGAACTCCTAGTGGTTTACTATAAAGCCCAGGCCTTAAAGTACTTACAGCATAGTAAGTCGTCATTAAGGTAGTTATCTCATGTGTTTATGAGAACTCCTAGTGGTTTACTATAAAGCCCGGACCTTAAAGTACTTACAGCATAGCAAGTCGTCATTAAGGTAGTTGTCTCATGTGTTTATGAGAACTCCTAGTGGTTTACTATAAAGCCCGGGCCTTAAAGTACTTACAGCATAGTAAGTCGTCATTAAGGTAGTTGTCTCATGTGTTTATGAGAACTCCTAGTGGTTTACTATAAAGCCCGGACCTTAAAGTACTTACAACATAGTAAGTCGCCATTAAGGTAGTTGTCTCATGTGTTTATGAGAACTCCTAGTGGTTTACTATAAAGCACGGACCTTAAAGTACTTACAACATAGTAAGTCGCCATTAAGGTAGTTGTCTCATGTGTTTATGAGAACTCCTAGTAGTTTACTATAAAGCCCGGACCTTAAAGTACTTACAGCACAGTAAGTCGTCATTAAGGTAGTTGTCTCATGTGTTTATGAGAACTCCTAGTGGTTTACTATAAAGCCCGGGCCTTAAAGTACTTACAACATAGTAAGTCGTCATTAAGGTAGTTGTCTCATGTGTTTATGAGAACTCCTAGTGGTTTACTATAAAGCCCGGACCTTAAAGTACTTACAACATAGTAAGTCGCCATTAAGGTAGTTGTCTCATGTGTTTATGAGAACTCCTAGTAGTTTACTATAAAGCCCGGACCTTAAAGTACTTACAACATAGTAAGTCGTCATTAAGGTAGTTGTCTCATGTGTTTATGAGAACTCCTAGTGGTTTACTATAAAGCCCGGGCCTTAAAGTACTTACAACATAGTAAGTCGTCATTAAGGTAGTTGTCTCATGTGTTTATGAGAACTCCTAGTAGTTTACTATAAAGCCCGGACCTTAAAGTACTTACAGCATAGTAAGTCGTCATTAAGGTAGTTGTCTCATGTGTTTATGAGAACTCCTAGTGGTTTACTATAAAGCCCGGGTCTTAAAGTACTTACAGCATAGTAAGTCGTCATTAAGGTAGTTGTCTCATGTATTTATGAGAACTCCTAGTGGTATACTATAAAGCCCGGGCCTTAAAGTACTTACAGCATAGTAAGTCGCCATTAAGGTAGTTGCCTCATGTGTTTATGAGAACTCCTAGTGGTTTACTATAAAGCCCGGGCCTTAAAGTACTTACAGCATAGTAAGTCGTCATTAAGGTAGTTGTCTCATGTGTTTATGAGAACTCCTAGTGGTTTACTATAAAGCCCGGGCCTTAAAGTACATACAGCATAGTAAGTCGTCATTAAGGTAGTTGTCTCATGTGTTTATGAGAACTCCTAGTGGTTTACTATAAAGCCCGGGCCTTAAAGTACATACAGCATAGTAAGTCGTCATTAAGGTAGTTGTCTCATGTGTTTATGAGAACTCCTAGTGGTTTACTATAAAGCCCGGGCCTTAAAGTACATACAGCATAGTAAGTCGTCATTAAGGTAGTTGTCTCATGCGTTTATTAGAACTCCTAGTGGTTTACTATAAAGCCCGGGCCTTAAAGTACATACAGCATAGTAAGTCGTCATTAAGGTAGTTGTCTCATGCGTTTATTAGAACTCCTAGTGGTTTACTATAAAGCCCGGGCCTTAAAGTACATACAGCATAGTAAGTCGTCATTAAGGTAGTTGTCTCATGCGTTTATTAGAACTCCTAGTGGTTTACTATAAAGCCCGGGCCTTAAAGTACATACAGCATAGTAAGTCGTCATTAAGGTAGTTGTCTCATGTGTTTATGAGAACTCCTAGTGGTTTACTATAAAGCCCGGGCCTTAAAGTACATACAGCATAGTAAGTCGTCATTAAGGTAGTTGTCTCATGTGTTTATGAGAACTCCTAGTGGTTTACTATAAAGCCCGGGCCTTAAAGTACTTACAGCATAGTAAGTTGTCATTAAGGTAGTTGTCTCATGTGTTTATGAGAACTCCTAGTGGTTTACTATAAAGCCCGGGTCTTAAAGTACTTACAGCATAGTAAGTCGTCATTAAGGTAGTTGTCTCATGTGTTTATGAGAACTCCTAGTGGTTTACTATAAAGCCCGGGCCTTAAAGTACATACAGCATAGTAAGTCGTCATTAAGGTAGTTGTCTCATGTGTTTATGAGAACTCCTAGTGGTTTACTATAAAGCCCGGGCCTTAAAGTACTTACAGCATAGTAAGTCGTCATTAAGGTAGTTGTCTCATGCGTTTATTAGAACTCCTAGTGGTTTACTATAAAGCCCGGGCCTTAAAGTACATACAGCATAGTAAGTCGTCATTAAGGTAGTTGTCTCATGCGTTTATTAGAACTCCTAGTGGTTTACCGGGACAAATATGGCATTGCATGTTTCAGTCTGTTTCTACCTTACCAGAATATTATAAGATTAAGGTCTAGCATTAGAATTCATCACCGCAAAAAAATTAGGACTATTCTTTATTGAATATATCCCCATACATCAGCTGTTATGTAGGATATTTAAATTATACAGTTATTACAATTTATCTTCCAATATATCAAGTATTTTACATCACACAACAATCAGCAGCCAATGTCGAGGGACAAAGTTACACAGACGGACCATATCTAGATTATGACCTACCAAATGTCCCGGTTGTCACATGTTTTTCTCAACATCTGGTATTGAACTATATCTCCAGTTCTTTTCACTTGCGCCAAACTCTCCTCGTGTCTCATTTGTTTACGTGACTCATCGTTTCTGCCAGACTTTGCACTTTAAAAGCTTAGGTAGCTCTTTGAGACTTACGGAAACCTGTACGAACAAAATGGGCTACACTTCAAATACATGGTTTTCAATGTTGGTCAAGAATGCGGTCAAGAAGCAGAAAGGATGTCGACAAGTTCAAAGTCAGGGATTTGACTTTCCTCTCGGTGTACAGGAATTTATGGGGAAAGCACATAATTGGTACCTCAGGCCCCTATTCATAGATGTCACTTTGGTCTAGACAGTCTTAGCACCAAAGGCGAACTAAGTTTTTGACGTTCAGAGACAATAAAACGCTTCGGAGCAAGTGTTACATTATCCCCCCCCAAAAAAAAAATCCTCAATTAATGCAGTGGAAAGTTACTGGAGAACCCTTTAAGGGGATGCAGCACCGAAAACCCCAAATCCAGCAATTTTCAATCAATCTTGCTGAAATTTTTAACACTTAGTTCTGATGCATAGTGGACATAAAATTCAAATTTTGATTTTAATATATTCAATAGTTTTTGTGTAATTAATTTTTGAAATTCAAAATTTGGGTAAAATTCAAAACGCTCCATGTGATGAAAATTTTCAAAATTTTAAGTTTTCTATTTCTAAAAATATTCAGATGGTTATGAGGAAAAGATCTATCATATGAATTTATTATACTGCCTTTAGTTCCAGAGGGACTAAATCAAAACTGCATCTGTGGAACATTTTGAATGTCAAAAAATGATAAAAAAAAAACTATAGCTGAGTAAATTAAATTTTAAAATCCAAAACATTTTCCTTCTCGTTACATGCCTTGAAGCAGACTAAAACCCTCCATATAGGTAAGTTGGACCTTCCTGCCTCTTCCTTCACTCTTCTGCAGCAGTTTTCTTCTATTTCAGTTTCCTTCTGGATGTTTCAGATGTTACCTTCGCAGAAATTGCTGAATGAAGTAAGCGTAATTGGTCCTTCCCTTGACTAATTTTTAGAGATGCTGGTGAAATCTCAGTATCTAATATGTCTGACTGCAGCTTGAGTGAGGCAGAACCAAAATTGAATTCCCTGATGGTTAATGTCACAGCAACCTGAAGTCTCTTCTTTGACACAATATTTCTTCTGGGCAATAATGCCATATCATGTTTTGTAAACTTTCATTTCCATTTTGTGTCTTACCTAATGTACATATCCTTAGGATTTTATCTGATGCCAGCCTTTGGCACACAGTCATTAGTTTTCTTACCACATCATGTCTCAAGTATGTTCCCATTGTTGTGTTATGTTTAGGCATGTATCGTTTAGCCTATTCATGATCCTATGTACACAGTCAACAAAAAGGTCAGTTGTTTCAAAGAATGTTTTACCTATAACCTATATAACAGTTATATGCACGTTTTGGTGTACAAAATACCTTTATAAATGTTAAATGACACTCTAAAACTCATCAATTGTATATAAACAGTATGTAATAGTTTAACGAGAAACACAAGAAAATCCCGATCGAGTTAAAAACTCACACAAAAGCAAAATATAAACATTACTATTTACTTTCAATGTTTGCAGCTAGTGTTTTTTTTTTTCATGGTGCAATATATTGTAAGAAACAACCATCATACCAACACACAAAATTCCACCAGAAACTTTGTCCGCTAATTTCAAATCTATTCATTTAGTCAACACCAACTCCAATACTCAGACCATAATACAGATTCCAAGATGGCGCCCGTCGAAGCCCAGTCGAAGCCCAGCGACTCTGGTTACGCAGAATAGAAAACTATACACAATGGACATTATATAATCCATATTACGGAGCAGCGAGGTAACTCCTAAGCATTTATCACTTTATACTTTCAACTAAAACGAGTAATAACATAAATAAAGAGCATCATGACAAATTCTAAGAGCTTATAACATTATATAGTAGCACGACATGCATTTTCCACCTTATACTTCCAATCAAAATTTAATTTATAAGGCATGACAACTCATAAGCATTAAACACAGCAAACTTTATCTTATTGGACTGTATCATCCTATCGTCTGTAGCAAGTACTAAAGTTTCTTTTACATTGTTTACATGGTAACCTTTTCTGGCAAAGACATACTGCTTATACTATAATATTTAAGAGAACTCACCAGATTGTCCAGTTTACTCCAATTGTCACGTTTGAAGGTGTCTGTTCCCTCACACTGCAAGAGCCATTTAAAATTTCCCACTGGTAGGCTCATAATATTTCCTCTAGGTTATGGAATACTTTGAAACTTATTAAGTGAAGGAACATCAGTGAAGCTGGGATCTTGAATGTTATTGAAAAGAACGTAACTAATCATCTTTAATAATGACTATCAATGGGTTAAAATCTCCTCACCACTTCGGTTCAAAACTGTCAATAACATCTTGTGCACAACAAATATTAAAATTATCTTCACTCTCTGTAAAATGTCTTGGATACATTCTTCAGGATTTCGTCTTTTCTGGTTGAGCTTTAATGTGTGATAGGATGTCTGCTTCTTAAAAATCGTGGGGTAGGCATCATCTATTAATTTTGGTACTTTTCGAAGGGCACGAATTGGTTCACCATCATTTACGGGAAATATGTCTTCCTTAACCTCAAAGCACTGTTCAAAATGATGGATACAAACTACAGTTTTGTCATTTACCTTAAAATCTTTACGATGTATGTTCCTGATCCACTTATCCCATTACGATTTTTCCTTCGCAAATTTAAATATCGTGTGAGGTGCACTACCATAATTAGATTGCAGCTGGGAACACAACAACGACGCATTTCGACAATACTTCACAGTATATATTTAGGTAAACGTTATCACTTTATGTTAAATACTTAACTATAAACTAACTCGTTAGTCACTAATTGCCACTGTAATATGAAATACATTAATTCTTCAAACACACAATCAAAGTAAACAAACACACACTTTACTCTGTAGATATAACCACAACATAACAAGCTGGGCCACGAGCGCCGCCATTTTTCCTACAATCGATTCTCGTATTATGGTCTGAGTATTGGAGTTGGTGTTGATTTAGTACATTCAATCGAACTCAAATGACAATTCTGTGAATCCAAGGGCCGGCATGCACGTGCGTATGGCCATTTAAATTGTCATGTGAAGATATTTAAATGTCCGAAACTCATAAATTTAGTTGGATTATGATACTATAAGGTTCAAAGTATTTTATTACCTCAAAAACAAAAACAAAAAAAAAATATATATATTTTTTCCCATATGTTTGCCAATTTCGGTGCTGCATTCCCTTAAGATACGGCATTTGATTAGAATAGTTACACCCCTTTTTTAAGAAAATAAAAATTGTCTAACTTTTTCCACGTAAAGAGCGAAGTCTTTTTGTATTATCTTGAATGTTACTGACACGGCATATCCCGGCAAGGCGGATGAAGTTGCATGACTCACTCTGTTCACGCCAAGCCATGAGAAATGCATTTGTCTCACTTGGCTACACAGTCCTTATTGACATTACGGTGTTAAGTGGATAACCACCACAACCAATCTCTCATCAAATATCCACTTCGTGCAATGTATCTCTCGCATTTGGAAACTTTAATTTAGGAACATCGACAACGCGCGGATTTTGAACACAGCACTGCTATGCTCATTCCAATGTTAAATCTTGATTTTCTCAAAAGCATACGTCAATATCTCCATATTAAACTATTTTACTGATTAACATCAGATACAACAGCGAGCGAAGCGGATTAACGTCCTCCAAGGTTAAGTCATATCGGACGATGAAGTGATGCTCAAATGTTACCACGAAATCTGTGTGGACTGACGCTGTGGGAAAGAAGCAATTCGTATGTGAGATACATAAAGATATGAATATACAAGTGTAGAAATATGTTATTTTGTTCTCATGATTACATTATGTACTCTAATTGAATGTTCCATTCCGATTCGTCCGCTATGACAATCCTATTGCGGGTGTTTAAGATTAGTTTACGTCAAGACGCTTACCATCGTACAAACTACCAAGAGACGTCATGGGGCCCCTTGGTTAACCCAAGAAAAATTCCCCATATATCTCTATGACCCATAATACGCCTGATGGCTCAAGCGATATGCGACCCGTAACCAAAACGGAGTAAAAACATCAAATCGTTTCTCCCAAAACGGGGGAACGCTATAAAGCGAAAGAAATTCTGATCATTTCCAAAACTAATATTTTAATTACACTATCCTTTGATATTTTATATTTATTATTAAGAGTAAGAATTACATTAAGAATCATTTTTTATTATTATTATTTTAAATCTGCCTTCTGAGATTATTCAAGGGCATCCCAACCCAAATTCCCTAAAACTCACAGCCTTCCCCTAGCAGAACATAAATCCAACTAGACTCATTTCGCAGGTAAAGCCGCAAAGCGGCTAGGTACTGCGGCATAAGACACCCGGACGGGGAAAAGCCCCGCCCGACTAGGACTACCTCTGGACCTCTGGAGTGCCGGAAGGCAGTGTGCTGTCGCCGGCACTTTTTGCAGCTTACATGGCCGACATCCCTACACACCACAACACCCACGCCTGTCAGTACGCGGACGATCTCACGATCTTCGCAGTAAACAGAAACCCCAGGTATAGCTTTCGGCAAATCCAAACCCAGCTCCGGCTCATTGGCAAATGGAGTGCAAAATGTCAAATGGCAATTAACCCGGAGAAGAGCTCTGCTATTCTCCTGGCGAAAACCAGGGCCAACAGGTTACAGCAGAACTTCGTTTTACGGCGCCGTAGAATTCCATGGGTGCAAACGGCGATGTATCTCAAAGTGACGCTGGACCGTAAATTAACTTACGTTCCACACGTCAAGGGCAAGGTCCAGCTAGGGCACCTCGCACTCCGGAACCTATACTCCATATTCCGCTCCACCATGTCTCTCCGACTAAAGCTCCAGCTGTATCGGCTGTGAGATCTGGGGAACAGTGGCTAATTACACTTTTGTCAGACTCCAGACGCTGCAGAACAGGGCACGCAGGATCATCTATGATACAGGCTGGAGATTTCCCGCCCACATCCTACACGAATATTCCAAGGTCCCGTACATTATTGATGTCATCCGAGAGAGGGCACGATCAATGTACGACAAAATTCAAACCTATAAAAATCCTTTGGGGAATACCCTGGGCAGATGTGTCCAGAAGGAGCCAAGACGCTTGCCATCTTTCAAACTCCCAAAAGATGTCATGGGGCCCCTTGGTTAACCCAAGCATCCCCATATATCTCTAAACATCACACTACGCCTGATGGTTTCAAGTAATATGCAACCCTCGGTCAGGGTGAGTTACCTGGATAAGGTTTTTCCGGGGTTTTCCCTTATCCTGATGGACAAATGTCGGTAATTCTAAGCTCCATGGACCCCGGACCCATTTGAGCATCATTTCACGCATTTCATTCATCGTCCGATATGACTTCACGTTGGAGCACGTAAATTGCAACAACGTAACCAAAAAGGGGGGGAACATATCAAAGCGTTTCCCCCAAAACGGGGGAAAGCTATAAAGCAATCGCCTTTTGAGTTTTTTCAAGGGCCTTCCAATCCAAATATCGGAAACCACTCACAGCTTACCTACAACCTATCTCCAGCAGAACATAAATCCAACTAGACTCATTTCGCAGGCTAAACCGCAAAGCGGCTAGGTACTGCGGCAAAAGACACCCGGACGGGGAAAAGCCACGGCCGGCTAGGACATCCTCTGGCCTCGGAATAAAAATGAAAACGGAGGTTTATAGAAAATTCTTCATCGAAAAAAACTTAGCATTTCACATAATCTGGAATATCCAAGTTGCAACATAAGGTAAAAGCTTTCACATTTACGTGACAAATAAGGGTTTTTTTTTTTTAAAGAGTTTCAAAACATCTATTTGATTAATCCGCGCTTATCTGGATCTGCTAATTAACGACAAACTCATTCACTCGTGGCATTTGTTGACAGAACCTGCAACACTCCGCAGCTGTTGGTGGCCTTGTATCGTCTGCAACCCTATTGATGAGTAATGGAGAAAGGCAGAGGTAACCAACAGTTATTTCTGACAATGATCTGTTGCATAGATGGTGACGTAGTGTCCCATTTTCGAACATTACCAACTTCGTCATCTCGGATCGTACATATATCCTATATCTAGTGAGAAGTCGAATGTATGGATTTGGACGTCATTTGTTTGTAACTGGCCAACGATATTTTCACGTTCTCTAACCTATGGCAGAGTAATTATTACATTCCACCTAAAACATCGATACCGAGATACAACCTTTGAAGTGTGTGAATGCAAAAAGGCCCGTGTGTTTGGGTAAATTAAGTTATGTATGTGTCAAAACCTTTGCATGGAAAGTCTTGCGTTATTATTTTCTCAAAAATACCCACAATTTTGAATAAAACGTCATATTCTTATCTTTATTCTACATCTGCAAGAACTTACAAAGCAGTGCCTGTTGAAGGGGAAGCGAACGTTAGATAATAACAGAACTACCCAGAAGGAAGATCAGAACCGTGACTTGTAACCAGATAAAGAACTGAAATATAGCGATCAAAATTCGTAGGTTAAAATTATCCAACCTATTACCGAAAAAAAAAAAAAAAAAAAAAAAAAACATTCTGCCAGGATGATCGGGACCGGGTTACTGCCTATTTGTTGTGACCATATTTCGCTAGGTGAACCTGACTTTTTGACAAATGAATATCTATCTTGAATTTCCTGGGAATGTTCTCAGACGTCCTGTTCATTCTGTGTAACAGATAAAAGGTAAGAAATATACAAAATCTTACAGCCCATCCCTGTGGTAGCGTGACTACCTCACGTTCAAGAAGTGCCAAGGTAAGGGTGAGTCATTTGAATAAGGGTTTTTCTTGGGTTTTCCCGTATCCTTAAAGATGAACATCAGGTAATATTGTCACCGTGTGGCATTGTTGAGCTGCTGTCACAAGCCGGAGCCGGGCGCGTGGACATCACAGAAAGAGACAGAGAGAGGCTCCAGAGCGTTCGGTCCATTGTTGTTGCCGAGAAATTTCACGGAAGGTCTGCGACATTCTAGAAACAATGGCTCGGTGATATAAACACCGGCGAGGTGTTAGAAGCGGCAGTTGTTTGTTGGTTATTGTGGCAGTCGACGATTGAAGTGTACCGCAGTGATTTCTTTCATTTGTTTTCGTGCAGCAAAACACCGAAGTCAGCCTTGAAGGCAGCTGATCGTCAATTTCACATCTTTTTACTGCAGTGGAAGTTGTTTTAGATTTCTGCAAGCCGGATTTCCTAATGTACGCAACCCTCGCATTCACAATATTTTAACCATCGACCGATATGACTATATGGAGGATGTAAATTAAACAAACAAATCTTATTACATAATGTAGATCTTGTCAAAACATACAACTTACGTCACGTCAACTTTTTTGTGTAGTTATAGCTAACCATTTCCAAGATATTACTTTGAAAATTAGATATTTATACTTTTCTCACATGGAAAGTCCTGTACTCACAAAGAGAAAGGAATGTCAAAGATATCACATCGCTTCAGGTCTACTGCACTTCCCAATTCTGATTATATCTGCAGAGAAACATAATAACATTATTTCTACAAATTATCTGTATTAACATAAAGGACATTTTTAGAAATAGTTCGAATATTCCTGTGACTACAGACATAAGATCATTTGCTTTCACACGAATATTGTTACAATGGAAATTTGGTTGAAAGTATAATAAACAAAATCATCCATGACCTTGAGAACATACCGTTAGATTATCGAGGTCGTCGAAGTTCCTTTGTAAACATTTAAATGATCAGTAAGATTTATCACATTCCCTTGTCAGAATTGACGTCCTTGGCAGAATTTCGCTAAGTAACGTGGCAAACCGGGAATGACCACAGCTAATGCAAAACTTGTGTTTAAGTCGCATTGTAATGTTCAAATGTTTATTATCTTTAATACTACAGGAAGATTGGTGTATTTTAATTAGATATTTTACTGGGAATGCATGACATTGTTTTCAGAACGCCTTGAATAATAATAGTAGTAGTAATAATAATTATGATAATATTAAATGATTATTATATTGCGGTTTTTCTATACATAAAGAAAGAGAAATATTTTAATGCCTACCTAACCTCACAAAGTCGGCAGATAAAATAATAAACACTATAAACAACTCAGGCTTGCCTTCACATTTCAGTTTATTCACAATTTGCTTCCAAATATTTTCCTTCAGTAAATTATCTTTGTATGATTTATGCTTTTTGTCATAAAGGCATCGATAATTTTGAAAGAAAATAATCAATTTCACGTCGCATGACTCCATATCTCTTCTTTTCTGTTCTTGTGCAGTGCGATAGTGTTTTTTTCTATCTCTTTTGTTTAATCGCCAAACACGAACATAAAAGCTTGCAGTTTGGCGTTAGCCTCTGGCGATAATGTTTATTTTAAGCGAAAATCATTACGAATGGCCTTATTTATTAAGCTGGCAACGAGGTTTAGTGTTCGCGTTGCGTTTGTGATAACTGTTTTATGTAAATGAGGCATTATACTTCTCTCGAATGATACGCGAGACGGATTTTAAGATGTTGACTCTCATTTGTTTTTAAAATCACAACGGTAGTGTAAACGAAGAGTATTAAACCGAGGGAACGAATCATACAGGTGTGCTTGTTTCCGGAGTTTGACAAAATAAAGGTGGAAGTGACGTCAGAGGAGCAGGAATGCTTGGAATGCTAATGTTGACGCTAGGGGGCAAATTGTGAGTGAGTCAAGTTGACCCGTCGGCCTTTCCCTGGGTTGGGCTTTCTCCACCACCACGTGGTAAACAGGTTCCTTCAGTCTCCTTACTGAGCACATTCTCAACATTACACCTTCACTAACATTGTATTTTCTATACGAAAACTAAAATTAATAATTTATAAACAAAATGTCAGTTTTATAAAATCTAGGGATGCATCGATAACAATTTTCTACGATAGCGGATACTTCGATACTTGATACAGTCATATCTACTTCTAGTTTCAATACAACACAGAATGTTGGCAGAACTGTGTAATGCCAATAAAATTAAATAGGTGCACATATTTAATAAGATAGCATTTAAAACCATAAATGTTCTTATTTTTAAACTCTGCATTAGACACTTAAGAGCAAAAGAGTCCATTTTTATAAGTTTTTGTTTAAAAATATTAGCATTTGCACCCTTTCGGGATCAAGTCTACTTATTTTCCTGTCACATATGAGTTCTGCTGTACTAAATAGTCTTTCAGAGAAAACTGTTGCAGGTGGAATACACAAATATTTAGCGGTTAGTTGTTTAGTTTTGGAAATGTTGAATTTCTTTTCCAATAATCCAGTGTAGAATGAGGAGGTGACAGAAGATATTGTGACTTTGTGGGTTCGTGAAATTAAAAGTCCAATTGCACCACTCAAAAATATTCTTTATTTCCACCGAATTACAATCGGAACACTTGCCGATTACACAGAATTACGTAATGCACACAATTACGATTCACCAGTTCGTCTGTCACAGGTCCACTGCACGCAGTTACGTACACTCCTCCGATGCACGTACACAGTCCGTTCGCTCACTGGGCGCTCCTCACGGCTGCTCGACAAGAACTGACTGACTCGCCAACTACAGGCCTTATATAGGGAAGATCGCCGTTTCTGGAAACTTCGCGGCACGCACAATTATCTTGAGGTTTCGAGACGTCTGGTGGGAGGGGAAAGAGACGGCACAGGGCTCCCGCCATTTTCCTAACCATCCCTTCAGTTAGTGACACGAGACAAATGGGTAGGCGTGGTCTGAATGCTTCCCCTCTGGCCCTATTGCCGGCCGGTTATATAGGGAGTTCCGACGTTCGAGTGACAATATGTAGTGATTTCTTCTTGGGACACTGACAGTGTTAACTAACAGTTGACACACGATTGTTTTATTGTATGTTACTGTGCAGGTACCACATTCCTGACAATTTCTCAGGTTTTGTAACGTTCTACTTGTGGCAGAAATATTTTGTAATTTTAAATTAAAATAACAATTGCAGAATCACCAACGAAGTATCGAAAAGGTACCGAGCGAATTTTCTGAAGTATCATTGGATATCGATACCATGCAACTATCGTGAGTATCGAGATATCGCAAGTATCGAAGAGCCTTAATGGAGTCTTAACATTTCTTTGAATTTAGACTCTTCATTTACTATACATTTAAGGCAAACACTATTATCAGTTTAAACTAATTGCTCTCCTCAGTAGTTTTACACTCCCACGTTGGTTTGCATGCCACCCTTGCGTTCGTAAGTGTAATGTTTTTAGCTTAACACGTATTTTTGCCCACACAGGAAGTAAAAAGTAATAATAAACCTATCATATTAATTAATTAAGCGACGAGTTACAAAAACAGGACGTAACGTGGGAGAAGACCCATGAGCCTTGTCACACTTTTATATATGTAAATGAATTGCCCCACCCCCCAAGAGTAATGTTGGTTGACGCTGAAGTTGACAAAGACATCTCGTGTTCCTGCCGGTAGATGGCTGCACGTGTAATATCTGATCGTACGGAAGAAGATTTGTAATCACTTACACAGTTTTATAACAAACTGCAATGATATTGTTGAGATGTTGTTTAGATTTGACTATTAATACGTAAAACTATAGTTGGCAGTAACTACAATGTATATCACGAGGATATCGAACAAACAAGTGAATGTGTCAGAGAATGGAACATTTGGCAAAATTGTTTCATGGATATATTCATATTTACTAATTCCTGCTGTTTCAAAACAGGATATTACGATTGTCTGTGAACGCCCCGTGGTACATCCACAATGCACAGCTGCATAGAGAATTGGACGTAGTCAGCATTAATGAGTACATCTCTACAACGATAAGCAGATTCTTTGCTCAGATGCTTTATTCTTCCAACTGGGATGTCGCCTTGATGCTGCACCAAGACTAAAGGCATGTTTGCCACAGGACATTTTATTTCTATAATGTTTACTTATTCTGTAATGAAGAAGTTATTTAATTTATCCTCACACTAATCAGACCAGTTTGCATGAGGACTTTAATATGAGTATCCTCTTTCCCTGTATACTTTAATTTTATTATGTACATAGCTGCACAATTTGTATAGCACTAACTGTGCTGAGCAATTGAAATAAAAATTCAACAAAAATAAATATATTGAACAATTAACCTTACAGTGAAGCTTAAAAATGTCTGTTCCAAATCAATTATTTTCATTAATTACCAAATGTATCAAGACGTAGTTCATCTTTAGCCAATGATTGTGTTACACAACTTGAACACGTCTCTATAGGCATTTGTTGCGCGCACCAACTTCGTCCTTCAAGTGTGTACATTACGTCGTAGCACAAATTTCAGAACGAGGTAACAGTGGAACGTGACTGGAAATAGTTGGTTACTACATTACGTGTATTATCGCTTATTTGATACATTCAAGTAATGAATGGGGCGAAGTAACTGGTGTGTCTGTGAACACTGCTTCAAATGTGACAACAAACAATTCTCGGTGTAAGGGATATTTTGGGGTCGATATTATGCATTTATGACACGAGTTTTAAATCGCTAGCGTTTCTGTTGGAAGTATGTTTATATTATTGTTATTGCTTACCGTTTAAGACACATGGTAACATGACTCCAAATGAAGAAACAAATGCGGAGGGTTGTACAGTAACAACTTTAGATGTGCATAGTGGCTCCTTAAACATGTCTATGGAAGTGTTGACTCGTTCCTGTCGTATAACAGAAGTCGTCTTTCTGGCAGACTTTCCAGAGCGTGTTCAATGTAGTACGTGGTCTTCTGCTTCCAAGACCTTTTTACAGTAAACCAAAGCACAAACATTTATTGGCGAGGCATGGGTAGATTTGAGAAGGATGTCACTAAATGGAATAGAGTGGATTCTCGTTTCACTCTTCATTTGCTCCAAAAACTGGCAGGTTGATGCAGCCATATCTTGTCACCCGCCAGGTAGTGTTGTTATAACGTTCTGCAGTAATGAGATGCCTTTCTTGGAAATGGTGAAACCTTGCCTTTTGCATTGGAAAGAGCATTAATGTACCCATCTTACAATGGTTCGATGTTTGGCCCCATTTTATGCGACAAGAGCGAGTCAACACTTGCACACACTGACACTGCTGCAGTTTACTCACTTCCATAGACGTGTGCACATCTATAAACTGTCACTATACAAGCCACCGTACGTTAACGATGAAACTCGCCAAGAATGGTAAAAAGCAGAAATACCTGCAAAAAAGAAACAAAACCAAATGTTAAACTTTTGTATTTAACAATTAAGTTGTAATAACCTTCAAATGATACATCAACGTAACCCTTTCTGCATTTCTACCTGAATTTATCATTTACTTCATGTTAATCGGAATAAAGATCTAATACATATTATTATTCCACATTCCGTTAAGTGTAAGATTGCATTTAATGGATCTAAGTGACAGTCAGATGTTTCAAAGTGGCTGATAATGAACGGAACAGCTTACCAAAAAAGAAGAATTGGCGTTTCCAAAATGGCTGCTGCCACAAAACAACCCGTATCTATGATCGCACGACTTGTTTACACAAAAGGAACTGATAGGCGGGCAGTGTGAAAACCAAGAGCCGGCAGAGAAGACAACATGCAGTGTAATGTGTAGTGTTAAACGCCCGCTTTTACTACATACGGCACCGCAGGCGGTGACACTGATGATACATGAGATGAAGATGGAGCACCGGTGGAATGAGATGGCGGGGGAAACCGGAGATCCCTGAGAAAACCCACCCCAGCGCCGTGTTGTCCACCACAAATCTCACTTTGCGGTCGCCTGGGATCGAACCCGGGCCGCCTTGGTGAGAGCCAAGCGGTCTAACCACTGAGCCACGGCGTGGCCAGACAACATGCAGATAAAGATCTGCCGAAACAAACAAACTGAGATAAATGGAAATTTCTAGTTACTTCTGGACTGATAGAAATAATTCGGTTTCTGGTTTATTTTAGAATGATCTAGAAATTATCAGGAGATATATAAGCGATTGTGACACGCCAGCCGGTCAGTTGTAAAACAGTGAGTTGTAGTTGTGTAACAAGAGTGTTGTTGTAACGAGAGCTGATGTTATTATTGTCATTAACCTTGGTGCTGTAGATTGTGTTGTGTTGGTGATGTAATGTTGTTACGTGAGAGTTGAACAGTGTATTTCGACGGAAATAAAGAACATTGAGAATTTCGGCAAATTGGACTTTCAATTCTACCAACCCACAAAGTCACAATGTATTTCCTGAATGCACAGGAACATCGCAAGGTCGTATTTCCATAACACTCAAGAAATGCATATTGTTTGCCATTTAAGTATGGTAAATATATTGTAACTTTGCGGGTTCGTAGAATTAAAAGGCCGAGTTGCAGAAATTAAAAATCTCCTTTATTTTCGTAGAAATAGTCTTATAGATTATAGCAGCATTACGTTACATACACCATCAGTCTACCAAGGTCGATGACAATAACAAAGTGACAGCAGATTACATTAGCTCACGTTACAACAACACTCTTGTTTACAACAACTGTTTTACAACTACAACTGTCCTGCTGGCGTGTCACAATCCCTTTTATATCTCCATTCATGATTACCAGACTGTTCTGTCAATCACTAGAGGTTTCTGGAAAACAAGGCATCTAATTACATAGGTATCCTTAGCTTCCGGAGAAGGCCGCGTCGTATGATGGCTAGTTGCCGATCTGTTGGCTTTGTTATCCTTTCGCCTGGCGGTCCGTTTGTGACTGCTTATATACCGTGGTGAAGGAAGAGGCCCCTTCTGGTCATTTCAAGATGAATTGGGTTGTTCATAGCAGAATTCTGTGGAATATGGTTGTCCAGGCGGCTGTTTCAGCTTGGTGGATCCGTGGCTCCGCCTCCTTGTCTCTTATTGGCTGTTGCCCGACCAATGGTGGATTTTCTCCTCAGCAGGCTCTTCCAGGCGTCGTGGAGCTGTTTCCCATCTTCTCTGTTCATTCTGTTGCTTTCTTTGAATATTTCGATGCTCTCCCGTATCAGTCTATGGGTAAAGTTGTTGCAGGTTGCTATCAGTTCCGTGTTATCGAAATCTATATGATGGTGGTTCAATATGGCATGTTCAGCTGTGGCAGATTTTTCTGGTTGATTTAGCTTGAGAGTTCGGATGTGTTCTTTCCTTCGGGTTACTATCGACCTGCCAGTTTGGCCAACATACAGGATGTTACAAAAAGGTACGGCCAAACTTTCAGGAAACATTCCTCACACACAAAGAAAGAAAATATGTTATGCGGACATGTGTCCGGAAACGCTTAATTTCCATGTTAGAGCTCATTTTATTACTTCTCTTCAAATCACATTAATCATGGAATGGAAACACACGACAACAGAACGTACCAGCGTGACTTCAAACACTTTATTACAGGAAATGTTCAAAATGTCCTCCGTTAGCGAGGTTACATGCATCCATCCTCCGTCGCATGGAATCCCTGATGCGCTGATGCAGCCCTGGAGAACAGCCGTCCACAATACGAGCACGAAGAGTCTCTATATTTGGTACCTGGGTTGTGTAGACAAGAACTTTCAAATGCCCCCATAAATGAAAGTCAAGAGGGTTGAGGTCAGAAGAGCGAGGAGGCCATGGAATTGGTCCGCCCCTACCAATCTATTGGTCACCGAATCTGTTGTTGAGAAGCGTACGAACACTTCAACTGAAATGTGCAGGAGCTCCATCGTGCATGAACCACAATGGGGTATTTTGACAATTGTCTGCACGAATGATTTCAATTTACATTTTAAGAGAAATACTAAAATGAGCTCTAACATGGAAATTTAGCGTTTCCGGTCACATGTCCACATAACATATTTTCTTTCTTTGTGTGTGAGGAATGTTTCCTGAAAGTTTGGCCGTACCTTTTTGTAACATCCTATATATCTTTCCGCAGTCGCAAGTAATTCTGTAGACACCTGGATTAAGGAGAGGGTCGCTGACGTCTTTAACTGGACGGAGGAAGGATCTAAGCTTTCTATTGGATTTGTATATTGTTCTTATGTTGTAGCTTCTAAGAATACTCGATATGCTATCTGTTACGCCTCTAATGTACAGTATACTGGTCCATTTTGTATCTGGTTCTTGAGAATTCGGTTTGGTGTCGCTGTCGTATGTGTTTTGTTTGGAGTGGCTCTGTATTAAATATTAAAAGCAGAAGCATTATTAACAGTGAAGTATTCTTCATATTTAAGTTTGAATTTATGAGTCACTATGTTTACACTCAGTCTTCACTTACTTGTTGTTGTATAATTGAAACGTTTTCAAGATCATTCGATCTCATCCTCAGCTGTTTGGTGACTAAATGAACCTCCCTCTTCTTCCACTACTACGGAGCTCCGATCACTCTGCCATCTGGTGTTAGGGGCACTAAGTTTTAATACTTCATTTAATGCCGGGATTTCAAAATTTATAACTTTATCACGGTTTTTGTTTATGAATATTTTTTCCCAAATATCCAATTCTATGGGTGTACTTAAAGATTTTAACAGTTTAATGTTGTGGCCAATGTTGTGGTTTTCTGTCCCAAAATGGTGTGAAACTGCAGATTTTTCTGTTTGTTTCAACTTAATGTTCCTCTGGTGTTCTTTTTGCCTGGTTAACAAGTTTCTCTTATTTTTTCCTATGTAGCTTTTTTCACAGGTTTTACGATTAATCTGATAAATTCCTGATTTCAAATTGTTGGGGATTGTATTTTTCAGTGGTTTATTTAGCAGGTTCCTCAGACTGAATTTGTTTTGGGGTGCTAGTTTTAAGTTTAGTCTTTTGAAGATTCGTTCAAATTTTCTAAAATCCCATGGATGGTATGTGAATTTTCTATATTGCCAATTTGTGTTATTAAGTGGTGTGAGAGTGGTGTTAGTGCCCCTAACACCAGATGGCAGAGTGATCGGAGCTCCGTAGTAGTGGAAGAAGAGGGAGGTTCATTTAGTCACCAAACAGCTGAGGATGAGATCGAATGATCTTGAAAACGTTTCAATTACACAACAAGTAAGTGAAGTTAGAGTGTAAACATAGTGACTCATAAATTCAAACTTAAATATGGCTCTGTATTCTTCGTATTTCTCTGTGTGAATAACCATTTGCTCGGGGAGTACTGTATAGGTGTTTCAGTTCGTCGCCAAGTAGCTCTGGATCACATATGCGTTTCGCTCGTTGGAGTAGTGTATTTATCATCCTCCTTTTTATAGAGGGTGGGTGATGGTTGCGTCTAGGTATCTGTCCGTTTGGGTGGGTTTTCTGTAGACTGAGCATTTAATTGTGTTGTTTATATTGTCTCGTTGTACAAGGACGTCTAGAAATGGAAGGCTGTCCTTGTCCTCTATTTCCATCGTGAATTTTATATTTGGATGCAAACTGTTGAGGTGTCAAAGAAAATCTTCTATTGTGTTCCTGCCGTGTGGCCATACGACGAATGTGTCGTCTACATATCTGAGCCAAAGTGCTGGTTTTAGGTGGTATGTTGCTAAAGCTGTGCTTTCAAAGTCCTCCATGAAGGCATTAGCTATTACCGGTGAGAGCGGAGAGCCCATCGCTGCACCTTCGGTCTGTTTGAAGAGTTGTTCTCTGTAGCTGAAATATGTTGAGTTTAAGAACAATATACAAGTCCAATAGAAAGCTCAGATCCTTCCTCCGTCCAGTTAAAGACGTCAGCGATCCTCTCCTTAATCCAGGTGTCTACAGAATTACATGCGACTGCGGAAAGATATATGTTGGCCAAACTGGCAGGTCGATAATAACCCGAAGGAAAGAACACATCCGAACTCTCAAGCTAAATCAACCAGAAAAATCTGCCACAGCTGAACATGCCATATTGAACCACCATCATATAGATTTCGATAACACGGAACTGATAGCAACCTGCAACAACTTTACCCATAGACTGATACGGGAGAGCATCGAAATATTCAAAGAAAGCAACAGAATGAACAGAGAAGATGGGAAACAGCTCCACGACGCCTGGAAGAGCCTACTGAGGGGAAGATCCACCATTGGTCGGGCAACAGCCAATAAGAGACAAGGAGGCGGAGCCACGGATCCACCAAGCTGAAACAGCCGCCTGGACAACCATATTCCACAGAATTCTGCTATGAACAACCCAATTCATCTTGAAATGACCAAAAGTAGCAAAAAAACTAAAAAACGACACCAAAAACCGCATTCATAAACTACAGAAGAACAGCACAGTAACACCCCGAACTATTGGCCAACAGTCAACCAATCAGAGGCAAGGGACGGGGCCTCCCCCTTCACCACGGCATATAAGCAGCCACAAACGGACCCATCACCATGCCAGTAAGGGACCTAGTCCCGGTATGGCAAGAGTCGAAGGGCCCTCCTTCGCGGAGGAGGATAACCCTTCAACGACCCCACAGCGTGTCTCGGAAGCTATGGCAGCGTTTCCGTCATCCCAGGATAGGAGCAGTTTACTAGCAAGGCGGCTGCTCCGTGCCTACCGTAAGGTGGCCTGGGGAACACTTTCCGAAACGTCGACCTCCAGGAAAAGCACCTCTGGAAGATTATCAAGTCCCTCGGGAGGGACAAAACTCTTTACCAGCATCCGCTGCATGGCACTCGCGGGAGACTCGCTTACGAGCCCCAAGATAAGGCCACAGCTTTCGCGGATCATTTGGAAAGCCAATTCGAGCCGAGGGAGGACCCCCAGGACGAAGACTTCACTGACCTCGTGGAGGCTGCTGTGGAAGACCTCTATGAGGAGCCACAGTGGTGCCATGAGGCGATCCACATCCCAATAGTCACCTCAAGGGCGGTGATTGCTCAAATCCGCAAATTGAAACCCAACAAATCCCCTGGACATGATGGCATTAGTGCTCTCATGCTCCAGCACCTTCCCAAGAGGGCCGTCATCCACTTGACGCGGATCTTCAATGCGTGCCTCCACCTCCGGTACCTTCCGGTTTGCTGGAACGAGGCGAGAGTGGTGTGCATCTTGAAGCCCGACAAGGATCCGGTCTTTCCGTCTAGCTACCGATCCATAAGTCTTCTCCCAACTGTCTCAAAACTATTTGAGCGGTTGCTCCTATCCCGCCTGGCCCCTCTTTTCGAGGAAAGGCAGCTCCTACCCGATCACCAGTTTGGTTTTCGTCATGGACACTCCACGACCCTACAGCTACTGCGTCTGACCGAGAGGACAGCCCTGGGATTCCAGGAAAACCTCAAGACAGTCGCGGTGCTGCTAGATGTAGAGAAAGCCTTTGCCACAACCTGGCACCAAGGCCTACTGTACAAACTCAGGGAGGCCAACGTACCTCCTCCCTATCTCGCCCTGATTAGTAGTTTCCTCAGAGACCGCACGTTCAGGGTGAGAGTGGAAGGACGGATGTCATCTATCAGACCAATAGCCGCGGGTGTCCCGGAGGGCAGTGTACTGTCCCCGTTACTCCTTGCGGCCTACATGTCTGACTTCCCCTTAGAACCACAGACTGTTACGTGCCAATATGCTGACGACGTCCTCATAATGGCGCGTAACAAAAACCTAAGATATTGTCATCTTCCACTGCAGCGCCAGCTCCGAGCCATTGGCCGTTGTAGTGAGAAGTGGAGAAGAGCTCTGCCCAGGTCCGAGCTGGGCAACCAGATTGGTCACTGAGGTTGAGGCAGAGGCAAATCCCTTGGGTTCCCACTGCCAAATACCTTGGCGTCTACCTCGATCGTGGTCTCACCTACGCACCTCACGTCCGGGTCAAAGCCGGACAAGGGCATGCAGCGCTAACGCAGTTATACCCAAGTCTCAAATCCAGCATGCCAACGCACCTCATACTATGCCTGTATCGGGCGATTATACCGCCCCTGATTCTGTACGGCTGCGAAGTCTGGGGATCAGCGGCTCCCACCACTATTCGCAGACTACAGCGCGTCCAGAACAGGGCACTGCGCATGATATACGATACCGGGCGTAGATTCCCGTCCCACATCCTTCATACCTACTCCGGGGTCCCGTACATCGTGGACGTGGTGCGGAAGAGATCCCGCACCATCTACGATAAGTTGGACTCCCATCCAAACATCCTGGTGAACACCCTTGGCCGTTACGACCACAGGGCTCCACGCCGCCGACCGAGCTACCGGTTGCCCAATTAGAACTGAACAGGGCCACATTCCACTGACTCCAACCCCCCAAGCCTAGAAATGGGCTTGGTAAATTTAATACCTAAACACGGTTCCTTTCCCTCTAGCCTGTTAAGCGGACTGCGCTCAGAGGCCTCCCAGGCAGGCGGAAGAGCGCAGCCAGCACTGGGCGCATTACCCCACAGGGCAACAGCGCGCACAAGGCTAGATATGTCCACTGCCGAAAACAACCGCCTGAGACAAAAGATGACTCTTCTATACTGCCCAGATAAAGACGCAATAAGCGGCTAGTTGCTGGGCAGCAAACACACCGTCCAGGTAAACCTGGACGACTCGACTCTTCTGCTGGTCTGCTGGTCTGCCGTCAGCGCCCTGAAGAAGCCTACAAAATGGTTTGCGAAACGTCGGCAACTAGCCACCATACGACGCGGCCTTCTCCGGAAGCTAAGGATACCTACGATAACACAGGCCGTGGAAACCTACGCACCTACATCTAATCACATAATTCGAACATTCTATCACCTTCGAGAAACGTGACTTAATCTACCCGGCGAGGCCTTTGGCTCAGTTATCTTGCTTGCCGGCGTTATCCGTTTACACAAGTTCGTTATATTATCTATTTGCGCCGAAACTTTAATGCCCGTTACCGCGACAATGTTACATTGGACACGAAAATCCTTTTGGATATTAGTAACTTAATGGATGTTTTACAGAGCAAGAATTGTACTTTTCAACAGTCAAAGAACTATCAAAATTTAGTGAAATGGCTTAGGATATCACCTCACTCTCACTCATGCACACAGTCGGTCAGTAGCTGATCTACTAATTGCAATGTTTAAACCTTTATTTGTACTTAAAAGTGGCAGTGGATTTACTGCTACGTAAAGTAAATTCCGGCGGCGCTGATATGATGCTACAACTGTCAGCGTCGTTATGAAAAAGAAAACGTGTTTATTTTACGCACGCGCGCGCGCACACACACACACACACACACACACACACACACACACACACACACGCACACACACACACACACACACACACACACACACACACACACATATCCATCCTTTCTCTCTTTATTATAATACAAATGATTTTAACTCAATATCTTTGAAGCCATTCCTAACAAAGTATAAAATAAGAAACTTTTTATGTAAAGGGTAGTTTGGGGTAAGGAAACCTTTATAAAGCGTTCGTGCCGAATACTGAACTGAAGCATAAAAGTTAGGTATGTATGAGACATTTGGTTTTCCATTATTTTTTTTTTTTTTTTTTTTTTTAATTTTCGTCCTCCAAGGTACAGTTACCTGACTTTCATCTGCCAGGTTAAGGGAGAACCTTATCAAGATAATTGACCCTGAACGATATTCGAACTCGGGACTTGTTGAACGTGAGGCTCACTACCCCGGCTTTTTAGGTATTCCCACATTACATGGTGCTTTTTGTTAAACAATGCTTGTTCTTTTCTTTTTTATAATTTCAGATATCTAACTACAAAATGTGTCTTTTCGGTGAGATCTGGAAACGGAATTTTTGGATCATCCGAAAGAACTTTAATGAAGTACATTTCAATTAAAGATAATAAATATAAGGGACAGGCAGTTCTTCCTTGTTTTTCTCGTTCATTTGTTTCTTCTGTGTCCTGCTTATTTTGTTTGGTGTAACCTTGACAAGCGTTCTCTAACAAAGGAAGATCAGAAGATGGAGACAAGAGGAAGTCTGATGTGAACAGAGGAAGAAGTGACCAATGCATTGGAAGTAGAAGCCCTGACTTTATGACATCAGTTTAGACCTAGCGCCCAGGGACATCCACTTCTTGCTTGTTTTGAAGGAGACTCAGGACTCGTAGTTTAGCTTTATACATTGTACACATGACAGAAGTATTGAAACATTCGAAACGGTAACAGCGAATATCTCTGAAATAGCTAATGCCACAAAAATGTTATTGGAAATGAACCGCACATATTAAAATATTAATTTTTTGTATTTTTGTGCATCTCTTATTATTTACCAATTGCACAAAATTCGTTCAGAATGAAGAGGACTTACTTCTAGAAAATTCAATATATATATATATATATATATATATATATATATATATATAGGTACATATACATTCTATTTATCATGTAAATAGTTTTAGTATACAGTATTTTGATCAAAATCGTTAAGAGAAATTAAAGGCAACCAAAGGTTTCCACGTAAAAGGTATAATTTACATTTTCATTTGACATCTTTGGATGCTGTAGAATTTTGCTATTTAAATGATCTTTCTTTTTTAGTTATACTGTTCACATGGACACACAGAACGAGATTTTCAAAAAATGTTGTTTATTTTCGAGAATCTCAAAACGTGAATTCTCGCTGATATGTCTAAATCCAACTTTTAAGTTAAGCACAACATTACCTCTGCCCACTGGGCAAGCGATATAAACGGTATGACTCAATTGCTGCTGACACTTCGCTCTCTGTCTTGACTTTGCTGGTATTATAATTTATTTAACTTGTATTTATCTAACTTGCTTTTAATCACAACTTATTTTGCTCTATATAACACCTTGACTGCCTCGGCCACGCTGTGGCTCAGTGGTTAGACCGCTTGGCTCTCACCAAGGCGGCCCGGGTTCGATCCCAGGCGACCGCAAAGTGAGATTGCTGGTGCGGGTTTTCTCCGGGATCTCCGGTTTCCCCCACCATCTCATTCCACCGGTGCTCCATCTTCATCTCATGTATCATCAGTGTCATCGCCTGCGGTGCCGTATGTAGGAAAAGCGGGCGTTAAACACTACACATTTCATTTTCTTGACTGCCTCGAGCGAGCTGGGCTCAATTCTCTGCCAGAGGGGGTGGGTGGTGAGAATTTTTCTTTAATTAGAATTATTGTTTACCCTGTATTAAGTCTGGAAGTGTAGATGCGATTAAATAAACGTGAGAATATAACTTTTAGACAGTTGATAATAAAAGTGGGCCTTTTAGTAGTTCACGACTTTGTTAAAAGTAGAAAAATCTTTCTGTCAGTGCTCAAAAACTTTTAGCATGCCGGTAATGCCAACTTTGGCTTTTTGTGATAATCGTCTAATTCAAGAAGGACGTCAATCTGACTTAAATAATACTTGCATAAAGTGTACAAAAGATAATGAAGTTTGGAAACAGTTGCCATTTGTTAATTGCATTTTTGTTACGTTATTTTCATCGTTATGTAGAATGTTGTCATATTGTCAACATTGATGCTACGCAACACAAATGAATATCATGACCAAGAGAAAACCATATATTTATATATAATGTATATCTATAAATATTCAGAATAGTATGATATACGGGTTGCTTGTCGAATCACATTACTCATAACAGCAAGATCTTACTTTCACCTCTTGTATCATAAACAATTATTAAAACTTGCAGTAATCTAATGTAAATATTTTCAGGATAGGAACACCTTCAATTGTTTCAGTCAAAGGCCCATAGCAGTTGAAGGAGGCTTTGATTATTTGATTGTTTACGTGTCCAAAAGTATATCGCTTCCTTTCTGTAGTGGACATCCCTTGTGAATGAAGATAAGAATCCATTCTTGTTGTTCCGTGTTTTATTACTTCCAGTTTCAGTCGTGACTCTAATTAACTTGAGACTTCTATTACTTTCCTGTGTTTGGTTTGATACTGACTTCTGTTGGAACGTACTAATCGCAATGTTGAAATCAAACTTCTTGCTTATCCTTATAATGCTGCAAAACTTCGCCACGTAACTAATCACGGAAGTCCTTTTATATTTCATAGCAGTTTTTGGTGAAAGAGGTAGAACTTGTTTGAAGTTATATGATAATCCATGATAGGAAAAGGAACATGTTTACCGGTTTTTTAAACTGGACTGAAGGAAGCCTATTTACCCTCGTAATGAGGGTCGTGTTTTGTTATTTGTCCAGTGGCAGGGGTATGGGACGAGGCCGACATGTTTGCTGAAGGCTATGATGTCATTAGGAGCCCGTCCCTTGCTGAGGAATGCTCAGTGTGGCCAACTGTAGTGGAAACCCGCTAGGCGCAGAGACTTCAGGTGACGCCTCAGACTGGGAAAGTATAGCGACTTTTGTCAATTTCAGATTGAAGTTTTTCATTTATAATTATTGCTAAAATAAATATGTACGTTTCATTATTGTATATAATTACTTTAATAATTTTGAGGGAAAATATGTCTTCTGAAATATTTAAAATTGTCTAATTTGCTATGTTCCCACGTAAAAACCGCGAGTGTTCCTTGACGGTTGATAAAAAAAGAAAAGCTAAAACCTTTATAATTAGGTATGTTTGACTTTTTGTAGCGAAATTCAATATTTTTTGATTGGCAACACCTTCACCCAGACCGGCCTCACTAACTGGACAGCAAACAAAATTGTTACGACAGACTGTCTTACGTAATTTGCTTGCTGCTGTTCGGTGAGGCGGTACAAAGAAAAGTGTTGCAACTTGAAAATGCTGATTACAGGATGTAGGTACTGTACCAACATCTTCTACTGCAAACAGCATCATAACGTTCTCCATCACATGCGATACATAACCTCAACTGGTTAAGATATCGAATACACAAATTATGGCGAATTGATTATTCAAATACCGGATATAATTAATGACTATATAACTACCATATGATTCAATGAATGTGCAGACATTTGAGTACTGCATTAAAAGGAGGAGGAAGGGAGATGAGGTTTTATGTACGATAATCCACATAATGCACCTTCTCCATCCACTTACAAGAAATCTTCTACTAAGAATAAAATCTACTGATTTTCAACCACCTGTACATGATAATCATTTTATAAACGTGAGCCATACAGCTTATTTACTTAATTATGCTATTATTAGTAGTTACGTGTGTATAAACCAACATCATTTTCAGGTGTACAGTTCAATAAAGGCTCCATAAACTTGACTTGTATTGCGTGACTTGCTGCTCTCTTGTTATTAGTCTTGTCTTCAACACTATCACTGTTGTACAAAACATGTATGTACATTAATCGTCCAGTTGTGAAACACGAATTAACAGATTCAAGGAAACTATATCGCTGTATTATCTCTCGATTTACGTTCTGATTTGTTTCTGTATGTTTACATTTAGACACAAGAATCTACGGAACGATACTTTCAGGAAACGGAGTCAAGTTCAAGAACTCCATCAACTTTTTGCAAACACGTATAATCTCGATTCCTTTCCTAATAAACCACAGAGTTTAACGCAACATCTTTCAGTAATGTAGAACACATGCATTTTAAATCATCAAAGTATTAGACGTACTACCAAGTATCGGAAGATATCGAGGTGCTACCCCAAATCGATGGCCGTTCTTTTGCATCACCTAGACGTCGTGAGTCCTCGTCATATTGCGGAAAATGCAGGTCACGTGAGAACCAAAAAGTAAGTTTTAAAATGTTCTAGAAAGTTGGAGGCATGAGAATTAACAAAGGAAAGTGTTTGCGCGAAATTAAGAATATATACAAAGTAAATAAATGTTTGTCACGTGGTACATTACATAGCGAGACATATTTGCACCAAGAAGACGTAATGCGCTGTGAATACATCTATTAACATAGTCAATGGTAATTAATATATTCTCAAACTGCTCAACGTGTTGTTTGATTTCAGTTACAAATCATATCTCTGAGAAAACCTGTGAATAACACTTGCAGTATATGTTTGCAGGTCTCAAGAGAGAGTTTCCGTGAAATACTGAAACTGTCGTCACCGACAATAAATAAAACAAATGCAAATCTTACAATACAATATAATAATTTGTGAACACTTCACTTATCTTTTGAAAAAATCAATTTGTAAAATCATAACTACATAAAAATAAGTTTTAGCCCTTTTTTACATACATTTGCTGTTTCTAATATTTTGATTTACAAGTTAATAAATATATCCCTGAAATAAAGAGGAATTTAATAGACAATATTCACACATTATTAATACCGGTTTACTTAATTGTTTAATACAGATTTTATGCATAAAATTGAAAAATTTAAATATACAAAATTTATGCGAGGTTTCCGCCCTCAATAAAATACGAGGGTTGCTGATAAGTTCCGCTCCTCACACAGAGATGGCGTCACTGGGCCAGTTTAACGGATAGCATCTTACAGTTTAACTCTAGACTACCTTGTATCCTAGTTACAGATCAATAACTTGAATGACAACATTTTAAACAAGACAAGTATAGAGGTTTCACGAAAATGGAGGATTTGGAAAAACGAGCAGTGATTAAATACTTTCATTTGAAAGTCTTAACGTCTAAAGAAATCAAAGAAGAAATGGACAGTACATTGAAAGACTCTACGCCTTCATTTACAATGATTAAAAGGTTGGTTGTAGAGTTTAAAATGGGACGTACGAGTACTAGTGATGAGCCTCGCTCTGTCCCTTCATATACAATAATTAAAAGGTTGGTTGTAGAGTTTAAAATGGGACGTACGAGTACTAGTGATGAGCCTCGCTCTGTCCCTTCATATACAATAATTAAAAGGTTGGTTGTAGAGTTTAAAATGGGACGTACGAGCTCTAGCGATGAGCCTCACTCTGTCCCTTCATATACAATAATTAAAAGGTTGGTTGTAGAGTTTAAAATGGGACGTACGAGCACTAGTGATGAGTCTCGCTCTGTCCCTTCATATACAATAATTAAAAGGTTGGTTGTGGAGTTTAAAATGGGACGTACGAGCACTAGTGATGAGCCTCGCTCTGTCCCTTCATATACAATAATTAAAAGGTTGGTTGTAGAGTTTAAAATGGGACGTACGAGCTCTAGCGATGAGCCTCACTCTGTCCCTTCATATACAATAATTAAAAGGTTGGTTGTAGAGTTTAAAATGGGACGTACGAGCACTACTGATGAGCCTCGCTCTGTCCCTTCATATACAATAATTAAAAGGTTGGTTGTAGAGTTTAAAATGGGACGTGCGAGTACTAGTGATGAGTCTCGCTCTGTCCCTTCATATACAATAATTAAAAGGTTGGTTGTAGAGTTTAAAATGGGACGTACGAGTACTAGTGATTAGCCTCGCTCTGTCCCTTCATAAACAGTAATTAAAAGGTTGGTTGTAGAGTTTAAAGTGGGACGTACGAGTACTAGTGATGAGCCTCGCTCTGTCCCTTCATAAACAGTAATTAAAAGGTTGGTTGTAGAGTTTAAAATGGGACGTACGAGCACTAGTGATGAGCCTCGCTCTGTCCCTTCATATACAATAATTAAAAGGTTGGTTGTAGAGTTTAAAGTGGGACGTACGAGTACTAGTGATGAGCCTCGCTCTGTCCCTTCATATACAATAATTAAAAGGTTGGTTGTAGAGTTTAAAATGTGACGTACGAGCACTAGTGATGAGTCTCGCTCTGTCCCTTCATATACAATGATTAAAAGGTTGGTTGTAGAGTTTAAAATGGGACGTACGAGTACTAGTGATGAGCCTCGCTCTGTCCCTTCATATACAATAATTAAAAGGTTGGTTGTAGAGTTTAAAATGGGACGTACGAGTACTAGTGATGAGCCTCGCTCTGTCCCTTCATATACAATAATTAAAAGGTTGGTTGTAGAGTTTAAAATGGGACGTACGAGTACTAGTGATGAGCCTCTCTCTGGAAGTCCTGTGGAAGTCACAACTCCAGATATCATTGAAAACATTCATCGTTTAGTACTGGAAGACCACAGATTATAGTTGTTTGAGGTAGCAGAGGTTGTAAACATATCAAAAGAACATGCAGGTAATATGTTAAGTAAAGGTTTGGGCTTTCGCAAGGTCTGTACCGTGTTTGTTGACACCTGATCAAAAGTTGCAAAGAAAAACTGTTTCTGCTAAGAATTTGGAGCTCTGCTGTTAAAATCCCGTGGATTTGTGAGACGACTTATTACCATGGATGAAACTTACATCACTACACTCTAGAAAGTAAATCACAGTCAAAGCAGTGGATGCGCCAGGTGAACCAACTCCAAAAAACGGTAAAGACAATTTTGTCAGCTAACAAGGTTAGTGCGAGTGTTTTCTGGGTTGTACAGAGAATTATTTTTATTGATTACCTGGATTACTTCAGTTTTTACGTATTAAAAGAATTGCAGTTGCCAGCAGTATTGTTTCTCGTCTTCCAACACTAACACAGAATAATAATAATTTTTATATACCACAAAACACGATTACTTTAATGTCCTTTGCACTACAAGAGAGGAACCTATGATATGTGCCTCGGCAGAATGCCCTGAAAACATCCGAGCCAGCAATGTGCAGGTATTTTGAATTCTTTTACATGTCAGTAGATCTACTCTCGCTTGTAAGTACAGGTAAACCCGCGATCGACATGTTTACTTCATGTACATTTAATGTTGGCTGATCAAACCGCACGTAAGAAGGAATGATCTTATTCACACGAATCGACAGGGGTCATTGTCACAGCACACACTCGATATGAAAGTGATATCCCTTCAAGTCGACTCAGGTTTCTTCTTGTTTTGTATCTCACAAGCATTTCTGCAAAGGTTTATCGGAATCAACACACGCCCCACGTTTTTCGTTTTAAATCTAAAGCCCCATTCACAGAAACATTAAGGCGAGGACTTTGCCATTCATAATGACATTATAACTCAACATCAAAATAAAACAATAACCACTTTATCAATCTTATGAAACACTTTATAATACTGATAGTGGGATGTTTTTCAATTAAATTTGTACCCCACTATTAACATTTCTCGAAACTGCTCTTTTTCGAAATCTTCAGAATAATTTGCACGCAAGAATATTCATATAGAACAGTGCGTTCCCAACTACAATGACAAATGATGCAAACAATATTATTATGGTTATCCCATATATACAATATATATAAAGCAAAACAGTTTGTACCCGAATCTAACTTAAATTTTCTCACAAAATGGACAGATAACATAAATAATGCAAACAACTCATGTATTCCCTCAAATTTCTGTTCATTCGTAATCTGCCTCGAAATATTTTCCTTCAGCAAATTATCTTTGTGGGCTTTATGTTTTTTTTTTTTTTTTCATAAAATAAATGAAATAAAATGATCAATTTCTCGTTAAATGACTGCATCTCACTTGTTTTCTGTTCTTGTGCAATGCGATAGTATTTTTCTCTCTTTTGTTTAATCGCCAAAAATGAACATGGAAGCTTGGAGTTTGGTGTTAACGTCTGGCGGTAATGTTCATGATAACGAAAATCATTGTCAATAGCATTATTTATTAACCTGGCAACAAGTTTTAGTATTGGCCTTGCGTTTGCGATAACTTTTCTATGCGAATGGGGCATTAGAAGTATTTACACAGATATTACAACTTCACAAATACAAACTTTCTATGTGAGGTTAGGAATGTGTATGGGTATAGGAGGAATTATTTTACACTTTCAATCAGCTTTAAGAACGTAGATGGCTATACTTTGTTGTTGAAATAATTTAAATTAAAATTCCTTGTCTATTTTCTATCCAGTTTTGAGCTATGAAGCCCTTTACAGCCTATTTCTAGAAATTCAATCTATACATTTCATTTGTTATTATCGTCTTAAACATGTATTTTAATAAAAATCGTTAGAACTATATTTAGGAAATTAATGTTTCCGAAAATGTTTTTCATGTAGAGTATAATTTGGGGTAGAGGAATTTTCTTGAAAGCGATGGTATAATACTGTCATCCTGTTCTGAGGTATGTTTAATGTTTCAAATGACCACTCATCAGTTTGCTTTAAAATAGATAACAATGTTTACAGACAGAGAAGGTTAAAGTTTTCTTAGAATTTTCTGTAGAGGCTATACGAAAGGAGACGATAGTAGTCAAAGTAATCTGAATTTAGCAGTTTCGAGTTTTAAAATACTAACAAGACAAGGAACAAAAAATTGCAGTCAAATCTTGTTTGTTCCGCTAGGAGTTGCGCAATACGGAACGTCTGATGGGGAACAAAATACTTCTAATTAGTAATGTAGCACCATCTGATGAGCAACTGTTGCAGATATCACTTGTTTGTCGGTGGATTTGGAAAGTGCACTTTCCCCAAAATTTCCCCGCGTGGCTCGTTAACCAACCAATGCGGAATTGCATTCCAATATTTTTGGACATTCATAAACCCATATTACAATAATATATAACAATTTGTTAAAAACTTCACTTAATTTTACAAGAATTTATAAATTCCTCGCAGTATTCATGACCACTTTCGTAAATATAGTGTCGCCAGGCCACTGTTGATTGGAGGCGGCGCGGGCAACGAGATCAAAGAGACGGCAGTCAGTGCGGAGATAAAAGCTCGCCGAAATGGTGGGCGGGAGAAGTCGTATTTCTCGAGAGTTCGCCTTTGTTCTAGCCAGGTCTCGATTGTTTGAGACATTTCCGGAATGTTAGTAAATTATAAAAAGGCAGCCAGCCCGCCCGCCAAAGAGTCAGTCAGTCGATAATTGAATTCGCGTGCGTGAACAGCTGTTGTTGTCGTTGACCTCGCAAGTCGTATCGTGTATGTGACGCAACACTGGGCTGTAAATTGTAACGTAATTCTTTTTCTACGGAAATAAAGTGAAATTTTTTGTGTTTGTAACCTGGACTTTTGATTTCACGAACCCACAAACTCACAACATTATTTGCATCATCGGCAAAGAACGTTGTTGTTATCGTTACTGCTGCTAGGTGAAGCACTATTTTTGTATTTATCACCAACATCTGAAAGACAAATTTATTGACTGAATCGATTGGAGTATTTCAAAATTCATTACGCGAGTTTTATATTTTAAATAAATATTTTCTCTCAAACCATTAAATCTATTGGACCATTTAATTGTTTTAATAATTTAACTTCTGTATTTATTTCATGATTAAATGATCAAAAATGATATGCTACAGCTGATTTATTATTTTATATTTAATATTTCTTCATTCTGGTTTCTAAATTACGTTTGGTCCTTCCAATGTTAACATGCCGCAATCTAAACAATTAAATTGATAAGTGCGAGATTTTCTGTCGTAAACTTCATAAAAAGTTTATTGATGTTTTATATTATAGTATTTTAAGAAAACAAAATTATATCAAATTCTTTAAAAAATTATTAGCTCAAGGATGGTAAGTAAATTTAAGGGCAAAAACATCATTTACATTTTTTATGTTTTTATGTACAAAATCTTTATTAAATCCGTCAATTAAAGCATTGTCAACAATGTTATTACATTCTCTATTAAATTCCTCTTTATTTAGCGGTATATTTATTAACCTGTTAATTAAACTATTAAAAGGAGCATATTTATTTGGAAAAGGGTTAAAACGTTTATGTTGTATCTAAATATCAACGTGAATTTATTTCTTATAAATCTCTATATAGAGATTTCACTGGAAATACACTTTTGAGTTCTCTTGAATAAAAAATAAGCAATCATACATTTTCAGTACAATTTGCTTGGAGCTGGAACAACTACTTGATATATTTTGCTCCATTTTAAAAACGTGGTATATTAAACCTTTTTATTTAAATGTTTTAGAGTAACTAATAAGCTATTTGTTCTTTATGTTGGGCTTAGGATCATCGAAATACGAATATAATGTAATAGAATGTGTTGTATACAGCTTTGTGTGACGTGTGGCGTATGAATTACAGTGCTGTTATTAAATCAAGGTAGAAATCTTATGTCTGAAACAATGACCAATATACTTCACGTACGACGTTAAATTATTACAGTAACAGCGATATTTCTGCTTTCATTAACTGAAAGAGCAGTTATAACCACCCTTTAATACGCAACAATGCAGCAGGCTCATTGTCGCACACAAAAGAGCTACATTGGTGGACATTTATCAGGACACTGACTGCACCATTGGAAACTGGTTTAGGGAGCTCCAAAATGGCCCTGGACGAGGAACCTCGCTGGGATCGTTAGCACCAGAAACAACTGAGCGGAAGGATCGCCACATCACATTCAAATTACACCAAGTGCGCATGTGTGTGAGGGATGCTCAGAATTTGATAGCAAAATCATTCTGCTTCTTGCTTCCCAGTATTCAGAGACTAGGAATTTAATATACAGTTAGGTGATCAATGTTTATTACGTCATCTTTACCCTGTGGGGAAGTCAAATGTCCACTCAGATAACAATGGGCTCTGAACATTGCAACAGATGACTTTCTACGTAGATTTGCAGTTGTTTTACATTTATTTTGGAGATCCTTTCAACTAAGCTTTGCCAAGGAAATAACACCTTTGTCATTACTGATTGTGAAAATGTTTTTAATTAATCTTTTAACCGTTTCATAGGGATATTTTGTTTCCGTTTGAGCAATTTTGAACCCCTCTTGGCCAACATAACCTCTTGGTCATTCACAGAAATTCCACAGTGAGATGGAATCCACTGAAAAATTATACTAATAGTTAAATGTTGGAGATGTTTAAGCATTTTATCAATTTTATTTAGTTTTTCCATTTTAGGGCACTCAGTTGAAGCAATAAGCTCGATAGCTGCTTTGGAATCTGATAAAGAAACTATGCTGGAAAGCTTATTTCTGCAGGCGAATAAATTGCATCAATTTCTCCACCAAATCTTGTGAAATAATTCCAACAAGCTTATAGAAACAAAAGTGTTGTTTGTGTTGAGTTATCAAATTTGTAGAGCACCAGAAACCATCTCGAGTGGAATAATTACTGGGACAATTCAGCAATGGAAGAAACTACAACATTGGTGAATCCTGCATATACCATCCAGTGAAGCATCAGCAGTTATGATGAACCAATGGCAAAAGTGCAGAAAGAAAATTACGTCTCTTCCTTCTTCTTAAAAACTGGTAAATTATGATCAGAGATATTTGACGAGATGCATGTTCAAAGTAATTTGAACGGATGTACGTACTTGGAAAGCGTCTGGTGCTGAACAGTTTCGGTGATAAAGAGGTTATGTTCACGGACTAAAGACGCTATATGTGGAACGATGTTTTCAAGTACTGCAATCAGAAGCACTGGGACGTAAAGAGGCATTAAAACAATGAAAAGTGGTACAGGAAGCGAGATGCTGTCTCAGGTAGCGCGGATTTCATCAATATTGTGATACAGATACAACTTTGTGGCCTAACACTTTACCGAAATAATCTTTTTTTATTATTTTACAATAATACCAAGCAAGTAGAGACTTACAGACTTCCATCAGCACTACGCTATTTTAAACATCTGATTATAATGTCGGTTTCCTCGATACATCTTGCAACTATGACAAACTGGTTATGTCTTTTTAACCTCCTAAGAGGTTAGGTACGAAGGTGTAAATATTAGTGATATTCAAGAATTATAATTCTTCATCTGTTTGGATCAACCATACAAAGCTCCTATTGAAGTTTTTAGTCGTTTTCATTCAAATTTAATTAAAACAATTTATGTACATGTTCAATTTATTCAACATAGCACCACGTTGTTAAACTGGAACCAAGATTTTGGCCTAATATACTAACTATTTGTAAACACACTTCAATTCCATTGTTTATATCTTAAAGCTTGAACTGTGTTTTAGTAATATGATGAGAAATATATTTATTTATTTTTGCGTAAACAATAAGTATAATACGTATTTTCAATTTTTTTCAATATTATTTAATGCTATACAAACAAAATCCATTTGAATAGTGATTTTGGAACTGTCAAGGAAAAACGTATATGAACATTTACGTACTTTGTGGGAACTGTGATTTAAAACTTCAAATTTACTCCATTACTCTGAAACAAATGCAGGTAGGTATTTGAATGTTTGCTTCATCCAACGTTTAGGCTGTCTATGGGTGAAATGTCGCTGTGAACGCTGCAGAGCATGAATTTTGCTTGCAGTGTGGGAGAGTGCCAGTTTCCGGTCTTACCGGTTTGATATCGGATCACTATCCATCTTCATAATGTCCGTCATCTGTTGTATTTAGCCATCCAAGGTGTATCGAAATATTTACTTGTAACATTTGTACAAATAGATAAATAATGGAATACGTGTTGATGCAGAGCTCTTGGTTATAACTAAGGACCTGTGTTACTTGTTTTAACTTATAAAATGTATTTTGAGGATGGTATATCTGTAGTCTTTATTATGAGTAGCTAAGACAATTAGGCATTTCGGTGAAATCAGTTAATAAGCTCAAGGATCGAGTAACTAGAACTCCATAACCTCCAGAAATCAGAACGTGCGTGGAAATGGTCGTATAACAGTTTTAAAAGGTATTCTTAGATTTAGCAAGTCACTCAGAGTGAAACTTGTGTTTCAGTTGCGAATAAGAAACGATGTTTTGTGGTAGACGGGACTTTAGTTGGTAAATGAACGAGTATTTATAAATACGTAAAATATTAACAAAAAAAAAAGTTTTAAACCTTTTTCACATAAATTTGCTGTTTTTAATAGTTTGATTTATAGATTAATAAATATACCTCAGAATAAAGACGAATTTAATAAAGAATATAAACATTATTTATACTGCTTTAATTAATGGTTTTAATAAAGACTTTATAAATAAAACATTGAAAAAATTAAATATCAATAAATGTTAATGGTATTTCCACCCTTAAAAAAATAAAAGACGATTATAATTTTTAAACATTTACTTACTATCCTTGGGTTAATAAACATTTTCAAAAATTTTTAAAGAGTTTAGTATAACTTTAGTTCCTCAAAATAAATATAGTATTAAAAATATATTGCATTTCTCTATAAAACATAAAATTCCTAACAATAAAAAATCTGGTATTTATCAATTTAACTGTTTTGATTATGATAAAGTTTATATTGGAAAGACAAAACGTCATTTAGAAACTAGAATGAAAGAACATTTTCGTAACATTAAGTATAAACAAACTGATAAATCGGCCGTAGCAGATCATTTTTGGTCATTTAACCACGAAATAAATCCTGAAGTTAAATTATTAAAACAATTAAATGGTCCGATATATTTAATGGTTTGGGAAAAGATGTTTATTTTAAAAGCAAACATCGCGTAATGAATTTTGAAATACCGGCAGTCGATTCTGTTTTTAAATTTGTTTTATTTTCAGATTTTGATAGTACTGGCAAGAACATATGAACATCTAGCTTTTGAAATGATGACAACAGCTTTGTATCCGGCTGAGGTTGTGGAAGAATTTCCATGAAATCGCGATCCCGAACAATTTATAAGAAAAGTGTCATCGTTTGTTATAAGATAAGTGAAGTTTTAAGTTGCAAATTGTTATATTTGTATATAGAGTATTTATAAAATTTGTGCTTTATAGTTTTTTTTAGCATATTACAGAAGTATGGTGATTATTACCAGTCCATACCACCTAAACATAGCGCTCGGATTATCTTACATACACAAACCTTTTCTAACGATGCTTTTGTTTTTATGCTTAGTCTGAGAAGACGTATTTCCGATGATATCTTGTTATGAGCTAAAATGTACCCCTGTACTGGAATCAGTGTACAAACTGACAGGTCATGCACCACTCGTTTTAAAACTAACGTGTCTTTCAAAAGTTCAAATATTAAACCGCAAGAAATAGCCAATATTCGACGACATCTGTGCATGGTGTTGGAGACATCTTCCCAATGTTTTGTAAAGCCCATTGTCTGCCGAACATGTTTTATTCGTTTTCTTTCCTAACTCATCATATTTATAGGTTTTTATGTGTCAACTGACTTCTGAAAGAACCGATATATTTGAAATTTGTGGCTATATCAAAATAAAAAACAAATTCCAGTCGGGAAGACTTGACAATTTTCGCGTACATAGTCATACAAGAGAGGATATAGGAGCCATGATCTTGGTGCGGTTATTGGCCGTGACTGGGCGCACGGACAGACAGCCGGAAGTCATTATGTCCAAACAAGATGGTAGCAGCATCCTTACAACGAGACTCTCACAATATTGTCCACGTATACCAATACTTGCGTCATCTATATTGTGTGCGAGGGGGAAAAAAGGCCACGTTTCTAAAAACAAACGAATTTTGTTTATATTTGATGGCTACGTTCTAATGTTTTTGCTAGTTGATTGCCGTGTAGTTTATGATTTTCTCAAATAATTTGTCATATTTAAAAGATTTTCTGTTTACCCAAAATAAATTTGATTACAGAAATTCCAATTAATAAAGATTGCACAAGAAATACTTATTAAGGCTTATTTAGATGGAAGGCAAATATCAAATGATGAGATAATAATCAGTGGCATGATTTTCCGTGACCGGCCTAGTTGCGGCCTTATGAATGATTCATACCGTCATTCTTTTGTTTTTCCGTTTGGGATCGGGGTCACCTTGTACGAGCATTACCAGTACCAGACTACAAGCCTTTTAGTTATTCCCGAGGCGATTTTCAAGTTTTCCGGATCGCTTGCGTTGGCTTAACGCCGATGTGCCTCTTGGCAATGCTGTAAATCAGGTCTCTCTCGGCATGAATCACTGTCCGATTTTTACCTTCTTAGTCGAGGTATTCCGAAAAAAATGTTACAAAGCACTATTTAAATATATGCCTTCCTCATACCATATGTGTAACAGATATTTTATTACAAATGAAATATATATGTTGAATTTTCTGGGAATGTCCTCAAAACTTCTCTTCGTTCTGAATGATTTTTGTATAACTGATAAACTATAAGGCATAGACAAAATATTACTATACAACAAATGTACATCTCATTAAAATATACATGTTCTGCTTTATTTATTTATTCTTAGTAAACCATTTCCGAGATATTTCTTATTATTTGTTTGAATTTTTCCAACACTACACTCTCCTGAAACAGGAAGTCGATGTTCATTTGTTTATCTCTTGGACACACAAAGAGAATCTAATTATAAAGACACTTGACTATCATGTACCTTACTATGTACCTACAATAAGATAAAGGCTGGCCCCGTAGCCAAGCCGGTAGAGCACCTGCCTGCCGTGATAGGGGTCCCGGGTTCGATTCCCGGCCGTGGAGTTGGGGATTTTTCTCCAACCAAGATAATTGCTCATCTTCCCCAGAGTCTGGAAGTATGAATGATAGTGTGAATGTGTGACGTAATGATTAAAACCCAACGAATACGAGTTAACACCTTCGTTATATTCCAAAGGAGAACGGCCGCCGATATGACCCTTGTAGTTAAAGGCGGGGTATAAATGTGTGCGTGATCTAATGATTAAAACCCAACGAATACGAGTTAACACCTTCGATATGTTCCAAAGGAGAACGGCCCCCGATATGACCATTGCAGTTAAAGGCGGGGTATAAATGTGTACATGTCTAATGATTAAAACACAACGAATACGAGTTAACACCTTCGATATGTTCCAAAGGAGAACGGCCGCCGATATGACCATTGTAGTTAAAGGCGAAGTATAAATGTGTACGTGATCTAATGATTAAAACCCAATGAATACGAGTTAACACCTTCGATATGTTCCAAAGGAGAACGGCCCCCGATATGACCATTGCAGTTAAAGGCGGGGTATAAATGTGTACATGTCTAATGATTAAAACACAACGAATACGAGTTAACACCTTCGATATGTTCCAAAGGAGAACGGCCGCCGGTATGACCATTGCAGTTAAAGGCGGGGTATAAATGAAACAATAAAAAATAGATAATGTTTATCTTAGCATGACGCAGATAGAGCAATAAGTGTTTGCACGAATAATTTGTGTACACACAATTTTCTAAAAATATTTTTATTGCACTCAGGTATTCAGTATGTCCTGAGAAATCACCTTAGTTCATTTCTGGGTTGAGTTACGATACTTCTGCATACTACAATTAAATAAAAGAGAAGCTAAAATGTAAATGCACGTGAAGGCAGCAAAATGGCAGAGTAAATAGTTATGATTGATACAAATTCAAAGGATTTTTGTTGCAGAATGTTCAACTTATACGGGAGTGGAAATTGTAGTCAAGGTAAAACAACTGAACATCTGTCAATGGGACCACGCGGTATCACAAAGTACTTGGCCGCTTATAACCTTCTTTTGTCAAACAACATTTGGCAACGCCCTCTTGCAACTCAAGTCCATGTTAAATTACAAAACAAACTGGTTCTAAATCACAGCTGATTGGAACAAAGGAGTTGATAACGATATCTATAGACAATTTCTAAGTCATTATCCACTTCAAGGTCTGCAGCTCTTTATTTAATTAGAGAATGTATAGAGATGTATGTCTGTGAACAACTTAATCTAAAAACGGGAAGTGGATTCAAAAGCACAGGTTTCCGTCTTACAGAAGTTTGTGTTTGAGTACAAACAAATTACGAAATAGTCGTACAGGTTTACAGTGAAGAAATAATATAGAATGAAGTGTAAGTAATAATAATAGACTTATATGTATTATGTACTATATTTTCAACGTACATACAATAATTCTACTTTATTATCTAGTTTCTCTGTTTCCAATCTTCAACTGTCTACATATCAACATCATTTGTTTCACCACACACAATGTTATGACGATGTTTGAAACCCTCGAGTCATCCATTGGAAGTTCTGAAATTGTCTTTGTCTAATTTTCTTGTTGTCTCTAAAACTTGAGTCTGAAGTAATGATCCGGAAATGGGAATTCGTTTAGTGCACGTGCTAACGAAACAGTAAACACAGCACGATTTAGCTCATCATACTCTGTACATTTTGTGATGTGTTTCACATGCCCTGCTGTTCCCTTTAACCACTCGTTTTTAATTTTTATATTTTCAAAATCTCATAAATCTGAGTTTTGCGCACTTAACAACACGGTTCATTCCTTAGCTGGACGTCTGTTCTTCAACAACCTTAATTTTTTCTCCAGTGATAATATCTTATGTTTAGAACTCATTTTACAGAATTTGTTTACACACTAACTGTTTTAAAAATTACCAAAGTTGGCAGTTTTCTTCTACTCGTACTTGATCACCTGTAACAACTAAACTGAGAATGAACACACTTCAAACAGTTGTACACTTACCATGTTTGTTGGAAGACAGTTGAGAGAGATAATGGTTTGTTTTGTCTGTTCATCAAAGGATTAGAGTTTATGACTTCATGATTTACGGAACTTTGGTGCAAGTACAGTCGTCCTCAAAATTATTACACTTTTTAAAATGCGTACGTTGTAGCCCATTACACATAAAGTAATCCGTTTTAATCAGGTTATATACGTAAACGGTTCCCGAAAAGTATTTCCGTTTCTGCGTTAAACAGTTTTCCGGATTAGATTATAATTTTACTTGAGAAATGCTCCGTTCCGAAACTTACTCTCAGTTTTTCCAGGTTGCCGGCATACAAGGGGTCCCTTTTAGGCAATTTTCACTGTATTGTTTTTATTGGTCGGCAACTTTTCGGGTAAATTTTATTTTTCTTAATTTTACGTCCTTCAACGTTAAGTCATATCGGACGATGAATGAGACGAGTGAAATGATGTTCAAATGTGTACAGGGTCCATGGAGCTTAGAGCTACCCGACATTCGTCTTTAAGGATAAGGGAAAAACCCCGAAAAAACTTTATCCAGGTAGCTCACCCGGACCGAGATTCGAACTCGGGATCTCTTGAACGTGATTTCGGGTAAAGTAATGTATAATAAACATTTCAAAGTCGGAGCCGGTGCCATCCTTCTTTGATTACACACCCAAGCATGTCCTGAGTTAGGATATGCTGTAGAAACACAAAAGTGTCTGTTTTCCATGAAATGCTTCTGTTTCAGGTTTCCCAAAACATGTATTTCTGTGTATAGTACGTCATGCTAGGCCTTCACCCATACGTGTTCACGACGACCACAAAGTCAAGGCCCTCCCTCAGATGAAATTCTGCGGCTTATTCTCGAGCTTGTGGTTACCTAGCCACAAATGCTGTTAGCAATAGCTTGAAACGGTATAGCGTTTGATTTATGATGCCCGACTGCTGCCATTATCATTTTGGAGATTCCAACCATGAAATAGGTTTTGTTTTGATGTATTGCACTCTCTATCCACGTTAATATCAATAAACATTCGTAGAAATGGAAACAAAAGAATACAGTACACTCAAACTGATAGTCAAATATTTTATACCTGATGACTTTGACATTGCATTATCTTTGTATGTCCAAGAGACAAAAGAGGAATAACAACTTACTATTTGAGAAAAGTCCAACCGAACAACAAGGACTATCTGGAAAATGATTAACTTCACGAAATAATTTAGAGATGAATTGCCTGCTTTTACGAGATCTACAATTCCATTTAAACGACGTAAGACTTTTGTCACTTCACTCAAACATTTCCTATGAGTTTAGCATTTATAAATCTATACAGTTAAGGTTAGAAGCACTAGGCTATTGTTAACCAGCGAACAATCGAATGACATCAATACAATAATACATGCATTTAAGTAAATGTACATGTTTACATGTGCCATCCAAGAATTGCGCCCCACAGTTTCAGAACCCTTAAGACTTGTCAACTATGACATTTGCTGACACTTTGTAAACCAACCAGGAGAGGGGGAGGGGGGTGCGCCAGACGGCCATGTTTTGGGCATATGCCTCGAATTCAAAGTGAACGTTCTGTAAAGAGATACAGTATAGTCTCGCTGCTGGAACAGTTACCATGGATTTATCTTTGTTAATAGAAACCTCTCAGATAACACACTGATTATTCTTGTAAGAGAGGGATACTGACGCGTCTCCCGTTCGTGTGCTAAGCACCAATGAACGCATCACTTCAGCCTATGGAATTCGCAGGAATCACAAATGACAGATATATGTTCACTCCACGTGGAGTAATCGGAGTATTCGTGGAGTAATGCTGTATCGGGTAATTATCCCGCCCCTGATTCTGTACGGCTGCAAAGTCTGGGGATTATCGGCTCCCACCACTATTCGCAGGCTGTGGCGCGTCCAGTACAGGGCGCTGCGAATGATGTACGATACTGGACGTACATTCCCGTCCCATATCCTCCACACCTACTCCGGAGTCCCATATATTGTAGAAGTGAAGTGGGAGAGATCCCGTACCATCTACAATAAGCTAGGCTCCCACCCCAATAACCTGGTGAATACCCTGGGCCGGTATGACCATAGGGTTCCCCGCCGGAGACCAAGTTACCAGCTGCCCAAAGAAACTGAGCAGGGCCACTTTTCCCTGACTTTGTATCCCCAAGCCCAGATATGGCTTGGTAAAACCCATACCCTAACATTAGTTCCTTTCCCTCTAGCCCGTCACGAGGGATGTGCTCAGATGCCTCTCAGGCAGGCGGAAGAGCGCAGCCAGCACTGGGCGCACAACCCCCCCCCCCCCGGGGGGCAATTGCGCCCTCACATGACTAGATATACCGCTGCCCAAGACAAGCGCCTGCGACACAAGACAGTTCTTTTATACTGCCCAGATAAAGCCACACTAAGCGGCTAGGTGCTGAGTAGCAAACATCCCGCCCAAGTAAACCTGGGCGACTCGCATCTTCTGCTGGTCTGCTCTAGTAATCAGTGCGTTATCTGAGAGGTATCTATTACCAAAGATAAATCCATGGTAACAGTTCGAACAGTGCGACTATATCTACTGTTTTGAGGGAGACCGGCAATTAGCTGCACCTAGGCCCAAGTAGCCGGTCGGATACTCCTCAATCCCGGCGGCCTATAGGCAGCTTCGCGCCGCGGTGGCTAAAACACAGTCAGACTTCTAAAACAAAGTGATCGTTAGAAAATGACTTTGAAATAAAATGCTCTTTGCATAACAAGGATAAACTTACACCTGAAGAAAATAGATTCAGTTGCGGAACATTCTTATCAATTTCACTAACCACTTTTATAAACATTAAGGCTTAGTTTTATCGACTTCAAACAAATGCAGATATAATTTGTTAGAATTGGTTTTATTACCACAAATTATTTTTTACTTAAAAGTTGACTATTTCTTATTTTCTCAAGCATGGCTGCTGCTCTGTCTTCCGATCCTACCTTCTTCAAATTGTGCACTGTCATTTCTCTCTGTCTCAAGGACATTTCTTCATTATATTATTACGTAGTCAGCACAAATAAAAGGATACTCATATCTTAAATGCAACAGCAAAATAGTCTTGCCACATTCACAATTACAATTTTGAAGAATAAAATTACTTCTGCCCTCTCTTATAGACCTGAAACAGCATCGATCACAATTGTCCAGTTTGAAGATGGACACTCGTACAAATACTGACTGTTTCTCCAGTTATTTGGATTTAAAATCAACGATTGAAAACGAACGTTAAAAGCCGGATGACAAATGAGGTGATTTGGTAAACCTACTTGCAATTATAAATTGTCTTCTGTGTGTATTTCATCGGAAACACAGGATAGTTAAAAACTAATGATTATCACAAAACAACACGCTGTTAAATTGGCTGATAAATTTAATGTTGACAAATGAATGATTTATTTGAAGTGAGTTGTCAACTGTTTGATGATGTAGACTTCAACTGTTTCCGAATCTTAGCAATAGAAACTATGACTGTTATCCAGACTTTACTGTCTAAAAATAACTGTTTCTGTGATGATAACGTAAAGTGATTCATTCAAATGTTAAATTCAACTTATCACTAAATCTGTATAATCCAAGCGCGGTCCTTAAGCGATCACAGCACGAAAGACATTTTATTTACTTAATTCCCGCGTTGTTTAAACATTTCATCGCTAAATTTTCCATAAGAAAATATTTGTGGACTTGATGTTTTACTAACAAAGTGGAAGTAACGCTAAATCTACGCCTGAATTATTATTAACAGTACAGTAAAACCTCGATAACTCGGACCAGTTTTGAAAAAAAGAAATATTTTGTTCAGCGTAGTAATTAAAGACGTTAAATTCTATTCTCAGTAGATACATTATTGGAATTCTCTTGCCAGCGGGCCAATTCATTGCACTCACTTCGCCTACTTGGGACCACGTTGGAAGAGAAACTTTGAAAAACTTATGGCCTGGGGCGTGTGACTTCACAGAAAACAAGATTGAAGAAGAACAATAAATAAATAAATAAAATAAGTGTGGAAGAAGATTTTATGGACATTGTTAAAGATATCGATGCTTTTTCCGATGTTGATGCAGAAGACATTGCCAATGAGGGAGGTTATAAACCAATTACATAGGAAGGCATTACTGCATCATGCAGTGTTACTGAAAAAGAAAATGAAGAGTATTCAGATTCAGACAGTATTGATTATGACCCACACACAAGCAGTAACAAACATAGAGAAATTGATGTTTTATTTCGAGAGTCAAGACAAAACATTGTCAAATGAACGTCTAATGTTAAAGCGGATGTGAGATCACGCTAGTGGTAAGTGATACACTAAACTGAGACAGTAGAAGCTCACTGGTTATGACCCACACACAAGCAGTAACAAACATAGAGAAATTGATGTTTTATTTCGAGAGTCAAGTCCAAAAATTGCCAAATGAACTTCTAATGTTAAAACGGATGTGAGATCACGCTACTGGTAAGTGATACACTAAACTGAGACAGTAGAAGCTCACTGCTGTTATGACCCACGTACAAGCAGTAACAAACATAGAGAAATCGATGTTTTATTTCGAGAGTCAAGTCCAAAAATTTCCAAATGAACTTCTAATGTTAAAACGGATGTAAGATCACGCTACTGGTAAGTGATACACTAAACTGAGACAGTAGAAGCTCACTGCTGTTATGACCCACACACACAAGCAGTAACAAACATAGAGAAATTGATGTTTTATTTCGAGAGTCAAAACAAAACATTGTCAAATGAACGTCTAATGTTAAAGCAGATGTGAGATCACGCTGCTCGTAAGTGATACACTAAACTGAGACAGTAGAAGCTCACTGCTGTTATGACCCACGTACAAGCAGTAACAAACATAGAGAAATTGATGTTTTATTTCGAGAGTCAAGACAAAACATTGTCAAATGAACGTCTAATGTTAAAGCGGATGTGAGATCACGCTACTGGTAAGTGATACACTAAACTGAGACAGTAGAAGCTCACTGCTGTTATGACCCACGTACAAGCAGTAACAAACATAGAGAAATTGATGTTTTATTTCGAGAGTCAAGACAAAACATTGTCAAATGAACTTCTAATGTTAAAACGGATGTAAGATCACGCTACTGGTAAGTGATACACTAAACTGAGACAGTAGAAGCTCACTGCTGTTATGACCCACACACACAAGCAGTAACAAACATAGAGAAATTGATGTTTTATTTCGAGAGTCAAAACAAAACATTGTCAAATGAACGTCTAATGTTAAAGCAGATGTGAGATCACGCTGCTCGTAAGTGATACACTAAACTGAGACAGTAGAAGCTCACTGCCTTTTTTACTACCGAATATTTTGTAGTACAGTACAAATACATAGACTATTACAGTAGTAATAGACAGGGTATGTCCTTTTAGATGAAATTGTGGCGATAGTAATTTCTTCGCTGCATTAAAAATATTTCAGTGATGTACATGTTTTCCCGTGATTCTCTGGATAACCCGGAATTTTGTTGTGGTCCCAGCTGATCCGAATAAACGTGATTCTACTGTTATCTCCTTATTTAAGTATTGCTGTTACCATGGTCGCTGGGACGGGAAGACGGCTGCATTGTTTCACATCCAGAAACGCGCCAATTAGCAAAACAACATTACCTCGTTACGTATGTACAGGAAACACTTGGCCTTGAGCATTACTCCGTCCCTGTTCATCCGAGTTTCACGTACGCACGTACTCTACGTTCAACAAAATCCTCTCTATTCACTCTTGTATCGTGTTCTGTCTACTTCATGTTAATCGGTCTTGTTGCGAGAAAGTTACAATGGGTACATTTACAACAAAAGGTTGGTATGCACATGACCTCAAATTTGTAGACATAACACAATAGTGACTGACTATTACTCATTTCCGGATGTAGAAATGTGACAAAACACGGGTTACAGTTAGGTATTTGTTGCTGTTGGTGAAAACAAACTTGACATTCTAATGAGGCCACAAGTAGATAGTCTTCAAGAGGAGTATTTTCATTTTAACATCCTTGAACCGGTTAAACGATGTTCAAATGAGCCCGGGGTTCTGACATTCATCTTTCAGGATATGGGAAGACCCTCAAACTCTCGAATGTCAGGAAGACAAGCTACTTCCACAAAGTTTTGGATTTCATCCCCGCCCCCCCCCCCGCCCAAAAGTACAATGAGATTTCACTGGAAATAAAGACAAAATAATCTAAGTCAAAAGTTTGGCAACTTATATGACAAACATTTTTAAGAGAGCTCTAACACCCGCTTTGGCTGAGTGGGATGGCTAGAACGGTTTCGTCTGTAGCCCGCATTCGAGTCCGGGTTCGACTTCTGTGACGTCCTACCTGAACCATGGGTTTTGAGGGGGGGGGGGTTTCCCAGGTTTCCAGGCGAATGCCTCGTAGGTTAATTGCATCCCCAGAATTTTCTGTCCCTCCATTTTATCTCCATTATAATTTGACATCATCTGTCATCTAGTGGTCTATTTCAGGATGGATAATTGAGCTTAAGAGCGCTCAACTACAAGGTCATCAGCGCCCTTAAAAGCCAAATGTGTTAAAAACTATCTAAAATTCTAAAAAAACAGTTAAGTAAAATTAACATAAAACAACCGTACAACGGTATCTCAAAGACTAAAAGAAAGCTTAAAACCATAAAAAGGTTAAAATGCCAAATTGTGGGGTCCTAGATTCTAAAATTTAAATTTAAAAGGAAATCTAAAACCTTGGCCCTCTCTTTCTCGTCGTCCGCCAAGCTGGCCGGCAGCTGGAGAGACCTGAGGAGACGTGCTAAACTTAAACAGTATAAAAGTACGTGGCGGACCATCAGAAATGAACCGCACAGCGGACATACTGGTTCTGGAACCCTATTTAATAAAAAAGATATGACTAAAATAGCAGTGACCAATACGCAACCGAGCCAAAATCACTTCCTCCCGCCGGGATAAGTGACAGGACGTCGCCCAGTAAATCGGAAGCTCCTTCACGGTTCTAAGCGTAGCGCCACGCCGAACAGCGTCTATTTCAGGGCAGAAGTGTCAGCAAGTGTCTCGGGGTTGCACGGCAGGATGATATACTCTTGGTAAACAGTTCCTCCTCAGCTCTCCGAGCACGGTCTGGTGACACCGTTTCAGGACCACGGTGGTTGGGATGTCTGTTGTACTGGCTGCCGGGGAGTTTCCTTATGGTAATGTTTAGCTACCCTGCCTTCTGCACTGCCATGACTCCTTGAGACGCCACCCTCTGTCTCCTCTCCCCTCATCGTTCCTCCCGGGGATGCCCTACTTGGAGCATACCAAAATAACCCCTTCATTTCTTTCTCTGCTTACGTGTCAACTGCAGATAAACTCTGGGGATGAAATGAGGGACCGGTTGGGGTCGAACCCAAGCTGACTATAGAAAACTGGAATAAGGGCCAACAAATAAGTTTGGTTGATTTATCCATTAACAGTAAGTATATGGTACAATTTAAGGGCAAGTCGAGTGATAATTTGAAGCAGGCAATGATCTTAGTACCTATCACTCTAGATACATCTTTTGGAAACCTAAATTAAGCAAATTGCGTATGAGGGCATTGACCAAAATGTTGTCTTCTGATATATATATATATAACCACGTTAAAAGATTTCCCTGCTAATACGTATTTATTTATACGAAATTCTCTCAATGTATGTACATTGTTGCTACTGTTTGCTTTAATGTATTAAAACATTAAATGCAAGATATGTCTAAAGAATTTAATTACAATATATTATTAAACTTTATATATGTATAATTGCAATTCTTGTTTACCGCTATAAGATATTACAGGTAGAGCCATCTATGGGCCGCGAGATTTGGTCGAGATAAAGATTGTACCTCCTAGCGAGAAATATATATAACTAAAACATAAACTGCATATCTATGAGGGAATGTAAACCTATGTTATTCACAATACTTTTTCAACCTACTTTTTACAAAAGTTTATTTTTCTGAATTCTAAAGTATCAAACAGCCATCCAGATTTAATAATTGTGTTTGGGTAGAGTATATCGTGAAGCACATGTTTTAAATGAGCAATGTATACAGTGATGTTGGCGCAATATGTAGGGAAAGATTTCCATTCTGACGATAACACTAAGCTCTGCGGTTTGGCCTAAATACCCTTTACATGCAACAGTTTTCAAACATTTTGATTTTTGAAAAATGAACTGTATTCCGCATTTTGAACTTCCTGGAATGATCTCAGAAGTTTTTATTCTGAATGGCAATGCTGTGTCATTAACCTTATCCCAGATATTCCTGACTGCACTGACAACTGATTTATCTGAGCAATCATATTAGCTATGAAAATAGGATGTGCTATTTTTATTATTAGTTTTATTTTTGATAATAAGTTATTTGTGGTAGTAGTGAATCAAAACGTATTTTATATACGAGAGGTTTGTTAATTTCCGCGAGTGTATAAGTCTTGCACAATACAATGTTTTATCCAACACTTATCCTAATCATTAAAAAATCTTATTACTTTTTAAATTAAACTATAATAAAATAGAAAAACTATTTGTAATTTTATTTTAAGCAATCTAGATCAAGGCCGGCTGGCTAATACCTAATATGAGAGAGCCCGCCTCGGTAGCATAGATGGTAGCGCGTCTGCCTCACGTTCAAGAAGTCCCGAGTTCGAATCTCGGTTAGGGCGAGTTACCTGGATAAGGTTTTTCCGGGGTTTTCCCTTATCCTGATAGACGAATGTCGGGTAACTCTAAGCTCCCTGGACCCCGGACTCATTTAAGCATCACTTCACCCATTTTCATTCATCGTCCGTTATACAACGTTGGAGGACGTAAATTACAAAAAAGGAGAGAGAATCGATGTTGGTATAGTTACGGCAATTAATTCATTGATTCATTCATTTCATTATAAATCAAGTAGGAAATGTGAACATATGGGACACAATATTTGTTAATTACTGAATGAAGGGAACTTGTAGCTATAGTTGCATATTTACATTTCATTCCTAAATGTTAAAAGTTAAATGAAATTTAGGCCCTGTGTTTGTATTTTATTCAAGCAGTGATCAAAATGAAATTTTATCCATCCTTAATATTAAAGTGTTACTTTAGTAGTTTAATATATATTATTAAAGTACTTTACAAGTAAATGATGCATCAAATATTATAAAGCAAATATTTAAATAGATGTTCACTTTAAGGTTAGGAAAGCAAACAATGTGCACGTGGTTAGGTAATAACAAACAAATTATGGAGTATGGTGATAGTATTGGTCTCGACTCACGATGAAGAAAGGGAAAGGAGAAAGTCTTAAAGAGAAGCTAATTGAATTACAACACTGAAATTAGCAGAAAATTAAAAACGACTGTATAATTTAATGGCAAATTAGCTGAAAAGCATTTTATTACTTCAGTAAGTTAATCTTAGGTAAGGATTAAGGAAGCAATACAGAAAATTTGGGGAGGATAGCATTCCAACAAACAAATCGATATTAACATTTCGTCGGACACGTTCCATTAGTCCAGTGACATGACCCCCTCACCATAAAGCAATCTCCATTTAGAAAATGTTTCAGTTTAAATTTCCTAAAAAATTATTACGTATAACGATTTTTATGTTTAAGATATTATTTGAGTTACAGATAAAATTTATAGCTTACATTTTCTGGAATAGTCTGCGAAGTAACAGATTTGAAAGATCTCACCTACCAAAAGTACAGAAAAGTTACATTTCTGTGACATTAAACATTTCCGAGAGTGTTCGAATTTTCAAACATTTTATACATTTTCAGTTTGCAAAGTTGCTATTCATATTTTAACATTCATGGGCATCTGCTTTTAAAAGGTACATAAAACCTTTTTGAGCATATCTCCCTCGTAGCAGATAAAAGTGAATAAGATTTTGCAAGAATATTTTGTGACACAGAAAGAATCAACATTTTGTAACAGTATTTAAAGTAATACAATTCTTCCCTAAGTATCGTCTCAATACACAATCAATAAAAACTGCTAAAATCCAAACATCTTCCAAATGCAATGAAACACAATGTTTAATTTACAAACTATAACAGAGCATAGTTTTAAACGCATTATGTTGAGGTATAAGCAAGTGCCCTAACTACTTTATTACTATTAAATGCTAAGAAGCAAAGCAATCTCAGAACGATCATTTTCCGGGTAACATAACCTAATAGTTTTACTATAGCGCTTTAATACGCTTGCCATTCATGTGGTTCAGTTCTAGCAAGCTTACTTGTATTTTGTCTATTTTTACTGCACCTACATATGTGTATGGACTAAATTAAATTGTCTAACATTTTTATATTGTTATTTTAGAACTAGATAACTGAGTTTTACCATTTATATCGCACATGGATCTTTACTTCCTTTCCAGTCTTTGTTAATAACACTGGGGAACAAAAAAAAAAAAAAAAAAAAAAAAAAAAAAAAAAATATATATATATTTTTCTATACCCGAAACAAAATAGGCAAATTCTTATGTAAACTGATCTGCTGATTCCAAAAATGCCCCTCAAAATGCTGTATCACGTAAAGTTTTTTAGGTATTCATAATTTTTTTATGAAAACTTACAGAAATGTGATGTGATAACTCATATTTGATTAATTGAAAATAATAGGTATTTTATTGCCAAATAACATTGAAAATAATAATAATTATTAATTATTATTAAAATAAATAAACACAAACTAATGATGAAAACCAATACCTGAATTATCTCAGAAGTGTTTCACTGTTGATATTTTTTGTATTGACATGTACTCTCCCGTTTGAGGAACCAACAATAGTCTCCCAACATGGCTGAATCCCAGTGATACCCTGGTAACGTCTTTCCATCTCAGAAATGTCCTGGTGAAAACGCTCACCTTGCTCATCACTTACTACAGCTCCTAGGTTTGTAGGGAAACTATCAAGGTGACAGTGCAAAAAGTGGATTTTAAGTGACATACGGCAACCCATTTCTTTGTAGCTCCTTAATAGTTCTGAGACTTAAGTTTCATAATTTTCTTCTTTGTTATTGCCCAGGAAGCCTTCCACCACTGATATAAATGATTTCCATGTTGCCAGTTCAACACGTTTAAGCTTTGATTCAAAAACACTGTCTTTAAGAAGTAGTCTTATTTGAGGACCGACAAATATACCTTCCTTCAATTTAGATTCACTTATTTTGGGAAAGATGCTTCTTAAATACTCAAATGCACTTCTACTTTTGTCCAAACCTTTAACAAAATTCTTCATTAACCCGAGCTTTATGTGAAGTGGGGGGAGAAGAACTTCGTTTGGGTCTACTGGAGGCACATACTTAACACTGCTTGCTCCAGGGGTATAGTCTTCACTTTTCCCCCATTCTTTCACTATAAAATGCTTGTCAGCATAAGCACAAAAAACAGCAATATTTTGTGAAACCTCCCTGCAATCCCTTTAGCAATGCAACTACCTTGAGGTCACTACAAATTTCCCAGCCATGGTTTTGATAACTAATAGCATCTAGAATTATGGACATGGAATCGTATGTCTCCTTCATTCCTATGGCATGAAATAAAGGTATTGAAGGTAGTAAATTGCCATTATGAAGCAACGCTGCCTTTAAGCTGTATTTAGAAGAGTCAATGGCTTAAGTCAATATGAGTTGGTATCATACCTCATTGCTGTAATTTTATATAAAAGAATAAGAATAACTCAAAAACGTTACGTGATACAGCATTTTCAGAGGCATTTTTTGAATCAGAGAGTCATTTTGCATAAGAATTAACCTATTTTGTTTCGGGTACAAAAAACGTGTTCCCTAGTGTAATGTATACATGAGCTACATGATAACTTTTCAATCGATCGACAGTTTTCCTATAAGGTGACCTTGATACCGCGGACATCATGTTGAACATTGTTGGTAATTTTATTTTCCAGTACATATGCGACTTGATGTTTACTTTCATCTATCACGAATACCGTACTCCACCCAAACATGCAACACCACTGCAAATATTGTTTCGAGATTCCTGAATAATATCGGTTTTGAAAAACAGCTCTATCTAAACAACAAAATTATGGTTTAAAAATTGTATTTATGCTCAATCTTTCAAAGATACGTCATGAAGATTTTCAAGGAAGACCGCCCCCAGTTCTTAACTACGTTTAGCATAGAATATATAAAAAAAGTTTGATTTTATCAAAAATTACTCTAATTGTTTTAATTAAAATACCTTGTGTTTAAGAAAATTAAATATAAACGTATTTTAATACAAGCGTAAAATACATATGTATTTTATAGGAGTATTCTCTGAAGTCCTCCTTGCTACACAAAAATTGCAAATTACATTACACAATTTACGTCAACTTTTTTTTTTTTCTGGGAATAATATTTTCGAGATATTTGCTTGTTATTATCCGATGGTTGTACTTCACTCAAATAGGTAGTCATGCCCTGGAAGTCATGATAACGTGTTACGTCTTGTATCTTTGCATTGCACACAGCTTGTTTGACGGCGTACTTTAACCAATCATGGAAAAGAAGAAGGATACCCAATGTAGAATACACATCAGCGGGGCAAGGTTACAGGAAAACACGTTTTACATACAGGTATATGATTGAGAGGAAATATCTACCAAATCTGTTGTTTCGGACATTATTATTAATTATATTATTATTCCTGTTGTGTCCTCACCTCCAAAAGTATGAGCAGATGTTAAATTCATGCCAAGCATTTCGTGAGAAAGATTCAAGGTCAACGCGTTTTAGAAAAACGTTTGAGTAAATCTGTAAATGAGATGCTCCAGTTTGTATGGATGTGTTGTACTGCATAGCTTCCCACATTACACATCTGTCACACGGTTATTAAAAGGGGTGTCCATATTTGTCTTAAATTACTACGTAATATCTCTCAATGCCCCATATACGTACTTGGGAAACTGAGACGCGAAGTAAGAAGGTCAACAAAGGAAAATAGAGTAGGTGATGCATATTTACTATCACTACATCTGCTAATATTGTACTCCCAGGTACTCGGAGTCCAATTTTCCTAAGAAAAAAACATATTGAAACAAAAGATGCACTTAACCTCCAATATGCTGAAAACGTAAGCAGTTCTGGAATAAATATAAATTGGACTTTCATACAAAGTGGCACCCATTTTACTTTCTCTGTTGTGTAGGTAAATAACAGGCACTGTATAGAAAATGTGCATTTCAAACAATTATTTAGATATTTCATTCAAAATTAGTGCTTTAGTGAAATGAATGTTGCCAATAATTTTAATAATGATCATGTTATTAGAAATTCTAAAGAGATTTTATTTTAAATGTTAAATGGTTTGAGAACTAATTAGAAAGAGAGAGAGAAAGATTGTAAAATATTATATGGACGTTACGCAAAAGAAATATGACGTGGACCAATAGATGTATACTTGCCATAGTAAAGAGAATGACTGAAGCTAGCATTCAGCAACCGTTGAGATCGGACGCGTGTGCAATTCGGTCTACAGGTTTTGCAGAAAGGACTTTGCGGTCCATAAAGCATTATAAAGTATTATAACTCTTCCAAAGTAAATAGCGACGTTTGTACAAGTGATGGCTTAATTGTTTCGACTAATAATTGTGAAACATTCAAATAATCTCAGTCTCTATTTCGAAAAGAAAGTTATCAAAATTATTTATTCCCACAACAAACCTATATCCCTTCCCATCCGCGACCACGGCAAGAGATAAGATTTCACCAGCAGCCGGAGACATTCCAGAGATCCAGCAACGACGAGGGACACCGAGAACATCTCTGCATACCAACAGCAACAGAGAAATTCTGCTGCACGTTTTGAGAGACAAACTATTTTAAAAGACGACCATCGCTTTGAATTTTCAAATGTTTTACACTTTTCTCAACTGCAAATCGTTCTTCTTTTTTTCTCCTTGTCTGTTTTTTCACGTATTCATGCAAAGAGAACAAAATTTGTAAGCGAGTGACGTTGAAAACATCAGACAATCGTGTAAGTTTATAATCTTCTTATAACCGGAAGAAATGTGTAAATAAGTATTAACAAGAAGAATATAGAAGAACAGCACATTGTTAAGAACATTCGGGAAATGATGCGAATCCGACAAATCATATTTTTTTGTTATAAAAATCATACGACTCAAGAGGAATAAATAATATTCGTGACGTTACAAATATATTCTGGCAAAATGCCGAATTATTTTAAAAACATGCAAAAAAGGATAATGCAGAATAGCTCGATACGTCATATCTGACGTATTGTTCAGGTACGAAGCAATACTTGCGATAAATAGAGCACCAACTTAGTATAGAATTTGATGTCGTCTAGAAGAGCTTCAAGCATGACATTTTAAACTGACTGAGGGAAAGTGGGATGTACAACTCCGTCATCATTATGACGTGATCATCGTCACCATTAATAAATCACCTCTGCGGTTCTTACTCACATTCGTCCCCAGTAAGCGTGCATTTTGGAAACATCATGGTCCTCCAAAGCGGCCCGGGTTGTCGATACCACATTCATTAAATCATCATTTCATGTCGTCTCCTCCTTCTCTGATACAGAGTTGGTCTACTCCTTGACAAATGCCTAGAAAAAGAAGTTAACATACCTATCCGTGTGACGGTTTTGTATTGCATTCTTGGAATAGTTTTTCTAAAAACGCTTTCGTAGAAAAAACATCATTCCGTAAATATATCTACAAAATAATTAATGCAGGAAGCAACCCAAGCCTTTATAAAGTATTCTGAGTACATTGGCAATTCATTGTAATAAGCAATGTTAAAAGGAAAGAGTAATAACCATGCGGTACTACTACGCGCAAAGCACAAGGTCAGATGATAGAAAGTTATCGGTCGTAAACGAGTCTAAAACTCAATGAGAATTACCACAGCTCAGCCAGCAAACCCGAGCCAAGTAGAGAGTTCCTTAGTTACGTACATTATACTGCAAGCAAGAAATCAAGTCAGCCATGTGTATTACAGAATCAAGGAATGATTCGAAATTCTACATACGCCTGACATCTCTTTTAGTTTACCAGTTATAACATGTACCTACAAATGGCATCCAAAATGACCGCATTCCCCAAATATTCAAGGTATATATTGCATTTGTCATGAGAACGTCTGAAACATTTGGTTTTTGAGTAAAAAAACATTAGAACCATTTTTGGGGAAATCAAAATTCACAAAAATGTCTCATGTTTAGGGAGTGAGGGGAGTTTCTTCAAAATCTTAGTGTCTTTTTATTCAAGGAATTTCAAATCAAGTATTTCCAATGAAATGTCGATATAAAATGCTTGGGTGTGATAGGGTTTCCTAGCCACGCATTGGAACGCCAATTTCTATAATGTTTCCTTAAGTTTTCGTCACGTTGGGACGCCTGTTTGATTTGTTGGTACTGTGTTACTTTTTATCTTTTCCCAGTCTAGCTGCACTCGGCGAGCAATGATCTCAGTTGTTTTATCTTGCCTTTGTGTTACTTCTTCTATCCGTTGAACATTACTTAAAGTTAATAAGTAAAAGTTACAATTATGCGCATTCATAGGAATACTTCTTCTAGTGTGTCTGTCTCCATAGTTACCGGATTTTTCACGATCACTTTTCCAAAGTCATATGATCTATTTCACGTCTTTAACTGCGTATCTCTTTTGTTTTTATCTATAACTACTCTTAACATTTCTTACATTTTAATTAACATTTTAACATTAACAACTCTTGCTTGGGGCTGTCTTTGAACAACGGTTTTAGACAGAATGTAATACTTTGTACTTACTTCGGATTCGAAGGTTAAAATCTTCATTGAGGAACGTAAATACAATTGTCTGGCGCATTATGTTAATCATTACATTGATACAATGACAGTGTAGGTTGTACACCCAACAAACGGCAAGGACCGAGGTCGATGAATGGAAGGAAACCTTCAAATTGGCAGCTGGACCTTCCGCAGAGCCGATGTATGTAAACTCCTCTTACAATAGAGAATAAGTCTGTAACACAAAGAGGGTGTTGACAATTTACTTCACCTCCGTCTTTTGCTGCATACACGAAGATTTCGGAAGCAAACGTTACCGACTGAGTCATGAAGGCACCATACCAGATGTTTGTAGTAAAGCTCTTCACACGCTTTTTCTGCGATCTTCTGGAATCATGGGTTTTAAGAGTATGCACTTGCGATGAAATGAGGCCAGCACTGTGTACCACCGGAATATTTGATACCGAAATGTCCTTAGAAATACGAGTTTTGACGGTTCCTGAATAAAAACAAAGGTATTTTGGGGTCTGCTACCTCAGTGAACTGTCTAGTAGGGCAATAGCTAAGATAAACAAGATAAACAACCACAAATCAACAGTAGCATTCGTCCTATGTAAGTGGAAGTTCGATGGACATTGTGACAATGGCGAACTTCAGAGTGACCGAACAAATTAAAACGTGAAATTGTAAAGAACAGGGCACAACGGATGGCTACCATCAGACAGGAGTTTCAAGCAGCGACAAACGTGTCTGTTTCCAGTGGAACATTGCGAACAGAGGCCCAACAACTTGGATATTCCGGAACAGCGGCAGCTGTCGCATATCACGAAGGCCAATAAAGCTCAGAGACTCAAGTGGTGTTTGGACACTGGAGCAGTGGAAATCAGTTCTATGGAGTGACGAGGCTAGATTCACGTTATTTCGGCCTGATGGACGTGTATGGGTGTGGTGGCTACACGGGGAACGGCTTCCACCAGAGTGTACAGTGCCTGCCAGGAGATTTGGTGGTGGTGGTGGTGGTGGTGGTGGTGGTGGTGGTGGTGGTGGTGGTGGTGGTGGTGGTGGTGGTGGTGGTGGTGGTGGTGGTGGTGGTGGTGGTGGTGGTGGTGGTGGTGGTGGTGGTGGTGGTGGTGGTGGTGGTGGTGGTATGGGGGTGTTTCTCGTACGACGGTGTAAGACCATTGGTGGTTGTTCGTGGCACACTCAGAGGCACATTGTACAATCCTGGATAAAGAAATGTTCCCTACACTGTGGCGTTTTATGAAATGGACCCTTGTTACTTCCAGGGTAACAATGCTACTGCTATATTTCGGCGGCTGCTGTGCAGTGCTATGCATACAATGTTCAACGGTTGGACTGGTCTGCACAGAGTCCTGACCTCAATCCCATTGAGCACCTTTGGAACGAATTGGATCGGCAAGTGAGGTGTAGGGAGATGCGGCCAATTTCCTGTGGCAAACTAACAAGGAATGTCGACGCATGGCCACTGTTATAGCATCAAAAGGTGGTTCCACGAGATTCTGAAGGGGCAAAAATAGCCACACAAACATTTCAGACGTGTCCAATTACTTTTTGGTACATAATGTGTGAATATCACAACTCAACAACGAAAATCTTGTTTAGTACCAAACTTCGAGCTAACTTCATCTTGTCAAGAACTTCCCTTACCCCAGACTATTCTTTCTATAAAAATTCTTCTCAAAAAGCGTGATTTCTTTTTTCAACAATGGCTCAAATAATTTTGATTGAAAGCGACATGTTTATGGTTAAGATATTTTCATAACAAATCAATACTTATGATAAAGCCCTTTTAAGCCGTGCACCACACATTATTTTACACAGTCCTGGATATTTATTGACTATATATAAATATATGATATTGTTTTACATCTCTCGTGGTCGTGATATTCATTTGTCTTGCGTGTTCACAGCATTCTACATAAAGGAGGCAGTGGAAATAAGAAACAGTAAAAACTACGTAACAAGAATTAATTTAATTAATTAATAGACTACTTTTTCCAAACTTGCTCATCTTTAGAGAAAACTGAAATATTGACCATTTATACGAGTATTTTTAACTGGGATTCACGGCCTTTCTTGTCACATTCCGCAAAAAACCAAAGTTGGCATTACCGGAATGTTCAAACATTTTGAGCACTGAGAGAAAGCATTTCCCTACTTTTAACATAGTCGTGAACTACTAAAAGGCCCAGTTCTACTGTCAACTGTCTAAAAATGTAGATTTGACCTTTCTAGGAATGTTCTCATAAGATCTTTTCAATCTGAATGATTTTTGTATAACTGGTAATCTGTAAAGAGAGAGAGAGAGAGAGAGAGAGAGAGAGAGAGAGAGAGAGAGAGAGAAGAGAGAGAGAGAGAGAGAGAGAGAGAGAGAGAGAGAGAGAGAGGAGAGAGAGAGAAGAGAGAGAGAGGAAGAAGAGAGAGAGAGAGAGAGAGAGATGAGAGAGAGAGAGAGAGAGATGAGAGAGAGAGAGAGAGAGAGAGAGAGAGAGAGAGAGAGAGAGAGAGGGATATTACTACATAACAAATGTATAAATCTTGTTGAAGGATATGACAATTCTCTACGAATGTACAATCCAGGTTAAAGTTAGTCTGACATCGCGGTTCACGTCACAAGGATTTATGTCTGATATTAGCCAATCAGAGGTAATCTTCCCCGCGGGAAGTAAATCGCGTGCTAGGCGTTGGTTAGGCTTTACCGCCACAACTCTTACGCAGACAAAAGTGCATATTGAGTGCGTTCAGAGGCCATCTTAAGGTCAACCTTTAGCTAACAATTTGCTGTAAAACTCCGATGAAACAAATCCTTTAACACTGTTGCATATTTTAAACCAAACGTCAATGAACAGGTTACATCGATTAGCAAAAATCGGCTCCAGGTTTTTATATAAAATAACGTTTTCAGTTCAATTTTTCTCCATTCCTGGGGGGGAAAAAAAAACGAATTATCCTATTTTGAAGACAACCTCTTCAAATGACATTGGAACTGAACGATACTGGACTGACTTTAAAAGTAAAGGTGAACTACCTTTGAAGGGAGCAAGAGAAAAATCCTGACCTCGTCCAGACTGCGGACGCCCACAGTTCACCAGTGGCGTGCAAACTTACGACCATTGACTCAGAAGTGTTTCTATGTACAAAATGTGTCATGTGACATGACCATCGCTTATCGTTGATACATAAACTAAGTTCATTTGTCTATCTACTTCAGTTTAATTGAGATACACATTTGCAGCATTTCGTTTATAAATATAAAGGAATACAGAGAGGTATAAGTCATCATGGAGACAGGTGTATTTTACAGAGCTGGACAATTTTTATTTTTTGGAGGGGTTAAAAGTGGCAGGAGCATTAGGAGAAATGCATATCTCTAAAGAGAACTCGCGTCCTTCATTCCTAACGAGGGCACTTACTCATTCGCCCACATATTGTATTCCATTTTCAAAAGATGATTATATATTGCCTTTATTTGAGGAATAACACTTCCTGTATTACATTAAAAATTGCACTTTATTTTAAAAGCATTTTTCATCAACATGGTTATGCACTTTTTTACCATCACCTACCATAGCATTTGTATGATCTATTCCATTTCTTAGGGTGCGCGTCTCTCTTGTTTTATCATTAAATAACATTCCTCAATTTTAACATTAAAAATAGATAAAAACTTTTGCTTGGGCTATATTTAAATATTAGATAGTAAATATTGTCTCAAAAACCATAAAATCTATCGGGTCATTTAATTGCTTTAATAATTAACTATCTGATTTATGTCATGGTTAAATGACGAAAAATGATCTGCTACGGCCGATTTATCAGTCTGTTTATACCTAATATTTCGAAAATGCAATTAAATGGTCCTTTAGATTTAATGGTTTGGGAGAAAATATTTATTAAAAAAATAGAAATTGCGTAATGAATTTTCAAATTACCGCCAATCGATTTTGCCTTTAAATTTGTTTCATTTTCAGAGTTTGGTAATAAATACAAAAATAATACACCTAGCGCCAGTAACGATAACAGGGAAAAAGTGACTTAAGTTTTCGCAAAACTAGTCTCTTGAATTCTGTGGAAATTTCATCAATTTTCTAAGAGATAAGTGAAGTTTATGACAATTTTATCTTACGTTGTATGCTTCACTGTTGTTAGTTTCCGTTTTTTTACGTAGGTATTGGTTTTGAAAACAGTTATTTTAAATATAGCTCCAGCAAAAGTTCTTATCTTGTTTTAACGTTTATAATTGAGGAATGTTATATAATGATTAAAACAAGAGAGACGCGCACCCTACGAAATGGAATAGATCATACAAATGCTATGGAAGATGATAGTGAAAAATCACGTAACCATGGTGATGAAAAAATGCTTTTTAAAATAAAGTGCAATTTTTAATTTTAATACAGGAAGGTTATTCCACAAATAAAGGTAATATATAATCATCGATCCCAGAACTTGTGAAACTAATCAGCTAGGCCGAGCGATGGGAAATAAAAAGTTACAAAAATACAAATTGGCATCCTAACATGGAGCTAAGGAACTTCATCAATTTCTAGAACCAACGTGGCGCAAAGAAGTTAAGGAACATATTCTTGTCAATGTAAAAGGTAGTTTAGTGTGGAGAACGGGATTTTCTTGACAAATCTTCGTGTTGGCATCCTTGAAGGCGGTGAAAACACTACAGGTAAGTGATTAAGTCTTTAAAGTTCTAGAAATTCGTAAGAGCTGTGACACTGTATGTCCGTAAACTGTAACGTTACTTCCCACATATGGAAGTATAAAATCGTTAATTTTCCCTCAATTTCGTTGTAACTAATTAGGTACTCACGCTGAAAGTAGAACGCACCTACAAACATTTATGAATGTCCTGCTAATTATAACAAAGTGGAAACACAAAGTAATTTAAATTTTACATATCAAACAATCACTACTCATTTCTGTTTACTTTCTCTAACAGGTACCTAGTTAGTACGTGCAGCAAGTGCCCCCCCCCCCCCCTAAATCTTGGAACATTGAAATAGGTACATATTCAATACATTTAAAGACAAATTAAACGCATATCTTTAACTTTATAGGAATAGATCGTTAATTTATCTCCCTTCAGGAACAATTTTACATAATTGGAGATTATAAAAAATCTGATTTGTTGAGACATGTAATTTACGTCAGAAACATTTTTGGAGCATAAACCATCTCCAAAATATATCCGTTATTATTAATTTGTGTTTTTCAGTATTTTGTCACCATTAAGGGCCACTTGTCAAATAAAAAATAACGATAAATTCTCCATGTTAAGCTAGCGAAATTTCCTTGGAGACCTTTCGATAAGTCATAGCGGATGATGAATGGCAGAGGATGTTGGAAGAAGAAAAAGCCGAGATCAGGAGACCAGCGTCTAATCATCTGAACTATTCCACATCAACACAACTGTAACTTATAGCACAAAGAGGTCAATATTTGTGCAGCTAATCATTTACGAGTTATTATTTATTATTGGTAGAAATTTTCAAATATATATTTGTCCCAAATAGGATGTCATTTTTGACCTCTTGGAAGTACAACGTGAATGTAGTTACAAAATCGTCACATATAGCTATTTAAAACATTTGACTATCACTTTAAGTTTATTGCCTTCCCTTGAAACACGAAGAAGATAGAGCACTACGTGTACAAGAGTAAAGAAATTCATGTGAGTGTAACAACTATTTTCTCTTTCAGTATCACAGGGCAAGACTCGTGCACAAGCTGCTCGTTTTTCACAATATTAAATCGTGAAGGTTCAACTCGGGAGTTAGGGTTGACGACCCTGATGCCGACGGCCTGACATCTGCAGTTTTGAACACTCAACTCTCTCCTCACTAATGGGTATATTGTTATCTACTTCATTTTAACATCCAGATAAACCTTTAAATGTTTCGTTATAAAGGTAATAGCGACAGTCAACTGTTTGCCGGCCTTGACTTGCTGCATTCTTTCTACGCAGACAACAAAACCAAGCGAATATCGAAAAAACTTCAAAGAGATCTGCATTTTTCAATGCGTAGCCTTTACCGAATACTTATGATTGCAGAAATTTATTCGGACTGAAGACTTCACACTATATTCTTACAAAATTCATCATGCCTATTTTAATTGCAACAGAAGCCGAAAATAAATTTACTTCAATCAACATCGTTAAACGTTTTTTTTTTTTTTTTTTTTTTTTTTTTTAAAGTAGAAATGCATCAATGTGAAGTGTAGTTTGGGGGGCGGAGAAATTTTTTGAACATTTTCGTGTGTGATCATTTGAAGTTACGTACTGAACCTAAATACAACGTTTTCATTTTCGAGTTTTAAAATTTTTAAGGTTCAGGGGGTCCTAAAACTGGCATTTCCGGGGCAATCTGATATCGAAATTTTGAATGGAAATGCAATACGTATACGTATATAGAATTAAAATAAAAAATTCAGTGCCACTGTCGGGAATTGAACCACAGATTTTCCGGTCTGCATTTGGTTAATCTTAATCACTGAGCTACCATGGCAACATGTCACTATTATAGTCTGGCTTTGCTTTTCCAAATCTTGTCCTACACATGGTTAGGGTAGTGGTCTGAACTATGAAACTTGGCGCTTAAAAGTACGAGTCAGTTGGAGAATTTAATGTCATGCTGGCATGTTGCCATGGCAATACAGTGGTTAAGAGCTACCGAACGGAGACCGGGAGACCCATGGTTCAAATCCCGACTATGGCATTGAATTTTTTACTACTATTCTATTTTTCCAACCTTGTCCTGCACGCGGTTAAAGTGTGAAAAACAGTAATTTTGAATAGAAAGTAACGTGATTGTACTTTTTGTTTTGCCTTCTACTTAATATGTGATTATTGAAAAGCAGGAAGAATGTTTCCATGTTTTGGTATGCAGCGGCTTATGTTTTCATTCATACCTGTGGGTCCATTTGCAAGGTCAAGCTATGTTCTAAACGCTCTGACCTCCAAGATACTTGTCTATTCTGGCGTTCAAGTCACCAGCTTACCTTTTCCATGGAATGTGACGATTCTACGACGACACACGAACGATATCCATAATCACACAGTTTGCACTTCACTCACACACACACTACAACGACAATTTGTCTAAACAAAGCAATAACGATGCACCTTGTTCGCAAGGCGGTGCTGGTCTGCCGCAGTTAGTCAGTAGCAGCAGGTAGGGGCGCGGCTGCCACGTTGTTCCTAAGTCTGGCAACAGCACTGATCAAGCGCGGCCTTCTTGAACTCTCAATACTCGTCACAAGCTCCAGCAGGTACATTCATACATCTCAAAATTAAACACACTCGCATTACTTTCTGTATATTGCAACGGGATGTCGATATTTTACGAGAATTATAGCTTCTGAGGCTACCTTGAAACCCTCCTCTCCAAAAGAAAAATCACTTTAAGAAAAATGTTCGTGTCTACAAACACCGCAACTAGGAAACGAAAATTCAGTTAAATATCATACTTTAGCAAACTTCAAGAATACGAACACAAAATTTTCAAGAAAATTCCCCCTTCCCATAGTTCAAATTACCCTTTGCTTGGAAACGTTTTTGAAAATTTTGAATTTCTCAAAAATGGTTTAACGATTTTGACTAAAATAGAATATGTTTAAAATTTTCTGGCAATGTACTCAGAAGTTCTCTTTATTCTGAATAACTTTTGTATAACTGATAAACTGTAAGAGATAGACCAAATTTTACTACACAACAAATGTAAATCTTGTTAAAACACATAATATATATTGGAAATTCGTCGTTCTTTCACACTAGGCGTGTGTAGGCCATGTTATTGGAGAAGTAGTGTCATAGTGAAAAATTCAATGCCATAGCCAGGATTTGAACCACGGATCTCCCAGTCTCCATCCGTTTTCTTCTTTTTTTTTTTCCTTCATCTTTTTTATTTCTTATTTTTTAATTTACGTCCTCCAGCGTTATGATTCCGGGATCCATAGAGCTTAGAGTTACCAGACATTCATCTTTCAGGATAAGAGAAAACCTCCAACGTTAAGTCATATCGGACGATGAGTGAAATGATGTTCAAATGAATACAGGGTACATAGAGCTTAGAGTTACCAGACATTCATCTTTCAGGATAAGGGAAAACCTCCAACGTTAAGTCATATCGGACGATGAGTGAAATGATGTTCAAATGAATACAGGGTACATAGAGCTTAGAGTTACCAGACATTCATCTTTCAGGATAAGAGAAAACCTCCAACGTTAAGTCATATCGGACGATGAGTGAAATGATGTTCAAATGAATACAGGGTACATAGAGCTTAGAGTTACCAGACATTCATCTTTCAGGATAAGAGAAAACCTCCAACGTTAAGTCATATCGGACGATGAATGAAATGATGTTCAAATGAGTACAGGGTACATAGAGCTTAGAGTTACCAGACATTCATCTTTCAGGATAAGGGAAAACCTCCAACGTTTAAGTCATATCCGACGATGAATGAAATGATGTTCAAATAAGTACAGGGTACATAGAGCTTAGAGTTATCAGACATTCATCTTTCAGGATAAGAGAAAACCTCCAACGTTAAGTCATATCGGACAATGAATGAAATGATGTTCAAATAAGTACAGGGTACATAGAGCTTAGAGTTATCAGACATTCATCTTTCAGGATAAGAGAAAACCTCCAACGTTAAGTCATATCGGACAATGAATGAAATGATGTTCAAATAAGTACAGGGTACATAGAGCTTAGAGTTATCAGACATTCATCTTTCAGGATAAGAGAAAATCTCCAACGTTAAGTCATATCGGACGATGAATGAAATGATGTTCAAATGAGTACAGGGTACATAGAGCTTAGCGTTACCAGACATTCATCTTTCAGAATAAGAGAAAACCTCCAACGTTAAGTCATATCGGACGATGAATGAAATGATGTTCAAATGAGTACAGGGTACATAGAGCTTAGCGTTACCAGACATTCATCTTTCAGGATAAGAGAAAACCTCCAACGTTAAGTCATATCGGACGATGAATGAAATGATGTTCAAATGACTACAGGGTACATAGAGCTTAGCGTTACCAGACATTCATCTTTCAGGATAAGAGAAAACCTCCAACGTTAAGTCATATCGGACGATGAATGAAATGTTCAAATAAGTACAGGGTACATAGAGCTTAGAGTTATCAGACATTCATCTTTCAGGATAAGAGAAAACCTCCAACGTTAAGTCATATCGGACGATGAATGAAATGATGTTCAAATGAGTATAGGGTACATAGAGCTTAGAGTTACCAGACATTCATCTTTCAGGATAAGAGAAAACCTCCAACGTTAAGTCATATCGGACGATGAATGAAATGATGTTCAAATGAGTACAGGGTACATAGAGCTTAGAGTTACCAGACATTCATCTTTCAGGATAAGAGAAAACCTCCAACGTTAAGTCATATCGGACGATGAATGGAATGATGTTCAAATGAGTACAGGGTACATAGAGCGTAGAGTTATCAGACATTCATCCTTTAGGATAAGAGAAAACCTCCAACGTTAAGTCATATCGGACGATGAATGGAATGATGTTCAAATGAGTGCAGGGTACATAGAGCTTAGAGTTACCATTCATGTTTCAGGATAAGGGAAAAACCCGGAAAAAACCTTATCCAGGTAACTCGCCCTAACCGAGATTCGAACTCGGGATCTCTTGAACGTGAGGCACACACACTACCGAGTTGCTCTTAACCATTGAGATGCTATGGCCAACATGCCGGGAAATACGAGTCAGAGGGAGAATTTAATGTCATGCTGGTTAAGAGGTTAAGGGCGACCGGACGGAGACCGGGAGATCCGTGGTTCAAATCCCAGCTATGGCATTGAATTTTTCAGTCTGACTCTATCTATCCACAGAATATATATTATGTTCTTTCTTTTTTGAATTAAGCATTTGTAAGGCATTTCTTATTACTTTCGATTTATCAACTTTAATACTTTTCTCGAATGGGTAGTCATTCCAATGTTTTGATCCTGACCAGCTTTGGACCGGATTATGTTACGGAGGAGATTCGGCACGGAGGTCCAAGCTCGAGGAGTCAACACAGTGCAGAGGGCAGGGTCCATACATTTGTCAGTTGGAAACTCTCCGCCAAGCCGATACAACTGCGACATCCCACCCTACCGTGGTCAGAAACCGGCCAAGAGACCGTCCTAGAGGAGGAGGAGGAGGAGGAAGTGTTTACCTCAGAGTATATCATCCTGCCATGCAACGCCGAGGCACCCGCCGACACTTCTACCCTGAAAGAGACCACCAGATGAGAAATGATAATAGAGATGAAATGGAGGGACAGGAAATTCGTACCCCGCCTCGGTAGCGTAGATGGTAGCATGTCTGCCTCACGTGCAAGAGGTCCCGAGTTCGAATCTCGGTCAGGGTGAGTTACCTGGATAGGTTTTTCCGTGGTTTCCCTTATCCTTCAAGACGAATGTCTGGTAACTCTAAGCTCCATGGACCCTGAACTCATTTGAGCATCATCTCACCCATTTCATACACCGTCCGATATGACTTAACGTTGGAGAACGTAAAATTACAAAGCTAAAAAAAAATGGAGAAATAATTAACCTACCCAACATTCGCTTGGCGGCCCGGGAACCCCCCCCCCCCCAGAAAAAAAACCCATGGTCAGGTAGGTCGAACCCGGACCTCCCAAATGCGGGCCACAGATGAAACCAATGAGCCATCCCGCTTGATGCTACTAGCTTTAACTGTCACGTAAGGATATTCTTATTGCACGTACAAAAATTGAGCTTCATTCAAGGACAAAATAAAATAAATAAATAAATAAAAATCAGCAATACCATACCCCGGCACCTAATTCCTCAAGCCAGGTTATAAATATCCCAAATTTTTATATTTATTAACTTTTATATGATTTATACAAACATTTTTTTACAGATATTAAAACTACTACTAAAACAAAAACAACACCAAAATATCGTAAAATACTAATACACTACAATAAATAACCATTTTTAACACAAAACATATTTCAACTTTCTTTCTTCTTATTTTCACCACTTTCCCCATTTTTAATACATATACTTTTAAATAAATACTAAAATCAATTTAACAAAGAACAAAAATATTAATACTACGTAAAAGGCCACTCAATTAGCTCCAGCTTTACTTCCCTTCCGCAAGAAGCCATGCTAAGAATTGATCCATCGCCTTTCGCAAGGTTTAAACTCGGGACTTCGGAGACCAGAGCCCAGCATACTACCTAGAGACCACGAAGGATCTACAAGAACATTTTGTAATAAAATCATTTCTACAAATGTGTACTTCGACGAGATGAAGTGGATAGTTTGTACTAGTGAGTAGTGAAAGTGCAGCAAATCATCTATTCCTTAAATCCAATTCCTCCAACGTGTTCTAATCCAACATGGCAGCCCTGTATTGCTGTCAAGTCCATATGAGGTGAACATCACCGTCGTACAACTTCCGCACACACCATCAAAGGAAACACTTCCTGTCTCTATCATCGCCATAGCAGTAACGGACCGTCCTCGTGGGTTTTCATGGCTTTTCCGGGTCGGTGGGGAATTCCACGTTTTCTTCATCAGTATCTGTTGGAGGGTTGAAGGGCTACGTGACTTTTAAATGGGATGATTGTACTTGAACGCTATCAGGCCAGCAACCAATTGGTTTTGTTAAGTCTGGTATTACGGGTGCCACCTCTAACATATACTATTTGCGCTAAGACAAAAGTTGAAATTTTTCCAAAAGTAATTCAGAAGAAGGTAGAGAGTAATGTTTCTAATAGAACTACCAAAACTCATATATTTAGCTCAAATAGTTTTCATAATACAAGTAAATAAAATACTAATATATTATAACGATGCACCGCGACCTAAGGAATCTAATGAACATCGGCCCGCCTCGGTAGCATGTCTGCCTCACGTTTAAGAGGTCCCGAGCTCGAATCTCGGCTAGAGTGTTACCTGGAAAAGGTTTTTTCCGGGGGTTTCCCTTATCTTTAAAGACGAATGTCGGGTAGCTTTAAGCTGCGTGGACCCCGGACTCATTTGAGCATCATTTCACCCATTTCATTCATCGTCCAATATGACGACGTTGGAGGACGTAAATTACAAAAACATAACATCACTGTTGGTTGCTATGCATATGTGTACACATATTTGTAATTACTCAGAATTTCTATGTAAACTTTTGACATAAAGTGATAAAAGAATGATTTTGGTTAATCCAAGGTATTTGTTAAATTCGAGAGAAAGCAAACAGTAGACGTCCTCCTGGCCTGTAGAATACTGCTTCTTCAAAACGGTGTCGTCACATTATATGTTTGTTTATGAATGGTTCTTAAATCTTTATTTACTCTAGAGAGTTCAAAGCAGAATTATTCAGCTCTTCTATTTAAAACCCAGGGAAAAGTATATCAGTTGGATAAACCTGCAATTGCAATGAGACACGAGGTAATCCGCCTTCCTCCTTACTGCTGCCAGTAAAATCAAACTGAGTTAATGTGGGCCCAAATTGACAAGTCTGTGTGAGACATGCAGATAAACTAGAGTGCGATCTATATAAACCTGAACCATTTCAATTGGCCATAACTTCTGGACCAATAATAGGACACACGTGCAACTTTGAGAGAATATAATACACAATTGGGAGATTACATTACACTATTTACATCTCAGAGAAAATGTTGGAAGTGTCCTCCACTAGCATCTATACATGTTTGTACTCGTCTCACCATATTCTCTGAAGTTTTACGGAGAGTTTCCCCGCCGATATTTCTTATTTTGGTTTGAATGGATTCGTTGAGAACATCAATTGTCCGTGGCCTATTCTTGTACACTCTATTTTTTAGATACCCCCACAAGAAAAAATCCGGTGAGGTTAGGTCAGGGGATCTGGGGGCCACAGACTTTTTGACATTATTCGATTAACAAAGAAACTGGTTACAAGTTCCATGGTGTCATTAGATGTATGATACGTTGCTCCATCTTGCTGGAAATAACCTTCTCTCAATTCGATATCATCCAGCTGCTCCACAAATGTCTTGAACATACCCATATAAACTTGAGTGTCTACAGATGTATCATGTATAGATGCTGGTGGAGGACACTTCCAACATTTTCTCTGAGATGTAAATAGTGTAATGCAATCTCCCAATTGTTTATTATATTCTCCCAAAGTTGTACATGTGTCCTATTATTGGTTCAAGAGTGATGGCCTATTGAATTGGTTCAGGTTTATATGGATCGCACTGTACAAGACGACTTTTGTAAAGAAACAGCACGTGACGAGATTTTGGAGTCCATCATCATAAACATGTAACACTCGAACGATGACGAATTGTCTTTTGACGTAAGTGACATGCACAGCTGTATGGATGAGCCACTGGTAGTTTCGTATCATTAGAAAAATAGGTAAATCATAAACTATAATTATAGTATTTCATACATAGTATGCGAATATCCATGTTCCAGTTTTGATTTTAACAGCTGCTATGTTGCAAAAGTTTGGAAAATTCAGATTGGGTTCCCTTACGTAAATGCATCTCATGCCCCTAAATCAGAACTCCTTCTTTTTGAAACTCGTAATAGTTGACGGTGTTTGGATTGTTGCGGCGAAAGTTAAGACAAAATGGCAATATTTGAACATGTAAACGAATTTTATCGCGGAAAGGATAAATCTACAAAAATATATATCATTCTTGAAATATAGAGGAAAAAAAAAAAAAACAAGTTTATAAAAAAGGGGGAACATAAAAAAGAAAAGAATTATGGTGTTGATACACACAAACGTTTTTCTGAAAATACTTATTACTTTCTCTGGAGGGTGTACCTAGTACCTAGAGAAGTATGAATTGTATTCCACTCAGTAAATTGATATCGAATTTTCACTAGAAGTCTCTTCAGCTCATTTTATTCTGGAAAATGATCACTGTTTATCTTTCTGTTGTATTTTGGGGATTTTATTAACTATAATGATTTTCATCCTGCGTCGTGGCGTAGTGGGCTAGAGCGTGTGCTTTGGTTCCCTGCCACGGAAGGCGTTCGGGATCTACCCCACCTCTGGAAGTTCCGGGTATATGTCCGGTGCCCACTGAGCATTTTAAGAATATTGAGGAGCTACGCTAGGTACCGAAAACCAACTTCCAGCTGGGGTTGCCGAGATGCTAACCACATCTCCCTTGCGTATGTGGACGTGAGGTCGGCAGTCGGGTTGTTACAGCATGGATAACAATTGTGGCGCAGTCCCTTCTTACATATGGACCAACATAACAATGGTTTGACAGAAGCATTCATGTCCAAAGATAAGTCGTACTGCTAATGTCATTGCCATTTATCAGAAAATGCCATTCAGCGAGGTCACAGGGTTGTCTTGAGGCCATCTGGACCAAGAGTACAACTTGGTATAAATTCGTCTTCTAAAAATGCGATAAGATCCTCCAACTCAAAACTGCCCTTTACATGAAACAAATACTTACTCCTTTCCTTTAAAAACGGCTCCAGAGAGTTTCATTAAGACACATATTTGATATATTTACATGACAAATAAAATATGCTTAGACGTTTCTGAAGTATTGCTTTACTTTAAAATTGTTTTGTAAAATAAATTACGTATGCTATAAAGAGTTTATAGAAGTCTTTTCGGAGACGTATGCTATTATTGGTTTTTATTTTTCAGTGTCTTTTAATTTCTCACAATATATTGGAAACAGGTAGGAATGTCAGGAATTAACCAAACCAGTTTAAAGATTTGGCTAAATTGATAGAGTCAACATGAAAAATTCAATGCCATGTCCGAGATTTGAACCACGGATCTCCTGGTTTCTGTCCAGTCGCTCTAACCCGTTGAGCTACCATGGCCAACATGCCGTCCTGACATTAAATTCTCCATTTGACTTGTATATATCCCCAGTAGACCACAAGAGGCTCTCGCATTCGAGATACACCATTTGTGGCGACTTACTATTGTAAGTACTCGAGTCCCAAGCTTCATCATTTAATTATTATTATTTTAGTTAATTGATGGAAATTAATCATTTCCCCACACTAGCCGTACATAGGCTAAGGTTTTGAATTGTTCATGTCGACTCTATCAATCCAAAATCTTAGCCTGTATACATCTAGTGTGAAGAAATGATTAATTTCCATCAATTAACTTAAATTTGGCTAAATATTTAGTTTCCTCTAAACCCCTTGTATTTACGATAACGTTTATCTGCAGTAATATGAAGGAAGTAGAAACATTAGGTTTTATAGATAACTATAGAGAAATACACAATAGTGGACAAAAGAAAGTCAGTAAATGTAGCAAGCAATAGTTACAGATATTGCCACAATGCAGGGTTTTTGTAAAGCAATTTAAAAGAAAGCCGTAACTTAAGATAATGTTGATGTTCGTAAGTCATAATGTAGGCTGATGTATTAACAATGAGGACTGTATAACATACAAAAAGCTTTGTATGTCCTGATTTAATAGTGAATGCAACACACAAAGGACGATAAATAGAGCACGAGGACGGCCGGATATAATGCACGCGCTTGGTGCATTGCCAACATTATCACATGCTACAGGGACATTTCCGGTTTTATTCATCACTCTGCTTTTGTTTGGTTCGATAACCTTGATGGTCATTTCATGTATGTACTACTTCACCTCTTTCTTTGGATGCTATGCCTACTTAACCTTACTTATTTCTGACATCATAAAAGAACTCGAAAATGTCAATTTAGCAGTGCGCATGTCCTCAGTTCTGAATAGCATAACAGTCGATAGAAAGCAGCTTTACAAGAGCGTATTATCTTTAACATGTGATAGCTGCCGTTGAGTTACATCAGTCATTTTTTTCATGTGGTTACATGTTACTGCAAAATAGCCATGGAACGTTACAGCATTCGGCAACATGTAGAAATTGTAGAAATCTGTGAATTGGGTGAAGCTCTGTCAACGGAGAAAGATACCGGGCTATTATAACTTGGCCTCAATTGGTGAGGTCCTGAACATGAATCTTCGACTGGGAAACCTGGAGGACTCTCTCGCTGCCGCCAACACTCACCATGACACCACTTGCACCGTTTTAACTGACATTAAAGACGAACTCACGACTTCCCAGCGACAAATGACAGACAGGACCACATAGCCTCCTCCCTGACAATACTGCAAGACTACAGAGACCACGACAACCTAAGTTCAACAACTGGAGGGAGCCCTTGGGACCACCACGGGCACCATACAAGACATCTTAGACCGAAAGATTACAATTCTGCTGGACCATATCCGCCAAGTACACAACACACAGGATACCGTACAAACACTGCATCGAATTACTCAAAAACAGATCGCCATGGCTAATTTCACGCACAATATACGAGTACTTCACGCAAATATTCACGAAGATGGACAATATATAAGCTACCTTACTGCAATTTACAGACGTGACTGAACGGACTACGCGCCCAAAGCACCCACGGTGCACAGTTATACCAAATAAGAAATAAAGACTTCCTACTCCTCCAATACCTTCCCTCTATTCCCGGTGATCCACCAAGGGCCTCACAGGTCATGGTTGGACCCCGGATATATATCCTGAATTCGCTCGTGCCCTTCCCACTACGGATATTACCGGGGATGCTTTAGCGGGACCACTACACCTTTCTCTCTCTCCTGTGAGTCCTTTCAAAAATCCTCTCCTTACGATTAAAAAAGCCTCAATTGGATGGTATGCGTCTCAGAAACATATGGTTCCAGCAAGATGGTGCCACATGTCATACTGTTCTATAAACAATGGATTTTTTGAAGGAGAAGTTCAGAACTTACATCATTCCCCGTTGTGGTGATGTTAACTGGCCCCCAAGATCATGTGATTTAACGCCGTTTTTTTGTTGTAATTTTACGTCCTCCAACGTTAAGTCATATCGGACGGTGAATGAAATGGGTGAAATGATGCTCAAATGTGTCCAGGGTCCATGGAGCTTAGAGTTACCCGACATTCGTCTGTAAGGATAAGGGAATACCCCCGGAAAAACCTTATCCAGGTAACTCACCCTGACCGAGATTCGAACTCGGGACGTCTTGAACGTGAGGCAGACATGCAACGCCTTTGGATTACTTTTTGTGGAGTTATATTAAATCTCAAGTTTATGCCAACAAGCTAGAAACTAACTGATCGCAAGAATAACATCACACGTGTTATTCTTGGAGGTGGGTCACTTAACTGATGTCCTCTTCCACACGTAATGATATTATGTTCCAAAATAAAAAAGAAATATACCTGTATCATTGATAGAACGTGTTTTATTTATGTTCAAAGATAGGACACTCTTGTTGAAAGACGCTTTATAAGGGTTTAGTTAATTTAACCCCTTAACCTGAGCTGCCCTCATACGATTAGTTTACGAGTCATGTTCACAAATACATTTGGCTATTCATAAATATTGGGCGAAGGAGCGATCACTGGAAGAGGAAACGTGCGTGTTGGTATGTAGAACTGAGATTGAAGTACATTACATATGGTACAAAACTTGCATTTCCTACATCGTCACACGTGTATCTCTCGATGTGTATGTGCTTATAGGGAAGTTGTAAGGCAAACTGAAACTAAATTTCCCGGCTCCTGTTCCGGATAGAGGCAGTTCGATTGCTTGTAAATTACGTCAGTGAAAGAAAAGGTAGAATGACAAGTGCTTTCGAGGCAGAAATTAGACGAGAATCTCTTAGGCGCCTTCCACAAGAAACAACATTTCAAAAGTTCCAGCATGGAAACTCAAACTGTACAAGTTTGTTCAGAACAACTGTTCAGAAACTGCAAGCACAAAATTATGGGTCGGTTAACGTTTTGTAGCTGGATTTTGATCGATCCACACTTAATGATGTTCAGTGACGAAGCATCACAACACGCCGATATTGTGTTACGGACAAACCCAATATCTCAGAACATGCCACAGACGCGATTTGATGTCTACGCATGTGTGACCAGGAGACGGGCCGTGCTGGGTATTTAATGGCCAAGCCCTTCAGACGGCTGGATCAGTAAAAAGGGTGCACACTCGCCGACACTTTTATCCTGAAAGAGACCACCAGATGAGAGCAATGATAACGGGGATGAAATAGAGGGACAGGAAATTAGGGGGATGTTTCCCTTGGCAACCGGAGAACCCCCGTAAAAACCCATGGATCAGGTAGGTCGGCCAGAGGAATTGAACCTGGACCTCCCAAATGCGGTCCTAAATTATTGCATTCGGTTAGGGCATGGTGACTGAAGAAAGCAAAGATAAATAACCTGTCCAAATGTTGAAATATCTGGGAGACAACTCCGATGAACATTTATAATGCAGTGAACTACGCAGTGACAGATGCACAACCAGTTGCATTAGTTCAGACTCTAGAGAACAGTATTACTTTATATTGAGTGACTTTAAAACAGAGTACATGATAATTTAGAGAGAGAGCACACAAGGCATTAATACATGGCAACCTTGACCTTCGGGATAACCTCACCCCACCACGTGATGATCGGATCCATTTCTCAGATGGTCCGCACCCAGAGGACAGGTCCATTACCTCTAATAGAAGGGTGATAGTGAAGATGACGGTGAGGCGAGAGGACCTACAGCTTATACAGTGAACTCTGAACCACATTGAGCATAGGGAACACTTCACATGTGCTAGACAGAGATGAAGGTGTGGATAGGGCAACTTAAAATCACCACCCCAGAGCTGGGAATCGAACTTGGGAGCTGCAAGAATTAATACATTATCCCTGTTATATGTTTGCCTAAACCAGGACAATTATTTAAATTCATTGTTTAATACTCACATTATTTAAACATTATACAATGAGTCAACTGAGACACTGTACTTCACATACCTCAATTTTCTGTCAGCATGTTTTCCCTCCACTTGAAGGCATTATCAAAAGTCTTCAACTGGCAGCAATTCAATGATGATGTGGAAAACAGTTTCTTCTGGTGCAATGTCAAAATTCATTACTTGCATTGCTTCAGTGTTAATTCCAATTTGCTTTTTCAAACTTACATTATTTGTATAATTCCTTTCTAGGAAGTGCTGAAAACAGTGTTGTAATAAATTAAATTTAAAGGGAGTCGATTAATGACACTAAACAACACTTACTTTCAAATTTTCCCGGAACATGTTTGAGAGACTATTTGCCTCCATCGTCAACCAGACATCGACTGGTTCTCAGTGATGTAGCTGGCGATATTTTGTCATAGGTCTCCTCTGGTGACAGTTCGAGGAACTTGCTGAACAAATCTTTCTGGGGGATGTCAAAATTGAATACTTTGTTCCTATTTTTTTGAAATAAAGATTTGTTCCCATGTGGACAGTTCTTGTTTCCAAAAATTCACTTACCGCCCATGCGCCTTTGATAAATTCAAAAAGGCCTTAAAAAAAAAAAAAATCAACTAGCACCAGTCAACCATTACTCCTTAAAAAACCTAATTTGCTCAAACATCAAAGATGCCATTCCATCTAACAAAAAATCTGGTATATATCAAATTGAATGCTGTGACTGTAGTCAAATTTATATTGGAAAAACCAAAAGAAATTTAGAAACAAGAGCAAAGGAACACTTTAGGAACATAAAATACAAACAATTAGAAAAATGAGCAGTTGCCAAGCATTTTTTGGGAAAAAAGCCACAACATAAATCCAGAACCAAAACTACTAAAACATACATCAGGAAAACAAGAACTATCCACATGGGAACAAATCTTCATTTCAAAAAATAGGAACAAAGTATTCAATTTCGACATCCCCCAGAAAGATTTGTTCAGCAAATTCCTTGAGCCCCCACCAGATGAGACCTATGACAAAATATCGCCAGTTACACCACTGAGAACAAGTCGATGTCCGGTTGACAATGGGAGTAAATAGTCTCTGAAACATGTTCCGGGAAGTTTTAAAAGTAAGTGTTGTTTAGTGCCATTAATCGACTCCCTTTAAATTTAATTCATTATTTGTTTCTATGTATGATTATACAGACAATTCTTATTCTGAATAAAATAAAATGAAACAAAGATATAAGACAAAAGTGAAAACAACTGCTGAACCTTGGTTCTTCCTGAAATTGCTCAATAAATGATTTTAGAGATTACTTCACCATACTTTAAGTTAGTGTAGTCTTTTTCTCTTGCAGGTATTAAGCCAGCCAGCCAGTCTAGTACCGTGGTGCCATGTAACGATAGCAAAGACTTGATAACAATGTGTCTCCCATTTTAGGAAATGCAACATCTGCAGCACTACAATCGGAAATCAGGCTGTCAGCCAAAGGGAGTTCAAATGCAGTAACTGTTAAGACATGTTTTTGACACAGTAAGGTTCCAGTTGGGCCAGAACTTCTGTAAAGCTTCCAATTCATAGCCTGATCCCTGGAAGATGAACAACTTTAGTAATCAACCCTTTTTCTGGGAAAATTTTAAAGTAAGTGTTGTTTAGTGTCATTAATCGACTCCCAATTAATTTAATCAACCCTTTATTTCTGAGTTTGCTGTTTACAGACACAAATACAGATCTCTTTCCAAAAATGCTTCTTTTATATAAGGAAACTCAAAACAGGTATTTCTGTGAACTTCTTGGTACGGAACTTCCAGATGAATACATGACTTCCTGTATCTACTAGGAAAGTGGTAGAGAACGTAAAACATTGGTGAGGGTTCAAATTATTGAACTTGGTGATAAATGAAATATACTAAATACATGATACAAATAAAATAGATTGTTAATATTTTTGGAACTCTGGGATCTGAAATATCAATATATGAAACAGCAACTTGGAAAGTAATCAACAAAATAAACAAATGTATAAAAAGTATTGGGAGGGGGGACAAATAAGAATACTCAAGTAACATTAGTGCATCATCTAAAAATCCTTCCCTATTGCATGGAAGTGAGACATGCACTTCAACAACATGTGATAAATGATGTATCAAAGCAGTCAAAATGAGATATTTAAGATCAATATTAGAGTTAAGCTTTAGAAACTAAAGATACAGTCTTCTCTTCTTCGTCTGTTCCTCGTTACCTTATAGAGGTTTAGCAGAGAGCTCTCCATGTCCTTCTGTCTAGTTCTTTCCTCCTGGCATCCTACTCCTCTTCTATCAAACCGCCTGTGGTGCCGCAAGCAGTAAAAGCAGGCATTTAACACTACACATTTCATTTTCATTCTTCTATCAAGAGTGTCCATCATGTTGTCTATTTTGTTCTGGGATGGCCTTGTCGTTTACCATTATGATACGCTTCCCATGCAAGATGTGGGTAATGTGTGTCAGGCATCCTTATATATGCTCATACCAGCAAAGCTGTGTACCTTGCAGTTTGTACCAAAGGATTTATGTTTAATGTCAGCCTTATACTCTGGATATGTACTAAGCCTTTATGTATCTTATTCTCCACCTTTCGCAGGATTAGGATTTCTATGGAGGGGATTCGGCACTGAAACCTGTGGTTTATTGTACCTAAGCCCCAAGCGGGACATCCCTGGGAGGAAGAATGAGGTGAGAGGAGACAGAGGGCAGTCGCTCCAAGGAGTCCCAATAGCGCCGAGACTCCCGCTGACACTTCTATCCTGAAAGAGACCACCAAATGAGAGATGATGTGAAATAATATTGGAGATGAAATGGAGGGACAGGAAATTCGGGGATGTAATTATCTTACCTGGCTTGAAGTCCAAGAATATCCTGAATATATTTGTCACCAGGAAAGTTTCAGGTCTTATTTTCCACACTGTTTTTCCGTCTTGACTAATAACTGCTCCCAGATACTTAAAATGAGTAACTTGATCCAACTGCTGGTTTCTGATCTTGATGGTGTGGTAAGCTCGGCTGTGTGCAATTACCCTAGGTTTTGTTTTAAGATGTAGTCAAGAAATTAAAGAGCTTCAGATAGGAAAAAGTAATGTTAAAGAAGTAACACTAATTGAGAGATTGCATCAACATGTCCACAGAATAGCCACTGATCAACTGCTGTTACAGGCATATTCTTAAAATCCAATAGGAAGTTGGGATGAAGGACTGACTGCCCAGGAAGCGATGGAAATAGAAGTTCAAGTAACATTTTGGTTTCTGACTTTGGATTGCAAGAGGCAAATTAATTTTAAACTTTAAAACTTGCCATACCAAACAATATAATTTTAGAGTTACGTTGAGTTTTAAATTACTGATATTAGGTTAATGAGCATTATTAGTGTTTACCAATCACTAAATATTTTGGGACAAAATGACAGTAATTTCTCTCCCGACACAATACACATACTTTTATATCAAAAGCTTATTGAGTCATATTTTATTAAAACTTCACTCATAGTCAAATAGTAGTGAAGCTAATTTCATATATTTTATTGAAACTTAAAATTTCACTCATGTCAATAAGTTTTAAGTTTTAACAAAATATGACAAATCTTGAAATTAGCTTCCCCTTAAACAATGCTTTTTAAACATACTTTTACCCAGAAGCATAATATAGAACTTTGAGAAGTATAAAATATTACCTGGTCACTGAACAAAATCATTTTCAGGGAATTGTTATTTTTGGGAAGAACACAATAAATCCACAGGTCCGGGATTAATTCCAGGAAGAAGGATGGGAATTTTTCTTTAGGCAGGATTATTTTCCATCTTCCCTAGAGTCTGTAAGAATGAGACAATAAATACATGCATGAATTTCATGTTTTTAAGACAACCTAAAGTTACACAAAAAGTAAACAATTGAATATCAATTATGAGCAAGTGTTCCAAAGAAAGAAATAAGAAAATAAATAAAAAGGGAAATATGTTTATTCATAGATCCTGAAAGAAACAACATTGATGATCCGAAATTATGGAAATATTTACACAAAAAAGAATGCAAAGTGACTCAAATTTCTGACATTCCAGAAGATATTCTAATTTCCAACTTCTTAAAATGGTATGAATATCTAGATTGACAAAACTTAATTTATAGAAATTGTTCTTTCATACTGGCCGTATGTAGGCTAAATTGTGGAAAAGTAGAGTCAGACTGAAAAATTCAATGCCATAGCCAGGGTTTGAACCACAGATCTTCTTACGTATCGGCATGTTGGCCATAGTAGCTCAATGGTAGAGCGGCTGGATGGAAACCAGATGATCTGTGGTTCAAATCCTGGCTATGGCATTGAATTTTTCAGTCTGACTCTACGTTTCCACAAAACTTAATTTTATATTATGGATTGTTATTTTCATTGAAAAAAACCATTTGTAGTCGTTTTTTTTCCAATTAATTTTGACGTCACTGTTACTAAGTTCCTTCAATATCAGTGTTTGAAAATTAGTAGGGATGCTTTTTTCCAAAAAGCTCACAAAAAGTTCTGCCAGGAATGGGGGCAACAGGTCGCCAATAATCGTAAAAACTATTGCCAATAGTTAGTCCTGATTTTTGTTTGAAAAATTTGTCATTGAATATGGATATGTGGATGACATTTGGGCAATAGTAAATGAGAAACAGATGGATGATGTGCTAAGACGACTTAATTTACAAAATCCTGCAATAAAATTTTCCATAGAAAAAGAGACAAACAATGAAATCCCTTTCTTAGATTTGAAACTAATCAGAAAACATACAAAACTAGAATTTGGCATACACAGGAAGGTAACACACACAGAAAATTTCATAAAATCAAGCATGCTGTTTGTTATTTGCTTAAACATTTGAAAAGCTTAATAAATTTAGCAGCATTGAGAAATATATATTATGGTTACTTTCACAGTCAGTCACAATATGGGATAGTGTTCTGGGGGGAAAAGGCAGATAGAGTCTTTAAACTTCAAAAAAGAGCGATAAGGATACTAAGTGGGGTGGATAACAGAAATCTTGCAGGCCATTATTCAAAAAACATAAAATATTACCTCTAGCATGTATGTATATTTTGGAATTAGTGATCCATGTAAAACAAAATAAACTACAAATACAAAAATGCCAATATTCACAAATACAATACACGTCAGAAAGATGACTTTCACATTCAAAGTTGTAGAACGGAAATCTTCAGGTCTAGGCTATCAATAAAGGTATAAGATTATACAACAGGCTACCAGAAAATATTAAACAAATGAAGAGCCTTATACATTTTAAAACGGGAGTAAAAATCTTTTTACTGCAACATTCCTTTTATTCTGTAAAAGAGTTTTTAAATGTTAATTAGTTTTAAGTGATTGTAAATAATGACAGTGCATATTAATGTAATTTTTATACTATGACGTATCTGATATCAATCAAAAGGACAAAATAAAATGAATTGAATTAAATTGAATTAAATCATGAAGTAGAGTAAACTCCACATTTGTGAACAATTACTTTTATATAACATTTCTCTATGGTCTTTATGTAGTTTATATTTGCTTTTTCTACTTTAGACATTTGTTGGATCCTGTATCTGTTACAGTTTTTAGTCTTATGTAACTTTTTATATTTATCTTTGTATCTTGAACTGACGTGTCCTATAACATATGTATTATGTTCCAAAGGATGAAATAAATACAATACAATATCAACAGTTTAACTTACAGGCTTGTTAATGTATCTTTAAACAAGATGGAATATATCAAAAGAGTACAATAATATCATTCACATTGCAGAATACAATGGATTTAGTGCTGAATTAGTCAAAAAGAAAATTGATAAATTCAAAAGACAACAACGACGTAAACAAGTAACTACTCTTTCCCCAATCAGCAATGAAACTTCATACAGAAAATTTACATATCATCCCAGAGCTACACCCTTTTCCAAAAAGTCTTCAAAGAGCACAATATTACTTTGGCCCCACAGAACAAATTTAGTGTACAACACCTTTGGAAATCACATAATACAAAGGAGATACCCCACAGACAAAAAATCAGGTGTATACCGGATAAACTGCAAAGGCTGTGACAACATTTACATTGGAAAAACAAAAAGGAACTTGAACATTAGGCTTAAAGAGCATTTTAGAAACATCATGAATAAATAAATATATAAATCAGCTGTAGCATACCATTTTTGGAAGGAGATTCATGATATAGAACGAGAAATCCACTTCCTAGAAAGGAATCCACTTATGTTTCATTTAACTGAAACATTTAATTTCATTGATTTCTTTTAAAGTTTTATTTGTGGATTAAATTTAGTACTTTAATAGTCCCTAAATATAAAATGGTAAGTGACTAAGTATCCAAAAAAAAAAAAAAGGCAACTGCAAATAGTTTTTTCAATTAATTTTGAAGTCACTGTTACTAAATTTCTCCAAGCAAGCATAATGTGTTGCATTTGTTTAGGATTTGATTCTTGGCTATTAAGATGTAAAATAAAGAGCATGCAGCATAATAACCTAGACAGTAGTCGAAATTTAACTGTATTGGAACACCACAGTGAAGCGAAATAATTATTAAATTATAGATGAGTCGTATTTATTACACATCAGCTTCACTTACGTACCTATTTTGAGTCACCTAAGAGCCGACGATGCGAACGATGGTTTGCGAAACATGTCCTCAAATTAGGTACATAAGTGAAGCTGATGTGTAATAAATAAGACTCATCTATAATATAATAACTAGACAGTAGTGTTTATTTTAAATGGGACCTACACCTTAAAGCAATGTTGAACCTTCTTGCAACATAAGCATAGTTTTAGTGAAAACAGAAGGAACTTCACTGCTTCACACGAAAAAGGACAATATTTTATATTTTTTGTTTTTATGTTGTCAAGTAGTTTGTATTAGAATCATGTGTAGATAGATTGTAAATATGTGGTCTTATTTGACTAACTTATCTACTGTAAATACTGCAAACATGTAAATAATCAAGGAATGTGCTAAGGGCATATATATGTATTATATGACAGTAGAAATGCTGCCATGTCTGCTCTGCTGATCTGCAACAGCAAATGGTGGCATATTGTTTTCTACCAGTGAACACAAGTACTCCATACACAACTTGCCATCCCTGTTCATTACTACAGCAACTAAACACAATCTGCACATGTGCAATTCAAACTTCCAAAATTATACTGTAAACCTAGATACATATATAATATAGTATAATCCGAGCCTGTTGGCCGTAGCCTACTGGACTCCTCCTTCTTCTTCTTTGTAGACGTTTCTCTGCAGCTGTGGCAGACATCTTCAGTGGTAGTAGCAAGTACTATGGTGGAGGTTTCAACAGTGACTGTGTTGGTAGCTCTGTAGAATGCAGAATTTTTGTCGGTGGCTGGAGAGTAGGTCAGCTGTGATTGGCCTGGGTGAGCAGTAGACTGAACTTGTGTCGGTGGCTGGAGAGGAGGTCAGCTGTGATTGGCCGGGTGGGCCGTAGATTGAACTTGTGTCAGTGGAATGTTGCAATCTGCTGGCATCTGACTGGCTCAGGTGAAATTCTTGACTTTTATCGGCATTATATAGAATAAAAAGAAGTATTTCAGAAAGTGGAGTGCCATTGTTACTAAAATTAGGCAAGTGAGTCAACCTTGTATATACTTTTCTCCACTTACAAGTTTTTTATGAAGACTAGTTTCTGGGGACTTCTCCCCTATCGTCAGCTCTGTAACTTGTAAGTGGAGAAAAGTATATACAAGGTTGACTCACTTGCCTAATTTTATCGGCATTGTTTGCCATATTTAAGGTTTTCCTCTAAGCGATCAATGTTGTTTTATGCTCCTGTACTTCAATGGCTTCATGAATAGATATAAGATGTTGATGCCAGAATGTCTATGTCTTCATACTGGATGATGGGTTCCCTTTTTGGGTATGACATTTTGCAATTGCTGATACATCAATCACCTTAACAGCTCATCAGACTAAGTCAAAGTATGCTAAACACATCCTGTGGAGCTCGCTGGAGCAAAGGTTCCTCTGAGTCACTCATATGATAAATTATAAGTCTGTGCATTAGATTTAGAAGCTGCTCTAGCGAAAAGTGCTCAGCAACAGTACAGTGATGCCAATCTAAAAATTGCTAAAATGGTTCTTCTGTTGGTTGTATATAATTAGTCAATTAAAACTTTTTTGCTTATGATTGTCCTCTATTCCACTGCAAGATGCTTACTTAGTATTGTGGATATTCTGTTGTTATCCTTGAAAATAAGTCCCTGTCCAAAAATTTTAATAGAGTACTGCTTTGCTTCCAAAATAAGGAGACATGATACGTGCGACCTATTTCATAATGCAAGTTTATAAACGTTGAAATTTACAAGTAAACTTACAATATTTACAAACAAAATTTTATAGATTCTAAAGCATTTTGTTTCACAATTAAATAATAATATCTTACATTTATAAAGCAAGTGACTTCTCTACAAATAGTCTAAGGTTCATAAAGGGAAGGTATATTTAATAATATCTTAGCAAAAACACAGTGGATCGAATTGATCGAGGCCCATTGTTGATTGAGGCGGCGCGGCGACTAGTTCAAAGAGACAGGCGTGCAGTGTGTAGATGAAAGCTTGCCAAAACGGCGGGCGGAAGGAGATGGAATTCTCGAGAGTTTGCCGTTGTTCTTGATTGTTTGAGAATATTCTGGAATGTGAGTAATCTATTAAAAAGGGAGCCCACCCGCCAAAAGGAGTCAGTCGGTAATTGAACTCGCATGCGTGAACAGCTGTGTTGTGGTCGTTGACCTTGCAAGTTGTATTGTGTATGTGACATAATCCTGCATCTGTAAAAGTTGACAAAGTGTGTTTCTACGGAAACAAAGTGCCAATTTTTGGTGTTTGTAACCTGGACTTTTGATTTCACGAACCCACAGAGTCACAGTAATTTTTTACTCAAAATGAATGAGTTTGCATTGCTTATGATTACAATGAGAGGTTCTTACAATAGATTTACTATTGCAAAATATTAGAGATCACTTTTAACCTGCAACAAATACAAACAGAGCTTTGAACTCAAAACAGCAAGAGTGTATAACAGCAAAAGTAATATATAGATGTTGTTAACTTCATTCGCTCCTAATTTTCTCCAAAATAATAATTTTATTTTCATTTGTGAATTAAAACCACGCACGCACACATCAACACAGCCAATGTAATTGAGATATTTTAATCTTCAATAAAATAGTCTTATATCAAGAATTTCAGGCTGAAGAAACACATACTTTTGAAGTACTGTAAGTATGAAAAAATATAGATATTAATGGTTTTTGTAATGAATGATTGGTGATGCTTTAAAACAGAAATCCTTTGGAATGTATATATTTATGTTGATATGTTTATCTGGACTTGTAAAGTTACTCAAACTTTACAAGTTAAACTTTTAATACAATTTTGTGCTTCATTGTATCAGAGTTCTTACTCATAAGAATAACAAATATTTGTTGTGAAAAAAATTTGTACATATTGTTACCCAAACGGCCAGGCTACGATGCCGATCAATAAATGAGGTCCGGCGGAGGGAGGGGAGATGCAGGGGTGGCTGGGTCTTCGTTTACCTCTCCTCCTGCCACTCGAAGGGGCACGAAGCTTCAAGAATGTTTTCCCCCTCCATAAAAGGAGACTCGATACAAGCGAGGCGACAGAGAGTTGAGCTGAGTGAGCCGGGCAAGCAGTAGGTGAGGCGAGCCGAGTATACGTGGAAAGACGAACTGGCTTAGTTTTAATTGTGTACATTACGAAATTGTAATTGTGACATTAGAAAAGGTGGAAATAAAGAACATTTTGAGTGGTGTAATTGAACTTTTTAATTTTACGAACCCACAAAGTCACAACTGGCGTCAGGAGTGGGATAATGGCCATGGAATCGGCATTGGAAAAGATTTTACAGAAAATGGAAGAAATGAAGACGGCCAACGATAACATCGCCGAGAAGATGGAAGAAATGAAGGCGGAACTAACAGCAAAGACGGAGGCGGCAAACAGCAGCCTGACCGCGAAGATGACCGAATTGACCACGGAGATAAAAGCGGCAAACGAGGCCCTTGCCGTGAAGTTCGAAGAGCAGCTGACCGGCGTAAAAGAGGACGTTACAGAGTTAGGCGAGCGTGTCGAAGACCTGGCGAGCCGCGTTAATGAGCTGGAAGGAAAGACCGACAATAGCGTCAAGTCCCTGAGCGCCATGGTGGAGGACGTCGTCGGCAGGAGGTTGAAGGATTTGAAGGTCGACGCACCGGGACGCGACACAAAATCGGCGTGCGTCAAACCTCCGAAATATGACGGCGTGTCAACGTTTGAGGTCTTCCACCGCCAATTCGACGCAGTGGCCAAGCACAACAAATGGTCACCAGAGGAGGAGGCCACACAGTTAATAGCCAGCCTCCAGGGACGGGCCGCGGAAGTCCTAAACGTGGTACAGACGACGGTGGCGTCCAAGGACATCTGGGAGGCCCTGGAGAATCGTTTTGGAAACCACCGATTAGCCGCAGCGTACCGCAGCCAGCTAAAAGCAAGGTCACAGCAGCCAGGGGAGACGCTGCAGGAGTTCGCCCTGGCAGTTGAACAACTGGCTAGCAAGGCCCTAGTCGACCTCCCACCAGAGTTCGTATCCCGGGAAGCTGCCTACACCTTCGTTGACGGGGTACGGGACACGGAGATTCGTCAGCGCCTAATGCTTGGCAATTATAAAACAATCCACGAGGCGCTAACGGCAGCATTAAGGATGGAGGTGGCCAAGGTAACAGCTATCCCGTCGTCGAGAACGAGGAGTGTGCGCTACGCCGGAGACAGAAGACCAGCCGAGGGACGCCGGCGAACACCTAGTGGCCTGTGTTGGGGGTGTAGACAGCCCGGGCACCTGCAGAGAGACTGCCCACACCAGGAAATGGCGGCCGGAAGAACGAGTAAGGCACGGCGTGGAGAGGGGCACATCGGCGCCATCACCACCATCCCCTCGACACTGCGCGCCGTTAGCCGGCTGATGGACGATAGCCTTATCGCGGACGGCTGGATAAGAGGAAAGCCGTGCCGCGTGCTGGTGTACACTGGGGCAGCCATGACCATCATCAGACCTGACGTGGCGAAGGGTTTGCCGACGAGGAAGCCGAGCCGACCATACCAGCTTGTGTTGGCATCCGGCGACACGTTGCCTGTGGAGGAGGCCCTGCTGGAGCTGACCTTGGGACGGAGTGCCGTGCGTCTGTGGGTGTTCGTCGCGAAGGTGGCTGAGGAGGTGATTCTGGGATTGGATGCCCTCAGGAGCCACGAGGCGACGGTCGACGTCGGCAGGAAGGTTCTGCGGCTCAACGGAGAAAGAAGTTATACTCTGTCAACCCGAAGAGCGCCTTGGAATCGGTAGGTTCATCTTGAACGAAGACGTGGTTGTCCCCGCAAGGAGCGAGGTGATGGTGACGGCGCAACCGGAAGGCTAGACAGCAGGTTTGGTTCAGAGGCTGCAGGAGTACGACTTCACCTCGGAATATTGCAGAGGGAAGAGCCACGGTAACGCGGACGCCATGTCCCGAAGACCCTGTCCAGAGGAGTGCGCCCAATGCACAAGAGTGGAGGAGAAGGAGCATGACGCAGCAGTCCGAGTAGTCACGGCAGTGCCTGCGGATGCCTGTGATAGCGCAGGCCTGAGGAGGGAGCAGCTGGCGGACGCAGACTTGGGGCCACTCTTGAGGGAAGTGGAGGCAGGGACGAGACCAACCTGGGCAGACATCGCACCGAGGAGCGCCACCTACAAGTCTTACTGGGCCCAATGGGACTCGTGGAAGACCAGAGAGGGTGTGCTGTTCCGGGTATGGGAATCACCCGATGGGATGATGCAGAGAGAACAGTTGGTACTTCCTCGGAGTAAGGTCCCGGAAGTCTTGGAAGAAGTGCACGCCGGTACTTCAGGACACCTGGGAGCGAACCGGACGATTGACAAACTACGGCAGCGCTACTAATGGCTGAGGCTCTGAGCAGATGCTGAGAGATGGTGCCGTCAGTGTCACGTGTGCGCGGCGAGTTGCGGCCCCCAGACTAGGAGCCGGGGTCGCATGCAACAGTACAACGTCGGAGCGCCATTCGAACGGATCGCCGTTAACATTGCTGGACCGCTCCCAATATCCGACCGAGGCAAAAAGTAACTGATGGTGGTCGTGGACTACTTCACTAAGTGGCCGGAGGTGTATGCCATCCCGAACCAAGAGGCAAGGACAGTCACAGACTGCCTCGTGGAACAAGTGTTTTGCCGATTTGGGGTACCATTAGAGCTGCACAGTGACCAAGGCACCAATTTTGAGTCCAACCTGATGAAGGAGGCACTAGAGAGACTTGGGGTTAACAAGACCCGCACAACACCTCTACATCCCCAGTCGGATGGCATGGTCAAGAGGTACATCAAGATCTTAGAGGAACACTTGAAGGTCGTGGCCAGCCATCAGCGAGACTGGGAAGTCAAGGTGCCACTGTTCTTGCTGGCCTAGCGCTCATCAACACACGACACCACGGGGATCACGCCAGCCAGCTAAATGTTCGGCCGAGAGTTACGGCTCCCCTTTGACCTGGCTTTTGGTAGCCCTCCAGGGGTGAAACAGCCAGCAACAGAGTATGTGGAGAACCTGGTGGACCACCTCCACGACATGCACGAGATGGCTCGCCAGAACATCCAGAAGGCGAGCGACCGCATGAAAACCCGATACGACAGGCAAGCCAACAGCCAAGGGTTCCAGCAAGGTGACCTGGTCTGGTTGTACCGCCCTACCCGGACCAAGGGACGCTGCCCGAAGCTTCAGCAGCCATGGCAAGGACCGTACCGTGTGGTGAAGAGGATTAACGACGTGGTCTACCGCATCCAGAAGGTGGCCCGAGGAAAGATGTTGGAGGTACACCTGGATCGCATGGCCCGCTACGATGGCGCTGTTCGGGACGACCAGCCTTGAGGAGGGAGCAGTGTTACCCAAACGGCCAGCCTACGATGCCAATCAATAAATGAGGGCCGGCGGAGGGGGAGACGAAGGGGTGGCTGGGTCTTCGTTTACCCCTCCTCCTGCCACTCGAAGGAGCACGAAGCTTCGAGAATGTTTTCCCCCTCCATAAAAGGAGACTCGAGAAACTTTAGGCCGCCGATCGATACAAGCGAGGCGACAGAGAGTTGAGTTGAGTGAGCCGGGCAAGCAGTAGGTGAGGTGCGCCGAGTGTATGTGGAAAGACGAACTGGCTTAGTTTTAATTGTGTACATTACGAAATTGTAATTGAGACATTAGAATAAGGTGGAAATAAAGAACATTTTGAGTGGTGTAATTGAACTTTTTAATTTTACGAACCCACAAAGTCACAATATTTGTAATCTTTTGTTTGTTGCATGTAAATTATAAATATTGTGGAACATGACCCTGGCCAACATGATTGGCAGTTAGATCACCCTAAGTAAAGTATTGACAAGAAGGAAAAGGACATGATCCCTTAGACGTTAAATACTCAGATATGATCTGAGTCAAAGAAAACAAAGAGTTTGTCAAGGAAGGAAAGGGTCCATGTCTGTAACTCAATATGCAGCTCCTTCGCATGATTCTGTCCAGAATAATTAATTCCTTTGAGTCTTCAAATTTCAGATAGATTAAAGCATCTCTTTCTGTTAATAACAAAATTTATCATATGATTACTAAGAGCTGCACCATAGAAAAGTGAGGGATTCGACACTATACTTTTGTCTAAATTGGTTCCTTTAAACATTCAATTATTATCAGAAGGAATTACAGGATCTCCTTGCTATTAATAAAAGTTTTTCTGCAGACATATTGTTATTTACTATAAATTGATGAGCTGTGAAATGTTACAAATATACACTGCAATGACAAATGATTGTAGTGAATTTCCGCTTCTTAGAAAATGTTTATATTATTTTCACCTCTTTATAGAATCCCTATTAACTACACACTTTAAATAGTTCATTGTTTTCATGACACACATCTTTCATTGTGGTTTACTGATAGTAAATTGAAAATTACCTAAAGGTTACTTCATAAAAAGAAACTAGGCTTTCTTCTGCTTTAAAACAGAGGAACAAATTCACTGCAAAAATTATACTGGTTCCTTCGGATCCTTTCCTGCATTACTATCATCATCCGTCTTTCCTCCCATGGGATCTGTAACAATTATATCATATCACAGTATTAAATATAGGCTTCAAATATCCAAACATGATAATACAAGAGAATTTTCAAATTTATATTTTCATAACTGTATGTATTTTTGCATCCTTTCACATCTTTATTTGTATGATTCTATCTATCTTCCTGGCAATTATGATGTTTACTGAAGGTTTCCACATGATGTGAAAGCATTAGCCTAATATGGAAAAGGGGAAGGCAATGATGTGCGGAGGCACACATGTTGACGGAGCAAGGTTATTCGAAACAAATGTCAGCCTACTCCTTCCATACTCTTTCCATGACTGTGAGAAATGGCAGAATGGTGACAAAACTTACAAAAGTATGGACATATTGGGTTTAGAGAGATCTATGCTTTTTGCGCAATACAGGGAACCCACTCAGCACCTAAATGCGTTTTCTTTATATTAAATATAAAGCCCTGATCTCTAAAGGCAATTTAGGGCCTAAGAGGAGAATTCAGAAGTGGACAGTGTGCGTGTTATTTGTAAACCTACATTAGACATGTACTGGTCTATAGATGGCATGCTACCTGTTCCATATTTTGGGAGGAAATAATGGGCCAAATATGGGTGGTGTGGATCAGTTGATAAGATAAAGTAAGATTATCAGTAAGCTAAGATAAAACCAGAAGAAAAGTCAGGCATTTACAAGATTAAGTGTAAAGACTGTGAAAAAATTTACACAGGGAGGACAAAAAGAAACAGACACTAGAAATAAAGAACACTTCAGGCACTTAAGATACAAAAATATTGATAAGTCCGCAATAGCAGTTCATTTCTGTTCTGAAAATCATGAAATTGAAGATAGCACCAAATTACTAAAATACGTACAAAAACAGTGAACTCGTCATATGGGAGAGCATATACATAGAAAAACAAAAACCAACTAATGAACTTTGAAATCCCGCCAGAAGAGAACTCCACATTTAAATTCATCACAAAATCAACAGATGGCAGCAGCAACTCCAGAACTACCCACACACTGGATCAAGCCTTAGTCGCATAAGAGCTGACGATGCAAACGATGGTTCGCGAAACATGTCCTCAATATAGGTACGTAAGTTGAAGCAGATGTGTAATAAATACGACTCATCTATAATTTAATAATTCAGAGGCCTCTTCATACTGGGGGTAAGAAATCCACCACAACAGAACTTTTCATCTATATTGAGATTTAACTGTACTGGAACACCACAGTGAAGTGAAATAATTATTAATTATTAGATGAGTCGTATTTATTACACATTGGCTTCACTCCAGAATTACCCACACCACTGGATCAAGCTTTAGTCGCATAACAGCCGAAGATGCAAACGATGATTTGCGAAACATGTCCTCAAAATAGGTACGTAAGTGAAGCCGATGTGTAATAAATACGATTCATCTAATAATTAATAAGAACTTTTCATACTTGAGAGAACACACTTTCCTATAAGGATATTACCCACAACCAAAAAGGTCACAACCATTTTGAAAATGTCTAGTGTGTCACGAAAAAGAAGTTCACAAGGAAACCAATATTACTTCTTTAAATCTGAAGATGTGCTCTGGTGTGTTTATCCGGTTTTTGAGGTGTAGCATACAAAAAGAAACCTTTAAGGGTAAGTTTTCATCTCTTACAGAACTAATTTAAATTTATTGTAAAGTAGAAAGATTAAAATAATTACTGTTAAATAAGCATTAAATGCATTTATGCCCAGGACATCTATACACACCCATATCGGTTTAGGGCATTTTAACTTGGACGTCATATGACATCCATATCAGTGAAAAGGTTAAGTTGTAAATCCTCCTCAAAAGTAAATAGTAGTAAATTGATATTAAATAGTGTAAACCAAGTGTAAATAACATATTCTTTAAATATTAATAATATTAATGAACTTAAAATGCATTTATGTACAGTTTTTATCTTTTTATATTGCCAAATACTTGTAAACTTTATTGCAAATGCTGAATAAATCTCAATGAGTTGGGTAGATCATTTGGATTTTGAGGTGTACATGTCAATGATGGGTGGCCTAGTACAGCTCCTTGCTGGATTTTATTTTGCAATATTTTCCGAAGCCACTATGGTAGATATCTGAAAGCAAACCACCATTTCAAGTCTATTTCTGTGCTTTTGGCAGTCAAATGTGTTCATGTCACACTATTTCTCACAGATTAGTGACATTTTGAGGGAATTATTACTATAAATGCTAAATTTCATTTCATGTCTTTAATTTTGGCTGAGTGCTATTATTGTTTTATTATTAATTTTCAATGGTTATACACATTAGTGTTTTTGTTACTGCAGACTTAATGTCTTTGAATAGTTATTGCATTAGAGTTTATAAATAAGCTGTTAATCCTTTCAAAGTATATTCTACACCAAGTGTATTCAAGGGATGCTGTCAGTTTTCTAGCCATTAGATTATTACGCTGGCATGTATGTTATGGACAGGAACTTTTGTTTACCAAAACAGGGTGTTGTTGGGGAACAGTACAATATTCTGAGGATAGTTATTAACTTCTTCTCTGTTTGAAGTTGATATTGCATTTATGGACATATTAAGTAAACAGGGCAACAAATGCTTAGGTTTATTGAAATCCCAAATTGTGACTTAGGACCAATCAGAATTAAGTATTACGGTAACTTAGTAACCAAAACAGAAAAAAGAACCAATGAGTTTATTCTTAAATTTTTCTTCTGGCTTGAACTCTCAAAGAGGGTAGATGCATTTTCGGTAAAAGACTTCTTGAAACTATGAGAAGTTATTGGAGTTCATCATTTATGAACGTTTAGTAAACATTTAAAATATACATTGAATACACGACGCTACGATAAATAACTTAAGTAAAAAACCGTTGCATCATTCATAAATAAAAGGAGAATATTAATATATAGTAAAGGGCTATATACATCAGTGCAAAAAGTCGCATGTAAAGAAGAAAATGATGTAAAGAAATATAATTCCAAGTATTAATTACTTTATTCCATAGTTACCCAAATGTGAAATCCCTTTTGTATCGATACCACGCCTGAGAAGTTTCACATCTCATCGCTTGCTGCAGCTGCCGGAGAGAGGATTTATAGAAATCTTTGAGAACATCATCTTCACGGCTTTTAGACGAAAGGTTCATCACTTCTACATCAAGGTAAGGTTTGGCTTCTACATGCGTCGCCACACTGAGGGAGCGCGAAACTTTTGCACGTGTAGGCGTAGACCTCACGATGGGGCGAATCCTACTTCAGATATGTCACCGCATCGTGTGATATAAATCCAGCCCACAAGGAGGGGAACCACTCCACGTTCCTATGTTCATTACAATTGTAGCTCAGTAATGTAATTATGTTCATGTAAGTGAATCACTATAGGAAACCATGTTGCTAGTTTTGTAACGAACAGGAAAGTGATTTGTGGAATGGGCTTTTTAATTATCTTTTGAGCTTTAAATTTCTATTTGATCTTTGGCTGTAATGTTTGGAGGGGGTCAACCTTTTTCTGCAATGGACAAGTGTTTTCTGGTACTGGTAATTCAAAATGTGAGCAAATGCAACAATAAATAATGACTAAGATTATAAATAATCTGACTTCAATTGGTACAAACCTGAAGGAATGGAATGTGGAGATTTGCCATTGTCAGAGCCTGAAGGATCTGGTGCTCCCATGTTAGCATCCTCCATTGGTGGTCGTTCCACTTCTGGTCCAGGTCCGTAAGGTCCACCTCCTTCAACACCCTAAATACACATACATTACATACATTAGTAATCATCACAGTAATTCTTACTAAAACGTCCCATGTTATCTGATATGTTTCATTTTCTCTGAAATACTATTTTCTTAGAGTCAATCAGATACGGATATGATGCTAACAACCTCTAACGAACAAATGGAGAAAAGGGACAAAAAATTGACAGACTAGAAGAAAAATCAGTACTTTTTTACAAATTCAACAACAATAATAATAATAATAATAATAATAACAACATATTGTGATACTAACGCTATAGCATAAAGCTATCAGAAGTTTGGCACTGGGCGGTAAGAACTTCAGGGAGATATGCTGCATGATAACCCCAAGTAAACAGAATTAGCACTTTTGCCTGATAACCAGAATCCTCTAAAAGATTTGCCATCTTGAACATTCTGGAATGTATAGTAATTTTCAATGGCTATATAAGAAAGCATTCTTTCAAGTTGAGTGGGTCTGGCAAAGTTAGTCAGTGAGTGAGCCAGTAGCAAGTGAGTAAGCAAACATGTTTATGGTGCAATGAAAAAAGCAAATTTGTGACAACACAGAGAGCTGTAACTGTAAGAGAATAGAGATATCTTGTGAACTGTACAGAAGAAAAGGCTACATCGGGCATATTTCATACAACATTTCTACAACTTGCACTAGTCGAGTATCAGTGATGATATGAGCAAGAGCTCTTGAAACATGTCCTGTGAATAAACAGTGTGAGTGAAGCAATGTGTTAATATATTCTCGATTCACTTTTGTACATATTTCATTATGCTACCTCTTACCTTATAGCACAAAGCAAAACAAAGTGTCAGTGAAAGCTGAACTAGATCACAAACAGTTTGAAACACTGAACGTATTTATGTTTAAACTTCACAGAGTTTCTGTATATTATGCTGCAAATATAGTGATATTTTCCAAGCATTAGCATCAAACAGATCTAGTAGGAACTTGTATTTCACCTCCTAATAGAACTAATAAATGTGAATGAGTTAATGAAAATGACGGCATGGAAGCTCAGTGATGTTTAAAAATAAATAGCTGTTACAGTAGAAAGTAGAAATGAACACACTACAGAAACATGTAAATGTAGTGAATGGTGCTCTTAATTACAAATAACCAGGGCCCAATTTACAGGTAGCCCAAGATGCACTCTTCTGGCACTAAATCAAATAAAAATTTATGCAAATTACAAAATGTTGTGTCACTTTCCTATTCACTTTACTTTGTGTATTTGTTGTTGACGACAGTGATTTGACAAGCATATAATATTATAAACAATACAAGCAATTATGTCTGATGGTTCTGTAGTAAAAGTTAAAAAAAAAAAAAAATCAAAACATGGTTAGAAAATAAAATATTTCAGTAGACTGACAGCTAATTTGTGACTTATTGCTGAAAAAACAATAGAGGTAGCAGAGTGGTTGCACTTTGAATTTCATGTACATAGCTTTCAAAGAATCTGGATAGCAAGTATAAAGCAACAGAACATTTTAATGCTTCTTCAATCTTCTTTCATTTTATGCGTGATTGGAGGAATTTAGTGACAGTGACGTCAATATTAATTGAAAAAACTATCTGTAGTCAGTTTTGAATACTTTGTCACTTACAGAGTCAAAGAGCACTTTAGACACATCTAACTGAAATAAGAAAAGTCAGCAGTATTATTTCACTTTTGGAACAAAAACCATGACCTTCCAAATCTACAATTACTAAAAGGGGTGATAAACCAAAACAACCTGACATAGAAGAACATATTAATATTGTTGTGAACCATTATTTAGGATAGTGCGGTGCCGAGCAATAAGGGACAGATCGTGCCGGGTGGAGATAAAGAGCTTGCCTAAGCAGATAAACATAGCGCGGAGGTAAAAGGCATGCCAAAACAGATAAAGTTAGATAAAAAAAAAAAAGGAACATTCTAGTGACATCTTGATTGTCTTACAGAACATTTGATTTCTTATATCGAGATTTAACTGTAAAAAATACGACTCATCTAAAATTTAATAATTTGATTTCTTGTTTGTTACACAATATTTGAGAAATGTGTAGTAATATGAGTTGTGGTATATATAAGAGAGCCACGACTCGCCAAGAGACAATAGTAAACAGAGTGGTAAACAGAGTCGTAATGAGAGAGTGGTAATTGAACTAGAAGTTGAGTGAGCTCTTTGTTTGTGGTCAACGACCTTGGAAGATTGTATTTGTGTATGTTACGTAATCCTGCTGTAATCAAAGTGTACCAAGTGTATTTCTACGGAAATAAAGAACGTTTTGAATTTCTGCAACTTGGACTTTTAATTCTACAAGCCCACAAAGTCACAATGTGGAAAAATAAGGACTGAGTAATGAACTTTGAAATTGCAACGGTCAATTTGCTAAAGAAGTTCACAGTTCTAACACCAGAAAGAAGACAGCAGACAACAACAGACGATAGTCAGACCTTCAAGGTTGAAAATGGAAGCAATGGTTTCCGCAACTAGGCCTTCAATAATAAAAAAAAATTTAAGTGATGAAGTGTTAAAATTGATTATAAATAGATCTTTCAATTATGTTCTTTCATTTTATTTATTACTAGCTTATTTATCTGACATTGCACAACCAAATGATGATTTAGTTTTAATGCTTACCTCTAATAATGATAATTTTGTTCCTAATAACAACACTCAGAGCTTGCTTACCTGATGTGGTGCAGTTTCAGGAGTTGCTGCAGGATGGTAATGTCTAGGCATGTGGTACTGATACGGCTGATAGTAAGGATGTGGGTGAGGTGGGTACTGCGAGTAGTGTTGGTGATAGGCTTGCTGCTGCTGCTGGTTGGGATATGGAGGATATTGTGGATGTGGTACTGGGGGACGAGGTGGCAATGGTACTGTTTGTGGTGGTGGCTGACTTCCTGGGTACTGCTGATACTGTCCTGCTGCAGCGGATGGTGGCATCATTCCCTGTGGGGGCATATGTGGGTGTGGTGGTACCTGCAAATGTAATCACTCCCTTTATTTGCTGTAAATAATATTAAATTCATTAAGGAGATGTATAAGTAAAATTTAGTGAATGTGATCAATTTTACTTTTTGCATTTTTATTAAATAAATATAATAAAATAAATATAATAAATTAAATAAATAAATTTGTGCAACATAACTGTGTTTTTATATCAATTTTAAAATCACAAATGATTATTTAATCAGCGCTTTATCATTCAGATAATTAACTGCAATGAACTATAAACTGTAGTTTATAGTTGAAACTTGCTAGAAAGAATGGTGTGCAAGGAAAGACATCCTTCACTTGAAAGTTTTAAACGTTCCTTGGTGGCAGCAATGGGAGATTTTTCAATTAATATTATTTGTTCTGCAATAACTGGCCCCAGAGACTCAAAGCCTGTGTGCGTGCCAATGGTAAACATTTTGAAGTCTGATGGGTGCAAGTCACAGAAAGTCACAGGACTTTTCTTGATCTTTCAAAAGCTTTTGATTGTGTGGATCATCAGTTATTAATAAAGAAACTTGAAGCATACAGTGTTAGAGGAATAGCAGGTAGCAGGGTAATATCTTATTTATTAGACAGGAAACAAAGTACCGAAATTAGGTCGACTGATAGTAAAGGTTACATAAAACAATATTTATCATTGTTACAAACTAATGAATATGGAGTCCCTCAAGGTTCAATTCTAGGTCCCATACTGTTCTTATTATACATAAATGACTTGCCTGAACATCTACCAACTAAAGGCACTGATATCACATTATATGCAGACGACACCACTTTTCTTATATCGAGATTCAACTGTATTGGAACACCACAGTGAAGCGAAAAATTATTAAATTTTAGATGAGTCGCATTTTTTACACATCTGCTTCACTTTCGTACCTATTTTGAGGACATGTTTCGCAAATCTTCGTTTGCATCTACGGCTCTTGTGCGACTGACGCTAGATCCAGCGGTGTGGGTAATTCTGGGGTTGTTGCTGCCATCTGTTGATTTAGTGATGAACTGAAATGTGGGATTCTCTTCTAGCGGGATTTCAAAGTTCATTAGTTGGTTTTTATGTTTTTCTATGTATATCCTCTCCCATATGACGAGTTCACTATGTTTTTGTACGTATTTTAGTAATTCTGTGCTATCTTCAATTTCATGATTTTCAGACCAGAAATGAGCTGCTATTGCGGACTTATCAATATTTTTGTATCTTAAGTGCCTGAAGTGTTCTTTCTTTCTAGTGCCTATGTTCCTTTTTGTCCTTCCTATGTAAATTTTTTCACAGTCTTTACACTTAATTTTGTAAATGCCTGACTTTTCCTCTGGTTTTATCTTATCAGTATTATTACTGTGAAGTAGATTTTTAATGTTGTAATTGTTTTTTGGTGCCAATGTTATATTGTATTTCTTGAATATTTTTTGGAACTTTTTTGTGGCCCAGGGGTGGTAAGTAAATTTAGCAAATCTAGTTTCTTGTTTTATTGGTGTGAGAGCTGTGATCTGTTTTAATTTCTTTTGAAGTTTGAATAATTTTAGATAGATAAAAAACTAAAATTATTCAAACTTCAAAAGAAATTAAAACAGATCACAGCTCTCACACCAATAAAACAAGAAACTAGATTTGCTAAATTTACTTACCACCCCTGGGCCACAAAAAAGTTCCAAAAAATATTCAAGAAATACAATATAACATTGGCACCAAAAAACAATTACAACATTAAAAACCTACTTCACAGTAATAATACTGATAAGATAAAACCAGAGGAAAAGTCAGGCATTTACAAAATTAAGTGTAAAGACTGTGAAAAAATTTACATAGGAAGGACAAAAAGGAACATAGGCACTAGAAAGAAAGAACACTTCAGGCACTTAAGATACAAAAATATTGTGACGGAGCGCTGAAACACCCTGTGAGCAGCTGGCAACGGAAGACAGGGGAGGCTCGGTTAGCCACACCCTTCCCTCGTTTGTCTTATAGTGGTGACAGCCAGCGGTCGGAAAGAAACATAACTGTGCGTCTGTTTTCCTTCTACCTGTTTCTCGATCTTTCGTTTACCAGAACAATCTTGTAAACACCAGAAACCGGCGATATTCCTATAAAGAGGGTTACAGACAGACAGTGTGAGTCAGTTGTTGAGTTGGTTTTGGTGTAGTCAGTCAGTTGTTGGTTTGAGTTGGTCAATCAGTTGGTTAGTGAATGAGGACAGTTCTTGGTGTAAGAAGAGTTAGTCAGTGACGTGTTAATGAACGAAAGGATTGTGAATGAGAAGACTGTGCGTGCATCGGAGTTTATGTAATCGCGAGTACAGGTGAAGTTGTAACGGACGAACTGGTAAATTGTAACTGTGTGCAGCAAGTAATTTTGTGTAATTGGCAAGTGTTAAACTGTAAGTCGGTAGAAATAAAGAACATTGTTGAGTGGTGTAATTGGACTTTTCATTTCACGAACCCACAAAGTCACACTGGTGTCAGGAGTGGGATATAACAACAGTCACACTGGTGTCAGGAAGCGGGAAAACAACATCACCGAACATTACAACGATGGAGGCAGCATTAGAAAAGATTTTAGCGGAACTGCAAGAAATAAAGACGGCTAAAGACAACATCACCAGGAAGATGGAAGAAATGCAGGCCGAATTAACAGAGAAGCTGGAGACTAGAAATAACCTGGCCGCGGAAGTGCTGGAGACTAGAAATAACCTGGCCGCGGAGTTGAAACTAATCAGGACGGCTAGGGGAACATCGCCGAGAAGATGGAACAAATGAAGGCCGAGTTAACCACGGAAATGAGAGCAGCGAATGACGGTCTGGCTACCGAAATGAAGGTGGCGAATGAGGCTCTCGCCGCCAAGTTTGAGGAACGGTTGGCCGGCGTGGGGAATGACGTCACGAACCCGGGCAAGCGGAAGGGTCAAGTAGACGACCGCCTTAATGATTTAGAGGGAAAGGCCGACAACATCGCAAAACCCCTCACCCGCCTGACGGAGGAAAACCGGCCTTATGTGTGGACGGAGGACGCCGAAGACGCTTTCCAGCACCCGAAGGAGACCCTGTGCAGTGCTTCAATTTTGGGTTTCCCACAACCGGGTGGCGCCTTCATTGTGGACACCGACGCCAGCGACCATTGCATTGGAGGTGTCCTATCGCAGATCCAGGACGGCCACGAGCGCACAAAAGTGGAAGAGAAGGAGCGTGCCGCAGCAGTCCGAGTAGTTGTGGCAGTGCCTGCTGAAGGCTGGGATAGCGCAGGCCTGAGGAGGGAGCAGCTGGCGGACGCAGACTTGGGGCCACTCTTGAGGGAAGTGGACGCAGGGACGAGACCGACCTGGGAGGACATCGCACCGAGGAGCGCCACCTACAAGTCGCACTGGGCCCAATGGGACTCGTTGAAGACCAGAGAGGGCGTGCTGTTCCGGGTATGGGAGTCACCCGATGGGAAGGCGCGGAGAGGACAGTTGGTACTTCCCCGGAGCAAGGCCCCGGAAGTCTCGGAGGAAGTGCACGCCGGTACTTCAGGAGGACACCTGGGAGCGAACCGAATGATTCACAAACTACGGCAGCGCTACTTCTGGCTCAGACTTCGGGCAGATGCTGGTGGTACACCTGGACCGCCTCGCACGCTACGATGGGGCTGTTCGAGACGAACAGCTTTGAGGAGGGAGCAGTGTGACGGAGCGCTGAAACACCCTGTGAGCAGCTGGCAACGGAAGACAGGGGAGGCTCGGTTAGCCACGCCCTTCCCTCGTTTGTCTTATAGTGGTGACAGCCAGCGGTCGGAAAGAAACATAACTGTGCGTCTGTTTTCCTTCTACCTGTTTCTCGATCTTTCGTTTACCAGAACAATCTTGTAAACACCAGAAACCGGCGATATTCCTATAAAGAGGGTTACAGACAGACAGTGTGAGTCAGTTGTTGAGTTGGTTTTGGTGTAGTCAGTCAGTTGTTGGTTTGAGTTGGTCAATCAGTTGGTTAGTGAATGAGGACAGTTCTTGGTGTAAGAAGAGTTAGTCAGTGACGTGTTAATGAACGAAAGGATTGTGAATGAGAAGACTGTGCGTGCATCGGAGTTTATGTAATCGCGAGTACAGGTGAAGTTGTAACGGACGAACTGGTAAATTGTAACTGTGTGCAGCAAGTAATTTTGTGTAATTGGCAAGTGTTAAACTGTAAGTCGGTAGAAATAAAGAACATTGTTGAGTGGTGTAATTGGACTTTTCATTTCACGAACCCACAAAGTCACAATATTGATAAGTCCGCAATAGCAGCTCATTTCTGGTCTGAAAATCATGAAATTGAAGATAGCACAGAATTACTAAAATACGTACAAAAACATAGTGAACTCGTCATATGGGAGAGGATATACATAGAAAAACATAAAAACCAACTAATGAACTTTGAAATCCCGCTAGAAGAGAATCCCACATTTCAGTTCATCACTAAATCAACAGATGGCAGCAACAACCCCAGAATTACCCACACCGCTGGATCTAGCGTCAGTCGCACAAGAGCCGTAGATGCAAACGAAGATTTGCGAAACATGTCCTCAAAATAGGTACGAAAGTGAAGCAGATGTGTAAAAAATGCGACTCATCTAAAATTTAATAATAACCACTTTTCTTGTTTCAGCAGAAAATGAAGAGCAGTTAAATAGCTAATGTGTGGAGGTGTTACTAAGTCTGGAAAAATACTTTTATACTCACAATCTTACCCAAATATTAATAAAACAAATTACTTACTATTTACACTGGGCAGGAGCTATATCTATAATGGACTGAATTGACATACAAAGAGGAAAATATATCTAGAGTGCAAAACACAAAATTCTTAGGCATTAACTTTGATGATAATCTCTCCTGGAAAAATCACATTTCAACTGTTTACTCTAAACTTAACAAGATCGTGTTTTTCTTACATCAAGTAGTTAACATTTTACCTCCTCCAGCAATTCATAACGTATATTTTTCTTTATTTCATTCACATCTGGAATATGGGGCTATGTTACGGAGTTCTGCTGGTAGGACTCTTTTTGCACACCTATGTTCAGTCCAAAAGAGGGCTACTGAGTCATGCAGACCATACTTTTAAGAAATTCAAAATCTTACCCCTCTTTTGCATATACATAAATTATGTTATTTTGTATGAAAAAAAAAATTATTCCCTTGCCTAACTAAAGATATACACACACATCACACAGACAAAATGACCTTTTTTCAATCATATAGGGGCCATTTTGAAAATAAAAACATTATTTATGCTAGATCAAAATACTTCAACATATTACCAAACAGACTGAAGTCAGCAATAGACAGAAATACTTTTAAAAAAAGAGCTCAAAATGTATTTGTTAACCCATTGTTTTTATAACGAAGATGAGTTTCTTATCCATAATGGAAATTAATCACATTTTAAGCATAGTTGAGTTTTTGACATAATAGTATGCACAGATTTACATTATCAATATTTAGGTTAATTTTATAAACCTGCATTCTTTATCACATGACTGATGTAGTCTTAAGAACAATTGTCTATATGTGTATAGTGTTATTTTATATTGTAATTATTTTGTATTGTAAACTAACGTGGTCTATGTAACACTGTTTTTGTGTATACTATAGGACTGAAAATAAGTACATTAATAAACTGTGAATAATTGTATGTGGTAATAACATATTAAAACAAAACTGAAAAATCTCAAACCATAATTCATATTTGAGTTTGATTTATGAGTCACTATGTTTACACTCTAACTTCACTTACTTGTTGTATAATTGAAACGTTTTCAAGATCATTCGATCTCATCCTCAGCTGTTTGGTGACTATACCTTGTTTCACGTAAGCTTGCCCGGTAATCTCTTAACGGTCACGTGACCTCAGCTCCTCTCATTGGCTGCTGTTTGGTAGAGACTGTTTTGCGGTAAAAATTAGTTCGTTATTTAACATGGTGATATATCTTTATATGTTGAAAGAGAATTGTCAAATATTTACTTTCATAAATCCTTTCATGGAAGTGATGTCCGGCTGAAGATAGAGGGAAGGCCTCAGAAACCGGTTCCGGGAAAATTTAAAAGTGAGTGTTGTTTTGTGTTATTAATCGACTCCCAATTAACTTAATTTACTTTCATAACTGTTTCAATTAAATATATTACGCAACAGAGTTAATTTATCTGAAATGCATGTTAATTCTTAAACAAAGTAAAGAGGAGGTTCCTTTGCATCTAGGCCTGCCTTTCTGATTACACAAGAGCACGTGCTTTAGCAGTAGTGAATTACATATATTTGTTTATATGAGTTTTATCACTGACCTTGTTCTGAACTGGATTAGTCATGTATTGTCATTAGAAGGTGTACTGTGCGCGTTCGAGAGATACGTTATTTTATCCATCGTTTATTGCGCATGTACTTATTATATGTATAATGGCAGAGTCTACCGCCAGTTTTTCGCTGAAGCATCGTAAGGGTAAGCCATTACAAAGCGGTGAAAAAAGAATTGTGTTGCATGTGTTTAATGCACTCACAGAGAAGAATCCGTCTTTGTCAGTGAGGGAAGTCGAACAGTTGTGCTCCGAACTTACAGGTGTGAGTGTTAGGTCCATAGGAACATCGCGACGTGAAGTTGAGAAAATAGGAAAACTTACCACTCCAGGCAAACGCAGGAATAAAGAAAAGCGCGTGCTCGGAGAATGCGATGAGTTCGTTAAAACTGCTGTGCGTCGTCATGTGCATAGTTTTTTCTTTAGAAACGAACTCCCTAACATAAATAAAATTTTGTCTGCTGTAAATGAGGATGCAGATTTACCAAATTTCAGCAAATCTAGTCTGTATAGATTGCTTATACAGCTGGGGTTTGTGAATGAAAAAAGGGGCAAGAAAAATGTACTGAGAGACAGAGGCGATATTGCTGTGTGGCGAAGACGTTATTTAAGGACAATCAGACAATACCGGGATACAAATCGCAAAATATACTACCTAGACGAGACTTGGGTGAATGAAGGGCTTACGACAAGTAAACTATGGCGTGACTCGACTATTAAGACTGAAAGACAAGCATTTTTGCAAGGTATGTCTTCTGGTTTAAAATATCCCAGTGGAAAAGGCCGAAGACTGATTGTCACTCATATAGGAAGTGATAGTGGTTTTGTGGAAGATGGTCTACTGCTGTTTGAGTCAAAGAAAACCGGTGATTACCATGAAGATATGAATGGACATGTGTTTCAGCAGTGGTTTGAGAGTGTGTTAGCAAAACTGGAACCAAGCAGCATAATTGTGATGGACAATGCTCCTTACCACAGCGTTCGTGTCGAAAAGAAACCAAATACATCCTGGAAGAAACAAGACATCATTGAGTGGCTGCGTGCAAAAAATGAAGTTGTAAATGAATCCCTTATTAAGGCAGAACTACTGGAACTTGTAGTAAAGCATGCCAGCGATTGTGATAAATACGTAATCGATGAAATGGCAAGGTCAGCTGGTCATGAGGTACTCAGGCTTCCACCATATCACTGGATTTTAAATCCAATTGAGCTTATTTGGAGCCAAATTAAAGGATTCGTAGCGAGAAACAATAGAACATTTAAGTTGAATGATATCAGGCCATTGCTTACCACAGCATTTTCGGAGATCAGCGACGAAACATGGAAAAAGGCTATTCATCATGTGCTCAAAGAAGAAAACAAAATGTGGGAGCTGGATGGCATCGTCGACAACGTAATAGAGAGCATAATTATAAACCCTACGGAGAGTTCCGACAGCGAAACTGTTACTGCAGAATCAGAATCCGAATCCGAGATGGAGGGGATTACTCCATTACCAGATTCTCCATAACGTGTGAGTTCAGTTTCATTATAAACTTGTATTTTTGCATGCCTTCATATCCTTATTTGCATGATTTTAGATATCTTCCTGGCATTTGACGTTTACTGCAGTTTTAAATGTGATGGGAAGGCACCGCCTATGGCCTATGGCGCGAAAGCATTAGCCAATTAAGGCGAGGGGGAGGGTTGTTGAACGCGGAGTGATACATTTCAGCCGGGCAAGGTTATATGAAACAGAGAATAAATGAACCTTCCTCTTCTTCCACCACTACAGAGCTCCGATCACTCTGCCATCTGGTGTTAGGGGCACTAAGTTTTAATACTTCATTTAATGCCGGGATTTCAAAATTTATAACTTTATCACGGTTTTTGTTTATGAATATTTTTTCCCAAATATCCAATTCTATGGGTGTACTTAAAGATTTTAACAGTTTAATGTTGTGGCCAATGTTGTGGTTTTCTGTCCAAAAATGGTGTGAAACTGCAGATTTTTCTGTTTGTTTCAACTTAATGTTCCTCTGGTGTTCTTTTTGCCTGGTTAACAAGTTTCTCTTAGTTTTTCCTATGTAGCTTTTTTCACAGGTTTCACAATTAATCTGATAAATTCCTGATTTCAAATTGTTGGGGATTGTATTTTTCAGTGGTTTATTTAGCAGGTTCCTCAGACTGAATTTGTTTTGGGGTGCTAGTTTTAAGTTTAGCCTTTTGAAGATTTTTTCAAATTTTCTAAAAGCCCATGGATGGTAGGTGAATTTTCTATATTGCCAATTTGTGTTTTTAAGTGGTGTGAGAGTGGTAATTTTTGATCTTATCTTCAGTTTTTCTTTTCTCTTCATCATGTTCCTTATGATGGCTGGGTTGAATCCATTTAATACTGCTATGTCTTTTATGTGTTGTTGTTCTTTCAAAAATTCATCCTCACTCAGTGGGACGTTGTATAGCCGGTGAATTAGACTTCTAAAGGCAGCTAGTTGATGTGAAACTGGGTTGTATTCATTTTTCTTTATGTAATTATCTATGTGTGTGGGCTTCCTGTGTATTCCAAAATCTGCACCATGACGATTTCTAGTTATCTTGAGGTCCAGATCAGATTAATTGTGAAACCTGTGAAAAAAGCTACATAGGAAAAACTAAGAGAAACTTGTTAACCAGGCAAAAAGAACACCAGAGGAACATTAAGTTGAAACAAACAGAAAAATCTGCAGTTTCACACCATTTTTGGACAGAAAACCACAACATTGGCCACAACATTAAACTGTTAAAATCTTTAAGTACACCCATAGAATTGGATATTTGGGAAAAAATATTCATAAACAAAAACCGTGATAAAGTTATAAATTTTGAAATCCCGGCATTAAATGAAGTATTAAAACTTAGTGCCCCTAACATCAGATGGCAGAGTGATCGGAGCTCCGTAGTGGTGGAAGAAGAGGAAGGTTCATTTAGTCACCAAACAGCTGAGGATGAGATCGAATGATCTTGAAAACGTTTCAATTATACAACAACAAGTAAGTGAAGTTAGAGTGTAAACATAGTGACTCATAAATCAAACTCAAATATGAAGAATACTTCACTGTTAATAATGCTTCTTCTTTTAATATTTATCATAATTCATATATTCACAAAATAGTTTGTAACAATATTTATGGCTAGACTAGGTGCACAAAAATTCTTTGTTCAAGCGTGAATTTTTCGGTAAACAAGAACAGAAATAACTAGAATACTCTAAAGTAATTCATACAAATACTTTATTAAGCTTTTGCTTTTAACAAACTCTTGTCTATACAACACAATCAGAAGGTAGAAACTGATAGTTGTTAATCCCAGCTGATAAAGTTTAACGGAACAAAAGCACTATCACTGCAGCACAAGTACAGTAACCATATACCAGTCATTGATCGATTACAAAATAACTAATTGGTACAATGATATTCTGTTAAATGGATTATTTTCTTACCTGAGGTGCAGTTGTGCGAGGGAAGGGAGGTTTTTGTCCTGGCACTGATGGAGTCATTGTCGGTGGTTCTGTTGGCATTGGTGGTTTACTTGGAGGAGCTGCTGGAACTTGTGGTGGTGCTCCAATTCCATTAGAATGCTCCATACTTTGTGAATCGTCATTATTTGGTTGTTGCACTTCCATCATCTATGAAACATTTCATCATAATGAAGTTCACACCCTTTTAAATTAATTATTGAGGAGCTGCTTTTACTGTATCCTTTCCTTTTTCGAGTCAGAGGATCTCAAAATATGTATTTATGGTAACATTTTGGTATTGGATTCATGGTGGAATGGAACACTTCAATATCTACTATGTACATATATGGTAGAGACTGTAAAAGATCTGAAATATGCATTCACATGACTTTCTCTACTCAACCAGTAGGAAAACCTATTACTTTTCTTACTACCTACTTATAGGAACTGTATTCAAAAGCCTGATACCAAAATCTTTCTGGAAATACAGATTTCAAAACTCCAAGTGTCCAAAAAAAGAATTTTAGAAGAGGTAATATTGTGCGCACACATGCACAATGTATCTATTGGTGAACAGCACCACTCAAAGAGAAAAAGTTGGTTAAATACCAAACTTGGTATCTAATTAGGAATCTTTCAAAGATGTGGCAATCTTCCCATCCCAAAGTAGCCCTTACTGGAAAATCTTTTGAAAATGTTTATTTTCTCAAAATGGCTAAAAAATTTTGATTAAAAAACCATATGTTGATGATATTATCATGACAAATGAAATGTATGTCTTGAACTGTTTTGAGATAACCACTGCAAGTCCTCTTCATTCTGGATGAAGGTTGAATAACTGGTTAACCATAAAAGCTAAACAAAATCTTACTACACAAACATGTAGATCACATCAAAGCTCAGAGTTAATGTCAAATAAATATTTGTTATCGACATAACCTTTTTCCACATTGACTTTTCCATGTTTTCTTAAGCACTAGTTTTATGGTGTGGTGCAAGCAGAGGGGAAGAAGAGAGAGCTAACATGCTCTTCTTTCTGAAGTATGGTCAACCAAGAAAAACACAATTCAGCAAAATAGAATGTAAGATAAGCAAAGATATGCACAGGTATGAGACTGTGGACAAACTGTAAATTGAACTTGATCTGATAATTTATGTGTTTATATAAACACAAATAGAAAACAAATATTACGACACATTCATTTGCTGCGTGATTCATCAAATTCCTAGTCCTCTGGTGCATCACCTTCATTACTGGTATCCTCTGATGTGTTGATAATTTCATCAATTGCATTTTCCATTACACCATTGCGATTTCAATATTGCATTTCTAGCTCTTGGACCTTCTTGCATTATCCTTCCCAATATGTCGCAGTTACGGAAGAGAATGCTTCTATAACAACTTTCCACAGATTTGTGGCTGACCTATCTCCAATAACGTTGCGTCCTCTGAAAACATTCTTTATTTTTGCCCACACCTGCACAACTGCATTCAGATCACAGTTACATGGAGGTGGATGAATAATAGTGTGTCCCCTTTTGAGAGCCATAACATCCACAACATACGTCTTGCTTTTAGATTTGTTGTAAACTAATAGTTAACCTCAAAATTGCTCAAAATGAAATGGCGCACATGAGAAAGCTTAGCATAGATGTCAGAGTGAGTAGCGCATTTCACGTTTTAAAGTTGTCATCTGTGTTTATGGAATTATGTGAAACCTACCGAATGAGGACTTGGGACCCAAGCGCTCAAGAAAACGTGTGCACATAGTATTTGTTTTCTTCCTCCTGACCATGAAAAGAGAACATAATTTCAAAGGCACTGTATAGCAATCAGCTCTTAGATTTGGTAATAGTTTAAAGCCTGTTGCATTTCTTTACTCCTCTTGTACTAGCAAGGAAATATGCAGTACAACAGTTTCTGCAAATGTTTATATCGATTAATGTGAAACAGAAGAAAGAGCATTTGTACACGAGTGAGTAGAAAGAGTAAAATGTGTGCACACATCAGATCTTTTCCTCTCTCAACTTCCTCTTCAACAAGATAAAGTCTCATTAGACATTTTGTTTTAGATATAAGAAAAATACAGTAGACTGAAACAATGGCCAGGTTTCTAAAAATGATTGCTATATTTTACTGTAATACCATGCTTCTTGCATGACTATGAGAAAAAATTAATAATGACTTACTATTTGAGAAAAGTTTAAATATTTGAAAATTTAAACCAATTACAAAGAATGTCTCACAAATGATATGATACAAAAATAATTTGTTTCAAATAAATTGTATTTAACTATATTTTTTGGTAAGGTTTTGTCTATCTCTTGCATTTAACAATTATATGTGTCATTCTAATTCTGAATTATTATATTAAAAGACTTTTAATAAAGTATGACTCAATAAAAGTCTTTCAATATGAAATTAGCTTCATTTTCAAACACACTTTTATTCATAACTATTTCAAATTAATTATGATAATTTAATCTAAATTGACCAACCCCACACCAGATCATTGGTTAGTTCATCAGAGGTCAAAAATCCCCCCAGGGGCCTACTTCGGTAGGTACGGGTTTGGCGCACCCGGGGTCCCGAGCCAACAGTCTCCCTCGTGTGGGCTCCTCTTCGTGGTTGAGGGAGATGGTCAACAGGCCCACCCACGTGTAGGCCATGCGTGGAGATCCGTGGAGAAGGTTTTTAGATTCTTGTCTAGTTTAGAGTTTAGGATTTAGTGAACGAAATTTTTAGTAGGTTTTGATTGATGTTTTTTATGTACGTGTATTTTTAATAGGTTTGGTTACACTTGTATAGTTTTTAGAAAGTTTTATATCTGGCTTTTGCCATGACTAGTTTTTTAAAGGGCGTGATGACCGCCGTAGTTGATCGCCTTTATATATATATCATCACATCAGAGGTCAAAAATGGGGACAAGGGGCCAATACCTCAGGTGGTGGTTGTGAACTGTTGTCATCAGATGGAGCTGGTCCTGATGCAGAACTTGTTACTGGCTCGGCCTGCTGCGACTGCTGAGAGTCCTCGACCACATTAGAACGAGATGAAGACTGTGATTTGTCATCCTCACTTCCGGCACATTCTTTTGCTGCTCCACGTTCCTTACGCAACAGCTCATATTGGCGTTCTACCATCCTTTGAAATGCTTCATCATCCACAGCTCGAACACAATGCTGAAACAATTCATGTGTCACATTTTACAACTGAATTTTATCAAATATCTTATTTACATCATATTCACATGATACTCTAACCATTCAACAGACAATTCTTACTAAAACTTATTTTTCTAACTACTTCATGTTAACTGAGACAGATATTTGTAGAAATGGTTTAACTGTATACTTCTTATACGTACAATGGTTGGGTGAGAATGCAGTACATCTAAGTAATAGTCAAATGTTCACTATGTGATAACTTCCACTTCATGTTATTTAAGAGCGATTTCTAGAAATTATAAAGTATGCAATTATCAGAAAATAGTTGTTGTTGTTAATCGGAAAAACTATTTGCAGTCATTTTATTGACACTTCATCACTGCCATTATGGAGGCAATGGCTTCTGAAACTTATCCCTCGATAATACAAAAACGTAGGTGACCAAGTGTCAATAAACTGACTACAAATAATTTTTACAATTAATTTTACGTCACTGTTACTAAATTTCTCCAATCACACACTGTTGTTTTCTAACATTGTTGACAATGAAGTCATTATCTTTTTACACTCCAATATTTTTCATAATTATTCTGTATACAAAGGGTGTCCAGAAAGTAAGTTCTGTTTCAATTTATCTCCACTGCAGCGCTGCGATCGCAGTTCCACACATGCATGGTAGACGCTCTGTATCAAGGAGAAGAAACGTGTGCTATTGTGAGATCGCTGTCAGCCACATACGCTTTGTTGTGCTTGTTCACAATGTCGGTGTTGATTGAAAATCCCGCCGCTTGTGAAATCACAACTGTGATTCGTTTTCTGAATGCTAGGAAAGTGAAACCAATTGAAAATTATCGGCAAATTTGCGATATCAAAAGTTGGTGTGTTTCTTCACGACAACGCACAACCACACACTGCAAATGCTACGAAAAACATCCTACAAAAAAATTGTGCCTCGCTATAACAAATGCCTGCAAAATTTCAGCAGTTATGTGGAAAAGTAGTTTAAGAGTTGTAGAATTTTGTACAATAAATAATTTTTCTGTATCTGTACACAATTTAATTTTATTACCAAACAGAACTTACTTTCTGGACTACCTCGTATTTTGAACTGATGTACATTTTTGAATATGATTATAGTCCATTTCTTCATTAAAACTGGATAGTGGACAGACTGGGGACTTGTATATTTTGATTCTATGTAAATATTTAGGCATACAATCATGTCTGTTAATAATCGAAAGGCTGCAACTGCTGATTTACTAGATAAATCTGCTATTACTTTTGGATTCTGAGCAAGAACTTCCCATTTTTCCCTTGAGAAAATGTTATTTATTTTCTTGAAATTTTTGTACTGGTTTTTTATTAATTGTTTAACAAATCAAACTCAGAGACTAAGCTGATGATGGGAGCAACAGCTCTTGAAACATGTCCTGTGAAAAACAGTGTGAGTGAAGCAATGTGTCAATATCTTCTCAATTCATTTTATTTTAACTTGCATTTCAATGTCTCTATGCTTCTTTCAATTTTTGTACTTTAAAGGACAAGATATGGTATGGCCACTGTTTTTTGGGATTCTTAAGGAATAATCCTCATAGACTACTTGGAAAATGGCAGAACTATAACTGGAGCCTATTATGCTTCATTGTTGGATCATTTGCAACATGAGTTGACTGAAAAGAGACCGAGATTGAAATGCAAAAAGTGCTCTTTCACCAGGATAATGCACTATTGTACACATCATCAATTGCAATGGCGAAAGTGCATGAGTTGGGCTTTGAAATGGTTCTTCATCCACCTTATTCACCAGATCTAGCCCCAAGTGACTTCTTCCTGTTTCCTAACTTGAAAATTTGTCTTGGTAAGAAATTTTCATCAAATGAAGAAGTGATAGTCACTGTCAATGAGTATTTTGCAGGCCCTGATAAAACCTATTTTTCCAACAGGATGAAAAAGCTGGAACATAGCTGGACCAAGTGCATAGTCATCATGGAGACTATGTCGAGAAATAAGGTAAGATGTTCAAACCCTCCCCGCCAAATAAAAAATTATTCTCGGTTTTTTATCAGACTTATCAAATGTCTCTCAAGTACGTTTCATCTGTTATGAAAATAGCTTAAGCATGTACATTTACTCATTTGAGAAAATAGAAATATTCCAAAAATTTTCCTTGTAAAAGGTAGTTTAGGGCAGATGGACTTTGTTTAATCCTCATGTCGTATCCTCAGAAGATGGTGCACTTAGGTACCAAATTTGGTATTTAGCCAAATTTTAGTTTTTGAGTTATGCTGTTCACAAACAGATACATACATGCATGAACATGCACATAGAGAACTCCTTCTAAAAATGCTTTTTTTTGGGGGGAGGGGGGATTCAGGGAGTTTCAAAACATCAAATTCCAATGCAATCTGAGTATCAAATTTTTGGGTGAAATACAGTACTTCTGCTTTAGGTAGACAATAGAGAGTGTACAAATTATGATCCACTGACAAAACCAAACAATGTAACACATCGAGATTTAACTGTATTGGAACACCACAGTGAAGCAAAATAATTATTAATTTTTAGATGAGTCGTATTTATTACACATCTGCTTCACTTTCGTACCTATTTTGAGGACATGTTTCGCAAATCATCGTTTGATCTTCTGCTCTTATTCGACTAAAGCTTGATCCAGTGGTGTGGTGGGTGTGGGTAGTTCTGGAGTTGCTGCTGCAACTCCATGGAGGTAAGAAAGTTCACATTTGAACATTTCAACGAACATTTCGGCAACAAGAAAGAAATAAAACAATATTTGAAACTAAAGACAAAAAGAAGGTCAATATCAGCGGACATAAAATTTATCAACAATTGCCTAAAACAAAACATTTCTCCGAAATTTGTAAGAAAAATAGTAAAATTTAACCACAACAGTAGAGAACAATTAGCTGCTGAAAAACCATGTTAAAATCCGAAAAAGCAAATCACTACAGAAAACTAACTAATATAGACCTCTCATTGTACAACCTACATTTGAAACTGGTAAAATTACTAGGAAACACAGCATGGGACCATTTAGAAACCAAATCATTTGAACATATCACTTATAAAGTCAAAGAGAAAGTTTATCGTCAAAAGAAGAAACTAAAGCATAACCATAATCATTGGCAACCAAAACAAAACAAAATTTCAACAAAGAACACATCCCTAGACAATGTAATTAATCTCTCAAAGCAAAATTTTAACACTGAAGAAATAGATGTGCTTAACCAAGGCCTAAAAACATGTATAACACACTCCAGCAACCCGGATGAATTCATTGCAGATATAGAATTAGCAGTAGAAGGCTTGGAAACCATGGACAAAAATATAATTAGGAAAAAATCATCTCCTATATTGGAAAACTTAATAAATAAAAAACCAGGAAAACATTTGAAACAAATTAAGATAATTAAATCTTTAAGGAAAAAGGATGTAATCTTCTCAAGGGCTGATAAAGGGAACAAAATAGTAATCTTAGATACAGATACATACAAGGAAAAAATGTTAGAGTTACTACAACAAAAAGAATTCCAAGAAATAGATTCTAATCCACTCAACAGATGCATAAAAGATGTACAAAAAACCATCATTAATAGTAAAATTTTAACAACTGCAGAACAAAAAACTATCAAACCGGACAACCCTACCCTTGCAAGACTATATGGTTTGCCTAAAATACACAAACCCAACATACCCATGAGACCCATTGTAAATAATATAAACACTCCTACTTACCTTCTGGCAAAATGGCTGTCCAAAAAATTTCAGTCCTTTCCACAATTCCATACTTTGAGCATAAAAAACTCTTTAGACCTGGTAGAAAAAATTCAAAATCTTAAACTAAAACCTCATGACACTTTAGTATCCTTTGATGTCCGCTCCCTCTTCCCTAGCATTCCATTAGACAAACTTTTGATTCAACTGAAAAAATGGCTAAACTCTATAAACCTAGATGCCAATGCAATAGAAGAATATTTGGCAATGACTGAAATATGTATACATCAAAATTATTTTGTCTTCGATGGAAAATATTATAAACAAATTTCAGGACTAGCTATGGGAAGCCCGCTATCACCATTTTTGGCCAATCTATACATGAGCTTTTTTGAAACACATATAACTAAAGCCTTCCCTTATATTTTTAAAACATGGTACAGATACGTAGACGACATCTTTGCAATAGTGCCCTACAAACAAATAGATGATGCTTTGAAACTACTCAACCTGCAAGAACCCAGCATACAATTCACAGTGGAAACTGAAGAGGACTGTACTCTACCTTTTTTGGACCTTAAAATCACAAAAAGCAATGAAAAACTAGAATTTGGCATCCATAGAAAAGCAACACACACAGATAATTACATCAAAGCAAATAGTTTCAACCCAATTCCACACAAACATGCCACCATCAACAGTCTCACACACAGATTAGTAAATCTACCCCTCAGCCAGCAAGAATATCAAAACGAATACCATCAAATCTTAAAAAACTGCAATTAAAAATGGATATGGAAAAAACCTTGTAGATAAAAAACTAAAATCACTCAAACTTCAAAAGAGATTAAAACAGATCACAGCTCTCACACCAATAAAACAAGAAATTAGATTTGCTAAATTTACTTACCACCCCTGGGCCACAAAAAAGTTCCAAAAAATATTCAAGAAATACAATATAACATTGGCACCAAAAAACAATTACAACATTAAAAACCTACTTCACAGTAATAATACTGATAAGATAAAACCAGAGGAAAAGTCAGGCATTTACAAGGTTAAGTGTAAAGACTGTGAAAAAATTTACATAGGGAGAACAAAAAGAAACATAGGCACTAGAAAGAAAGAACACTTCAGGCACTTAAGATACAAAAATATTGATAAGTCCGCAATAGCAGCTCATTTCTGGTCTGAAAATCATGAAATTGAAGATAGCACAGAATTACTAAAATACGTACAAAAACATAGTGAACTTGTCATATGGGAGAGAATATACATAGAAAAGCATAAAAACCAACTAACGAACTTTGAAATCCCGCCAGAAGAGAATCCCACATTTAAGTTCATCACTAAATCAACAGATGGCAGCAGCAACTCTAGAATTACTCACACCCACCACACCACTGGATCAAGCTTTAGTTGCATAAGAGCAGAAGATGCAAACGATGATTTGCGAAACATGTCCTCAAAATAGGTACGAAAGTGAAGCAGATGTGTAATAAATACGACTCATCTAAAAATTAATAATGTAACACATATCTTAGAGTAACTACTAAATGTGTATTTACCTTTTTTAATTCTTCCTGGAATTGCTCGCTACTTTCAATGAACTTACGCTTCTTTGCCTCAAATTTTTCTTCTATTTGCTGCAATTCTGCTTCAAGCTTTTTCTAAACATAAAATCAATTGGGATTAGTAAAAATCATAAAAAATATATCTTGAATGGTAGGCTTATCCATTTAAAATTGCTAAATATTTCTTATTTCCAAACAAGGACTATTTTTTCTAAGGTGAAAGCTTCCTGCTATATTAGGTGTGTTTTATGAATAGGATTACTTCATTAGTTCTTTGCTACAACTATTTTAAAAAGCATATGTAATGTTTTTATTTGCAAAATGATACTATCGCACAGTTTGAGTTATCTACTAGACAACTTGTTATACTTTTACACTGACATAATTTTTATTGAAAATCAGAGGTCCGAAGGATAAAATAAATGAGATAAGGATTGGAAGAAAGAAGAGAGAGAAGAATAAGCACCAAAGTTGAATTTTGACATTTGTAATGCAATGGATATCAGTTGGCCTTTCTGCTAAAGATGCATCTATCATTTCACCAGCGTATCAGAAGTCAAAATTACTTACTTTCCAGTTACTATGGAAGGTTTTCAACAAAAGTACTTTCAGCTGATACAACGGTCATACAAATGTTTCTGGCTGTTTATAATGGCAGTTCTCAATAAATGAACATTACCAACATTACAGTGAAGAAATACTGCCAACCTTGCAATGTATGTAATGATTTCCAAGGCAGTCGGGACATGCATTTTCATATATGTGGCCCATGTTAACAGCAGTGTAACTTAAAATGGATGATATAATGACTCATACAATTTATTAAAGTTTAAGTTACACAACATTTACAATATAAGCATTTGCCAAACACATGTTCTTTACCACTAGGGAGTCCCACTGCATCCAGTAATTCTTACAGGTCAGTCCTCATCTACATGGATCTTATGCTTTAATGATCAGCCGTAGTCACAACCCTCCAGTGGCCTCCTTGTCAAAGACTTCCTCATCCCAACTAAGTTGTACTATGACTAGGCATTCTCCTTCATCTACTGGTGTCCATTGTGGGCTCTTATCATTTCCTTTTCTTCTGCCTGCCCACCTAACCATTTTTCTTAATTATCTGAACAATTCCCCTGCATTAATCTTATCTCGGACATCAGATTTAATTACTTTTAAATTCTTTCAAGTTTTTCATTGTTGCATTTATTTCAGACTTTACAGTGCCAATGAAAAATATAGTTAGGATTTCATTTTTGTTTTCGTTTTATTTATTCTAGATTCTCTGTTGCAAAATTCATTTCAGTTCCAAATTCTTCCATTCCAGATTTCATTGTCACTTTAGTTCTATCTCAGATTTAATAATCTTCATTTTTTCCATTCCAAGCAATAACTTTTGAAGCATTTCCTCCATCTTGGATTTTGTAATCTCATTCTAGATGCAGCGTGATTTTGTCCAGTTGTTCATGTCACTTCACTTTATGCCATATTTACTTGTGGCTTATTGCTTCCTAAACTGAGTTAAATCTTACATGGGCTAGATTACTGCCAGTGTTTCATACAGAAATACAACTTTTGAATTTGTTCTCTTAACCGAGTTGCTATTAAAGGGCTTTATATATGGATTGTTTTATAATTTTTATTACTCCTAGTTTCATTAATTTCTGTAAGGTTTGTAAATAAAGCTTTATGGTCAGATAAGGCTGTGTCTATAGTAAAACATTCTCTTCTACTAAAGAGTGTATTGGTGATCAGATTGTCTATACATGTGGATGATGTATTGTTACTTGTGTTGATTCTCTAATGCTATTGATAAAACCACGTTGTTTGAGTATGGAAATTGCATTTTTTGTTTCACAACTATTTTCCCTGAGTATGTCTATATTCCAATCAGTAGCTATTATGATCTGTTTGTTCCTTTATTTGCCTAGTTTGTTAATTAAGTCCTCTAGTTTGTGCAGAAATGTTCCTGATGTATTTCGATATGGTACCCTGTAGAGAGAAATCACAATAGTATTGAAATTAGTTTGCTCTATAGCAGATTCTTTAAAAATAATCATCTTTAAAAGTTTTTAAATCATTTCTGTAATTTCAGCATTGATATTTTTATTTACTAGGATGCACCATCCGACATGTCTTGTTGAATAAAGAATAAAACAGTGGGAACAGATTGTTTGTCAGAGAATTTCTTCAAGTGTGGTGTGAAGATAGGGACAGATTGCAGTGCATATTTAGGCTTTTGAATGCTGTGAAGGAGAAATGATCAGTGCCAAAGAGATCAAGGGAGACTATAATCCGGCACATATATAAAGGAAAGGGAAGTGAATATGACCCAGGGAATTACAGCGGGATAGCATTATTATCAAATATGGGAAAAATCTTTACAGGAATGTTAGCTGAAAGGATACAAACCTGGGCAGAGGTTAACCAAAGATTATCTCCATTTCAGTTAGGATATGACTTAATAGTGGTTTAACTCTTGCAATAATTGAGATAGAGATATTGCAAGGTCTAGGGTCTCAAAGTGAATCAAAATAAAACTAAAATAATAGTTCTAGATGTTCTTGGGCTTCAAGCCAGGTGTAGTGATGAAGTGCCATTGACATTTTGGGAGTGTGCATCTCTCCCATTATCAGAATGAAGAATGACTGGCAAGAAGAAAGGGCTAGTATATATACCGCTGTTACGAACCCAGGGGAAAACGAAAGGAGCTTCCACCAGACGGTGGAATGCAGGCCTTGCAGAAAGCACCTCTTTGCTGAAGGCTCAACGTAGTGACAAAATCTGTGTTTTCTGAGCCGATTGATCTCCAGCTTTAAAGCGGGTTTCCAAGCAGAACCAAACTGAGAACTGGCATTCTGGTTCGGTATAATCTTCTTGGAGGAGATGGCCAGAGCCTCCTTAACCTTTCGATCCCAAAGACTACTGCATTTAGCCAAGATTAAGCCAATTTAAGCTCCCATCTGGGTAAGCTCCTCTCTTCTCTTTCAAACAGTTGACCAAAGTAACTGAACTACTCAAAAGATTTGATGGATTTGTAGCTTGTTTCCTCTAACATCTCCTGACTACTTGCAATACCTGAGTAGCCGCTTCTGCTATTAAAGGTGTGTATTCCCTTTTGGTATGAGTGAAGTCATTTTATGTAACTGAATGTCCATTACATATAAATTTCACTGTGTGTATAAATTGTAGCTGGCTACCTTGTGTATGATAACTTGGAAAAAAAGAAGGAATATGGTTCAAGATCTTGTTATATTTCTCTATCTCAGAGTCTACATCTGAGCTCTCAGCTCACTTTAGAATTTAAACTGGAATTTAGCATGCTATATTATGTTATTGGTACTTTTGTTAGTGGAAAGTGACATATGGGTACAGCATGGATTTAGTACCTACGGCGGGCAAAGTGAACATGTTTCTAGACTGTAATTCTTACCTGATGCATGGTGAGAGATTGCACCTGCCTCTTTAACACTTGCATCCGTGCTGTTGTCACTACAGATCTTACATCTGGCACTACTGCATCTGAGAATATCTCATTGATAAGGCGGTGATTACGCAAATACCGAGCATAAGCCACATGCTTCACTGAGTACCCATCGTCTTGGTCTGTTAAAAAAGCCACACATTTAACTAAAAGTATCAGAGAAAAGACTTGTCAAAATGTAATTATGTGTATCATAATACATGAACAACATACTTATGTTGAATTGCTTTTTATGTTATATTTGATGCTTATTCTATAGCTTTAAGCAATATGAAATAATTTCACTAAAGCAGATTTACAGGGATGTCTGGTGGGGTTACCCTTTACCATGTAGAATTAATTTGGACCAAATAAATATATTATGCAACAGAGTTAATTTATCTGGTTTTTCTTTGCTTCAAAACTACCTCTTGGGATGACTGACAATAGCAGGTGCATTTTCGGTAGTCGTGACATATTTGTTTGTATGTCATTTATCATTGATCTTACTTTGAAATGGATTTGTTGCATATTGCACTGCCTACAGCACCAAAAGCATTGGCCAATTAGAGTAAAGAGGAATGCAGTAGAATGCGGAGGGATACATCTCAGCGGGACAAGGTCATATGAAACAAACCTCAAAACAAACACAACTGAGCTGTCACTGGTTTATTACAACTCATACTGAACAGCAGTCGATGCTGCCTCACTGAACCCTCACATTCCACTAAAAGACAAACTGCTCAACTGGCTGACTGACACACAGACTCTTCAAGGCGACCCCAAATGCCAAGCAGAACAATCTTCAAAGAAAAGCTTCTAGCTTCTGCCCCTCCCACCTAAAAAAAAACTGTTCTAGAGTTACTAAAATTAGGCAAGTGAGTCAACCTTATACATACTTTTCTCCACTTACATTATTCTAATGTTCAAGAGTTGTTAATACCAAGCACAATGATCACTGTCTTGCCCGATTAACGTTCAGCCAGCTAACTCCACAAAACTGAAACCCCTAAAACCTTCCCTTGAACAGCAAAATGTACAAAAATCATATGTAAAATAAATAGAAACTCGATTATATAAGAATCCTTGAAGACCTGTAGTAATGCTTATTTCTGCCACTTGCTGAAATTTTCATGGTACTGCAATAAGCACCTATTAAAGGAAAGAACACACTATCTAAAATATATAAAGATTTCTAGTTTATAATTAATGTTTCACAACAAGCATAACAAAACTACTGTCGCGAACCCATTGTTGTGACTGGGACAGCTAGTGCAGCACGGAGATAAAAAGAAAGCTTGCTGGAACAGGTAAAGATAGATAACTGGAAGGTTCGTCTTTCTAGTGACGTCTTGATTGTTACAGAAAATTCTACTAATTTCTAGAAAGATGAGTAGAGGTATATAAAGAAAAAACTGGAACTTGATAATTGTGCACGTGCAGCTGTGTTTTGAAAGTGAACTCTTTGTGGTCGACGACCTTGACAAGCTACTGTAAGGGTTGACCAAAGTGTCTTTCTATCGAAATAAAATGCATTTTGGAATTTCTGCAAACTGGACTTTTAATTCTACGAACCCACAAAGTCACACTACCATAAAAGTGGAAAACACTCAGACATAGAATTCGAGAAGAAAAAAAAAATTACACGAGGGAGTTGACTACACAGTTCATGCTGTCATTTAGTGTTGTTTACTAGCTACTAGTAGTGCAGTAAAAGTTTAAATCCCACAATATGCATTTTTGTAGCACTTCAGGAAAGGGATATTAAGATTGTAATGATGATTTTTTTTTTTTTTTTTTTTTTTTTGTAATTTTATGTCCTCCAATGTCAAGTCATATTGGACGATAAATGAAATGGGTGAAATGCTGCTCAAATGAGCCCAGGGTCCTTACAGCTTAGAGTTAACCAACATTCGTCTTTCAGGATAAGGAAAACCCCGGAAAAACCTTATCCAGGTAACTCAACCCTGACCGAGATTCAAACTTGGGACCTCTTGGTCGTAAGGCAGACACTCTACCCCCAGATGATGATGATGATGATGGTGATAATCCGTTGTGATGCCTGTGATGAAAATCTGTCACACTTTGAATCTGCAAACAAAGCCATAAAAATGTCTCCTTTGCCACCAATTTTGAAAAGGTTATCCGTTCCCGTATATTTTATGGGCAAACCGTAAAGTGGCCAAGTTTGATTATATACAATGGTCCTCTATATGGGAAGACTGACATCTTTATTACTCTTAGTTTCACTTTCTACACCACAACTTACTTGCACAAGTTTCAGAGACTGTCTTCATCATCAGTCTTGGTTTGCTACCATATTTCTTCCTGTGACATGTAGATGGTGTTTTGTTGGACATACTGCACCAGCCATAAGATCCTTTTCATATGGGACAAGTTAAATACATTGTACTTATTTTTGTGTATTTTTTCCCAATGGAGAATTCTGTTGATTTTTTTAAGTCTTTAAAGGTTTTCTTTAGCTGATAATCTATGGAACAAAAATGCTTTACAATAGACAATTTATTTGTTTTTATTTCTTTTTCACAAAACAAGAAATCAGAACACAGAGGAGGGTAAAAAACCCAAGGAAAGGCCTTTATTCCCTTCTACAGCACACTGTCCAACAAGATTGCATGGATTTTAAATAGATATACTATAAAAACTATATTTTTACCAGAAAGGGCAGTATACGAGATCAGTCGATGAGAAAAAGCTCCTGGCATATATAAAATCCCATCCCATGTGGGAAGACATATATAGGACAGACAAGTCGCACCATGGAAGAAAGATGTGCGGAACATAGACTACTCCAACCAGAGAAGTCAGCAGTGGCCTAGCACAGCTTAGACAACAACCATAGGATTTTATTTGGCAAGGTCACAGTCTTACACCATAGTGACTGATATTACGAAAGACTAATAAAAGAAGCAATAGAAAGAGAAGTGTATACTCATCTATAAAGTGTTTTCTAGAAGCCCTCCTATACACATGTACCTCAATTTCCCATCCGTTTGTTAGGCACCCAGAGAAAAATCTCTTGCAAGTAGTGAAAGTAGGAAAAACTTCAGTACAAGAGCAGGGTACCATCAACTAGGTTCTACTATGTAACTTTGTCCCACAACCTATCAAACGGAGGCAGGGAGGATATTAGAACTTACCCTACTGTTCTGTGTACCAACAAAGAACCAGTGTTGCCACATGTGCATCACATAGTATTTCAATGTACATATAATTTTAAATTAAATGTGGTATCCACTTCCTGAAGCAACCATACTGGTGTTTCAAATGCATTATGACTCAGCTTCCAAGTCCTTCAAATACATCCTGACAATTGTTTGGTAGGCGGATGACATGAGTATTTAACATTGATACATTTTCCAAAATTTATTTATAATAATTTTTAGTAATTAATAAATGAAATGCAATTTCATGCTCAAAAAGAAACCTAATGAACTATTACCTTCCTAAACAAAACTGTGTGGTATGCAAATTAAAGTTAATAAGTTAATATTGCTTTCTCACCATCTTCGTCTTCAGCAGGCTGGATATCTATACGTCGATCTGCAGGCTTCCCTGAAGATCCTGATGTGCGTTCATGGGCTTCTCGCTCCTCTGCTGCTTGCTGAGCTGATATAAATAAAACCATATACTGTGACAAAGTTTCATACAATAGTTTTGGTATGCTACAACAGTCATACATTACAGGCAATACTTTCATAAACAAGACACTACTTCTAATACACAAGATACTCTACTAAATACAACTACTACAAAAATACATCCAAAACTTTTAAAACAATTCTGAGTTCTTGTTTTAAGGAAAGTTTCTATGTCTTCCACTCAGAGAAGAACTACCAATTCACGCAAATGAATTAAAAACAGTTCTACAACAAAATTTATAGAAACAGGTTCAGTTTCTAAAAATACATTCTTAAAACATGCTATCCATAGTAATTTCTTTACAACATACTTGCAAACTTCCTGATATTGTCACCTGTTAAGTTTTTACATGTCCAACTACGTGTAATAAATTTGGGATGACATTGTGATTGTTCAGTTGGAATCAATACCACCAACTTATCCTAAAATAGATGTGTGGATGAGCTCTAGTCTACCATAACACTGTATATGATTCAGTCTATTATATTAAGCTACAAATATTATGCTTTTTCATGTCCTGGTGAAAATCTTTAACACCTGGATCTGTCCACAAAGTTGTAAAAATGCCTCCTTTGTGGTAAACTCTTATGCACAAATCATAAAAGTTGGCAAGTATGCTTTACACTCGTATATCTAAATGTAAAAAATACGACTCATCTAAAATTTAATAATAACAGACATTGATACACATTTCATTCCTTTGTTTACATTAATAACCACTACTTTCAAGCAGATGAATCAAATATAAACAGAATTTTCTGCTAATGGTTCAGACAGTGGCTAAAATGGTTTGTAACCTTGAATGAACAGTGATGAAAACTTCTGCAGTCATTTCTCTATTGAACAGTGCATTATGCTGAGGTTTTTGACTAACGAAGATGTAAAAGCATAAAAATTTTGCAAAAATTCCAGTGTCACAGTTTGGAACAAAAGTTCTTTCAAAGACTTAATAAATTGTTCGGTGTGGGAAACAAGACCTGCCAATGATGATCATGGTCAAGCACTACTAGAAAACAAAGTCTGTTACTGAAAAAGGGTTTGCAATTATAATTTTAGAACTCCAAGGGTATTTTGATGAATTTTCTTCATCAAAAAGTAACAATAAATCTGCATATTACATCAGGTTTGTGGTTGAAGCAAAAGCGACTTGTAGCAAATGACATAAATTCATCCAAAAGTCAATTCTTCATGAGATTACAAACAAAGCTATACAAAAAGCAGATAGTGGCTCAACAACCTTGAAACATCTTTCTTACAATCCAAATTTATTCTGCTGTCATAATTTAATGTAGTTTGGAAGTAGTGCAGGAGTGAAGGAGTTCATGCACAATTGATTGCATGCACTTCCCTTTTCTTTCTTCAAGAAAGGGATGAAAAAAGAACGGCCATTCCTTAAAAATAGTGTATTTTGAAATCAGAAGATTATCTTCTGTTTATCTTTTTATTGATTCAATAAATTAAAAAACATGTTTATATTTGATCCACCCTCAAAATATATTTCTACAACTACTTGTACTAAGATGAGGAGCTGAAATAATTCTAACATTACTCTTCTTTAAACCGAATAGAATAAAAACAGTGTTCATTTATGTAGCAAGATAGATTCAAAGCTTTGGATCTCAGAGAAAATTACCTTTTGATTTAATCTACAATTAATATCTTTTAAGGGACCAAGAGTACTAAACTGGCAATGGAGGAGAATGGACACGCAAGTGACATGGACTGTAAAGCAGACAGGAGAAGCTAGAAAAAATAATGCTTTGGCAATGAGAATTAAGCAAGAATGGAGGACTTCATGAGAAGATACAACTTAATAATGTCTAGTGTAAATACGCAAAAAGGAATTGGAGCATTTCAAGAGATACAGAATTATTAATGAAGAGATTAGGGAGAATACAAGAGGCTTCGAACTGCAGGGTGCTTTTAGAATCGGAAAATTGGAAGGCAAAAGAAATATAAGGTATTGGTGAAATTCAGCAATACAGAATTGGTAATGAAGTATTAAAACAAGCAAAAATGCTATCTATATTAATAAGGATTTATCTTCTGAGCAAAGAGAACAAAGGAGGAGACTAATTGAAGTAAGGCGAGGAAACAAGGATTTAATGCATGTATACAAAACAGCAAACTGTGTGTTGATGTGCAAGTGGCTGAGCAGAGAAGGGACATAAGAAACATCATACCTGTGTTGATGCAGCCGACTCAAACAAGCTGACTTCAGTATCCAGTGTAAATGTCCAGAAAACACGTGGAGTAAATTTAGTGCGCTTTGATGGAGGGGAAGTGATAAAACATTGCAAATGAAAGAGAAGAGGGGGAAATGACAGTCAGCAGAACAAAGACGAAAATAAGAACAAATGAAATTGCATTACAGCGAGTACAGAGTGAAACAAATGTGCGAATCGAGATGATCAAGAAAAAGCACAGTGAAACAACTTTGGAGATACAAGGGATCACAAAAAAGCAGCATGAAACAAGTGTGAGGATACAAGGGATCACGGAGAAGCAGCATGAAACAAGTGCGAGGATACAAGGGATTATAAAAGAGGTGAGAATTAGACAGGAGATATCGAAAAGAAGGGGTATATCAGTAAGGCAAAATTATGGCTATTATGGGTATGTGTAGAAAGGAAAGAACAGAATGGTACCATGTAAGTTAGAGGAAAAGATATAAGCAAATGTGATATGGTTGTACAAATTGCAAAAAGGGAAGAGAGATTACAATGGGGTAGTGAAAAGCTGAGGAGAGGATTTGAGAAAGTGTGATGAAGTTATAGCTTAACTGGAAGAAAGATAGAAAAAAGTGGCTAGTGAAGTTGAATAATTTGTAATGGGGAAAGAAATATGGTAATATAAAGTGAGAAATATTGAAAAGTGAAGTTAAGTGAATACAGACAGTGAAACAATAGTAATATGAAGTTGAAACAAGTGATAATTTACAGGAATAGATGAAAATTTGACAAATAGGAAAAACTAGCACAGGATAGAAAAGTAAATGCAAAGTAATGACTATTAAAAGGGGCAAATACATATTAAGTATTAACTGTATTGAAGGGCTGCTCTGTTAGCAAAGGGGCAAGGGCCCAGCTCAGGAGTAACACAAGATGTATTTGTTTTAGTACTTAATAAATCATTTCATATCATAGGTTAGGCAAAGTCATGAGGCACAGACTCGTGAATTAGATATCTGCAGTTCAATTTCCATCAGAGCCATCCCTGATAGAGGTTTTCTCCAGGTTTACCTCAGTTTTCTTAACTGGTAAAAGCCAGGGAGGTACACTAAATTTAGACCTGGAATATTTCTTTACCAAATTTTCATTTCATTTCACTCCATGGCCTGCAGTGCTAAATGTAATAAGAATTGACATAAAAAAGTCTACGCCACATTTGAAAGAATATACCGCATTTACTCATGCATCACAAGTACCTATTTTCCTCCCCCCAACCCCTGCCAAAGGAAGACCCAATATTAGCATTGCCTTTTGCAACATTGCCACAGCCTGAGCCTCTTTTTTCAACGGTGGCATCACAGAACATTTTCGATTGGCATATTCTATTGTCCCCACCCCTGGGGTGGGGTTTTTAAGTCTCGGGTATAGGACCGGTGCTCACTCAGCATAGCGAGGAAAGTGAGGAGTTTACGATAGGTAAGTGGCCGTGGTCATGAAGGCCAACATTCCACTGGGGTATGCCGAGATGCTGACCACATCTCCTCCCTGCATCAATTGGATGATTGCACACCTCTGCCTTGTGTATGTGGGTGAGAGGCCAGCAGTTGAGTTGGTAGGTCCTGGCCCTACATGGGCTGTCGAACCCTGGGTAATGTTATATTCTATTGCCAAAAACATTCATAGTGCTTATGAAGATGTGTAACATGCCTTTGAAAGGCAGAAGTTTGTTCTTCATACATTTTTGGCATAAGTTGTGCTATTAAGAATCTCTGCTGTACCAAAAAGCTTAGAATCCAGCCCAAGCTTGATCTCTGATGCAATATTCGTTGCTGGAAGTACTGACACCTCAAACTTATGAAGGCTCCAAGTCTATCATTCATTCTGGAAACCTTGTTGGCAATATAAAAATTATTTGTGGTTGGTTTATTGACACTCGTCACTTACTTTTTCATATATTTATGAGAGACTAGTTTCAAAGGCCCTGGCCTCCATTTTCAATCTCTTCCCAACTGGCATTTGTTGTTATCTGCTCTCTCTGGTGGTGGAACTATGAACTTTTTTGTCAAATTATCTGCTTGGCAATTCTTGAAAAGGCTGTCTACTGTGTTTAGTTGCTCTCAACTTGTCCTTTTTCCTCCAATCCCTTACTCAGGATTCTACGATACTTAATTTTGTTCCTGCAACACACTTTCCTGTTTCTTTCCCTTCTTTGATAATTTTAAATTTTTCTGCAGTAATAATTATACTGCTAACCCTATAGCACTTCATGCACTTGCATACCAGAAACACATACATAGCACTATATGAGTTAAAAGTAATGGTAATGACATGAAATTCGAGACAAGCAACTCAATTTAAAAGATAGTGCACGTGATACATGAGTAATTACAGTAACTTCATTAATTTCTTATCCCTCCTTCACTGTAATGTCAATTATTTTGACTAAAAAATATTGTGACTTTGTGGGTTCGTGAAATCAAAAGTCCAGGTTACAAACACCAAAAATTGCACTTTATTTCCATAGAAACACGCTTCATACACAATACAACTTGCAAGGTCAAAGACCACAACAAACACAGCTGTTTATGCACACGTGTTCAATTACTGACTCTTGTGGCGGGCAGGCTGCTTTTTTATAGATTACTCACATTCCAGAAATTTCTCAAACAATCAAGATACGGCTAAAACAAAGAACTAGAACTCTCAAGAAATCCGTCTCTTTGAGCCCCGCCGTTTTGGCGAGCTTTCATCTACACACTGCAGTGCCCGTCCCTTTGAATGCCTTGCCACCTCGATCAACAATGGCGCGACAATATTTTGTTTGCCTTAATGGATAGAAAAGAAGATGTTTATGATGCATTCTGATATGAAGAATATCTAATAAACTATTGATTTTCAGCTCCTCATTTAAGAAAATATCAAAAGAAATAAAAAGGGGAAAAAATTACACTGTCTACGATGCATTACAACATTCCACGAAAATGCGGACAACAGACAACCATCTAGATTGTCAAGTGGGGGTCAACCTACCAGACTTACCACGGGTCTTGGCAGCAATATATGCTACATATGCTGGTGAATTGTGGTATGCTTTCAAATTCTTCTCATATTCTAACTGTAACATAAAACATAATGCCTTCAGCTAAGTACACAAATCGTATAGTGTTTGTGGATCCTTAGAGCGCTTACATATTTCTCAACTAAATATTAAATACATATAGCAACAAAGTAATCATGACTGAAGGATTTCAGGTGTCAAATGTAAATATGGCACAATAATTTGAAAAATCAAATTGGAATTAACACTTTGAAGTAATGCAATAATTAAACATTATACAATGAATCTCAGAAACGATTTATAAATGGTTTATTAATACTCGTCACTTACTTGTTTATATTAATGAGAGACTAGTTTCAAAGGCATTCGTCTCCATTTTCAATCTCTTACCAACTGGCATCAGTTGTCTGCTCTCTCTCTGGTGGTGGAACTATGAACTTCTTTGTCAAATTATCTACTGGTGGGAATAAAAAAGTGGCTAACTACAATAGAAATGGAAGCAGTAGAAGCAGAAGAATACATTTTTATAACAGAAATATGCATTGAACAAAACTTCTTCAGCTTTAATGGAAAACACTATAAGCAGAAGTCAAGGTTATCAATGGTCAATCCACTTTCACCTTTTTTGGCTAACTTATTTATGAGTGCATTTGAAACACAAATTAAAAAGTCCTTCCCATTGATCTTCAAAGTTTGGTATAGATATGTTGACGACATCTTTGCAATTGTACAGAATAAACATTTAGAAGATGCATTAAAATTACTCAACCTGCAAGAAAGGACTATAAAATTCACAATATAAAAGGAAACCAATGGTCAACTCTCTTTCTTGGACCTAAATATCATCAGGAATGACACAAAAATAAAATTTGGAATTTACAGGAAACCAACACATTCAGAAAATTACATAAAAAATAATAGCCACAACCCAGTTACACATAAACATGCAATAATAAACAGCCTTACACACAGACCAGTCAACATACTCATGGAAAAAGAAGAATATTTCAAAGAACAAAAAGCAATACTACACATAGCAGAAGAAAATGGATACAACAAAAGTTTGGTGTTGAAGAAAATTAGAAAAGCTAAACTAAAGAAAACCATTAAGGAAGCAACTACATTTACGAAAGAAAAAGAAAGCAACATCATATTCAGTTCATTCACATATCACCCAAAAACATTTAATACATTTAAAAAGATCTTCAAGGAACAAAATATCACCTTGGCCCCTACTAATAGACACTCAGTTTTAAAATTGCTAAATTCAAAAACAAAAGATGAAATCCCATCAATTAACAGATCCGGAATATACCAGATAAGTTGTAAGAATTGTGAAAAATGCTACATAGGTCAAACTAAAAGAAATCTAAAAACCAGAGTCAAAGAGCACTTTAGAAACATCAGATTGAAACAAGAAGATAAGTCAGCAGCAGAATTTCATTTTTGGAATGAAAACCATGGCATTGATCCAAATGCAAAATTATTAAAAGGAGTGATAAACCAAAATAAATTGACAACATGGGAGAACATATTCATATGGAAAAATAAGGATCGCGTAATGAACTTTGAAATCCCACCAGTAGATAATTTGACAAAGAAGTTCATAGTTTCACCACCAGAGAGAGAGAGAGAGCAGACAACAGATGCCAGTTGGAAAGAGATTGAAAATGGAGGCGAATGTCTTCGAAACTAGTCTCTCATTAATATAAACAAGTGACGAGTATTCTGTTGTTTAAGGACTATGATACAATGAAGCACAAAATTAATACAATTTTGAGTCGAACTAATACTCAATGCTCCATTTATTGCTAGTATTTACCTAGAACGCGTTTCGTTAGGATCTTCCTAACATCATCAGCTGTTGTCGACTAATGGATGCCGGTTCAGTGAACTCCTCGGAGGTGATAGGTGCGTCTCTGTCGGTATCTTGATGAACTTGAAATTGGGGTTGTCTTCAAAGGTAGTATCGAAATTAAACAATTTACTTTCATATTTCTTTATAAAGATTTTTTCCCACGTGGTTAATGCAGCTGGACCTTGGACACTTTTTAGTAAGTGAATTTCTCGTTCTATGTCATGATTTTCCTTCCAAAAATGGTACGCTACCGCCGATTTATCTATTTCTTTATTCCTTATGTTCCTAAAGTGCTCTTTAAGCCTAATGTTCACGTTCCTTTTTGTTTTTCCAATGTAGAATTTGTCACAGTCCTTGCAATTTATCCGGTACACTCCTGATTTTCTGCCTGTGGGTATCTCCTTTGTATTATGTGATTTCAAAAGGTGTTGTACACTAAATTTGTTCTGTGGGGCCAAAGTAATATTGTGTTCTTTGAAAACTTTTTGGAAAAGGTGTGTAGCTCTGGGATGATATGTAAATTTTCTGTATGAGGTTTCATTGCTAATTGGGGAGAGAGTAGTTACTTGTTTGCATCTTAGTTGTCTTTTGAATTTATCTATTTTCTTGTTGACCAATTCAGCACTGTATCCATTGTATTCTGCAATGTGAATGATGTTATTGTACTCTTTGATATATCCCATCTTGTTTAAAGGACATTAACCAGCCTGTAAGTTAAACTGTTGATAACAGCATGCTTGTGTTGTCTTGGGTTATATCCATCTGATTTTATGAAATTTTCTAGCAATAAATGGAGCATTGAGTATTAGTTCGACTCAAAATTGTATTAAGTGACGAGTATTAATAAACCAACTACAAATAGTTTCTGAGATTAATTTTGACATCACTGTTACTAAATTCCTCCAAACACATATATTATACAATGAGTCGACTGAGACACTGTACTTGACATACCTGATTTTCTTTCAACACATTTCACCTCCACTGGAAGGCATTATCATGAAGTTGTTGACTGGTGGAACTTTGGAGCTCATGCGGATGATGGTTCACTGCCTCCAGAGAACTATCATCTGCAAGAGTGCCGAAGGTCCACCAGTCAACAACAACTTGATAACACCTTAAAGTGGAGGCAAAAGGCATTAAAAGAAAATTGAGTTATTTGAAGTACAGTGTGTCTCAGTCGACTCATTGTATAATTTTTAATTATGGTACGAGTAATTACATAGAGAAGCATAAAAACATCAAGAGCCATTTTCTAGGTTACCGAAACTTTGATGGGCTAAATAAAATATTAAAACATCTATTTCCATTATGGTCTGTAATTTCAATGCAATATTATGTCCTTTGATTTGATGTTTTCTCTCCCAGCAGATGCCTGTAATTCTGGCTAATTATGTTAACAAAAGGCTTATTACACCTAGCAAAATCCTGCTATTTACTTTACAATGTTCTTATACATAAATTACGAGAATTTTTTGGGAATATCAGATTTTAAACATTCACTAGCACTTTATGGTTTTATTGGAAACGTAGAATCACACCGAAAAGAAAAAAAAATCTGACCATTCCTCAGATTTGAACCAGCAATCTTCAACTTTCTATTCCACTGCTCTGATTGAGTACCATGACAATATGCCAAAGCAACATTACAAATTTGCTAAATATCAAATCCCGAAGGTGTCTTACTATCTCAATAAAGTGCTTAAGTCCTGCCCTTCATAGTTAATTGACTTAATAGTGAATGCTGAAGTATTAGTTCTTCCGCATCTAAATTTTTAGGTTGATATTGAAACTTTAAATAATAAGGAATATTGCCTGGCAATTTGACCAAGAACATAACAAATTGTCTGCTCTAAAACAGTGAGCACTATGATGCATAAGCAATAGTGCATTGGGATGCATTCAGAGGTCATGTATAGTAGAGCATCTGCCTGCTTGTGAGGAGTTCCTGGTTCAATTCCCAGCTGGGCTGGGAACTTTCCTCTAGCTAAGATTATTGTCTATTGAGTTTGGTAGTATGAATGACAGATAATGTACAAAGCCCAAACAAAAATCACAGTATATTATTACAAATAGGCAATATGTTCCAAATTTATACGTTTATAAAACATTACATTTTATAAAACAATTCAATGTAAAATTGAACTGTAAGAGTTTTAATATTATATTAAACTTGTAACATAATGTCAGCAAACAACTTGGAATATTCTTAACATCAAGTGATGATACTGACTCCAAATATATAAATTATCATTTTATTACCCTCGAAACACCTCTACTCATGACAAACTGCACGTTCCTACCTTCTCTGCCTCATATTCCTCCACATACTCGGTTTTATCCTCTTCGGGCAAATCTCGCCACATCTGTCCAATTATCTTGCCAATCTCCCATAGTTTCAGTTCTGGGTTCTGTGCCTTTACCTGATCCCAGACTTTGCGACTATATCGCATGTATGGCATCAATGGCTTCTCTGGTGGTTTTGGAGGCTTTGGCACCCTTGTGTCTCCCTGTTCCATAACATGAATGTAAATTCAACAAAACACAAATTATTGTGAGCAATAAGGAGCAAAGCTAGGAAACAATGAGAAGTGTTATTTGGGAGTGGGAAACTTGAGGTGGTCAAGGTGCTCACAAATTATTGTGAGCAATAAGGAGCAAAGCTAGGAAACAATGAGAAGTGTTATTTGGGAGTGGGAAACTTGAGGTGGTCAAGGAATTCAAATCTTAGAGTAATGGAGAATGGGAGTGCATAGAAGAAAATTATAGCAAAAGATAGGATAATCTTGGAAGGATTAAGAATGTGCAATTTACAAATTTGAAATGTCACCGAAATACTGTTTGACTAAAAAACTACTTTGAGAAAACCGAAACCAAACATTCAGGTAACCTCAGTTAATGGATTCTCCTTCACCATTCTCCAAAGCAAAACATCTTATACACATAAAATTATGTACAACTGTGAACACTTCTATATACAGAAAACAAAGAGAAATGTTAAAGTTAGAGCTGAAGAATACTTTTGGTAATTCAAATATAAATAATTAAAAATCTCACCAGTGGCCACTAAATTCTGGACTGAAGAAAATTATATAAAATCCTTAATATTGTATTAAAACAATTAACAAACCAACAGGAACTGTCTACTTCTACACTTGAAAAAACAAAGACTGAGTTTTCAAATTTGAAATTCCAATCAAAGATTCTTTTAACCAAGTTTCTGAAAGCACAATAAGGGACCTACACTTAATTGCTTCAACATTCACAACAACTCGGCTGTTGATCTTAGGATGGTAAGACAGACAACTGCTCTCCTAATTTTTTGCTTCCAGTTATTGGCGCAAGTGATATATAATGATACACCACTCGCTTTCGTTGCAAGATTTACTTAAAAAGAAAGTAACATTGAAATACAAAGAAAAAACAATATTCTTTATAAAAACAGTGGTTTGTTGAAGTTAGTATTTGTTTGAAGTTAATAATAAAAGGAAACAAGTGCAAGAAAAAAGGATTGAGAAATAATTCAGGATTTATGCAATATATTACTAATCTTATGCTTTTGTAGTGACCATTTACACTAATAAGTGGCCAGCAGACTAGTTCAATTCATTAGAGGTTGATGCCATAAATCGGCTTCAAATTGAACCACGACTTTGAATTTTTAAACGTGATTCTGCCCTTAGAAATAAATATCTAGAACAACGCTTTATATTTATTGAAAATCACAGATAAGATAGAAAGTTAAATACAAGGGTGAGACCTAAAATTTAACAAAAAATGCATGTATACATGTCTCTTGCACACTGTACACTGCATTTTGACAGTGAGTAAGCATTACATACTACAAACTTTACTTCACTTTAAAAATGATGTAGCTTAGCTTAAACCAGAACCTAAGCAAAGAGTAATTTTAGAGCTGTAGAAAAACATTTTACTTAATACTTATTAAAATACAAAAAATATTTACCCCTGAACCTTTTCCCACTTTTTGTGGAGTAAATCCAGGATGTCCATGAGATGTGGTCACAAAAGGATTCTGGTTTGCTGAAGAATCTTTCTGTAAAACAAAACAGTGACATGTTATTTCTTTTATTGTAACATAAAAATGAAATGAATTTACAAAGGAAGAGGAGAAAATTAAGAAGACAACAAGATTAAACAGAAAGTTCTCAGCACATGTTCCAGAATTTTCCTGACTAACAAGCTTGTTCCTGAAGTGCAGACTGAATCCCGTCTAACATGTGCTACTAGAATACTGATTGAGGATCTGTGCCCCAAGGTGGATGATACATTTGATCTTTTGAAAGTTTATATTTATAACAAAAGCCTTTAATGTGGTGCAAATTACTGAAGTACAGTCATAGAGAGGATTTATACACATTTGTATAACATATGAGGTGACTAAATCTGATATTATATAAATTTAGTGAAAACAGACTAAGAATAAGAATAAAGAAGGAAAGCTGAAACTTCTCCCCCCCCCCCCCCCCCCCCGCCGCCCTATTTCTTATGGCCCTCTGCACCATTCTAATTAAGGTTTGATGTGGTCAATTCAACCTCTGACTACATTCAATGCAATATTTTGGTGCATCAACAATGATGAAAATTAAATGAGGTAGTTGACTGAGGTAAGTTTTGACCATATATACTGGACCAATCAGTTCCTTTAACTGTGGTCAACTTACACTTTTTGTTGTTGCAATTTACGTCTTCCAACACCAAGACATATTGGACAATGAATGGAATGGGTGAAATGATGCTCAAATGAGTCCAGGATCCATAGAGCTTAAGAGTTACCCAACATTCGTCTTTCAGGATAAGGGAAACCCTGGAAAAACCTATCCAGGTAACTCACCCTGACCGAGATTCGAACTCAGGACCTCTTGAATGTGAAGCAGACACGCTACCACCACGATACCGAGGCAGCCTTTACACCAAAATGGTTGTCTGTCTTAAAGATATCGAGGACAAACTATTTACATTATCTAAATTTGGACCAAGGTTAAAATTGCATTACTGCAAAGAGAGGAATTTTCTTGAAGTGTGTGGGGTCAGGAACTTTGAAGAATGATTGTGGTAGCTATTAAATGAAATGACTCAAAGGTTAGTTTCCTAAAAGCCGCAATCACCCTGCTTCACCCAACAGACATTAACTTTGAGATCATACTCTACAAGAGCTTTTAATATTCTGAACAGGGATTTTTCCAGCATCTACCAGACAAGCTACAGTATATTATCATGATGTGTTAAGTATAACTACTTCTTTTTATCCAGATTTGTATGATTGTGACAAATCTCATCAAAATGGTGATGTTCCTTATACAGATGCATTTATATTATATCAGCACTGTTAAAACTAGTCATAATTTTAATAACTTTAGTCAAGGCAATTAAAACTATATAAAAAGTTCAATTATTAAATTTATTAACCTACAATTTATGTTACATTATTATGGGTTAAGGAATTTTGCAGTGTCATCAAAATGTTAGGTATAATGCAGTTTACAAATAACCTGTTTAATTTCCCAATAGTTTATACATAATGACTCATGCTATTTCAACAAATAAGGATTTATTTTGTATTTAGGTACCATTAGTCTGTGCTCGTAACACTAATAATCACTTTTTTTAATCTCTGTTAACATGTTTTGGGAACATATGTATCCCATTTTCAGAATGTATCTGACTGACCCGTGATGTTGTGGTGCTTGTCTATAATAGCGGCATCATATTGCAGTGAAATGTACTTCCAGAGGATACTTGGCGGCAGTAAATCAAAACTCATTAACTGTCGTTTGTGTTTCAAAATGAAGATATTTTCCCATGCATGACTGGTACGTTTCATGTTATGGTTGATCGAACAGAAATGGTATGGAACTGCAGATTTATCAATTTGTTTGTATTTTAAGCGTCTCATATGTTCCTTCAGCTGGTTTCTAGATTTCTTTTTGTTGTTTCTGTATATACTTTATCACAATCAGAACAATTGATTTTGTAATTTCCAGCTTTTCTGTCTTGTGGATAGGGTCCTTTAATCTATTACAAAGTAATTGCTTTATGGTAAATTTGCTTTGTGGAGCTAGGCTTATGTGTTTCATGAAAATCTTAACCCAAGGGCGGACGTGCTGGGATATAAAGTACATCAATCTTAATTTGGCAACATTGCTAATAATTCTATCAGTCTGTTATGCTTGCTATTTGTTCATTGTTCTTTAGAGTATGTGTTGGTCCAGTCACATCCTATTTTGCAACTGTGAAGCATAGTTGTGTTTAACATTGTTGAGCTGGAGTATAAAGTTCCCAGCATGCCTGTTCACGTTTTTACTGACTTGCTGTCATAATTATGAGCATGTGAGTATGTGTGCATGCAATATTAGTAGTTATTATATTGTAGCAATAAAAATGCTTTTTCACGTAGGAAAATAACTCCAGAGGAAATTGTAAAAACTATTTGTAGTCAGTTTATTGACATTTTGTCACCTACATTTTTATATTATCAAGGGACTAGTTTTGGAAGCCATCGCTTCCATTTTCAACCTCTCTCCAACTAGCATCTCTTATCGTCTGCTCTCTTCTCTCAGGTGGTGGAACAATGAACTTCTTTATCAAATTATTTACAGGTGGAATATCAAAGTTCATTACTTGGTTTTTATTTTTTCATATGAAGATGTTCTCCCATGTTGTCAGTTTATTTTGGTTTATCACTTCTTTCAGTAATTTTGGATTTGGATCAATGTCATGATTTTCATTCCAAAAATGAAATGCTACTGCTGACTTATCTTCTTGTTTCATTTTGATGTTTCTAAAGTGCTCTTTGACTCTGGTATTTTAGATTTCTTTTAGTTTGACCCATGTAGCATTTTTCACAATTCTTACAACTTATTTGGTATATTCCAGGTCTATTAATTGGTGGGATTTCATATTTTGTTTTTGAATTTACCAATTTTAAAACTGAGTATCTATTATTAGATGCCAAAATGATATTTCGTTCCTTAAAGATCTTTCTGAATTTATTAATAATTTTTGGGTGGTATGTCAATGCAATAAAAGTGCTGTTGCTTTCTTTTTCCAAAGGAAATGTCAAAGATATTCAACAAACTGCAAGAAGTTGACCTAATAGCAGTGAATCAAGTGAGGAAGTAGTAACTGAATCAAGTGACCACAACACTGATTCTGAACAAAGTGATGTAGAGGAGTCTATGTCTCTTAGTATTGAAAACTGGTTTTCTGGGAAAGAGAACTATTGCAAAATGAGAAGAGTGGATTTTTCAAAGGGTGGTAGAATAAAGAGGAGGAACATAGTAAAACATTTATGTAGGCTGAAAAGTTCAGCAAGAATTTCTACAGATGAACTCTCACCTTTCCATGCCAGTGTCAATTTTGACATAAATGTCTTAAAAATGTGACGAGTTCTTTCATATCTGTTTACATACTTTTATGTCAGTTAACTATTATTCATGCATTCCATTTATATGACAGTGTAACAATTTTGTTCAGATTGCATTCAAATGCAGTATGCATGGATACTGTTTGCAACAATGGTTGCAAAATTGAACTACATGTTAATAAAGGAAACAGGCCTGAAATATAAGTATCTTTACAAATTAAAGTGTATCAATATGATTAAAATATTGAGAAATGAATGTGGGGTATACAGTACCCCATGCGCCCACTCCTGTTAAAGTTAGAATGACCGCTCCTGGTTTAAATTTGTAAAATGTTTTTGGATATCTGAATTTCTTGAATTTCAATTGTTTTCCTTCTTGAATGAGATTTGTCATATCTTTGATATGTTTCCATTGTTTAAATTTTGTACCTTTCTTGCCAATTGTTACTCTGTTGAAACAGTTGGTTTTGGCTGTGTTTACTATATGTTCATATTCTAGATGACACAGAAAGTCAGAAAAGTCTTTTTATTAAAGAGGTAAAAGACTCAAAACTTTTTACCTTTAACTTGAAAGCTAATCTCATAACCATTGCACTAGAGGGAGTGCTCCAACATGTCTCTTCATTTTCGTGTGTTGTGCACTCAAGTGGTATCATTAGTAGTGGCGTACTAGCACTTTAGAAGCTTATAGCCGTAACTTCCACATTTGAACCAACAGCCATTAGTCTCTTATCTCAAATTACTTGTTTAAGATATCTTCACTTGCTCTGAAAATATTTTGGTATAGTTCATTAACATCCTGTATATACACTCACATTTTCATTACGAGTTTTGTGAACCAAAATGCTCTATGCTGTTTTTTTTCCATTTTTACTCCTGTTCTTGGACAATTGTGAACTAGCCTTTAAACAGCCTTGAACCAACTTGATTTAAAGCAGGCACAGTGTAGGAGAAGAGGCTCCCAGATTATCTAGAATGCAGTAATAACTGATTGCCTGGCTTCCATGACTCAAAGAGTAATTGAGGGAGTGTTGTCTTTATCACAATAGCAATGCAGCAACAGTAAGGTGCTAGCTATCATTTTGTATTGCATAAAATGTTCTTATTTCTGGAAATTCATTTGATTTGGAACTTGTGACAAATGTTGCCCCTGTAAACGTAACAATCAAGATTTATCATTTATTATTTTGTTGATATCCGGTTAAACTGTAGTTCTATTCAATTTCAGCATTGAGCATAAATTAGTCACTAATTCTAGATCTGCTTTTGCTTTAAAACGTTGATCATAAGTTGGGCGAGGGGGGGGGGGGGATATTCACATGCATATGCACCTCCAACATTATAACCATATGCTGACAGAGTTGCAAAAATTCAGAATCGTTTCTTTAGTTTCTCAGAAAGGTCACAACTAATTCATTTTTTTATTTTCAGTTGAAGATAAACTGGAGAAGGATGGTTAACATTTAAAATATCTTGTATTGTCTGTCAGGAAGAATGTACTGTGTGCTTGCTTTCTTATGATGTACGCACATATAAAAGTACAGGACTTACTCCAGAACTTGATGAAGAATTTGATGCATTGGAAGCTCTCAGCCGTTCTGAAACAAACAAACAGTTTTTAAAATTCATTTACCGTCTCACCTAAAACTTTCCAATGGTAGGTAGAAATTGTACATGAGCACACGAGTCCTTATAACAATTACATATAGGTTTGTTACAGCCAGAAAGCTGTCAGTGAAACACAAGAGATTTTTCTAAGACACATCTCGCTCAGTGTTTTTTATGGTGAAGGTGAAGCTTCTCAGCTAAGGCAGAAATCTTAGTTTTGATTGGGTTATAGGAAAACTAGCAGTGTATTTTATTTCACACAAAGAAAATTAACTTTTCACTATAACTATATCACAAATATTGATGTAATCGGTGAAATTAACTGTGAAACAGAATAATAGAGCATCCAGCTTTTCTGTAAATCGCACAAATTACTACAGCACTATGTTGGAATGAATGAAAGATGCTAATTATTTTGTTCTGAGATTTAATATAAATTAAGAAACTTTAGCCACAATTATCTGTTGCTAGTTTAACCAGAAAGTCTACTAATCTAGCAAATATTCAAATTAGGCATGTTTATTCAAGCTAGGCCCTCAAAAGGGAGGAGGTTCAACAGGTAAATACGTATTAATAAATGAAATGCTGATGTTCCAATCATATTACTTTCTCTACCACTTTATTTTTAGAAGTAATTTACAAAATATTTTTATAAAAGCTAAAGGGAGAGTGGGAGCAAGATAGATTACAGAGATACAAAATAAACGTGCCAAAATGGAGATGGGAAAGGGTCACCATATACAATCTGACAACAGTGTTCAGCAGTATGGGACCCTAAGATAAATTTAAGAACTCCAGAACCGCAATTAAAGGAAAACTGTAATATGTGTAAATGTAGCCAAATGCAGTTAATAAATTCATTATTGTAAAAGCTTATTCTTCCATCTCCTTCAAGTTAATTGAGATACATTTTGCATAAATAGTTTCATCATTTTTTTAATTTTTGATAATCACAGTCTATATATTTTAAAGTGAGTTGCTATATGCTCTTCTAAGAATTCCATGCTCTTTAACATCCACTGAAAAATGACTGGGCTTTAACTCTTCATGTTTATCAATTATAATTTCTATAAAGAGCCCTTCACATGCTATTTCTAGAAATTTCAGGATATTTATTTGATTTGTTATTGTTAATGCAGAAGTTATAGTGCAAGGCTATCAGAAGGTTGGGCCACGCATTCGGAACCTAAACAGATAAATTACATGCTTGCTTAGTATAATCATAAGCGTTACTGCTAGATAAAATCTTCTAGAAGTTTTGTCATCTTGAACATTTTGGGACCATATGAAAATTTCCAACAGTTACATAAATGAGCATCCTTGCAAGTGGAGTCATTTTCACAAAGTGAGTGTGTGAGAAAGTGTACTGCTGGTGCTATTGTGGTTACCTGCAGCGATGCTGTTACAACAGAGGCTATTTCATTTTGCCACTATAACTGCAGAAGAAAGTGAAGTGATAGTGAATAGTGGAACTACGAGGCCTAATCATCAAAGACTGAGACTGATTTTTTCTTGTAGCTTCCCATTTGAAAAGAGGGTGTTTTATATATAATGTCCACATGTAGTAGCACTCTTGTATTGGTAGTTTGGTAGTAACGCTCAGTGGCTACATGCATTTTGCATATCAGGCAATGGAGATGATGCAAGAGGAGCAGTACAGCACAATCAAATTCTGTTTTTGTTTAAACCATACAGCCATTGAAACTTACAAAAAGCTGATGCAAGCATACAGTGAAGATGCACTACCTCATGCAACAATGTTTAGGTGGTTCAGGGACTTGTCTCTGTTAAGCAAGGTGGGCCTGGTATTGCGGCTTCTGTTGTGACTGTAGTCAACATCATCACAGTTGCTGTGACTGTGAGGATCGGTGGACAACATCACATAATCTCTGTGAAGTGTTGAGAATTTCATATGGCAGTAGCTTTACGATTATGCACAGTAATCTCGTATGACCTGAATTCAAGCCCTTTGAGTGCCACATCTGTTGACTCCCAAACAAACGGTTGTGTGAATGGAGACAAGCTGTGCAGTGCTGATGGAGCACATGCATTTTTTAAAATTGATTATCACCGGTGATGAGTCATGGCTGCATCTTATAATCCTGAAGGAAAGCAAGCCAGCACAGTGTTGAAATCATCAGGTTCTGCAACACCAAAAAAAGGCAAAAAGTTGTTCTTTCTGCAGGGAAAAAGGATGATCACATTTTTTGACTATAATGGAATGATTTACCAGCATGCAGTTTCCCCTCACACTACTGTTACAGCAGCATACTACATGTCAGTATTGGTTACATTGTGGAAGCACATTGCAAGCTGTCCAGAGCTTTCTCAGACTGGGTGGTGACTTCATCATGACAATGCATGGCCACACATCACCAATCCAGTCACACAGTTTCTGGCTCGATTCAACATTACCAATGTACACAGGCATGCGGAAGTATTTCGATGGATGAGGAGTTTGGAGAGGCAAGGGGAACAAATTTCTATGATCGGTTAGGTTAGCCTGGTGAGAGGAAAGGTCAGGTTTACCTGCTAATCAACACTGACAAAGTTCCCCTCCAGCGATTACAGGAGGTGGGAGACGACAACTGTAATAACGTATAATCCTGCCTTTAAGCAGTCTACCCAATAATAATAATAATAATAATAATAATAATAATAATAATAATAATAATAATAATAATAATAATAATAATAATAATAATAATAATATTGTTTATTAATTTGGTAGCTATATTAATTGTAGTAATATTTTCATATAAGCTGTTCTTGAGAACTGTAACACAGGAAATAATGTATTTATTTTTGGAACAAGACACAATTAATTTCAAATACCACACAGTTTAATATTACTTATATTAATTATTGCTAACCTATGAAAGGTAGAAGTATTTTGTTCCAGATAAAACTACTACTTTGAGTATTGGAAATGCATTAGAAAGAGAGATTAAAATGGTTGAGATGTATGTGTGTCTGCAACAGAGAGGAGAGAGGGGGGAGAGAAGGATAGAGAGGAAATAACGTAATTACAAAAAAAGATCGATAAATATCTACCTAAGTTGATAGTAGAGAGTTATATAAAATCACCTACGTTTCATGCGGCAAAACTGTTTTTATTTTCCATTAAGGCTTAAATACATGTGCGCCATTCTCGCTGGTCAGGTATAAGGAAACTGAACCATCCTGGCATAACTAACTGATAAGAAACCCGCCTTCCTCCCATAAGTCAGTCTTGCTCGCATCGGAATACATTTGCACGCATCTATACCACATCTGCTTTATAGCCCAATCTTGCACACTGTGACTTTTTTTTTTATTTCCATCACTAAAGGACGGGCATTTGATCTGACAAAGAAAGATCTGCAGCATGTGTTCAAAGACTGACAGAGGCGGTATAAAAAGTCCATTTAAGTAGGAGGGATCTGCTTTGAAAAAGATCATATAAACATTGAAATGAACTAATAAACATGTGAAAAAATCAGCCTGAGACTTTCTGAACTGACAATATGAGCTAAGCTAAGAATCAGAGAGGTGAAATAGGTTATTAAGTGACAAGCCACAATATAAAGATATTGTGGCTTGTCCCTTAATAACCTAGTTTATATTTTGATTTTCTTCTTAATTAGTTGTGGACTGAAGCCTTGTTTACTGCTGCGGATATTGTGACTTTGTCCAGTTCTCTTAAATTACACTTGACTCAATTTTCACTGTCACTTAAAGTAGTTTAATTTTCACTTAGACTTCACAAAATGAGTTCAAATACTCAGTCACCTCTATTTCCTTGTAATATAATGACATGCATAACACAATGTAGTCTCTTCTTTGCATACGATGTCTCGAATTACTTGTAATAACAGCACTCGCTGCATGTCGTCACAGTCATCACAAATTTGTAAGGGGGAACAGCACTTTTCATTGCAACAGAAACACCCTTGGTAACTTGTTTATTAACTCACATTGCAAGACTGACTGACTCAATTAGTGACAGTACTCACTTATAGATCTATTGGAATATCCACATAATTCCAGAATGTTTAAGATGGCAAAACTTCTAGTAAATTTTGGCAACCTGGCAATAATACTTCCAATGTTTACCTGGACAAGCATACTGCTTATCTGTTTACATTCTGGCTGCTGAGTATTGACCTTGTGATATCCTTGCACCATAACTGCTGCATCCCAATCTTATGTTTTCATATCCAGGTTAGGTTGTTTAATGCTGAATGTGTGTTACCGGGTTATTACTGTTGTTGTTTGGTTAGTTTCATCCACTTCCTGTTCTACCTAAAACACTAAACTTTCTCATTTAATAGCATATTAACATAGAAAACTCAAACAGGCTACTGTAAATGTGTACTACATAAGAACATTCTCTTTTTATACTTCATGAACAAAGCCTGTCTTAAAGTATATAGTGTATCACAACTTGGTTAACACTCAAAATCAACAGCTAAATATAGTTATGTTTAACATTATGATAATGAGAGACAAAATCTCAAGTGCAATCATTTATCTTATAAACGTTAACTTCTTAAGCTATGATAATTGTTTCCAAAATCAAGATTTTAATTATAAATATTGCTTATTTCTAATTTCTTTTTTCAATAAAAAAAAAAAAGCAGACATGATTGTGGCAGCTTCAGGTTAATAGCTTATACTTAAGCAGATTAATAGTAAAGTATGGTCCAAATTGTATTGTCAACATTAGAACTTCATGCATTGGCAAGCTTACATTATAATAAGACATTTCATTAGTAAGTATATTTGAAAGAGTACTAAAGCTGAAAGCATCTCACTCTAAACCAGAAATGAAGTCTGTGAACACTGTAACTCAGAAATGAGAGAAGTCGGATAAATAACAAACTTAAGCATCTTCCAAAGATGCGATATAAGATCATCCCCCAAACTATGTTCTACATGGAACATTTACAAACATTTTGGACTTTCTCAAAAATGGCTCTTAATAATTTTGATCAAAATACCATATATTAAAGATATTTACATATAAACTGTATATCTTCAATTTTCTGGCAATAGTTTGTGCAGTCCTCTTTATTCAGAAAATTTTTGTAATCTTGTATAACTGGTAAATGTTCCAGCAACAAAGATAATGTACTGCACAAGATCTCTTTACCTCTGCGTCATCAGTTGATCTGTTTATTCCCGTTGACAACACAAAGGATATTCTTGAAACCATTCTCTTCAATTCTGTGAAAAATTTACAATTTTCTTAAAAAGTTGAGTGAAGTTTGTAGCAAATTATATTTTATTGCAATATTTGGATTGCTTCATTAAAATTAGCTTCAGTTTTTTATGCATCAGCTTAGAACATATGCCAATTTTTTCTATGGAGATAACCATTTCTGAGATATTTCTTGTTACTGATTAAAATTTTCAAATACTTTTAATTTACATGATTACAGAAAGTGCAAATACATAAAACATAATGTTTTACTTTATGAAAACTTTACTGTAGGTGCTAGGACCATAGTTTTAAGACCTATTTTAGGTATCAAAGTTCTGTTTTCAAGGGTCTAAAACATTAAGTGCATGTATAACACTATCCACTTGACATTTGGTGCGATTTTCCACCACAACACTTGTTTTTTAAGGTTGTGATGAGCGCATCCATTTTCTTGCTAACATGCTGAATTATACTGCTCACAATATATGCTGGCATCATCCCCACTACTTCCTGTGCTACAGAACTATTGAGTTTGCTTTCCAAATTGCCCTCAAGTATTCATTTTTTTTTTGTTCCATTTATTCCCTACCTTTGACTACAATGGTCATATTGGCAGCTGTCCTTTGGAACACAGAGCCTATTGGCAATGGAGTTAACTCGTATACATTGGGTTGCTGGTACTTTGTATTTTTAATCATTAGATCACGCACACATTCATACTCTCATTCATACGGAATCATCCTGGTTAGAGAAAAATCCTCACACCAGTCGGAAATTGAACCTGGGATCCCTCGCACAGCAGGCAGGTGCTCTACTGACTGAGCTACAGGGCCAGCCCCAAAATTGTTTTATAAGAAATGACAGCAAAGAATATGAAGAAATTGCTTTAAATGAGAATGTAGTGAAGGATTTTATTGTTTGTGGGATGACCTTTAATTTAGAATAAATAACACTTGTGTAACATGGTTACCATTCAAAGTCTCTGACCTTTGGACCATACTGTACTTATCATGGAGCTTATTAAAGCCTTACCTTTCAAAATGTTGAAAGTCATAGGGGCACCAGCAGACAGCAAATCTAAATAAGAAATACAAAACAAAGCATTTCATAACAAACTGAACTACTGGGAAGGAAAAACAACCATTCAAGGAGTATCAAAACAATGTTAATAGTTGCATGTAAAGAAAAAATAAATAAAACTGTAGAAAACACAGCTACATTAACAACAAGCACGGCTTTATGTGCTGCTGAGCATAAAGAATGCCTCATTTACAGAAGGTGTTACTTATTCTGTCTCCAAATTTTCAATAAGTACCTCAAAAGTACACGGTTTTAAAATTTATTGAGCAAGAAATTTTATATGCTGCCATTCCACATTGGTTGTGGGTAGTATTATTAATACAAACAAGTTAAATCATTTAGGTTGAAGGGAATGTCAGTCACGACATTACCACATTGCTCTTCCTGTAATTCCAAAACTAGTGTTTGTCCCTTTTACAGGAACTTGAATATAAGTGATTTGACGCCATGGTCATTAGGGCAAGATGAAATAAGTTGAATGTCTCAATGACTGCACTCAAACACACCTGTAATAAAGGACGGGGAGGGCCCATGGTATTTCAAAATTCACTTGAAAATTGAAATAGCAGCAGTTGATTCTATTTTTAGGTTTGTTTCGTTTTCAGATGTTGGTAATACTAAAAAGCATAAAGAAAGGCATGGTACCCGGTATCCTTGGCAACAGAGTTTATCTGTGGACTGAGGATACAAGTGATTTGTTTGCGAAATCGATTTCCATTTCAAAAGAAGTATCAACACCAATTTCTTAAGATAAGTGAAGCCTTAGTGGCAAATATTTTTATTTGTATAATACCTGTAAGCTAGTTCAATAAAATGAAGCAATATGAGTCCTTAACATATTGCTTTTCTATAATTTAAAAAGCAAGTTTGTATATTTTTGGAGAAGAGGGTATTTTTATAGCCATACCCATCATGTCACACTGAGACAAACTATGAACTCAGTTCTCATAATCCAAGCACATTCCTCAAATAAGCCAAACACAAAGAATATCTACAGTAAGAGAAACAAGAGGTTAACCCAATGCCATTGTGACATTGAAAGTTATTTAAGATACATCCTTTTTGACAAAGAGCACAACTAATTTAACAGTTATAAGGAAGCAAAATAAGAATTGTTACTTATATCTCTTATCATCATCCACGGTATATTGATTAGGTGTGTTCATTTCTTGCTGTCATAAAGCAATGATGATAGGCTAACATATTTGTATGGAATAGCAACATTTGAAAATTTCTTAAAACTTTATAATATTTTATGGAATAAAACAATTTGTTTTTATAAATAATGGTACTATATATACTCCATCAATAAATAACACCTTCCATAGCTGTAGCCTTCTACAATATCAAAGACTTAAGATTTGATCATGCTGCTAAAAGCTCTGTGCATTTCTTGTTGACTTTATTTGTATATAAGTGATGTAGATACTCTTTCTTTAGTTAATAAGGTTAGTATACAAAGTGCAAATAGAATAGTGGACTTAATCGCCTGTTTTCCCCCTTCACTTTACTGTAAAATGAACAAAAGCATTAGCATGTAAACTTCTTTTACTGGTTGTTGGAGGCACAACCGCTAATTCATCAGAAATTACTTTTGTATCTAAAACAGTAGTTTGTCCCCTGTTGGGTTTGAACACACAACCTCAGAAACCAGGCTTGTATGTTATCCCCTAGACTCAAGAGAAAGATAACTTATTATCTGAAGACTTAAATATAACAATGTGTAACTGTCTTAAATAAAGTTTAATAAATGGAAATTAATTGTTCTTTCACACTAGCCGTGTGTAGGACACACCATGAAAGGGAAGAACCAGACTGAAACATTTATTGACATAGCCAGGATTTGAACCATGGATCTTCTGGTCTCCGTCCAGCAGCTCTAACAATTGAGCTACTATGGCCAATGTGCCGACATGACATTAAATTCCCCAACTGACTTGTGTTTTTCCCGGTAAACCACTAGGAGTTCTCATAAACATATGAAACTACCTTAATGGCGACTTACTATGCCCAGGCTTTATAGTTAACCACTATTAGGTCAATTAATGGAAATTACTTGTTCTTTCACACTAGCCGTGTGTAGGATGCACTATGAAAGGGTAGAGCCAGACTAAAAATTTAATGCCATAGCAGGGATTTGAACCACGGATCTTCTGGTCTCTGTCCAGCCGCTCTAACCATTGAGCTACTATGGCCAATGTGCCAACATGACATTAAATTCTCCAACTGACTCGTGTTTTTCCCGGTAAACCACTAGGAGTTCTCATAAACATATGAGACTACCTTAATGGCGACTTACTATGCTGTAAGTACTTTAAGGCCCGGGCTTTATAGTAAACCACTAGGAGTTCTCATAAACATATGAAACTACCTTAATGGAGACTTACTATGCTGTAAGTACTTTAAGGCCGGGCTTTATAGTTTGGACCACTATTAGGTACAATTAATGGAAATTACTTGTTCTTTCACACTAATTGTGTGTAAAACATACTATGAAAGGGTAGAGCCAAACTACTACGGCACATTGGCCATAGTAGCTCAATGGTTAGAGTGGCTGGATGGAGACCAGAAGAACCATGGTTCAAATCTCGGCTATGGCATTAAATTTTTCAGTCCGGCTCTACCCCTTCAAAGTTTAATAAATATTTAATTGAAAAATCCAATGTACAAATTAGAGGAAATTATGATCCATTTAATATAAATGTAATAAGTACAACAGTTGGCACCGATTTTATCTTGTTTATTTTTTGTTAAATCTGATCTGGAATATTTAACACAGAAACCAAAGCTTCAAATTTATTAACCATTGTGTGTGTAACAACTCGCTATGACCTGAAAATTGGAATGTAGAGTGTGATAAGTGCTAGGAGAAGTATGATCAAAATGATATGCTGCCTGTTTGTGAGGTAAGGATTTTTCTGCAATTCCCGTGGAGTGAAGAGAGGCTCATGAATGGGTTACCATTTATTACAATGACCCCACTTTTCTCCTAATTCAAAAACTTGATAATACATTGTAGACCTTAAACGCAAAACAACTTAAGTCTTTGATATGTACAGCAGCTATTTCCCTACATTTTTATGCATCAAGTATTAGAATATAACTGACAAAGCTTTAAGCTATCAATGCAATAATTTTATCAAGATATAGGCTTTGCATAAAGGTTAGTGATAACAACACTGCCAAACATTTTGTCATGAAAGCTGGCAGGGATGCACAACCAACTGTAACATTCCATTATAAGCTAAGAAGATCCTTGACCAGACATGCACATCTCCTTCACAGATCCTGGAAATCTGACACATTTGTGATACAAATAGTGAAACTACTCCACAAATACCCCACTTGAGCATTCCTTCATGACTGAAGGTAACTTTATTAATTAAATACTTCTGGGTCTAACTGAATAATCTTCTTTCAGTTTTAAGAGTGGGTCCACACTCAGAAGTTTCCTGCGGCATTCACATACCTTAAGGCTGATTCACAAGTACCGAAAATAGAAACCACAATTGGAAGCAAAATAGCGGGCAAAATTCTGGTTCACAAATACCCTAGGAATGAGAAAAGGAATTGAATACATATTGATCACTACATCAATTTAGAAGTAGAAAGTCGATTTCGCATACTGGGACCAACCAATGAATTTTTTCACCTATTTCTGTATTAATAGCATATATTAACATTGTTGATCAATATTATTAATTGTTAATTTCTGCAGGTTTTTGCTGTTCTTTGGACTTTTGACTGTTCTTTTGAAGCAACAGCCAGTTTTGAATTGTATATAAACAAGCTACAGATGAGGTGCGTTATAAGATGTAATACTAAATAGATCTGAGGGAGTCAGGATGCAAACTTGTTTGAATTTCTTCAATTTTATTTTTCCCAGCTTGTGATTTAAGAGGGCTCTTGTGACTACTTCATGTTTGTCACGGCTACCCTGAATAATTTCTACAGGAGGAGTCCAATATGCACAAATAGAATAGATTTCATTAAATTATAGATGAGTTGTATTTATTACACATCAACTTCACATACGTACCTATATTGAGGACATGTTTCATGAACCATCGTTCGCATCATTGGCTCTAATGTGACTAAATCCTGATCCAGTGGTGTGGGTAGTTCTGGAGTTGCTGCTGCCATCTGTTGATTTTGTGATGAATTTAAATGTGGGGTTGTCTTCTGGTGGGATTTCGAAGTACATTAGTTGGTTTTTATGTTTTTCTATGTATATTCTCTCCCATATGACGAGTTCACTGTGTTTTTGTACGTATTTTAGTAATTTGGTGCTATTTTCAATTTCATGATTTTCAGACCAGAAATGAGCTGCTATTGTGGACTTATCAATATTTTTGTATCTGAAGTGCCTAAAATGTTCTTTTTTTCTAGTGCCTATGTTTCTTTTTGTCCCCACATTTAAATTCATCACAAAATCAACAGATGGCAGCAGCAACTCCAGAACTACCCACACCACTGGATCAAGCTTTAGTCGCATAAAAGCAGACGATGCGAACAATGGTTTGCGAAACATGTCCTCAATATAGGTATGTAAGTGAAGCTGATGTGTAAGAATTACAACTCATCTATAATTTAATAATTATTTCGCTTCACTGTGGTGTTCCAATACAGTTAAATTTCGAGAATAGATTTTGTTTGTTTGGTCCCATCACTGAGCAGTGCTCTAGGACATTGAAGATGTTTGTATATCTGTCAAGATATACAAATGCAAGAAATTTGAGCTAGTTTTAAAAATGGTTTGAACCCCAAAATTGTGATCAGCAGAACACAAGTAGTTACACAAAATTTGAATATACATAGCATAAATACTAGACAAAGAATGGATTCACACAAACCCAGTTCTAGACTGACTTATTTCCAGAAAGAAGTATATTATGAATGTGTCAGAATATTCAGTGCTCTTCCAAAATACTTAAAATTACTATCTTCAGGAAAAATGGATAAGTCTGCTTTTAAAAACTATCTATGCAGCAAGGAATATTTAGGAAAAGAAAGAAACGGATCACAATAGTTAAAAAATATAAGGGAAACATGTATTAAATATATATATATATATACATGTGTACAAAAGGGAATGTAAAATTGAGGGATTCATTACACAAATTATTAAGAGGTTTAGTTTAATGAACTTGGCAAGATTAGGTAGGAAGTATTTGTAGATCTAATGTGTCATCCATAAGATGACATATCTCATATCTTGTTGCCGGGAGCTGGTTAAGCTTCTGTTAAATGTGAACAATCACATAAACACAATAACCAAGTTTTAACTTTGTCACTGTCATTCTGGTTTCTGTTCAATTGTGAACCAGCCGTTTATACCTTACAATACTTCAAGTAATACTCATGTTCTACGACACAGGTGATACACTGAAATCTTTTGTGTGCTTGTTCCATACAACAAAATCTGTTACACTTGAGCATGCTAAATAGTAGTATTTATTATTGTTAATGTTTTTAAGTAAATGTACATATGATCATACATTTGACTTATTAAACATTTACAAACCAGCTTCACAAATTAATGTCTCCTTGTGATTGCACCTGCATTTGCACCTGCATTAATACAGCCTTGCACTTTACAGGAATCCTTAACAGGATATGATTTTGATATCAGAGCTCTAACTATTGCCAACAAATTTAGCTAGTATTTTGTGTCTTCACAAAAATACAGTAATGTGGCTCCCCAGCATTGCACAGATAACTTTTTTCAACTTGAATAACCTTTCCTTGTTTTATTTTGAAATTATTGCTCAATGATCTGGAACAGAGGAAGACAGCTTCAAGAGTTGTGACGTATTTCAGCTGGGAGCGAGACCTGCCGTGTGTGACGTCAGGTAAGAGCCGTGTAGTACCAAGTTGCCTATATAAATGGCGCTGTGAGTACAGAATCTGAGGGTTCAGTCCGGTGTAGAGCATTTGATGATAACAATGTAGCTGCCATGTACCAAATGGAACTGTTAAATTTACAATGTGATGATTTATTGAAGGACAAATAAACACACAAGAAAGACTTGGCTGATTTTTACAAAAATATCCCCCAAACCAGATTTCCGAGGTTGTATTCATTTGCTGCAGACATTGTGTATGTTTGGCTAGACATATGTGTGCAAACAATTTTTTATCTGTTATGAAATTAGCTAAGTCCAAACCCCAAAGTACCTTGTCGGATCACAATCTACCATGCAGCCTTCGATTACAAATTTTACAGACATTACGTCCTGAGACTGATAAACTAGTTAAAGAAAAGAAAACAGAAAGTGTTGGAAAATATCCACATAATTCTGTTTTGGATGTAGTTAAAAGATCTATTTTCATTTGCTACATCAGATGCATTGATAAGCAGTTAAGATGTTACAACACATGCTAAAAGTTAAAAAGAGCACAACACTTTTCAGCATGCTGTCATTACATGTATGTGTACATAAGGATGCAAATAGTTTGCTCTGAGTTATCTGGGGCAGATACTAATGACCTCTATATGTAGATTCGCCTGATTGTAAATTATGCACTAACTCTAGTGCTTTCATGAAGAAAACATACTTTCAGAGTTTTGTAATTTCTCAATTTAGTAATCGAGTTCAACTGTAGATTATATTTTTGCGGCAGCCAACAAGCATGTTAGAAATTCTTGCACCTTTAAAAGAACATCTAAACCTCAAAGCAACGCCAAAGAAATTTTCATGCAAAGCATTCACCACTTACCTTTCCCAGTGAGCATTCTTTGAAATACTGAACCAATTATCCAAATAAAATTTAATTGATAAAATAGATTTATCTTAGGCTTACTGTGCTTCTACTCTGATCATTGAAATAACCATAGCAACATGCTGATACAACATAAAATTCTCTGTCTCACATTTTATCCTTAAGCCACTAAGCATTAAGGTAACATAACAGAATAATGATTTACAATCTTCTACTTCTAAGTCCTGCACTTCATAGTTAATCACTCCCATGGGGTGTGTTATGTTAAATTTGACAGTGTGTTGTAGTTTACCAGTAAAATGTGAGACATTTCAGCACGTGTCGCCATGATGCCACAATAGCTTTGGTGATTAGGATAACAGCAAGATAAGCCAAAGATATGTGCTCAAATGATGGCATTCAATTTTTCAGCCTGATTCTATCCTTCCAACTTTAACCTATACACAGTTTGTATGAAAGAATAATTAATAATGACTGACTTAAGAATGATTAACTATAAAGCCTGGGACTTTAAGCCTTACAAAATTGTAAGTCACCATTGGGATATGCTATCTCCAAATTCATTTGAGAATACCTTGTGCTTTACTGGGGAATAATATGAATTAATTGGGCAATTTAATATCAAACTACCATAGTAGTTCAGCCACTCATACCAGTAGAATGGTAAGCTGGAGATCTCTATTCAAATCCCAGGTGCAGCACTAAATTTTTCAGTCAATTCTAGCTTTTCAACTTCAGCAGAAATAATTAAATTTATATTGTGAGTTAACTGTACTTCACATATCACAATTTTTTTTCCAATGCATTAATCATTTCTTGATTAAGGTATTATCAAGAAATTGAGTTGGCAATTTCTTGATAATGCCTTCAAGTTGAGCCAAAAACGTTGAAAAATTTGTGATATGTGAAGTACACAATGTCTCAGTCAACTCATTGTATAATTTAAATTACATTACTTCATAGTGTTAATTCCAATTTAAGTTTTCAATATAATATTTAGCGAAGCTTACTCCAATTACTTTCTTTTAGTTTTGTTATAAAATAACATTTTTGTTTTATTTCACTTACATCTTCACAGTTTTAGCAGTATTCTGTATCTAAAAAGGGTCATTTCAGTTCAGAAAGTTGGAATGAATGGCACAAGTCCTCAACATACAAATTTTAAAAGTATTTTTGATTCTTCTCTACATGAACTAAAATGTAAGTTTACAAGTGTTCCCTTGCAACAACTTGCACATTATTGAGGTACAAGAAATCTTCCTTCCTAAAGATTTGCATGTCTTGTTTACAACTACAAAAGCAATACTATTTGAATCATGGTTTTGTCCACACCTCTATAAAATCAACATTTATTCCAATCTCTTATAAAACTAATATATATATATATATATATATATATATATATATATATATATATACATTAGAATTATACTAGAAAGAGCTTTTAAACCAATTGTAGAGTACTATTCACAGCATGCACCACCTTTGGTGGTGGTGGTGGTGGTGGTGGTGGTGGTGGTGGTGGTGGTGGTGGTGGTGGTGGTGGTGGTGGTGGTGGTGGTGGTGGTGGTGGTGGCGGCGGCGGTACAACATTCAAAATAGGAGTGTCGTGAAATACCCAAAATGAAGGACAAAGGGACTGACACCAACAATTGAAACTAAACAAGATACTCAACAAAAATGAAAGAAGTGTGGGGGACACCCACAAGATCATAAGCTGGAGAGGCAATAAAATCAGTTGTGCTTGTGCATACCACTACGCTGCAAAAATGAGAACAGTTCCTTAAGACCAGCAGCATTGTCCCTGAGCATTGTGGAGAGATTGGGCACCAAACACAAGGACGGATGCAGCAGCAACAGCACTCCACTAAACGATGGCACATTGTACGGCTCACCACAGTGAGCACAATGAGGTGTTAGATCCCAACTTAATAAATGTTGATGGATAAAATGGCAGTGCCCGATGTAAAGTCTAGCTAAAAGAACATCTTTCCTGCGACAGGAATGTGAAGAAGTAGCCCAATTAACAAGAAGGGGTTTAATCTTCAGAGTTTGTTCCCACCTACCATTCATTTATTTAAAAAAAACAAACATCGCATAATGAATTTTGAAATACCAGCAGTTGATTCTGTTTTTAAATTTGCTTTATTTTCAGATTTTGGTAATACTAACAAGAACATATTAACATCTAACGTTCGTAACAACTTTGTTTCCGGCTGAGTATGTGTAAAAGTTTTACATGAAATTGCGATCCTGGACAATTTATATAAAAATTATCATTTCTTATAAGACAAATGAAGTTTTAAGTTAAAAATGGTTATATTTGTATATATTTGTTTGCTTCACTGTTAATAGCTTCATATTTTATGTATTTACATGGTTATTGCTCTTAGCTTCATTTTCTACCCAGAAGTTAGTGAAATATGTTTCAGAGACTTATCTGAATTATCAGCCTTGATTCACTACCACACATCCTCCTGCATTAAAATCTTGGCAAAAATTAAAGGCGTATGGAAGTGGGCCGTACTGCAGACTACAGCATATCCTAAGCTTGCTCCTCCTACCAGCAGTGCCAAATGTGGTACACGCATATCTTACTCTTATGTACAGAACCTCTGCCAGTACACGCGCTATGCTTAGCTACAGCACTCCACTTGAGCATTGGCCAGTGTTCAACTTCTGGGAGCAGTTTAGCTGAACATACTGTACAATGAGATCCTTTTCATAAGGGACAACTAAGCTTAACAAACAGTCTTTATTTTTATGTATGAATAAACCTTCCCAATTGCAGAGTTCCACTGGTATTCTAAGGCCAATTAGAAGCTTAGATTTCTTCTGCAGGTGATGGTCTACAGAGACCAAAACTGCTCAGTAATTGCCAATGAATCCATTTGTTTATATTTCATGTTTCTCACACATTCTTTAAACATTGTGTCTATTATTAAATTATAGACGAGTCGTATTTATTTATATATTTAAGTAGGTAGGTTAAGTAGAAACCTACCTAACAGTAATAATATTGATAAGATAAAACCAAAAGAAAAGTCAGGCATTTACAAGATTAAGTGTAAAGACTATGAAAAAATTTACATAGGGAGGACAAAAAGAAACATAGGCACTAGAATGAAAGAACACTTCAGGTACTTAAGATACAAAAATATTGATAAGTCCGCAATAGCAGCTCATTTCCGGTCTGAAAATCATTAAATTGAAGATACCACCAAATTACTAAAATACGTACAAAAACATAGTGAACTCGTCATATCGGAAAGAATATACATAGAAAAACATAAAAACCAACTAATGAACTTTGAAATCCTGCCAGAAGATAACCCCACATTTAAATTTATCACAAAATCAACAGATGGCAGCAGCAACTCCAGAACTACCCACATTACTGGATCTAGCTTTAGTCTCATTAGAGCCGATGATGCAAACAATAGTTCACGAAACATGTCCTCAATATAGGTAAGTGAAGCTGATGTGTAATGAATACAACTCATCTATAATTTAATAATTGTTTCACTTCACTGTGGCGTTCCAATACAGTTAAATTTCGATATACTGTATCTATTTCCTCTTTGTCTTGCCTTTGTATACTTTCTTGTGATCTTTACACCCAATTTCATAAACACTAGAAGGATTTTTTCCATTGGAATTTGGTGCGGAGTATGTTTTTTAAGTAATGTTTGTTAACTGGGGATAGGATTAAGCCATATTCTATGACTTTTCGTGAATTTCTGGAAGAACCATAGGTTTCTTTGATGCTAGTTAGCCTCATGATTTCCTCTAGTTGGTTCTTTTTGAAAAAGCAAATAAAGGAAAGAAAGGAAGATAGAGAAATCCATAGATACAAAATTTAAAGAACCAAGGGAAATATGAAATTTAAACAAATGCATTGGTCAGCAACTAAAGAGCATTTTTGATCCAATATCCCAGCTGAAAGAGAAACCTAAGCTTTTAAAGCCTCTTAGGAAACAAACAGACCTCTTCATTTGGGAAAAGTATTCATACACAAAAGTTAACTTATTAAACCTTGATGTCGCATATCAAAATGATCTTATTGTGCAGTACGACCAGTCAAAATGCCATCTACAACTTACAGAGCACTGGGAAACTTGTTCAACCCATTTCAACAGTGAATTTGAGGCAATCAATTCTGGAGTGAAACAGCTTTTCTACTATGTTAATCTGTTCAATAAAGCAGTCATCTTTAGTGATTCAAAATTTGCAGTATCAGCCATTTATACCAGAGTAATTACAACAAAAATAACAGCGGAAATCTACCAAAGTATTAAAACACTTACAATCTCTTAACAAATCGATAGTTTCATAATGGAAAACCTAGTTCAACAAAGTAACAATAATTCCACAATGTCCACAATCAAAAACTGTTGCTTTCTTTCAATTACTTACAGGACATGATTGGCTATGCCATCTGCATAAACTAAACATCCTTCCCACACCAAACTGTGTCTTGTAGAGAACAGGATTCTACCTAGTCTTGCCATAAATATTGTTACAAACTTTTGACACAAATGTACATGAGGTTTGGTGCATAAACAACTGTGTGTGTGCACACTTTAACCTTATAATTGAAAGAAGAAGTATTTAGCTCCAAATTTCACCATGGAATGGGGTGATTATAAAAATTGTGTAGCCGTCATTGAATAAAGTTAGAAAATTTGCAAGTGAAATTTTCAAGATGCTACAAAAGCTGAAAATCAGTCGTATTTTGTGTACCACAACACTCAGCGATTCACTGCAACTGGGACTGTAAAGGATCGGCTGAGGGAGGGTTGACCACGCAGTGTCAGGACTCCAGCAGCACAAAAAGCAGTGTTCTGAGAAATCCTGTGCAGAAGCAGGCTATCTTGTCCCGTGAAATGAACATTACAAAAAGGACAATGTCCACACTTCTGACCTTTGACCAAGGGCCTATTGCCGACGTAAAGGACATTATCTTGACACATGCCTAAAGAAGCTGAGAGTGCTTAAATGTCTCCTATAACGTTACGCTCAAAATGTTTATCAAAACATCCTCTTCACCAATGAAAAAGTTTTCACTATTGAGGAGTCTTTCAATGTTCAAAACGACAGTGTTTATGCATCATCATCTCGGGAAGCCAATAATAAAGTTCCTAAAGTTCAGAGGGCTCATCATTCTCTCCACAGTAATGGTGTGGTGGGGGGTGAGTTATTCTGGTACCACCCAGCTACATTTTTGTGAAAAGCGTGTTAAAACCAGCACTAGAGTGTATGACAGCACTATTTTGGAGCCTATTGTCAAGAACTTGAGTGGCACATTGTTTCAAACCAACTATGGACTTTCCAGCAGGATTCTGCCCCTGCCCACAAGGCCAAGTCAATGCCAGCATGGCTTCAGCGTCATGTCCCCGACTTCATTTTGCCTGAAGATTGGCCTAGTAGTCTGGACCTGAATCCATTGGACTACCGACTGTGATCATTGCTTGAGGGCATCACCTGCAAGAGGAGACACCTCACCGTTGGAAGTTTAAAGCATTCCTTGTTGTCAGCAGTGGCAGATTTCCCCTGGATGTCGTCCGTTCTGTCATAGACGAGTGGCCACAAAGACTCAGAGCCTGTATCCGTGCCAAAGGTGGCCATTTCAAAAGGTGATTGATGCTGTGTGTCTGTGTTCCTGTAGGTACAACATACTAAAAGCCAATTAAAATATTTTGCATGGTATTTGCATTTTCACTTTTCAAGCTATATAGTATTTATGGTTAGACTAGGTACAATGAATATGACTTATCTTATGAAGTGTCAAAATTTAATAGCAACAGACCTCTCATTGCCCTACTCAGAAGCAAGAAGGCAAATGGAAGAACTCCAATATGCTGAGAATTAGCAACCAATGAAAGACTTGAAACTTTCATAGCGAGCATTATTAATCAACAGCTGTACTTTAATGAGGCCCATAAGTACTGCTACCAGTTGTATAAATACTAAAGTTTGGCATGGTAGAGCATAAACATTAATTTTAATACTGCCTTTCTACTCTAGAATTTTCTGCACACTGTCTGCAACGTATATAAGTGACTCTTCAAAGATAGCAAACAAGGAAGACTAACTTAATTTTATAAAAGAACTATGTTACAGAAGTAATATTTCTCTTAAAATTATTTGTAGATATACTATTTCTAATGCAAAGAACTTTAACTACCACTAAACGCAAACATTGTTGTAAATCAAAGAAGTGCTCAGACGAATTATAACTGAAGTTCCAGGACCTGAGAAGTAATATATCCAGAGTATTCTTGTAAGAACTTGTAACATTCAGGCAGGCAAAGAAGAGTGACCTACACTGCTACAGTAAACCATGCAGAAAAAGTGAAAATCCTAAAACAGCCACAAAACATGCTTATATCATGCAAAATTCAAACCCTTATAAAGTTTCTCAGCTGGTGTCCGTTATGTTGTTACCTAATCCAAAACAAATTTATTTACATATTCCAATACTCACGACTGCCTGGCGCAGGAGACGGCGAGGCTGCAGCAATCTGCTTGTAATTGGGCGGAAGCGCCATGGTAACTGCAACACAATGCAAATTCAGAATAAAGCTACAAAATAACGTCAAAACAATTTTAGGAAGATTATTCTTGTAAAGAAACAATTTGACGGGAATGGGGACAAAATTCTCTATTTTAAGGTAAAGATTTTGGTTACTGCACAATAGCAGCATAGCAATATGGCAGCCATGACATCATGGCTGGAGCGTTGCCAACATCCAAAGCACGCTTTTGCAGAAAATACCAACACTAACTAAGCAAACTAGTGATAATGTAATACATAAGGAAACTGGCAGTATATCATTGTTTACCCACTCTAGTCTCGCCAGCTTCACGATAATGATAGAAAATTGGTTATTATTAATAATAATTTCACATATTTCAGAACTCTGTAGATGGCAACAACTTGATTGTGACATTATTCCATACCAACATATATTTACGCCGCTACTGTGCACTTTTACCAAGATTTTAGTGCACCTCTGATGACAAAATTTTCCCCACAACTACCGGCTTTTTCACACAGTGATAAAAACTTACAGAATGAGTTACCATAAGTTAAAAGAATCCTAAATAAGGTAAAGAATGCTTTAACTAGATATTCACAACGTATAGCAAATTATCACATTTAATAACAAAGTGAACTTGCACTATATTCTGATATAAGACTTGAGTCTCTTGTGAACACATACCTTCAGCTGATTCCGCTAATGTTTCAGATTTCTTTGGCACCAGCTGATGATAAACAGCCACCTGCAATACAAAGGAGCAAGAAATTTACAGGTTGAAATTGAAACATCTTTGTATTAAACAATACATCACAGAAATTAAACAAATCTGCTAATTATATCCATAATAAGGTATTTGTTCTTTGCAAATGTTTATTAAACTTGAGTTAGTAAGGAGTAAATGGCAATCATTGGGTTTTAGGTAGTTTCAACTAAACTTTCCCGCCTCTTTTGGCTAAAACTGTTACACTCTTCTTATGAAAAACATCCCTCGGCTACACTTTGTTGCTTAGAGCCCTCAAAATTCAGACTAGGTACCTTTGTAGCTTTGGACCCTCACTATATTTTGTTTGTTGCAGTTCTTGTTAATTACATGTACATCTTATGTAGTAAAAGGACCAAGGTATATTCCTTCCGGGAGCGTACTATATACGGAACTTTAACTTTCTTTATTCATGTTGTCCCAATACTCCAGAAATTAAACCTAGACAGTGGTGCAGCATTACTTCAGTACACCGCTTTAAGTATTCCAGTAATAAGGCTTCAAAATACGGTAGGTACAGAGCTCTGAGTTTCCAACACTATAAATGCAAATATACAATGCTGGTTAGAAAGTAAAAAGACGTAGGGTTGAGGACAAAATGTAATACATTGTGTAAGGTTACGTTGGGTTGGGTTAGATATAGCTGTATTTTGGGAGATTAAAGTGCCTTCAATCTATCAAAAATTGCCAATACGTTAACGGGCATGAACATGAAAGGTTAATTTAATATTTCATTAAAATCACCCTCTGACTATACGGATGTTAAGGAATAAGGCGGCGTCCGATGCATGTATTCTAATATTCTTTTCAGTTGTAAGGTTAATCAGCGTTAGTCGAACAAGGATTCATTAGTTATTTATTATATTTTATCCCTTATGTCTCTTTTTTTCCAAAGAAAGGTGTACTTATATTTTATTTTGGTGTTATATGGTTTTTACGATAGAAGCATACATGTCAACCTTACCTCAAACTCCTATGGGCACACTTTCTCAATACAATAGTTGGTGTGTTGAATCTCTAGCACATATGTATCTAAAAAATAAACATATTTAATTCAGCAACTATTCTTTCAAGTTTCTTGAAACTTAACTTCACCTTAAGTTAAAGGTTCTGTGGCTTTCTATTTAGACGCCATCACAAGACGCCATAGTTGGTTTCTATGCGGCATGCTATACATACGATTTCCCATACATTCATGATTCCTGCATGTTCAAATTCTAGGTATCGGAATTCGTCGGTATCTGTGGTTTCAAAGAATTTCATCCGAAGTTGCTTGGAAATTATAATTTTACAGAATTGTACTTTCTTAGGAATAGGAGTCGTTTCAGGGGAATATATATGAGCCCAGGGTCCATAGAGCTTAAGAGTTACCTGACATTCAACTTTCAGGATAAAAGTCTCCAACGTTAAGTCATATCGGACAATGAATGAAATGTTCAAATAAGTACAGGGTACATAGAGCTTAGAGTTAGAGTTACCAGACATTCATCTTTCAGGATAAGAGAAAACCTCTAACTTTAAGTCATACCGAACGATGAATGAAATGATGTTCAAATGAGTACAGGGTACATAGAAACTTAAAGTTACCAGACATTTATCTTTCAGGACAAGGGAAAACCCCGCGATAAACATTCTCCAGATAAGTCGCCCTAATGAAGATTCGAACTAGGGACCTGTTCAACGTGAAGCTCTACAGAGGTGGGTATAATAGTTCTACGTTTCACCACCACCACCACCACCACCATCATCATCATCATCATCATCATCATCATCATCATCAATCATCAACAATAACAGCAGCAGCAGCAACAACAACAATAATCGGTCTGGGTGGTTCAATCCGTTAGAACGCTTTTCATTTATCGCAAGCACGGACGTGCCTGAGGGGCGCTCTTGGTGGTTGTAGCCCTAATTTATTATTTTAAAATTTTGCCATGTATAAAATTAAATTAGGATTACTTGGAAGTCTGTACCCATACTGGAAAGGTGTGTTTTATGTCAACAGAATGTTAGACAGCGATAATACTCATGACTTATTTTCTTTGTACTGTAAATAAGTCAAATACGATTTTTCTATGTGTAAGTAAAATAAGTAAGTGCGTTTCAAAATGCAATTAGTCCACTCGTGGAGGATGATTAGTTTAAGTACATTTCTACTCCAAAAGATAACTGCATTCGTAGCTGCGGCCTTTCCGCCCAATATGGAATGAGACAAGGACAACTACTGTTAAACAGCACGAAATTCAATTTCTAGTTGCGATCAGTTACCCATTGGTACTGGCTTAACCTCGAAAGGTTGAACTTGTTATGGTCGCTGTGTGTTGCAGCTAGAAAACTCTTTTTCTACTGCTAATCAACGTTATAAATGTTTGCAAAAATGCTTTGTTTATAAACCACTCATTGAAACACAAGAGTTGCCAAAATTGTATTTAGCAACTTTAATTAAATACTAAAGAAGAATTCTGAATTACAAAATACTGTGTCACATTTCTATTGTGTGACTGCTATTTTTCATTTTAAGCCCCTAAACATTGTTAATAGTTCAACTGTTATTTTAAATTTACTAAGCAAAGAATAATGATGAAAAGTAATTATAGAAATAAAGAAAAATAATGATGAGAGATCTCTGCAGAAAGAAATCAGTTATACCATTACGGAGTTGGAGAAATGGATGACAAGTAACAAGCTTCATATAAATATAAGACTGTAAGTCTTAAATTCGATCAACAACTGGGGTATCTAATCCTGCTTCTGTCTCAATATTTAATACATTAGTAAATGATAGACCGTACACCAAATTTGGGGATTGTCCTTGATTCTCAGCTCAACTGGACAGAGTATTTCAACTTTCTAGCAAACAAATTAAGTCATGTATGCTATGCTATAAAGGTGCTAGCTAAAACGTGCAACTTATATGTCTTAAAAACAGTGTGTTTTGGCTATGTATATTCAGTACTGATATACGAAATCCCCTTTTGGGGATTTCATATAAAATAAAGGATAAATAAAAGTATCTTATCTTATCTTCCAACTACATTAAGGTGTTCAAATTACATAAAAGAATATTAAGAGTAACCAAGCAAGTGAACCAATATACTCCAAGCAAAGGGCTTTTTTTTTTTCAGATTTAAAAATTCTACCCCTACCGCGTATTTATATCCTGGAAGCAGTCTCATTCATATATGAAAGTGAAAGAATCTTTAAGCTTAACAATGAATACCATTCATACAACACACGAACAGTAACATCAATTCATCTCCAAAAACATAGATTAACAAAAAATTTGAATTCAGTTTTCCATAAAGCTGTAAGCTAATACAGCAAAATTTCAGAGGCTATTGAGGTTCTGCAGATCAAAGCATTTAAAAATGAGGTTAGAAACTTGCTCCTAAAATATGTTTTATTCAGTTGATGAATTCAGGAGTAGCCAATTTTAATTATCCTTTGCATTAAATGACTTTTTTATTTAGAATTGGAAATTAATAAACAGGCCATCCAACCCAGTTTTTTCACCTCTGAATGCTTCTATTTCATTGTTCCTGTTCATCTGGGAGATGCACTTCATTTCAAGAAGAGGCTTGACAACAACCTACAAGACAAAGAATGTACTCTACATCTATATTTTAATACTTATTAGTACCTTATTTCAGTAATTACCTCAGTTGTAAATATAATGTATATAGAAATCATACGCAATCGTATACCAGACTGAGGTTTTTCCGGGGTTTCCCTCAAAAGTTAAGGCAAATGTTGGGTATCTGTATTTGACCTGGGTGCAACCGGGTGTTATTTCTTGAACTCTTATTATATATTGTAAATATGAGAAGGTATGATTTAGCATTTTTTTGACGAAGCCCATTTTCTGTGTGAAATTTATAGGTGAATAAATCTGAATCTGAAAAGCATCAACATGCTACAAAGACGTCAACTGGACCCTGTTTTGAAGGATAGAATCATCGGACGTCTAGAGGCAAGGCAAACACACGCGGCAGTATCTCAGGCCCTGAATGTGCCACAAAGTGTCATTTCCAGGTTTTGGCGACGGTTCTAAGAAACAGGTGTTCGTCGGATCTCTGTACGTGGTTGCCCATGGGTCACAGCGCCGCAACAGACCGATATTTGACCATAAGAACTTGACGACATTGGGGCATGTCCATAACACGCCGTCTTTGGCTCTTTCAACAATCTCAGCGTTCGAGTTTGGAGGCAAACAGTGTACCGGAGGCTCAGGGCAGTCTGCCTCTAAGTCAAGACATTCAGCAATGTGTGCCCTACTCACTCGAATAGATATAAGGTCCCGTTTATATTACCCTTGAATGAATGGAGGAATGTGCTGTTTAAGATGAGTCCAGATTCAGTTTGAGCAATGATTCTCGTCGCCCAATATTCTAGAGAGAGCTTGGAACTCAGTTTCATCCCATCAACATCGTGAAAACACGCCCAATTGGATGTGTGGTGTACTGGTGTGGGCTGGCATAATCGAATATGGCGCTGAAGCCTCGATCACCAAAGCTAGGAAAGGGAAACCTGTAATGCAGCAAGCATCAGATAAGCCTACCGCCACATCCTGCATTCCGTTTACCGGCAATCCATCCGGCAGAATCAGCAGAATTCTCGCCAAATACAACATCAGGACCATCCATAAGTCACCTCCGAAGATTAAACATCTGTTGAGACCAATGAAAGACAAACTGGACTTCCAAGTTCCGGGAGTTTACCGCATTCTCTGCGAGTGTGGGACACCGTATATAGGACAAACCGGAAGGACCATCATTACCAGATAAACGAATATGAACGGAGCATTCGTTTAATGCAAACTGAAAAGTCTGGGCTGCCAGAGCATTGTTTGGAAAACGACCACAGAGCCAACCTTCGGGAGGCGACCATCTTGGCAAAATGCAAAGTAGTTACGTTTCTTTGACCAAATTAATTTTCTATGCTCACGCCATCTCCTGATCTGGCATTTAATTTACTGAAAACAGTCTGTTGTTCAGTAATGGGAACTTTGATAGTGTTTTGTCTTTGTTTATATTTGTGTTATATCCAGTGTTTCATATGTGGTTATAACATTTGTGGTTTATACAAATTGACGATCCTCGGATCCATGTAAAAAGCTTTACAGTTGGAGATAAACATTGAAACATTTTATAAATATCCTGATGATGGGAGAGATGCACACTCCTGAAACGTTGATATTTAATCATCTTTTCACCTGGCTTGCTTCCCGAGAACAACTTGAGCATATTCGTCACAGGAAACTTCCAGGTCTTATTGGTCAGCGATGTCCCCGGGTATGAGCCCTATAAATCATGTCTGGGATACGTTAGCAAGACGAGTTGCAGCCTGTCAGTACCAACTGAGGACACTTTTAGACCTCCTACGTGCTCTCCGTGAGGGATTGGAACTGGTCTGTGTAGCCACGAGGGGTCACCACATCTCATATTAACCGCTCAGCATAATCAATGTCATTGTGGAAGTGATCGTCAGATTTTGTGTTTGCTTAAAAATGCGTCGCGAAGCCAAAATTCTGTGCTATTTCTCAGTCTATTGCATTCCAGATCACGTGTGTTCATTGGTAACAACATATTGCATTACGCTTAACTTTTGTACATTTGTGATAGTTTGCTAATAAGATATTGAATTATGTTTAACTTTTAGACACTAGCGTATGTTGTAGTCAGAAGTATTACTTTTAAACTGACTGACGTTGCAGAAATTGGCATGAAACACAAGACTGGGAAAACTGTCTGAGACATGCGGATAAACTACATGAAGACAAATTTTGTAAAGAAATAGCACTAGATGAGACTTTTGAATACCCAGACGACGAAGACAATGACAATGACGAATTGTCTCTTGGCATAAGTGACATTCACAACTATATGAATTAGCCATTGGCACTTCAATTAAATTAGAAAAATAGGTAATTCATAAACTATAATTACAATTACAACATTTGTGCATGATGTAACTAAACTGTAATATAATATTCCATACTTACCGTTATTGTTGCCATGCATCGTAAGTTGACATTCCCGTTATTTTGAAATATTGATTTTGATATAATAATTTCTACAATTATTGAATGCAATTGCACCATCTCTACTCCTGCTCTTTATATCTAAACTTGTTGTTTTATAACTCATACCACTGTTTAAATTTTTTTTGTATTAATTGTTCACATCCAGATATCCACACCTCTTCTATTTCATCATCATGGCACACATCGTCTAAAACTTTCTCCATGATCAGAATTAAACCCTCAGTCAAATTCGCTTTACACTTTTAAGAAATATAATATGGCAACATAACCAACATTATTTCTCAATAGCAGCATATATATGCGATGCACGTTCTAAAATCTAACATGTATCTTGAATGATATTTATTAATATTTCAGCTACTATCTTACTATAATTCAGATTTATATAAATACACACAGTGCAAAAATAGTATGCAATACACATCAATTAAGCACATAACAGAAGTTCGGCGCAAGCCTCTCAAATTTTTCAAACCCTTCCTCGTTCCGCATAAAGCGCTTACCACATTAATATCACAATATACTATTAAAACATGCGAATATGCTGTTTGCTGATTTTGATTTTAACAACTGCATTATTATAAAAGTTTGGAAATTTGCGATTAGCGCCAAAGAGACACGCATGGTCTAGGAAAGTGTGCGAGATTGAAAAGGGAAATACGACAACATTGGGGGTAACAGAAAGCACTCTGATTCACCACGATCCTGAACTCTTCCCATTTGAAAAAAACAATAAAGAGCTTTCTGCTGAAGAAATGTACTGTAACTTTGTGGGTTCGTAGAATTAAAAGGCCGAGTTGCAGAAATTAAAAATCTCCTTTATTTTCGTAGAAATGCTCTTATAGATTACAGCAGCATTACATTACGTACACCATCAGTCTACCATGGTCGATGACAATAACAGTAACAGCAGATTACATCCTTAGCTCTCGTTACAATAATCATTCCAGCTGTCTGGTTTCACAAAAACTGTTTCACAACTACAACTTGAAACTCTTGTCTTCACAACTTGCAACTCCTCTTGGCCAGTCGTCGCCTCTTTAAATACTTCACAGATAATTTCTAGATGATTCGCAAATAAACCAGAACGCGAACAATCTCTATCAGTCCAGAAGTAACTAGAAATTTCCATTTATCACAGTTTGTTTGTTTCGGCAGACCCTTATCTGCCTGTTATCTGTGTCCGCGGGCTCTCGGTTGTCACACACCTCTCCTATCAGTTTCTTTTGTGTATACAAGCCACGCGATCGTAGATACGGGTTCTCGACAATGCTGAATAAGAATTGTAGTGCATTTCACATGCTCCTTTGATGTCACACTATACAAATCATTCTTCGCTGATAGATGCAGGAGCTTTGCAAATGAAAATCTCAAAACGACTTTCCTTGTGTTTTGTATGTCAAACTGTTTATCATAATACTTTAAAACATAATTTGCTGCTTCTTGGCAGTACCTTCTGCTCATTTGTTTCTTTATTTTACTATTTTATTGCATTTAGAAATCCGAGCCCTAGTTAGAACTTTACAGTGGTAAGAATTTAATGTGAAATAAACACATGCTTTATCACCGACTTTGTTAGCACAGCTTTCTTTCACTTTTTCAATCGCATAGAGCGTTCCCGTAGCGCCAATAGTTCTTACGCCTCTGTTCCTGGTTTCTCGACTCTAAACTCACTGCTCGTAGACTGTTAAAACACTTTACTGCTTGCCTACAACTTCTGGAAATCGAAGTCTCTGGATTCGCCTAAATGGAACAACTCTTGGTCCGTAGCGGCAGAAATAAATTAATATGAGAAAACCGCACAACGTATATTGATGTAAGTTACATTAGTAATACTCAATAGTGAGGCGTGACTTTCAAAGTGAGGGAAGCTCCAAATAATAATTATCATTAAAATAAGAGAGAATAACGACTCAAAGAACTAAGGCTACTCTTTAGTACTCTTTCTATTGTACAGTCACACGTAGGTCCAGTAGCGAGGTGTGACTTTCAAAGTGAGGGAAGCTCCAAATAATAATTATCATTAAAATAAGAGAGAATAATGACTCAAAGAACTAAGGCTACTCTTTAGTACTCTTTCTATTGTACAGTCACACGTAGGTCCAGTAGCGAGGTGTGACTTTCAAAGTGAGGGAAGCTCCAAGTAATAATTATCATTAAAATAAGAGAGAATAATGACTCAAAGAACTAAGGCTACTCTTTAGTACACTTTCTATTGTACAGTCACACGTAGGTCCAGTAGCGAGGCGTGACTTTCAAAGCGAGGGAAGCTCCAAATAATAATTGTCATTAAAATAAGAGATAATAATGACACAAAGAACTAAGGCTACTCTTTAGTACTCTTTCTATTGTACTATCACACGTAGGCCCAGCTCACAGTACAAGCATCCCCTCTTCACTCAAACATTTCCTGGCTCACACCCCGTGAAGTCAGCCTAACATGGAGAAAGTATACAATTTCTGCACTTTTGATAATAACTTAAAAGTTCACAAGAATTTCCTATGTCACTACTAAATACCAATCTACGTAAAATACTATTGCCAATGTTATTTAAATATATGTTTACAGTTGTATTTAAAAGCGTCACATAAAACAAATGAATAAACTTGTCTTCACAAGCTAAAGAGATCACACGTGAGAAAATCTGTCAGTGCTTCCTAACTAACGAAGAGTCGTGCTTGCTTCCGGAAACCTACGAAGCATGGTATTCAAGGTCACGAATGCGTGAATATAGAAACCACAGGTTTCTATCACATATTAATACATAGAAACATACAGTAAAGAATGAGCTGGTGGAACTGGTCACTCGAGGAGTAAGCAGTTGTGAAATTGTTCGCAGCATCGCGGATGTTCGCGAATAAATTTTGAAAATGTATCCAGAGTAAATAGAATTTTGTTTGGCATGAATTTTCTTGTTTTTCTCCTGAAATTCTTGGGGAAGCGACGCTTCGTTGTACACTTCACCACTGCTTGTCCTATTTTGCGTATATACCTCATCGTGCTGATCAGCATAAATAACGGAAAAAAATGTTTTACTACTAAAACATAAAAATCAATTAATTTACGGTTATTTATAGTTACATTAGAAAAGTCATTAGAATACAGTCATATTATTAAAAAACTCTTTCCGTAATACATTTTTCAAACGCAACTGGGTTAAAATGTCAATGAACGCCGGATCTACCTGCCTCCCCTAATTTGTCACAGATAATGGAATATTCCTAAACGCGCGCCAACAAACGAGGAAAAGGCGCGTCAGCAGTTTCAACTCGAAAGTCCGCCAAAATGGAAGGTAAAATCAGCGCGGTAAGAATTTATTTGCGAAGTCCTTTTGGTTTGGAATCTTTAACGTGCTACTTTACTGATTAAGTTCATTTTTATCATCCGGGAATTTCAATTAATTATTGTAAAGACATCATACAGTTATTAATCCATTCCAGAATTTCAGTCCTACTGTAAATCTAGTAGGTAATGCATTTTAGAACAAATGACTTGAAAATGTTACTAATTTGCCTTGCTCCAGAAAGGAACCTAAAATCATTAAGTTTAAAATGTAATTATTTTAGAAATGTATTCATTTCTATGCTAATTGAAACATAGCCAAGTTTTACTTGTTTATTACTAACTGTAATAACCTGAAGAAACTTTAAAAATTTTATAAATTGTTGCAAATAATTCTGTGCAGATCTTCAGTTAGTAATTTACTGATACTTGCTAAAAGTTGCTCTCTCCAGCCATAAGAAGTTTAGGGATCCTCAAGAATTAAATACCTTCTGAAAATGCAAGAATGAGAGTTTTCCTGATACATTAATAATTGTTGTATTCACGTTTTATTGCTGTTAGCTACTGGCTTGATCAGTACATCAAATTATTGCCTTACAATTAAGTATTTTCATTACACACCTTCTGAAGTATGTCAAACAATAAACGTAAAGATTTCTCACTTCAAACTTAGATGTACATCAATTTTGGCTAATTCTACTCACATTTCTTCTTCACTACTTTATATAAATGTATAGTTCTAACATAAAAGAGCTTTATAAGAGTTTTAAATTTGCTGATGTTCTTTGGACTAAGCTGTTTCTCATTTCATTAACAACTTCTGCGCAGTATTTTAAGACTTTCAGTTTATTTAATATTGCTTTCTTCCATGTGGCCTTATGTCCACTAGTTAAAATTTATTTCCTAGTATTTCTGTTGGCTATGAACATCATTCAAAGATTTATTAATTATTGAATTGTTTTCATACTAAATCACTACTTAATTACTCTAAGAAAATTTGTTTCAGGAGGACATTGCTTCTATTTTTAATTCTTTGTTGACTGCTTGTGTCATTCTCCCTGCTGGTGGTTGGTTGAACCTTTGCATAAGTATGTCACTTGGTGGGATTTCAAAATTGAAAGCGTGTTTTCTCTTTTTCTAACTATAAAAGTTTCTCAAATACAGTTTTTTCCTCTAAAATGTTCTTTTGTACTATAATATTTCTGTTTATTACATGCTTATTTCTTCATAAATGCCAAACTACTTCTGATTTGTCTTGCTATTTTTTATTTATATTCCTGATGTCACCTTTTCTTCTTGTTTTTATATTCCTTAAAGTTTTAGTGAGAAGTTCAACATATGCCATTTTAATCATGCCAAGATGTTTGAATGTAACCATTGCTCTGGTATTTCTCAACCCACGTTTATACTGCAATCCTGATGATGTCATCAGCTTGCTAATTCCTCAGCTATATAATCCATTTAGCAATTGTATCGTGGCATTTCTTTTGAGAATCTTGAATGATCACAAGGTCATCCATGTAGAACAAAAGCTTCTGAAATAAATATTTTGTTTGCTAATGATGTTGGTTACCAGGATCACGTCAATGCATCAGTGTACTAGAATGTCGTCGTGCACGATTTCTCTTACTTGCCAGTAAACCTACTTATGTGCAGCTGTCAATTTTCAGCACATTTATGAACCATCATTCTGGGACAGGTTTGAAGATGTAAACTTGGGATCAGTAACCTATGGAGCCAACCTAAAGCTTGTGGCTCGACTTCTTTCCTCTCTTTTGAATTTTCTTGGGCAGTATTTGCATATTTCTAAGCCCATTTGACCTCTTTCCTCTACTTTTTCTCATGCATGGTATGACTGATAGGTTTTGCTGGCTCATATTTGAGTCAGTGAGAGTACTTCTTTGATAAACTACCTAATTCTGATGCAATACCATCAACAATTCATCACTGAAACACATTTTCATTATGTCACAACTGCAATATCCTGCTTTTTTATTGTCAATTTTTGAGTCTTCTGTGAGTGTGGTTTGCATGCAGTAGAAGTAGCATTAACTGTAGTGGTGGTAATAGTGTAGCAGTATTAACAAATAAAACACACACACATACAGGCTCCCTTATTTACTTTAGTTTGGTTTTCAATTTTTGTTTTCTCAGCAGATTACAGTGGTGTTCTTGCAATATTTTTCAGTAAGTGATCCCTGTTGTTAAGTACTAATGCAAGTCGAGGCTCCATGTTGTCATTCTCTACAGATTTTCAGTAAATGACCTCAAGGTATCTTCAACCACATTGCCTTTTCTTGGAAATGTTAGCTTCATTGTTTTATATCTCAAAATGCCTTTATCAATGCTGTTTTTTGGAGACAGCCTGTTGATTGTTCATTTTACTGGTTGACTGAACCAACCATCACCATCATATTGTGTGTCCAAATTATATCTCAAGATATTTACATATGGTCGCCCAGCCTTCTCTTATATCTGACCAAGTCTTACACTTTTTTCCGTTAATCTGTTAGAGATTTTCATCCTATCAGCTGTTTTTTTTTGTTTCAACACTTTGCTGTAGTAGGAATGCAGAATCCGATTACATTCACATTCCCTGTTCTCAACTACATGTCTGCTATTCAGAAAATCTAAACTTTAATATAATTTTGAGTCGAACTAGTACTCAGTGCTCCATATATTGCTAGCATTTACCTGGAACATGTTTTGTTAGGACCTTCCTAACATCCTCAGCTAATGTCGGCTATTCAATTTTGATTTGGTGAACTCCTTGGAGGCAATAGAGCCTCTCTGTCGGTATCTTGATGAACTTGAAGCTTGGGTTCTCTTCAAAGGTGATGCCAAAATTAAATCATTTTCCTTCATATTTCTTTATGAATATCTCTTCCCACATGGTTAATGCAATTGGACCCTGAACACATTTTAATGAATGGATTTCTTGTTCTATATCGTGATTTATCATTCCAAAAATGGTGCACTACTATTTCTTTATTCTTGATGTTCCTAAATTTCTCTTTAAGCCTAAAGTTAAAATTTCTTTTTGTTTTACCAATGTTAAAGTTCTCTCAGCCTTTGCAATTCATCCAGTACACACCTGAGTTTTTGTCTGTGGATTTCTCTTTTGTATTATATGATTTCAAAAGGTGTTGTACACTGAATTTGTTCTGTGGAGCCAAAGTAATGTTGTGTTCTTTAAAGACTTTTTGGAAAAGGTATGTAGCTTTGGGAAGATATGTAAATTTTCTGTATGAAGTTTTATTAATCGGGGAAAGAGTAGTTACTTGTCTGTATTTCTGTTGTCTTTTGAATTTATCAATTTTATTTTTGTCCTATTCAGCAGTGAATCCATTGTATTCTAATTGTCCTCTGTGATATATTCCATCTTGTTTAAATGTACATTAACCAGCCTGTAAGTTAAAGATTGATAACAGCATGCTTGTGTTGTCTTGGGTTGTATCAACAATTTTGTTGGATTTCCTTCTCTATTGCAGGTGCAATTATTTTATTTCTGCATTACATCACTTTAACTATGTATTTCTTGTCTTCATTTTCTCTTTATTCATCTTTTCTTGCTACAACTTTGTGAAAAATGCTAAAAACAGATAAAGCTGTATTTACATTGCCTTCATATTTATCTATTATAATTTTCCATTTTGACAAATGCACCAAATTCTTGTAATTGTGAAAAATGCTAGAAACAGATAAAGCTGTATTTACATTTCCTTCATATTTATCTATTAGTAATTTTCCATTTTGACAAATGCACCAAATTCTTGTAATTTTTCCATTATCATGCAAAACTGATGGTTGGTTGGTTGGTTGGTTGCTAATGCTCATGGAGTTGGAGAATTTCCATTTTCCCTCTGGCCTCCCAATAACGTGTGAATAGTTGTGCTGTCAGTTCTCCATCTGTTTTTGTCAAGGCACTACACTGGCTCATCCGATATGACTTAACATTGGAGGATGTAAATTACATTAAAAAAAAAAAACTACTACACTGGAGCAGATGATCTCCGTCCATCAATGAGTTCGGGTCTCTACACAGTGTGCAGGTCAGGGATTCAAAAATATTAATCCTGTATAGATGAGCGGCCAAACAGTCGTGGCCAGTAGTCAGTCGGAAGATGGCAACAGTACTGCTTCTTGGGTAGTCTGGGATGGGATTTTTACTTCCTTGTAGAATTTTCCATTGCTTGTTGGTACTTTTTTCTTTGCATTCTTGTTTCCAGAATAAGTTGATTCTATTGTTTATATGTAGTTTTGATGTGTGGAATGAGGTTTTTTTTTGGCAGCTTTGTTTTATTTGTGTTCCTTTTTTTGCCAAGGAATCTGCTATTTCATTGCCTGTAATTCCACAGTGGGATGGAATCCACTGGAAGTGTATTTCTTTTTTTAGACCTTGTAGTATTCGTAATGAACTGTAAATTTCAAGTATTCTATTGTTGTTAGGGTACAGTGAGGATAGGGCTTGAAGTGCTGATTTAGAATTGCTTAGAATCACTGCTTTAGAGAAAGAGTTCACATGGTTGAAGAGGTATTGATTGCTTCTAATTCTCCATCATAGTGGGTTGATAGTGTACACAAACAGATGTAAAAATTGAATATTTCACTATGTATTCCTGCTCCAGCATTACTTCCTTTGTCAAATAGGGAGCCGTCTGTGTATGCGTAGCTATGAGTCTTGTGGATAATAAGTTTCAATTGTTTCTAGAGCTAGCATTTTAAGTGTTTCTGCACTTACATCCCTTTTTAACTATATTTTGCAGAAGGTTTACTCTGCTATTTATTTTAGGTTGTGATAGAGGGCAGATTGGAAGTGGGAGATGTTCAATTTTGTTTGTGTCTTCAAGGTTGTATATTCTCTGTAGGTTATAGGCTTTCTGCATAAATCCTTCTTGTGTTTTTAAGGTCCTTTCTCTGCTTTTGTAGTTCTTCCAGTGAGTATTAAAGGGAAGCCTTTGTAGAACTGATGGTAAGGTTAGTTAAATTCATTAATAAGTTAACCTCAATTATTTTATACATCTTTAAATAAAGTGTGTCATATTTAGTGAACTGGGTTCAAACATTGTTATTGTTAACCTATAGTTCTATTCTTGGAACTATTTATTACAAATATTAGAAAATGTTTAACAGTACTTCCGAATTGTTTTCATTATACAGCTTTTCTCATCAAGGAGCACTGAGCTTAACCCTTTTCCTGATATATCTCTTTACATAGACATTATCTTTTATTTTTCAGTGTTCTTTATTGAATTTTTATTGAATCTCTCCAGTGTTATGCTTCTCCAGTTGTAAATCTTCATATACTTAAAGGTGTTATTTCACTATTGACGTTTTCTGTGTATCTGTTGCTGAATTCAAATGAAAGGGCAGACAAGGCTGTACTTTCAATAGCACCTCAAAATTATATTTTGAATTTCCACACTAAGAATGACTGTTAGTATTTTAAGGATTCCAAACCTCATCCGTGTGTTGTGCTTGGTGCCACCAGTGACAGGATTACCTACTTCAAGTTCCGGCTAGAGAAGCATTCATCACTTCAGGAAGGTATAGAATTATATATTTGTCTATTTACTTATTACTTGGCATTATACTTAGTGGAAAAAACATCAACAAAATAATGAAGGTATGCAAATAAAACAAAAGTATAACAAATTTGAAGCATTCTAAAATATGTGAGGCATTCAAAAAACTTTGCAACCGGTCTCTATATTGCTGGACAATAATGAGTTCAAAACTGTAACACAACAATGGACCTTAAGCTATTAACATATGAATAAGTGTAGTTTAAACTCATACATAGTTGTGCACAGAGCGGGGTGGTTCAGACAGTTTCACTGTCGGCCCACATTCGGGAGGTCTGGGTTTGATTCCTGTGGCCGACCTACCTACCCCATTGGTTTTATTTTGGGGGGTTTTCCGGGTTGCCAGGTGAATGCTGGGTAGGTTATTTATATCCCACAAATTTCCTGTCCCTCTATTATTATTTCACATCATCTCTCATCTGGTGGTCTCTTGAAGTGTTGGCGAGTGTCTTGGCATTGCATGACAGGATGATATAAACACTTCCTCCTCTGGTAGGACGGTCTCCGTTCTCCGAGCCGACCTGGTGGGCCGTGGCTACCATGTACGCCACCGAGGTTGGCCCTTATTATATTATTACAAAATTATTTTATGGAAATTAATCGTTCCTCCATACTAGCCGTGTAAAGGCTAAGGTTTCGGATAGATAGTCAACCTGAAAAATTCAATGCCATGACCGGAACTTGAACTACGGATTCTGCTGGTTTCTGTCCAGTCGCTCTTACCCATTGAGCTACCATGGCCAATTTGCTGTCATAACACTAATTTTGCCAACTGACTCGTATGTCTTCCCGGCAAACCCCTAGAGGTCCTCATGTTCAAGATACACACTGTTTGCGGCGACTTACTAATGTAAGTACTTGATTCCCAGGCTTCATCATTAAACTCTTATTATTAAATTATTTGAAGAAAATTAATCTATGGACCCTGCTCTCTGCGCTATGTGGTTCTTTGGTTCAGCCACCTCTTGCCTCATCCTTCCTCATAGGGGTGCCCCACTTGGGTGCATAGGTAAAATAGATCAAGTTTGGAGCTCCATGCCGAATCCCCTCCATAGCATAGTCCAGTACAGTCCATAGTCAGTCTATTGTTATTTCCTGTGTTCAATAGCTGGTAAAAAAACATGGATATTTCTAAAGAAAACATTAGGTTTTATGTTTTCACATGTTATAAGCTAAGTGAAAGAGCAAAGGTCCAGCCCATCAGATCAGAGACTGTCCTTTGGGAACAGGAAGTGCTTACCGGGGGCATATCATCCTGCCATGCAGCACCGAGACATTCGCCAACACTTCTATCCTGAAAGAGACCACCAGATGAGAGATGATGTGAAATGATAATGGAAGGACAGGAAATTTGGGAGATGTAATTCACCTACCCAGCATTCACCTGGCGACCCAGGAAAACACCCCAAAAAATTTGTGGGTCAGGTAGGACGGCCAGGGAATCAAACTTGGACCTCTCAAACAAGGGCCAGAGATGGAACTGCCTGAGCCATCCCACTGGGTCTCCTCACAGAACAACTGCAGAATACTTTGAAGGAGTAAGATGATATGTTTCAGAATTCTATGAATAACTTGGACTTTACGATGGCACTTGCAAAATTTTTTGAATGCCCTTTGTGAGAGCAAGTTATGTATGATGTGAATACTGATGTAACGTTTGTTTTGTTGCAGATCCCTCTGCAGGTATTTCTCACTGGGGCCTGAAGACATCGAAAGGTAGGAGAAGAGCTGCCAGTTACTTGCATGCGTGTCGCTGTATCATTGTCTGACATTGCTCTAGGACTTCCACATGCCTGATGCGGCCAAGTTTAAAGATGTAATTTCCTTGAGCGATCTGTTTAAGTTAGCAGACTTGCTCATAGAAAGACATCTGGGGGCCACAGGTAACTATCTCCCCGGGATCCTGCACCCAACTTGGGGGCTGTGGAGGATTTGTTAGGGAGTAGAGTAGACAGCCTATGGGGCCTGCAGAGTGGGTACTGTCACTAACCCAGTCCTCCCCTTTGCCATGGTTAGGTTGCAGTACTAACACTAGTCATTAAGTGCGCCAGGACGGCCGAAACCTGGAACCAGCTACCTCCGTGTCCTGCTTGATTCCTCCATTGGCTGGGCGATGTCAGACACATGAACAAGGGCACTGCATGCTTTGAGAGAAATGTGCTGCCATCTTGTGTTGTTTTCTTCTGTTTCAGCTTTCAGGTTATAACAAGGTGAGGTATTTCATATGTTGTATTTGTTTTCTGGGTGGCACACTTCTCTCAGCAAACAATTGCCAAAGTGTATTTCTATCTTTGGCTGTTCCTTGTAACCTTATGTTCAGAGGTTATAAGTATTAAACTTTTTTTTTCTCCAGACATGCTCTCCAGGAAGGCATGTTCTGATGGCCCCAGATATTGTATGGTTGGTTATGCGTGTATGGTATGTGACTCTAGGGGCAAATAGGTTAGTTCACCATTAGGTAGGGTTTAGTTAGGTCAAGAAGTTCCAGTGCTCACATAGCATCAACATAACCAACAAAACCTCATTCTAAAAACTCAATAATGTTTCTTAATTTTCCTGGAAGGGACAGAGTCCCCAAATGTGGCAACAAGTGTTTACTTGTGTCCAATCTTTATTAGATTTGTTGTATGTTCTATTCTTTTTCTTATTTTACACACATATGTGCACAAAAATGTTAGAATAGCTATTTTTTTAATGAAAAAATCATATTTTAATGATTCATCAAAATAAAAACAAATGTATCAAAATTCTGTGTTTCTAGATTGCTGTGAAGCCTGCCAGACATGAATAACTGGCTAAGCAATGGAAAGAACTGTATTTCAACTTCTAATTTTTCAAATCTGGTTTGCACTTACAGTCTGTTAAGTGTATTCTTTTTGGAAGAAAATGTACTAGCAACCTCAGACAGAATGCAGAGGACTCACTACACACTCCCAAGCACTGAAAATCATAGAGGATTCAAAGGAAGGAACAAAAATATAATGAAGGAAGAAAAGGAATATCACTTAAAAAATGTAAATATATGAGTGAATATCATCTTTATTGATAAATAGATAGATCTTCCAGATTTTAGAATTCCGTTTTACTTAAGTTTTAAGGTTGGTTCACAACCCGAGAATGGGAATGTCTATCGATGACAAAGCAGAAGGTTGATTTTGTGCTTTAGGACATCATTGTTGTAATCTGACTGCTTCCAGTTCATCCAACATAATGTATGTTAACCATCAAAATTTGTTATAATAAACATTTCTAAATGCAGATCTGCTACTATTTCTGATCTCTCAAGTCGTAGCAAGTTTTCATTTCTTTATTAATAGTTTACATTAAAGTTGGTTATTGTTATGCATGACTGGAGGAATTTATTAACAGTGACATCAAAATTAATTAAAGATATTTATAGTTCATTTTTAATACTTTGTCATTACATTTTTATATTACTGAGGTAATTTTTATATTACTAGTTTTGGAAGCCGTTGCTTCCATTTTCAACCTTGAAGGTGCCCGCCTTGGTAGCGTACATGGTAGTGTGTCTGCCTCATGTTCAAGAGGTCCCGAGTTCGAATCTCGGTCAGGGTGAGTTACCTGGATAAGGTTTTTCCGGGGTTTTTCCTTATCCTGATAGCCGAATATTGGGTAACTCTAAGCTCCATGAACCCCGGAGCACCATTTCACCCATTTCATTCATTATCCGATATGACTTAAGGTTGGAGGACAAAAAAAAAAAAAAAAAAAAAATTGAAGGTCCAACTATTATCGGTTCTTGTTGTCTGCTGTCTTCTCTCTTGTGTTGAACCATGAACTTCTTTATCAAATTATGTATGTATGTCTCCCAACACTTCCCATTTGGCAACTACGGCCTTCGGGATAACCTTTCCCCATCACGTGATGACCGGACTCATTTCTGAGCTGGAGGCACCCAGAGGCACCCAGGCGAGAGGACCTACAGCTTATACCGTGGACTCCGAACCACACTGAGCATAGGGGACACTTCACATGTGCTAGACAGAGGTGAAGGTGCAGACAGGGCTGATTTAAAATCTACACCCCAGAGCCAGTAATCGAACTCAGACCCTCAACACGAGAGTCACAAACAAAATCACTGCACTACCCCAGCGCCCTCTTTATCAAATTATTGACTGTGGGATTTCAAAGTTCATTACTTGGCCCTTAGTTTTCCATATTAAGATTTCTCCCATGTTATCAGTTTATTTTGGTTTATCACCCCTTTTAATAATTTTAGATTTGGGTCAAGGTCATGGGTTTTGTTACAAAAATGAACTGCCACTGTTGACTTTTCCTGTTTCAATTTGAGTTTGACCTATGTAGCATTTTTCACAATAATTACAACTAATTTGAAATATTCCAGATTTATTGATTGGTGGGATTGCATTTTAGAAGATAAGTCAGCAGTATAATATGGCAAACACAGGAATGACAACAAGAAAATTAAAACTTGACCGAGTCTTCTTGTGCATTCCTGGGAAAGCTTCCTGTTACTTGTACAGCTTGAATTATAATACACATGTTCTAACTTTGTCATTCTCATTTTGATTACCATTCTCGGTTACTGTGAGCGAGCCTTTACATAAACGTAAAATACTGTTTCATCACTTGAAGTGCACCATCACAATACGTAGACAGTGTCATAATAAATAACAACATTTAACATTAAAAGTTTTTAAGGATTTGTGAACAATAAACTGAAAAATATGCTTCTACATATGTGTTTAAATGAATATTCTGAGTGACACATTCTCTATGAATGTATTGAATGTGTTGTAGAGTAATGAAATAACTAACACTCATCTATAATTAAAATAGCACCATTTAAATGGCAGAGAGATCAACAATAACTCATGAATTGTGTTCCAAAGAAGTGTTTACTAAGCTGAATAGCAAGTGCTTAGTTCTGACAGCCATAACAGCAGCAACTACAGACACTATAGTCCCTAGTACAACTTGGGCTCCAGTAATAAAATATACTTGCAATAGAAACCCCAACCAAATGACGGATGGCGGAGAAAACTCAAGACAGGAAAACCCGAATCCAGATGACTGACTGTGCAGAAAACTCAAGATAGGAGAACCCAAATCCAGATGATGGACAGAAAACTATAAAACAATGTGAGGTCATCCTTCCTGTGAACCAGCCAGGCTAAAGGCAGACTGCTATGCAGTGTGGTGACACAAGTCCTACCCACATAAGAACTATGGAGACAGTCCACCAGCTTTTTCATTCAGTTCCTGAAGAAGATCATGGAGTTTGGAATGGCCAAAAAGCTCGACTGATTAACTTTGACACAGCTGATCACCCGTGAAGCTTTGATTACTATTATGAACTTCTTTATGAACTTTTCAATTTTGTCTTGTATTTTCAGATCCACGTTCACATGAGCATTTTTTACTGTTTTAATTTTGGGAGGGGATCCCTGAAATATTTAACATCAATATACACTCTGTATTTATTTAATTCATACATTGTTGTTGTGACTTTCATTGAAAACATATAACTGAGGTTATAAGTATATCTTCTTTCACTATTCTACATGATTCTCTAAAACTGCTAAAGCTGTGGACGGAAATGGACGGATAGGTGTGTAGTCTTATCACAACTAAGGCTTTATTGCTCCACTATGTTGCACCACTGTTTTCTTCTACCTCTTCTATTTCTTCCTCAGGTTCATCTAAAACTTTATCCTGCTTCTGCACAGAAGCACTTCCTCTGGGAAGTCCCAATTCTCTACCAAGTTTCTCCATTGTGCTAGCAGAAAGATAATATGCCAAATTTATACCAGTAGGACTAACCCGGGCTCTCCATTCTTCCAATACTGTACCAGCGCCATGAACATCTCCTTGTGCCATTAATGTCTCAATCATCAAACCATACACATCTCCAACTCTGACGCCAGCTGCCTCAAGGTCATCATGCTGCTGTAGCAGCTGCCTGCACTGTGTTACGGCTGCTTCACGATCCCCTCTATCAGCCAGTCTGTAAATCAAGATACACTGATATGCATGATAAGCCTCTGTTGTTGCTTTATTGTGCAGCTAATCTGCAAATTACGTAATAATTAAAATTTATGCAATAAGTCGACTGAGACACTCTGTACTTCACTTAGTCAATTTTCTTTTCTGTTTTGCCTCCACTTGAAAGTACTATCAAGAAGTTTGACATTCCATCAGAAGAAAATATTTTACTAAACCTCACTGAATTGCTGCTAGATGTCTCATCTTCGAAGAACCATCATCAGCTGCAACACCAAAGTTCTAGTCAGTCAACAACTTCTTGATAATGCCTTCAGGTGGAGGAGAAATGCATTGAAAGAAACTTGAGGTATGTGAAGTACAAAGTGTCTCAGTCAATTTATTGCATAATTTTGAATTACTGCATTACATCACAGTGTTAACTCTAATTTTGTTTATCAAAAGAGCAAGCTATGTGTTTAGGATAAGCAATTAGTGATAAATCAGAATGGCTAAATTAGATGCTACGATAAAACTGATCAACAAGAAACCCATTAACTCAAGGTTCCACTTCTTAAAACTCAAATTATTGTCCTCTATGAGCTAGGGACAGGATGCTATTCTCTGATTCTTAAGGTTCTGGAATCAAACCTGATGGAGGACGATGGATTTTATAGAGTATAAAACTTCTTAGCATGGCTTCCTGCGGAAGGGAAGTGAATCTGCTAAGGACCTATACAAGGGTCCCTTCAAAAGTTCTGATACATAAAACTAAACTGGAAAAAATCACTGTGCTGCTGGAACTTTTCAAAGTATTTACCACTACACTGTATGTAATTTCTCACTTTCTCAAACCACTTTTGAAAGCAATCCTGCCACTCATTTTCATATAGGTATACAAGTTCACTTTCAAATGCTGCAACAGCTTCTTCAGAGCTCAAAAACCTTGTTCCACACATTTGATTTTTCACTGTGGGGAACTAAAAGAGGTCACATGAAGCCAAATTTGGGATGTAGAGGGATGAGTGATTAGCGTCACCTTTGTGGACTCCAGAAACAAGATTGCTGCATTCACTGTGTGAGCAGAGGCATTGTCATGGTAGAGCATGATTCCACGCAGTCCTGTTCTTGGCTGAATTCACGGAGCTTCTCATAAACTTGTGGTACGCAAATTGTTGTGTACAATATGCAGTAACTGTCCTTTGTTCCATAAGAGGAATCGTGGCCACATATTGAGATTTAGAGATGAAATTGGCCAATATTTTCTATCCAGTGCTACACAGCTGATACAGTTTCATTGAAAAATCGTCATCCGGAAATATCCACACAATTAAATCCTTTTATGGAAGTGTTGAAAACAGTGTTGTTGTATAAATTAAGTTAATTAGGAGTCGATTAATAACACAAAACAACACTCACTTTTAAATTTGTATCAGAACTTTTTTAAATATTTAAAAGTGAGTGTTGTTTTGTGTTATTAATCGACTCCTAATTAACTTAATCCACACAATTGATTGCTTATTCTCAGGGTCAAACTGATAAAGTGAACTAAATAAGTGAATTTTAGTTAGTTGAAGTTTTATATTACAAATTTTTATATTGGTATAGTATTTGTTGCTTCACTGTAGCTAGCTTCATATTTTATGTATTTATTGGTAAATCCAGTTTCAGAGAATTGCCTCTGACAAATTTGGCCAGCATTTCTTTACACCATTCAACACAGGTGTGCTTTGCAGATCAGTTAAATTATCGAGCACCCAAAGGGATGACACCTTCCACAGCCAAAGATACTCTTCTTCTTCTTTAACTTCCCTAGTTGTATCACTATTGTGGTGTTAGGGGATTCTTGTTTCTCTATTCCTTTTAAGGTCAGGCCTGAGGAACTGATAGAGAACCAGAATAGGTGATCAGTCCAATGCCTGGTGTGAAGGTGAAGGAAGTGGATGATATATATGAGGGTGAGATGAATGATAGGAAAGATGATGATGGAGCAATTGATGGAATGCTGATGGCGGAAACTAAAGGATCTGGAGGAAACCCTTCCCAGTGCCATGTCCACCAAAAATCTCACTTTGCGGTTGCCTGGGATCGAACCCAGACCACCTTGATGAGAGCCAAGTGGGATAACCACTCAGCCATGGCAGAGCCATGAAGATACTCATGCAATATTTTCAAAATTGCTGGGGATCCAAGCTGCATACTTGCCTCAATTTCCTTAAATGACAACCACTCCCAACCTCGCCCTTTAATGAAGCTTGGCCTCTTTTAAACTCTTGCAACCATCGAAAAACTGTTACATGCGATGGAGCAATGTCCCTAAAAGCTGTTGTAACTGCTCAAGACTTTGAGTCATACTTAAACCCATTTTAAAATCATACAAAATCATTGCACGAAAGTGCTCTCTTTCTATATTCATGCTGGCAAGCAACTGACACTGCACTAGAGGATGTTAACCTTGCACTGTAGACTGCGAGGGGGAAAAAAGGATGCAAACTGACATATGTTTACACTCTCAAAGAATGTGACTATCAATAGTGCAATCCGTTTAAATTGATCAACCTCAGTTTACGTGTATCTCAAAACTTTCGTAGTGACTGTTGATCAACTTTACCTTTATTTCATTTAATATGTTAAGCTTTGGGTTATTAAATGAGTAGAGGATAAAAAAGAAAATATAAAGGTTTAAAATTCTAGTTACTGAAATTATCTGAAAATTATCATTCTGATCTGAGGATTGTTTCACCTCATAGAGTAGTTATAAGCTATGTAGAACTTGCAAGTCTCTTGGGTGCAGATAAATAAGTCAGATGTTCTAGTGATGCTGCACATACTTTGTGTGAATAATCAATGGGTTTTTCATCTATTATTAATAATAGTTTGAACTATAAAGATTAAAATGTAAAAGGCAAGATTCATCATAAAGATGCTCTAGATTATTGCACAATAATTTCATAAAAAAGTGGGAAGTAGATGAAATTAATTTGTATTCAAGTTATCCAAGCAATGTAGAGTAGCAGGCAATTACTTGACAATAATACAAGAAATCTTGTATTAACATTATTACTATACCTAGTAGCCTTTTACAGTTCTTAAAGCCTAAAACTGTAATCAAGCACATTAATGGTAAACACACAAAATCAAATGAAAACCTTAAATATTTTTTTAAAAAGTTTTTATTGAACAAAAGTGGAACAATGTAGAACTGCTCAGAAAACATATGAAAGAATGCTGTTCCACCTTAGTGCATGTCACAAGCGGAGCAGTAATTTTGAACTGGTATTGTGGCTGCATTCACTTGTCTACAGTATTCTACCACCTGCTGGGCATTTCTTAGCCAACTTACAGAACAATGGCACCAAACAACAATTCTTACTTACACTTATAAGGTTTTCATTTGACTCCCCATTGTACAACACATACCTTCTTATATCAACAAATCTCTTCACCAGAGTCATTCGGGTATTGAGATTCTCAACAGCTCTTTTGTGCTGCAGAGGATCAGCAGGATTGGTCACTTTAGCAAGAGAACGGTTTGCTTCCCCTAGTGCTCCTAATGCTTTCTCGTAGTTCTGATATTCATCAATTTCAACCTGTAAAACAAAACATGAAGTAGTTGTACAGCATACAGCATACAGTTACATTTCAAGTGTATTTATTTTGTGGCACAAATCTAGTATAGGTATTCTGGAAAATAATAATTAACAAATAAGGAGGTTAAGCATATAAACTATTAATAATTCTGTACAAAACTAACGGAATGTGAAGTAAATAGCAAACCAAGCAAGTGAAAAATAGGTACAAATCTGTTAAATTAGTGATAAGCTTCACTTTTATTTCTTTTTTTTTTAATAAATTAAATGCAGACAAGTTCCATGATACATTAATCACTTCTTCTGTACTCTGATTCTCATTAAATACCTCAACATTTATTATCTTAATAATGTAAGTGAAACTTTGTCACAATTTATATACTCTGTATATTTCTATTATTTAGAAAGTCAAAACATTTTCTTCTAATTCATATACATGACATTTAAACTACATAAACAAAGAAATTCACCTGAGAATCTTTTATTTACATTAGCTACCTTCAAATGTATTGACAAGCTTTAATTTCTTGTATATTAAATTACAGTTCTACAAATGCATTTTTTCTGCAAATAACATTTTTATGTTTACAGATAAAATTACATTAGTGGGTAACATTCTGCATTTCAACATATACCTGAAAAGAAATGGTATAACATATTATACATAATGTCAGTTAATTATTGAGTATATTGTAAAACATTTGGAAATTTTCAACATTATCACGCTAAATGAAAAATGTCAGGAGTATAAAATCTCAAAGAAATAAATACTTCTAGGAGAGAAAAATAAGGCCTGTTTTTGTTGGTAGTATTCTATCCTCCATACTTCCTATAAAACCAAATGCCAAATTGATATCAATAGCTTGGTTTGCAGCAGTTATTTTTAAACTTCTAACACTTATTATTTAAGTTAATTGATGGAAAGTATAAACTTGAAAGAAGCGTAGGGACAGTGAAGCACAAATTAATACAAAATTGAATCGAGAATATATTGACACATTGCTTCACTCACACTGTTTATTCACAGGACATGTTTCAAGAGCTCTTGCTCCTATCCTCACATGAGGATAGGAGCAAGAGCTCTTGAAACATGTCCTGTGAATAAACAGTGTGAGTGAAGCAATGTGTCAATATATTCTCGATTCAATTTTGTATTAATTGATGGAAATTATTGATTTCTTCACACTAGCCGTATACAGGCTAAGGTATTGGATTGATAGAGTCAACATGAACAATTCAATGTCACGGTCGGTTTTGAACCACGGATCTACTGGTTTCCGTCCAGTCGCTCTAACCCACTGAGCTACCATGGCCAACTTACCGTCATGGCATTAAATTCTCCATTTGACTTGTATATTTCCCCGGTAGACCACTAGGGGCTCTCACATTTGAGATATACCGTTTGTGGCGACTTACTATTGTAAGTACTTGAGTCCCAGGCCGCATCATTTAACTCTTATTATTTCTAACACTTATTAATGCCTTAACACAGGAATTAAGTTAACACTATGTTTGACACAATGTTAAAACTGACATATTTGATGAAACTGAATTTGCAATAACTTCAGTGTTAAATCAGGTTAACACTACGTTAAAATATAGCATCGGTTGGTTAACTGGCTCTTAAATTGAAAGGGGACATTAACATATTAACCTGGGTTTCACAACAGGTATATTAAGAATTGCCTATTGTAGAACCAAGAGGTTAAAGGTTACCTTTACATAACAATATTTTAATCTAAACACAAAACAATTTGCAAAATTAGTCTTGTTAAATTAAATTTAAATTTAAAGGGAGTCAATTAATGACACTAAACAACACTTACTTTACTATTTTCCGGACAAATCGGAGTGTTACTTTATTCCATAAACACAGTTTTATGGATTTTATATTTGCAAAAACGTTTCTCTTCTTTACTTGAAGTTTTAAGAATACTTTTATGTCTTGCTTATTGCCAAAATGTTCATTGAATGCATCATGGGTTTTAAATTTTAAAGAGGTTACCTCGTCCGCCATATTGTCAGCTGCTTTACACTGTACAATCAGGTGGTATAATTTAGTGTCATTAATCGACTCCCTTTAAATTTAACTTTAATTTATTATAACAACACTGTTTTCAACACTTCCAAGAAAGGAATTAGTCTTGTTAATTTTTTTAAAAGGATACCACTTTATTTTGGAACTTTTATTACACACAAGTGAATAGTAAACTGTTGAAAGTTATGAGTAAAAGCATTGTTAAAATGAAGCTATTTCATATTAAAAGACTTATGGAGTCATACTTTATTAAAACTTAAAACTATTAACATGTCCTTATGTGTCAAAGAGCATTACCTGAGCACATGCAACATAGAAGTTGGCCAGCAGATCTGGAGCTCGTCCTTTACTATAGAATGCTACAATGTTTTTCAGTACATCAGGTTGAGACTGCCAGTCCAATGACTGCAAGTAGTTGGCTGCCATTACATAGATCTCTCTCTGCCTTGAGACATTAGCAAAGAAGACAATCTTTTCAGTGTCTCCAGATTTCAAAAGAGCTTTCATTGCTGCCACCTGTAAGACATAACAGATAATGTGGTTAATACATTATAATTAATTATATTAATTATATTGTGGTTAGTTTTATTACACATTTACACATCTAGTATGAATTTAAATTTGAATTCACTACATAATTCCAGCTTAAGTTTACAATTTACTTGATGCTATTTTAATACTGCATGTACCCTTTGTGTTGCACAGCCAGTATGGCTCTCTTGTCTTGGTCACTGAAATGCAACATTTGCTTCCCTTTGTTAAATTTGTTGTATAATTCATTTTATCTCCTCATCCCCCTCTGCTTCTACTTGACTCTCTTCATTTATTGTTCTTTTACTTTCATTGGAAGATCTTCTACCATCTTTTTTCTCTCTTATTGTTACTTTAGTATTTTTAATAAACTAAATTTCCCTGCATATTATCTCACTTCTTTTCTCAGATTCCTTAAGGAGTACTCTGTGTAAAGTTTATGTTATCTCGAAATATGTTCAATTACTTCAGAAAAAAGTCACTATTAGTGGTAGTGTACATTGCATCATGTAACTAAGCAACATTTCTTACATTCACTATCAGATATGATAAACACAGCTAAAGGGTGTTAATTAAACAGTGCTAGCAGTCCAGTGCATTTGTCCTGGTGATAATTATCATGACTGAGAATATAAACAAATTTTTAAGAAAACATGAAAGTTAAGCCTCACCTTGTTTCCAGCTTGTGTGAATTTCTTTGTTGCAAGATGATAATTGCCCTGTGCAAGAGCACTTTCTGCCACTTTCTCAAGCACCTGAATTCTTGTCTTTTCATCCCCTTCCCCTTTGTTGATAGTCAGCTTCTCTGCGAGATCCTCAGTCACTGGAATATTGTGCTCCACACACAGTGCTAATGCTTCAACATACTGAAAACCAAATCAAAATATTATGGAAAACAATTGCTTTAGTGTTTGCAAAAAAAAAAAAAAACATATCATAACCCCAATAATAAACACTGACTTAAGGAATGATGTAATAACATTTGCACTAATCCAGTATTAAACCTTCAAACAACATATCTGCAACCCTCACCAACTAATTGATTTTAGTTAATTGATGGAAATTAATAATTTCCTCAGACTAGCCGTATATAGGCTAACATTTTTAATAGACTGAGTCAACATGAAAAATTCAATGCCATGACCGGGATTTGAACCACGGATCTCCTGGTTTCCATCCAGTCGCTCTAACCCATTGAGCTACCATGCCCAACTTGCTATCCTGACATTAAATTCTCCATTTGACTCGTATATTTCCCCGGTAAACCACTAGGGGCTCTCGCATTCGAGATTAGAGCGACTGGATGGAAACCAGGAGATCCGTGGTTCAAAACCTGGCCATGACATTGAAGCTTTCATGTTGACTCAATCTATTAAAAACTAATTGAGTTTTTGAAAAGGCACCTGTTATATATGCACTGTTAATAAGACAAACAAAAACTGCTGTTATTTAAATTTTTTCGTGCTTTACTTCTACAAATTATGCTATAGAGTTATTTAAATTCTTCTTACAAAGCTTACCCCGAAATTTGCAAATTTTGGTGAAGATATGCAGATGACATTTTTGCTATAATTCCTCAAAAATTGAAAAAAGATACTTTGAAACTACAGAACCGCAGAATAAAAATATTAAATTCATAAATGACATGGAAGTAAACAATGCATTACCCTCAAAATAACCAGAAATAAGACGTTTTAAATTTAGAATGCTACAAAGTTGATAATTACTAAGAACATTTCACAAATGACCACATTAATACATGTGTGTTTGGAGGAATTTAGTAACAGTGACGTCAAAATTAATATAAAAATTATTTGTGGTTGGTTTATTGACACTCGTCACTTACTTTTTCATATATTTATGAGAGACTAGTTTCAAAGGCCCTGGCCTCCATTTTCAATCTCTTCCCAACTGGCATCTGTTGTTATCTGCTCTCTCTGGTGGTGGAACTATGAACTTTTTTGTCAAATTATCTACTGGCGGGATTTCAAAGTTCATTACGCGATCCTTATTTTTCCAGATGAATATGTTCTCCCATGTTGTCACTCTATTTTGGTTTATCACTCCTTTTAATAATTTTGGATTTGGATCAATGTCATGGTTTTCATTCCAAAAATGAAATGCTACTGCTGACTTGTCTTCTTGTTTCAATCTGATGTTTCTAAAGTGTTCTTTGACTCTGGTTTTTAAATTTCTTTTTGTTTGACCTATGTAGCATTTTTCACAATTCTTACAATTTATTTGGTATATTCCAGATTTGTTACCTGAAGGGATTTCATCTTTTGTTTTTGAATTTAGTAATTTTAAAATTGAGTATCTATTAGTAGGTGCCAAGATGATATTTTGTTCCTTGAATATCTTTTTAAATTTATTAAATGTTTTTGGATGATATGTGAATGAACTGAATATGCTGTTGCTTTCTTTTTCTTTAATAAATGTGGTTGCTTCCTTAATTTAGTAATTTTAAAATTGAGTATCTATTAGTAGGTGCCAAGATGATATTTTGTTCCTTGAATATCTTTTTAAATTTATTAAATGTTTTTGGGTGATATGTGAATGAACTGAATATGCTGTTGCTTTCTTTTTCTTTAATAAATGTGGAAGCAACCACATTTATTAAAGAAAAAGAAAGCAACAGCATATTCAGTTCATTCACATATCATCCAAAAACATTTAACAAATTTAAAAAGATATTCAAGGAACAAAATATCATCTTGGCACCTACTAATAGATACTCAATTTTAAAATTACTAAATTCAAAAACAAAAGATGAAATCCCTTCAGGTAACAAATCTGGAATATACCAAATAAATTGTAAGAATTGTGAAAAATGCTACATAGGTCAAACAAAAAGAAATTTAAAAACCAGAGTCAAAGAACACTTTAGAAACATCAGATTGAAACAAGAAGACAAGTCAGCAGTAGCATTTCATTTTTGGAATGAAAACCATGACATTGATCCAAATCCAAAATTATTAAAAGGAGTGATAAACCAAAATAGATTGACAACATGGGAGAACATATTCATCTGGAAAAATAAGGATCGCGTAATGAACTTTGAAATCCCGCCAGTAGATAATTTGACAAAAAAGTTCATAGTTCCACCACCAGAGAGAGCAGATAACAACAGATGCCAGTTGGGAAGAGATTGAAAATGGAGGCCAGGGCCTTTGAAACTAGTCTCTCATAAATATATGAAAAAGTAAGTGATGAGTGTCAATAAACCAACCACAAATAATTTTTATATTAATTTTGACGTCACTGTTACTAAATTCCTCCAAACACACATCAAGAATAGGCAAATAAGTCTTGAGGAATAACAAAATGGAGTTAAAGTGTGGAACAAGGAACATGGATACCACCAACAAGGTAGGATTTGGACATTTATCAGTTGAAATGAAACAGCATATAAAACTTTTCGGAAAATTACAGGAAAAAAGAAGAAAAATTGCAGCGGACATAAGATTCATAAATTTATGTATCAAGAAAAAAGTAGTAATAAGGAAGCAACCACATTTATTAAAGAAAAAGAAAGCAACAGCATATTCAGTTCATTCACATATCATCCAAAAACATTTAATAAATTTAAAAAGATATTCAAGGAACAAAATATCATCTTGGCACCTACTAATAGATACTCAATTTTAAAATTACTAAATTCAAAAACAAAAGATGAAATCCCTTCAGGTAACAAATCTGGAATATACCAAATAAATTGCAAGAATTGTGAAAAATGCTACATAGGTCAAACAAAAAGAAATTTAAAAACCAGAGTCAAAGAACACTTTAGAAACATCAGATTGAAACAAGAAGACAAGTCAGCAGTAGCATTTCATTTTTGGAATGAAAACCATGACATTGATCCAAATCCAAAATTATTAAAAGGAGTGATAAACCAAAATAGATTGACAACATGGGAGAACATATTCATCTGGAAAAATAAGGATCGCGTAATGAACTTTGAAATCCCGCCAGTAGATAATTTGACAAAAAAGTTCATAGTTCCACCACCAGAGAGAGCAGATAACAACAGATGCCAGTTGGGAAGAGATTGAAAATGGAGGCCAGGGCCTTTGAAACTAGTCTCTCATAAATATATGAAAAAGTAAGTGACGAGTGTCAATAAACCAACCACAAATAATTTTCACATTAATACAGCTATCAAACACAGACTGAAAATACAGAATGTTCACCTATCACCCTTGGGCTCTTAAAGATTTGAACAGAACTTCAAAAAGTTAGATATAACACTCTCCCCACAAAACAGATAAGCTTGGACAACTTGCTAAACAAATCTCTTAAAAATACAATCTTGTGCTCATAAACATCAGCAATCTATTAGATCAGCTGTAAGGAATGGGAGAAATACTATATAGGCAAAACAAAAAGAAACTTGGAAACCAGGCTAAAGCAATACTAGAGAAACAAAAAACAAAAGTGAACAGATAAATCCACAGTAGCATACCATTTCTGGACAGAAAATCACTGCTCAAAAAGTAGATGATGATAAGGACAAATGGCCTTGAAAATGTTTAAACTGTGTTCTAACATATGAAAAGTGAAGGTGGGTGTAAATAAGTGTGGCTACTTATTCCAACAAACCAAGTTTGGTACTTATCAGACATTTTGTTTTTTAATTATGCTGTTCTCTCTTTCTCACAAACAGAGAGTCTTCAAAACATGTATTTATGGTGAAATCTCTGTATCATATTTCTGGGTGGAATGAACTTCCTCTATGTACTATAGGTAAGTCGAAAAGAAAGTAATAAACACAGTGTACCCTGTACCTACCTGCTTTCCTACAGCAAGAAGATCCACTGCTTTCTCATACTCTCCATTCTCAACAAAGAAACGTGCACACTTCTGTACTAGAGCAGGGTCAGAGGTTGAAGTGAGGTCCAGGGCAATAAGTTGTAATGCAGAGAATTGGTGTGATCTGTGGCAAAATAAAAATACAATTGGTTAGTCATTCTCTGTTTAACATTACAAATTATATTATGAGTCAAGTGAGACACTCTGTACTTCAAATATCACAAATTTTCTTTCAACGCATTCTGCCTCCATGAGAAGGCATTAGCAAGACATTGTTGACAATTTTTGTGCTAGGAATGGATTAGCAGGCCTAACTGTTTCTTTATAGAACTGAACACTTTTGTGGACTACACTGAACTGAATTTTGATTCTTCTTATGAAGCCTGTACAAATCCTTTACATATTTTCTGCTGATTTTGTTTATCTCTTACAGTATACCATGAGGACTTCCCAAACTAATAGTAGAAAATTCAAAACATATATATTTTTATGGGCAGACAAATGCTGTACACAGACATATATATATATATATATATATATATATATATATATATATATATACACTTTTTTTTAAACTTCAAAACTTGTATTTTATGTAAAATAATATATTCAATGTTTGGGTGGAACATAAGTTTTCCTCTATTTACATATTAGAGAAAAGCAAATATCAGACCGTACTTGAAAGCAAGATCCAGTGCTTTATGCAACATTCCAGCTCTGTGATAGAGTAACACAGCCTTCTCTGGTAGTGCTTTCTCACTGCTTTCAAAATAGCGAGCTGCTTCTAACTGCTCTCTTGGACTAGCTAGCAGTGCCAAATTCCAAAGTTGATCCTCCATTCCTTGTTCCTATAAACAATTATGGAAACAGAGTTATCTATTTGAAGGTAAACACTAGACTTTCATTTTTCCTACTAAGAAAACACAAGAACATTAAATTAGATTTTATAAATATGCTATGTTCTTATTTCATTTATTTGATTCATATCTTTCACAGTTTCTTTCTCACTATGCATTAAATACAGAAATACTAAATCCCTTAACAGCAAATGGAAAAAGGTTATAATTGATGTACATTCTCTCAGAGTGGAGTTTGTCTAAATCAAATCAAATTTTATTGACACAATAACATTTACATATTTGAGCAAAGCTCGTAAACTGGTGTCTCGTCAGTATACATATTAAAATGTATAATTAAGATCTTTCTTGCCAACAGCTCATGCAAGAGTGAACTGAATGTCATAAGTATGGAATTCTGAAAGTCAAACACAATTTTATATTCTTTTTCTCCTCTTTTCTTAAATTTCTAACCTTTTGGAAAGTACAAAGATGATTCAAAGTTGTGAGTAAATTTAAAAAATTGATGTTACATTCACGTTTTTATCTGTTATTACTTATATTTACATTTCTTCTGCAAATAATTGTTATAAAAGTTTTTATTTTTCTACCTGCTTCATGTTAACTGAGAAAAATGTTAGCAGAAATGGCTTCGTTGCATATTTCATTCCAGGTTACCAGTGATAAGGCTGAAATGAAAGGTACATTTTTAAAATCTAGGGTTGCTATATGCTGGCTTTGAAATTCTATATTCTTTGCATGAAATCACAAAAAAGATTGTACTTCAACAAAAATATGATAAACTAAGTGATGATGATGTGATAACTCTAAGCTAACAATGAACCAAAGGTCAGTAAGGTTGAGAAAAACTATACATCAGTGACAAAGTGGAAAGTAGATATTGCACATTGTTGTTTTTAACCAACCATGATGCTTTTTCAGCTGGTTCCAAGTCAACCAACATAATGTCAAAATCTGAAAGAGTAACCATTTTCTAATTATAGATCCACTATTAGTTTCAGCTCCTCTTGTCATACCAAGCTTCATTCCTTTATTAATAATGTACATTAAAGTTAACTGTGTTTAGAGGAATTTAGTAACATCCAAATTATACTTGTATATATGTGAAGTTAGATTTTTAACACTCTCAACTCTGAATTTGTTTTGTGGGGCTAAAGTAATATTGTTTCTTTGAATAGGTTTTGGAAAAGGTTATGTAGCTTTGGGATGTATGTAAATTTTCTGTATGTGCTTTTATTACTGACTGGGGAAAGAGTAGTTATTTGTCTGCATCTCTGTTGTCTTTTGAATTTATGGCTCTTCTTTCTAATATGCGACGTGGCAATTTTTTTCTAATTCCTTCACACTTTTTGATGTTTTTATATACAACCATGATTTTTAATACAATTTCTTTACTTTTAGTGCAATTTCATGTTGGAAGGCATTCTTTTAATGTTATTAATTGTTTGTTTATTTACTTACTGCATAATGTAACCACACTGAAGAATTCAGTGCAGCCAAATTAGGCTTGTTTCTCCACTGAACGCAATGCTGCCAACAGTCTTACTTTTCCCTAAATTAAACTATCTAGCAGACTGAATCAGACTGGTTCGGCTACTGCCACAAAGTGTGCATGATGTCAAATGATACCAAGTATACTGCAAGGAGGAAAATTGGAAGTCCCGATCACGTCGTTCAAATCGACGAATGCAAAATAGGACGACACAAATTTCATCGTGGACGCTGCAATTAGACTGTAATTGCCTCCCTTCTGTTGTTGGGGCATATCGTCATTCGCACCTCATTGATTTCCACATCGATCATTCCTAAGATCCAGTTGCCCTCTACGACGCGCCCACAATGAAACTTGCGTCGTCCTATTTTGCATTCGTCGATTTGAATGACGTGACCGGGACCGTCAATTTCCCCCTTGCAGTATACTTGGTGTCATTTGACATCATGCACACTTCATGGCAGTAGCCGAACCAGTCCGATACAGTCCGTGAGCTCATATATGTATTTCCTACGGAGCACTCCATTATCATCGTGTTGTAGGATTGTTTATGTGCAAAGCAGTGCATGAGTAACAAAATTTGACCGGGCGAGAACTTAGCCTACTCAAACTATGTTCCTTTGTCACCTATGTCTGGGGCATTTTTCCAGAGGTTGGCTACAGGTTTTACATATCTTTCTCATGTTGGCTGCAACACGATAACCAGCTGGTCGTCTGCTTGTGCATGCTTATACGTGCACCTTTGGACTTAGAAAATATTCTTGCGTTGCAGAAAAGAAAGTTTCTCCGAATTTATTAATTTTCTTTTTGACCAATTCAGCACCTTAACACTTGCTGCTGATAATTCCTTTCATTAAACTCTTTTGTTTCTGTAAATAGCACCTGGGAAATTTATGCCTGCAGTTCATATTTTTTCTTAAAGTAACTAAACTGAAATGTAAAATTATGCATAAGGATTAGTTAAATAATAGTCCAAATACCTTGCAAATCCTGACAGCATTACCATAAGCCTGAGCCCTTGTGAAGAAGTGGACTGCATCAGAAATATTGCCCATGGCTTCATACTGGCGTGCTAGATGGTAGCAAGCAGCTTTATCTCCAGTAGTACTTGCAATTTCTGAGGCACGTGTGAGGTTCTCTTGGAAACAGAGCACACGCACTAAAGAGAAATAGTCCTGAGCTTCCTCGTAGTACTGCATTGCTGCATCCATGTTTCCTGTACTCTCCATGTACTGACCCCACCACTTTACCAGTTGCCTGCAAAACATAAGGTCACTTTAACTCAGTAGTCAAATTGTTGTTTGCTCAAAGTATAAACTTGAAAGAAGCGTAGAGACACGTTCACTCTTGTCCTTGTTGTTTGCTGTCGTAATATTTGAAACTTAATGCTTATTTAATGTATAATTTATGTTTGTTGGAATTTAAAGTACTTTTAGTTTATCTACAAAGATATCAGTGCACCAGGCATTAATAAAAGTTACATATGAATTACATTCATGTGAGTTTTTCTACACATTCTTCAACAAAATGTTCTTGCAAAATCTTACTCTTCTATCTACTTCGTATCCTTCTTCTTTAACTTGCCTAGTTGTATCACTAGCGTGGTGTTAGGGGATTTTTGTTCCTCTATTCCTTTAAGGTCAAGCTTGAGGAACTGAAGCTTTGGATCCGATAGAGAACCAGGATACGTGATCAGTCCAATGCCTGATGTGAAGGTGAAGGAAGTAGATGATACATATGAGGGCGAGATGAATGATAGGAAAGATGACGATGGAGCAATTGGTGGAATGCTGAGAGGGGAAACCAGAGGACCCAGAGAAAACCCGTTCCAGAGCCATGTTGTCCAGCACAAATCTCTCTTTGTTTGGGATCGAACCCGGGTCGCCTTGGTGAGAGCCAAGCAGTCTAACCACTCAGCCATGGCGCAGCCTATCTACTTCATCTTACTTGAGATAAATATCTGCAAAAATAGTTACACATACTTTCTTTAGATATAATGGGAACATAAGAACGAGCAAGCTTAATAGATATATTAACATTTTTAAGAGTGAATTACTGTGAGATTGCTTTGAAATTGCATTCTCTTTGCAAGAATAGTAGAAGGGAGGGGGAGGGGAAGAATAAAGATTTCCCAACCTTCGGTTGCTATGCTGCAAGACCAGACAAGGATAACAAGGTGGATCTGCGCACTGAGCTACAGGACAACTATTCTATGATAACGTCTACTGGAACCAAGGTCAATACGTTAATTGTAGCTGGGCTACAGGCACTAAAACATGGCTGCTATCATTGTTTCTCCTGCCAAGTGTGAGTTGCAAAGAGTAATTCATTCAAGGGAATAATGCAGCAGATATTTATCGAAAAATTAGCCATATTTATAGTGCACACTGCATAAGTAAGGGTGTTGTGCATGAACGGTGCAGGAAAGTTAAAGAAGGCCGAACTGATGTTCGTGATAGAGGTGGATGAGGACACAGGTCTGTTGCTAGTGACGATCTTGTTCAGCGAGTTGATCAAGCAGTTTGAGAAAGACGGAGGTTTGTCTGTGAATTTTCTGGACATTTCAAGATCAGCTCCATTCACAATTAATGCAGAACACCTAGGCTATCAAAAGCTTTGTGCAAGCTGGGTTCCGAGAAAACTCCCTGAGGACCACAAAACCCAGCACAGGGTATCAGCCTTGTCATTTCTTATATGTTACGCTGATGATGGGGAAGAGCTTTAGAGCTCCATTGTGACACGGGATAAAATATGGATTCTTTACAAATGTCCAGAGTCTAAAGAACAATCCAAACAATGAACACACATATTCCCCGCAAAAGCCCAGAATGTTCAAACAAACTTTTGGCAACAAAAAGTCCACGGCTACTGTTTACTGTTTTCTGGGATCAGAAAGCTGTGTTGCTTATGGAGTTTATGGAGCCAGGGACTTCGATCACAGCATATGTATATTGCCAGACATAATGTTGCCTGCAGAGAGCCATTCAAAACAAAAGAAGAGGCATGCTGTCTTCTGGAGTTGTTCATGACAATAGAAAACCACAGAGAGCTGCAATAACCAGGAAGATGCTTACTCAGTTTCATTGGGAAGTGTTTGATTGCCTGGCATACAGTCCTGATGCAGTACCAAGTGACTTTCTTCTTTTTTCAACAGCTGAAGAAAGGATGGGGAAGACAGCAATTTTGCACCAAGAGAGAACTTCAATATATCATCCAAACCTAACTCCATATGCTGGCGGTAGATGTTTATGAAGAGGGTATTGGAAAGCTTGTTTACTGATATGACAAATGTCTTAATCTTTGTAGAGACTATCTGGAGAAGTAGCTGTAACTGTACTTGACTCCTGGTAATAAAATCATTTTGTCATTCACATTTGTCTTACTTTTATGCTCTAGTGGAGTTTGAAAAAAAAAAAAAAAAGCCTTCTTACATATTGTCATGACAATATTTTAATTATATGGTATTTTAATATAAATCATCTGTCATATTTTAGAGAAAATAAAAAATTTGGCAAAATTTTCTTTGCAAAGGATATCTGAAAATCTTCATGTTGCATCTTTGGAAGACTGAACAAAAACACACAAATACATACAAAGTATAAACTTGAAAGAAGCATAGGGACAGTGAAGCAAAAATTAGCACAAAGTGAATCGAGAAGATATTGACACACTGCTTCACTCACACTGTTTATTCACAGGACATGTTTCAAGAGCTCTTGCTCCTATCATCAGCTGATACTCGATTGAAACATGTCCTGTGAATAAACAGTGTGAGTGAAGCAATGTGTCAATATCTTCTCGATTCACTTTGTACATAAATACATATTTGCCAATGCATGCATAGACCATTTTCTAATTGTTATATATTTTTTATTTTGGAGTCTCAAAATGTGCACTTTTGGAGAAATTTCAGTCTCAAATTTAAGGTGAAATACATATGTATTTCTCCAAGTAACTAGGAGAGAATGTAAAATATTTGAAAACTGAAGATGAAACTGTACAGCCAAGCTAGGAAAACTAGAATTAACAACTTTGCATATAGCATTAGATGAGAACAAATTAATGAGAAAGTGCTCTCATATAATGGCAGTTTTGATCACTTACGGATCTTTAGATTTGAGGACATACTGTTCCAGTGCACGCTGATCATCGAGCAACATTCGAGGCACCTGCATTGTATGTACTCCTGCCTGTTCGTACATGTGTGCAGCCCCACTTATATCACCTTTAGCCTCTAAATGGCAAGCATAATTGAAGTATGTGGAGCGAAGGTGAATGCGATCATGTTCTTCTGCAATGCGAAGAGCTTGTTCCCACTTGCCAGCAGCTTGATGCAGGCGATTCACTAGGTCCCATCGTCCACAAGAAGCATATAACCTTTCAGCTTCTGCCTAGAACAAACATTGTAAGCAAACATGAGAGAACGTAAGCTTTCATGGCCGGAGTCCATATACAATTAATTATTTCCGGGCTGTTTTGCCGTGGTCTGTTGGCATAAGAACGTCCAAACGTTTCGTCCACAACTGCGGTAGACATCCACAATTGTATTATTGTAAGCAAACATTCAGAAAATTTAAAAAAATATATAAATATAAATAAATATATATAAATAATTGTGACAAATATTTTTATGCCCGTTTTAGCATTTGTAAGATATTTGCTGTTGCTAGATTGAATTTCTTGGTTGGTGATGTTTGCACGCTTATTTCCAGGTTCTGTCGTACCTTGTAGACCAAGATGTAGGTACTTAAAAATACAACAACACTGTTTTCAACACTTCCATAAAAGGATTTACTTAAAAATATACTTACATTGAGACCAAGCTGAACTGCAAGCATGCCAACACGAGCTTCTAACTCAGGTTCTTTCATTGCTTCCCTGAGTGCCATAGCCCCACGAACATGTTTCATGTGTCCAAGGCAAACAAAAGCCACATCTAAACGTTTTGTCTTCACACACATTCGTGCAAGGCTCTCCCAAACTGCCTCACTGTAACACACAACAGTTAAATGTAAAGTACTGCTGTGGTCATACAGCAAGCTAAAGACACTGTTGCATTTACATAATTATACCACTCTTCTACAACCCATTACTACAAATGTTTATACCTCTATCTAGTTCTCATTAATCAAGATTTTTATACTCTTTGTTTTCAGTATAAGAATGAAATAGTAGAGTTAAGCGATAACGTGAAATGCTCTGTATTGGTTTTTAAATTCTATATTTTTGTGCATGACCATAAATACCACTTAACATTTGCACAAAGGTATTTGAATATTCTAACCAATTATAAAGAAAATCTTTGAAAAGGTTCACTCTGCAAATAGTTTATTTTATATAAATTGACTCCTTTAATAAACCCTCATTTTCTGTAACGTAAGTTCTATAAAAGTCAACCAGAATGAAGAGCATTTGACAGGTTTTTTTTGAAAATTAAATATACAGTAATACCTCGTAACCATAAAGACAGTTACATTATTTATTAATCTCTGTATATGCTCTGTAAAATTTGTAAATCTTGATGTATGTAACTAAATATTGTAATATGTAAACTTTTTCGACGAAACTTGAAACATGTATGTCATGTCTATAAGTGAATAAACCATTATCATCATTAACCCAGATCTCTTTAACCTTGGGCAGTTTTTTTATTAAAAAAATTATGTTGTTTAGTGTAGTAAATCAAGACCTGTTTTACAGATGATAAATTGCTATTCTCAGTAGGTGCATGACTTGAATTCTCTTGCCAGCAGGCAAATTCGTTGCATTCACCTCATCTGCTTGCAACCAGGTTGGAAGAGAAACTTTGATAAAGTCATGGAAAAAGTTGTGGCCTTCTGTGTGAGACTTGTAAGAAAACAACATTGAAGAAGAAGAAAACATAAGTGTGAAAGAAGATTTTAAAGACATTTTTAAAAATATGGAAGACTGTTCCAATGTTGATGAAGACATTGACAATGACGGAGGTTATAAACCAATTACAGAGAAAGGCATTATTGCATCATGTAGTGCTACTGAAAAAAAAAAAAAAAGAGTATGAACTAGCTGTGGTAATGATCCACACACAAGCAGTAACAAACATAGAGAAATTGATGTTTTATTTCGAGAGTCAAGTCAAACATTGCCAAATGAACTTCTAATGTTAAAGTGGATGTGAGATCACGCTACTTGTAAGTGATACACTAAACTGAGACAGTAGAAGCTCACTGCTGTTATGACCCACGTACAAGCAGTAACAAACATAGAGAAATTGATGTTTTATTTCAAAGGTCAAGTCAAACATTGCCAAATGATGTGTGTTTGGAGGAATTTAGTAACAGTGACGTCAAAATTAATATAAAAATTATTTGTGGTTGGTTTATTGACACTCGTCACTTACTTTTTCATATATTTATGAGAGACTAGTTTCAAAGGCCCTGGCCTCCATTTTCAATCTCTTTCCAACTATCTATTAGTAGGTGCAAGGAACAAAATATCATCTTGGCACCTACTAATAGATACTCAATTTTAAAATTACTAAATTCAAAAACAAAAGATGAAATCCCTTCAGGTAACAAATCTGGAGTATACCAAATAAATTGTAAGAATTGTGAAAAATGCTACATAGGTCAAACAAAAAGAAATTTAAAAACCAGAGTCAAAGAACACTTAAGAAACATCAGATTGAAACAAGAAGACAAGTCAGCAGTAGCATTTCATTTTTGGAATGAAAACCATGACATTGATCCAAATCCAAAATTATTAAAAGGAGTGATAAATCAAAATAGATTGACAACATGGGAGAACATATTCATCTGGAAAAATAAGGATCGCGTAATGAACTTTGAAATCCCGCCAGTAGATAATTTGACAAAAAAGTTCATAGTTCCACCACCAGAGAGAGCAGACAACAACAGATGCCAGTTGGAAAGAGATTGAAAATGGAGGCCAGGGCCTTTGAAACTAGTCTCTCATAAATATATGAAAAAGTAAGTGACGAGTGTCAATAAACCAACCACAAATAATTTTTATATGAACTTCTAATGTTAAAGTGGATGTGAGATCACTCTACTCGTAAGCGAAACTGAGACAGCAGAAGGTCACTGCTGTTATGACCCACGTACAAGCAGTAACAAACATAGAGAAATTGATGCTTTATTCCAAGAGTAAAGTCGAAACATTGCCAAATGAACTTCTAATGTTAAATTGGATATGAGATCACGCTACTTGTAAATGATACACTAAACTCAGATAGCAGAAAGTCACTGCTGTTATGACCCACATACAAGCAGTAACAAACATAGAGATGATGTGAGATTACGCTACTTGTAAGTGATACACTAAACTCAGATAGCAGAAAGTCACTGCTGTTATGACCCACACACAAGCAGTAACAAACATAGTGATGATGTGAGATTACGCTACTTGTAAGTGATACACTAAACTGAGACAGCAGAAGCTCACTGCTGTTATGACCCACACACACGCAGTAACAAACATAGAGAAATTGATGCTTTATTTCAAGTCAAGTCCAAACATTGCCAAATGAACTTCTAATGTTGTTGTTGTTTTCAAATGCTAGGCTTTGGCAATGAAGCTATTAGCTCTCTTGCTCTCCAATATTTCTGTGTAGTGGGTCCAGCAGGTAGGACTTCACAGGTTAAAAGATGTTCTTCAGTCATTTCCTCTTCTTTGTTGCACAGTGGACAATTTGGACTTGTATAAATTCCTATTCTGTGTAAGTGTTTGGCCAAATAATCATGTTCCATAAGTAATCTAAAATTGGCTACTGCAGCTTTACATGGGATTACTGGAATAATTTCTGGATTTTTAATTAAAATGTTCCATTTTTTATCTTTGGCTTTGTTAGATATTGATTGGTTTTAAATTAAATTTATCATAACAACACTATTTTCAACACTTCCAAGAAAGGAATTGATTGGTTTTGTTTGTTTTTATATTTGCTTTTGATTAATCTTTTTATGGATGTAAACGGTAAGCTTTTACCTTTGTTCTGAATTAAATTTGCACCTTTTTTGGCAAGGAAATCAGCTGATTCATTTCCAGCAATTCCACAATGTGCAGGTATCCACTGTAATATAATTCTTTTCTGTAGTTTTTGAAGTTTTTGGATCATTTTGTGACATTCTTTAATTAGGATTGACCTCATTTTATATGAACTTATTGTACATAATGCTGCTTTAGAATCAGAAAGTATGACAGCATTTTTTAATTTATCTATTCTGTATAGAAGGTGTTGGAGTGAAATATGAATGAATAGCCGTTACTTCTGCATCAAAATTTGTTATGTGGTATCCTGCTGGTTGATAGAGTGAGAACAGTGCACACTTAATTCCTGCTCCTGAGTTGTTGTCCAAGTTAGATCCATCTGTGTAGATATGTAACCATTCTTCAGGTGGGTATCTATTGTTCACAGTTTCTAATGCTAGTGCTTTTAGTACAGGTTTGGAAGTTTCAGATTTTGTAACTATTTGTTCTAAAGCTAACTGAATATTAATTGGTTCAAAAGTTAGTGGGTTTTCTTTGATTAAAATATTTTCTTTAGAATTAGGAAGATTCAGATCTGTTTTTAATTCCGTAACTTTGTGTAGGAAACTTGTTTGTGTTTTCATCTTGATTGGTTGTAGTAATCTTGTCTCCCATTTTGTTGTTTTTAACCACAACATTTTTTCATGTTGTATTAGTATTAGTACCTGCTCCTCTAAAGTTAAATGTATTGGATAGTTCCGAGTTAAGGCTTGCATTGCCGTGATTGGAGTTGATTTTGCTGCACCGGTTATTAGTCGCAGAACCTGATTTTGGCATACTTCTAGGTGATTTATGTTAGAACTGTTTGCTGGAATTATTACTTCTGCATTATAAAGAAGTATTGACTTGATGAATGTTTTGTATGTGGTGTTCAGTGTCCCCCGATTACTGCCCCACTTGGCTCCAGCTAATCTTTTCAAAATTGAAATTTTTTTTGTTGATTTGTTAACTACTGCTTCAATATGATGTCTCCAAGATAATATTGAATCAAAAATGGTTCCTAAATATTTTGTTTCAGGTTTGTTTTCTTGAACTTCTAATGTTAAAGTGGATGTGAGATCATGCTGCTCATAAGCAATACACTAAACTGAGACAGCAGAAGCTCGCTGCTGTTATGACCCACACACAAGCAGTAACAAAAATAGAGAAATTGATGTTTTATTTCGAGAGTCAAGCCGAAACATTGACAAATGAACTTCTAATTTAAAGCAAATGTCAGATCGTGCTGCTCATAAGTGATACATTAAACTGAGACAGCAGAAGCTCACTGCTGTTATGACCCACACACAAGCAGTAACAAACATAGAGAAATTGATGCTTTATTTCGAGAGTCAACCCGAAACATTGACAAATGAATTCTAATTTAAAGCGAATGTCAGATCGTGCTGCTCATAAGCGATACATTAAACTGAGACAGTAGAAGCTTACTGCTGTTATGACCCACGTACAAACAGTAACAAACATAGACATAGAGCATTACACAAATAAAAATATTTGCTACTAAGGCTTCACTTATCTTAAGAAATTGGTGTCGATACTTCTTTTCAAATGGAATTTGAATTTCTTAAAAACCTTAAAAAATTTCTTAAAACACCAATTTCTTAAGATAAGTGAAGCCTTAGTAGCAAATATTTTTATTTGTGTAATATTTATTGCTTCACTGTAGCTAGCTTCATTTTCTACGTAAACATAGAGAAATTTATGCATTTGTGGTGACTTACTTAAACGGTGTAACTTGAATACGAGAGCCCCTAGTGGTTTACCGAGAAAATATATGAGTCAATTGGAGAATTTAATGTCAGGATGGCACGTTGCCCGCCTCAGTAGCGTAGATGCCTCACGTTCAAGAGGTCCCGAGTTCTAATCTCGGTTAAAGTGAATTACCGGGATAAGGTTTTTTCCGGGGTTTTCCCTTATCCTGATAGACAAATGTTGGGTAACTCTAAGCTCCATGGGCCCCGGACTCATTTGTGCATCACTTCACCCATTTCATTCATCATCCGATATGACTTAACGTTGGAGGATGTAAATTACCAAAAAAGGTATGTTGGCCATGATAGCTCAATGGGTAAGAGCAACTGGATGGAAACCAGGAGATGCATGGTTCAAATCCCAGCCATGGCATTGAATTTTTCAGATTGATTCTATCACAGTAGCTGCCCTACACACTCTGCTTTATGTGGTTTTGCACTGTCATGCAGGATTATTGCAATGTCTACAAGATCCACATGATTCTCCTGAATGCTACGTCATACCTGTTACAGCAGGAAGTCCCTGTTGTAGTGTGTGGTCAGTGTTCTTCTATGTGGAACAAAGTGGCAAACAATGACACCCCTCTTCCAATATGACTTAACGTTTGGAGGATGTAAATTACATAAAAAAAAAAAATGACACTCCTGATGTCACATGTGACGATCACTATCAACTGGACTGGGGAATGATTCTGACGGAGCTTCTACCTCCTTGGTGATCTAGCGTGTTGCCACTCTGTAGACTGAAGTTTCAGTTCTGTTTCGTCTGCCCTGACCCAAAATTCATTGATGGTGATTATTTGTGACAAGAATTGATTGCCATCCTGTTGCCAGTGTGTAAGGTGGTCGGAGCATATTGCATAGCACACCCACCTTTGAACTTCCATCAGTGTATGCGATACCCACCACCATGCGATTTTGCATAGTTGCAGCTCATTATGCAATATCCTGTGGAAGGTGTGTTTCTCGATGTCACTTGCCTTCTCTAACTTAGTAGTATCCATTGTCTGTCTTCATCCAGCAGCTGCTAGATGACGGCACGTGCCTCGTCGGTCTGCACACTGACAGGTTGTCCCAAACGTTGCTCATCAATGGTTTACACACGTCCTTGTTGAAACTTTCCTACCCACCATGCTACTGTAGAGTATAATAGGACATTATTCCCAAGGGTTTCCTCTAATTCACTGTGACATTCCATCACATTTCTCTGTTGGAGAACGGCTATTTTGATGTAAGCACACTGTTCAACACGGGTTACTTCCATCTTGCACGACACTCACCAACAAATTGATTTCACAGCCCTCGTCGTATTACTAGCTATCACAGAGCCATTTATTGTTCTGCATACACACTATGCCTGCAGAACTTCGCACGACACATATACATTTGTGATCTGTACACATATCTTAAAAAAAAAAAAATAGTTGCCATGACTTTTGCCTCAACCCTTGTATTTAATATGCTACAAACACAACTACCACTGCTGCATGATTTAAACACTTTACCTGTGTACAGTTTTTATAGCTCTGAATGCTTCATCCATATTACCAGTTCTCAAATTATAGCTGAAATTGAGTACAGCATCTCTTGTTGACTTATCACAGTGTTCCAAACCTTCGAATTCCCTCATCACCAATCTCTCCAGAACTCTTGTTGCCAACCTAGAGCCAAGCTGCTGGATCATTTCAAAAAACAAAAGGATTTTAATGTAAATACATAAAAGTTATAACAATATGAACAAAAGAAAGACATGTTAGTGAACTAAACTGATACAGGTGAGTAATATAGAGTTTGGTAATACAGACAAAAATATTGTAATCTCTAGCAGGCATAACAGTGACAATGAAAGCTTAAGTAACTAAGGATGTAAACAAGTGTTTACAATATATCGAGATTCAACTGTATTGGAACACCACAGTGAAGCGAAAAATTATTAAATTTTAGATGAGTCGCATTTTTTACACATCTGCTTCACTTTCGTACCTATTTTGAGGACATGTTTCGCAAATCTTCGTTTGCATCTACGGCTCTTGTGCGACTGACGCTAGATCCAGCGGTGTGGGTAATTCTGGGGCTGTTGCTGCCATCTGTTGATTTAGTGATGAACTGAAATGTGGGATTCTCTTCTAGCGGGATTTCAAAGTTCATTAGTTGGTTTTTATGTTTTTCTATGTATATCCTCTCCCATATGACGAGTTCACTATGTTTTTGTACGTATTTTAGTAATTCTGTGCTATCTTCAATTTCATGATTTTCAGACCAGAAATGAGCTGCTATTGCGGATTTATCAATATTTTTGTATCTTAAGTGCCTGAAGTGTTCTTTCTTTCTAGTGCCTATGTTCCTTTTTGTCCTTCCTATGTAAATTTTTTCACAGTCTTTACACTTAATTTTGTAAATGCCTGACTTTTCCTCTGGTTTTATCTTATCAGTATTATTACTGTGAAGTAGGTTTTTAATGTTGTAATTGTTTTTTGGTGCCAATGTTATATTGTATTTCTTGAATATTTTTTGGAACTTTTTTGTGGCCCAGGGGTGGTAAGTAAATTTAGCAAATCTAGTTTCTTGTTTTATTGGTGTGAGAGCTGTGATCTGTTTTAATTTCTTTTGAAGTTTGAATAATTTTAGTTTTTTATCTACCAGGTTTTTTCCATATCCATTTTTAATTGCAGTTTTTAAGATTTGATGGTATTCGTTTTGATATTCTTGCTGGCTGAGAGGTAGATTTACTAATCTGTGTGTCAGACTGTTGATGGTTGCATGTTTGTGTGGAATTGGGTTGAAACTATTTGCTTTGATGTAATTATCTGTGTGTGTTGCTTTTCTATGAATGCCAAATTCTAGTTTTTCATTGCCTTTTTTGATTTTAAGGTCTAAAAAAGGTAAATTAAGTGTAAAGACTGTGAAAAAATTTACATAGGAAGGACAAAAAGGAACATAGGCACTAGAAAGAAAGAACACTTCAGGCACTTAAGATACAAAAATATTGATAAATCCGCAATAGCAGCTCATTTCTGGTCTGAAAATCATGAAATTGAAGATAGCACAGAATTACTAAAATACGTACAAAAACATAGTGAACTCGTCATATGGGAGAGGATATACATAGAAAAACATAAAAACCAACTAATGAACTTTGAAATCCCGCTAGAAGAGAATCCCACATTTCAGTTCATCACTAAATCAACAGATGGCAGCAACAGCCCCAGAATTACCCACACCGCTGGATCTAGCGTCAGTCGCACAAGAGCCGTAGATGCAAACGAAGATTTGCGAAACATGTCCTCAAAATAGGTACGAAAGTGAAGCAGATGTGTAAAAAATGCGACTCATCTAAAATTTAATAAGTGTTTACAAAACTAGTTTTACACAATTTCTAGAAATTTCCATAAATTTCCTTAAAGATAAGTGAAGTTTTGTTACAAATTATTATATTTTGTGTAGTATTAGAGCAAATCAAACTACACAGCTATCAGTTCCCAAAACATTGAAAAATAGCCATCAAATACATACAAATTTTATTTTTTCTTAGATGGCATTCTAAACATATTGATGTGGTCATAAAAGTATAAATAATTTAAACTACTTAGCTATTGGAGAATTTTACCTGTTGAGCAGGACGACGTAGCAATATAAAATGTGGTGTGTGTACTGCAAGTAGCTGAGTCTCTCTTTCCAAAGGAGTTACATCTTGTAGCAGCAGCTCTTCCGATTCAGATGTAGTAAAGAAAGTCACCAATATCACTTCAGCAACCTAAGGAATAATCAATAATTCACAGTTTGATGCCTGGTGAAATTAAAGACAATTCCTATGAGTAAGGAATAGATACAACGAAGCACTAAATTCATATAATTTTTCAAACTAGTACTCCATGTTCCATATATTGCTACTGTTTACCTAAATGAATAAATTAATTTATTAACTACATTTAACTACAGAAACGTAGAGTCAGACTGAAAAATTCAATGCCATAGCCGGGATTTGAACCATGGATCTTCTGGTCTCCGTCCAGCCATTCTAACCATTGAGCTATTATGGCCAACGTGCCAACATGACATTAAATTCTCCAACTGACTCGTACTTTTCCCGGTAAACCACTAGGAGTTCTCATAAACACATGAGACAGCTACCTTAATGACGACTTACTATGCTGTAAGTACACTAAGGCCCGGGCTTTATAGACCACTATTAGGTCAATTTATGGAAATTAATAGTTCTTTCACACTGGCCGTGTGTAGGCTTAAGTATGGAAACGTAGCATCAGACTGAAAAATTCAATGCCATAGCCGGGATTTAAACCACAGATCTTCTGGTCTCCATCCAGCCGCTCTAACCATTGAGCTATTATGGCCAACGTGCCGATATGACATTAAATTCTCCAATTCTCAAATCCCGGCTATGGCATTGAATTTTTCAGTCTGACTCTATGTTTCCATACTTTAGCCTACACACGGCTAGTGTGAAAGAACAATTAATTTTCATTAATTGACCTAACAGTGGTTAACTATAAAGCCTGGGCCTTAAAGTACTTACAGCATAGTAAGTCATTATTAAGGTAATTGTCTCATGTGTTTATGAGAACTCCTAGTGGTTTACTGGGAAAAATACGAGTCAGTTGGAGAATTTAATGTCATATCGGCACATTGGCCATAGTAGCTCAATGGTTAGAGTGGCTGGACGGAGACCAGAAAATCTGTGGTTCAAATGCCGGCTATGGCACTGAATTTTTCAGTCTGACTCTATGTTTCCATACTTCAGCCTACACATGGCCAGTGTGAAAGAACTATTAATTTCCATACATTTAACTACATTTACACTTACACACGTTACATTTTCCTTTAATTAGAATACTTTATATTTATCACAGGATCCTATACAACTGAACAGCATGGTTATATTGAGATGGTAACCCTATCTCCTCTCCAATTTCCAATTGGACATGTTTATTACCTACCTTTTCTCTATTCTATCCTGCTCTCAGACATACATGTTTGCCCCTTTTAATAGTCATTGCTTTCCATTTACTTTTATATCCTGCACTAGTTTTTCCTATTTTCCCAAATTTTTTCTAACCCTGTAAATTTATTACCGCTTATATGTTTCACTTCACTGTGGTATTTCAATAAAGTAAAATTTCAATTTATCACCATTTGTTTCACTTCATATTACTATTGGTTGGATATGTGTGAAGAAAACGTTTCAGGCTCAAGTTTAGGACACCTCCCTAACAATTGTCAGTTACAGAGACTGAACAAAACCTGAAACAATACTCAGTCAGAGAGGATAGTCCTGGCCTGTTCACAATACTTGTGATGATATCATGACATACTACAGCACCTATATTTCTAACTCTAGTCCTTGACTTACTGTTTTGCTGCTGTCTGAAGCTTGTATTGTCACTGTGGAAGATGAAACCCGGCGTGGCCAAGAAATTTTACCCCCAGGTTTGGGAATGTGCTTAGCTTCACAAACCAAGAGCCTTGCCTCTTCTTCATCCCACCGATGTGACAAGGGAAATCGTCCAGAAATGTTAATGCCAGGATCAGCCATCCTATATGAAAATATACTTCAATGTTATAACTTTACACATCATTCTCTGGAAAGAAGCACTTTACAATATAACGCTTTCAATTATACCTAAGGAGTCAAAAACTATTTTATTTATATAGAATAAAAAGAAGTATTTCCGAAAGTGGAGCACCATTGTTATTAAAATTAGGCAAATGAGTCAACTTTCTATGCACTTTTCTCCACTTACAAGATTTTTATGTAATTTTTATTCATAACAAATTTTTAAGTGGAGAAAAGTGTATACAAATTGACTCATTTGCCTAAGTTTAATAGTATTGTCGTGAGCATTGTTGCGATGGGTGCGGCTGGCACACACAGAGACAGATAGTGTAGCACGGAGATAAAAGCTTGCCGAAACAGAGAAAGAAAGAGACAGATGACTATAAGGTTTGTCTTTCTTCTAGTGCCATCTTGTTTGTTAGAGAACATTCCACAAATTTCTAGGACAATGAGTGGAGCTATAAAATAAGTTGCGGATCGCCAGTTGGGACAGTCATAAATGGAACTGATAATTGTGTGCATGCAGCTGTGACTTGAAAGTGAACTCTTTGTTTGTGTGGCAGACGACCTTGAAGGTTGTATTTGTATATGTTATGTAATTCTGTTATTGGCAGGGCTGAACGTGTTTCTACGGAAATAAAGAGCAGTTTGAATTTCTGCAAACTTAACTTTCAATTTTAGGAACCCACAAAGTCACAGTATTTTACTTATTTATTTATTTATTAATGCTAAGCTATACACAAGTGACTATGAATGGAGTTAAACCCTGTCTCTCAAGTTCACAGTTCCACCACCAGAGAGCAGACAACAACAGATGCCAGTTGGAAAGAGATTGAATGCCTTTAAAACTAGTCTCACATTAATATAAAAAGTAAGTGACGAGTATCAATAAACCAACTACAAATAGTTTTTGAGAACATTGCTTTGTGCTTTCCCACATTGTCTGTTTGTTATACTTTATCACAGCTTTTAATAATTTTGCATTTGAATGAAGGTAATGATTTTTGCTCCAAAAGTGAAATGTTACTATTGACTTATCTTTCTGTTTCAATTTGATGCTCCTAAAATGCTCTTTGACTCTGGTTTTTGTTTTGTTTCTTTTAGTTTGCCTTAGTTTGTAATGGATATTTTTATGTGGATGGATTTTCTTACAAATAATGTTGCATTTTTGGAAGATACTGAACTTAAATATCAAGTATGGTATTTATCCAACATTTTAGTTTTGATTTATGCTATTCATCCACACACCTACACACATATGGGCCTTTTTGTAAAATTATTTTTTTTCTTCTAAACCAGGGACTTCAAAATCAGTATTTACTGTGAAATCTTTTTATTAAATTTTTGGATGGAATACTTCTCTGTGTACTGTAACTAACCAGTAGAGAAAATAAAAAATAGAAGCCATTCTTTGTGGTGTCTACAGTTTTTTCAAAGTACACTTAAGAAATGGTGATATTTACTGCAACACCTCAGGTTTATAAGTTCAAAGTAAAAAAGTCACCTCACAGAAAACCCAGTCTACTATAGATGAGCATAAAAGGTTAAATAAAGCCTAAGTAGTATATGTACCCTCTGCTTATTTTATTATTTTTATATTGTGTACACATTGTGTTTGTTAAACCTGTTGATGTATCCTATGTATTTTGGATCATATGGATGAAATAAAAATGAAATGAAATGAAATCTTACGGACTAGGCGTGGGCTTGTCTTCAAGAGAATCGGCCTGTAACCCATCACTGTCTTCATCTTCCTTCTCGTTCAGTCTTCCTGTTGCCAAGTTATAAAACTGGAGACTATCTGACTCGATATCCCAAACAAATAGCTTAGGATCTGGTAGGAAGTTGGACTGCAACAGAAAACAGACTGTGGTCAACCAGAAATCATTGGTTTGAATCTGTGGCTCAACTTTGTAAAACTGAACTAGGATGAAATGCATGTTTTAATGATCATATTGTCAGGAGTTAAAACTAGACCTAGATCTACTAGACTAGTTTGCATCATACCACAGAGAAGCAAACAAACAACCTAATGTACAACATTTACATGACATAATATTACATTTACATAATATTTGTTCTCATGTATTTCGTTGACAAGTTACCTATTTATAGAGCTTCTGCTCACTTTGTAAGTGTTTGTGATAAATAAAAAAGCTTGTAAAAACTTGTACATAAAATTGAGTACTTGTTTTCATCTGACAAAAGCTATTGCTTCTTGTAAACTTAATGGCAAATAAAGATTATGATTAAACATTAAAAGAACTATTATTATTGTTATTATTATTATAGCTGTGCCATGGCTGATTGGTTAGACTGCTTGGCTCTCATCTGGAAGAATTTAAGTATAGAGAGGTGTAAAAAGATAAAAATATGTATGTATATATGTATATAAAATTTTAATTGACGTGTCCTTTAAATCATTGTATGCAAAGGATAAATAAAAGTATCTTATCTTATCTTATCTAGGCAGCCCAGGTTTGATCTCAGGCAACTGCAAAATGGTATTTGTGGTGGACAACATGGCGCTGAGGTGGGTTTCCCCCGGGGTTCTCCAGTTTCTCCCACCATCATTCATCCCAGGCGTTGGACTGACCCCTCAATCCTGATTTCATCTTAGGTCAGATGCTTCGGCTCCCTCGCTCTGAGGGAACCCAAGCGCCTCCTAATGTCAGCATTGACAAGAAACGGAGGGAAAAAATTTATTATTATTAACAACAATAGTTATAGTTCATTTATACTATACAAACATTTGACGATAAGAAATTTTTTCACAAGATTTTTAAAAGTATTACCCTATGGTGATTTAATATTGTCACCCGAACATCGGAATTCCCAATAGAACCAGCCGGCAGGTAGGGCCAGACGGGAAGCATTCAGACCACGCCTACCCATTTATCTCGTGTCACTGAGGGGATGATTAGAAGAGGGGCACGAGCCCTGTACCGTCTCTTTTCCCTCCCCTCACGTATGGAACCTTCGGGATGATTCACTGAACCGCGAGACTTCCAGAAACAGCGATCTTCCTATAAAAAGGGGCTGCAGTTGGGGAGTCAGTTCAGTTCATGGCGAGCAGCTGTGAGGAGCGGCGTGCTAGTGAACGGACTGGAAGACTGTATGTGTATCAGAGGAGTTGTACGTAATGTGAGTGTGCAGTGGACCTGTGACAGACGAACTGGCAAATTGTAATTGTGTGCGCTACGTAATTCTGTGTAATCAGCAAGTGTTCCAACTGTAATTCGGTGGAAATAAAGAACATTTTGAGTTTGTGCAATTGGACTTTTAATTTCACGAACCCACAAAGTCACAATATATATAAAGGAGCTTTATTATACATGATCATACTTAAGAAGTATGATCTTTCTTGCTTGAAGTTTTTGCTTTATAATCTCTATGGTTGTTATTTATCCCCCTGGTGTTCTAATGATAATGATCTTATTTGTTTTTCGACTTGACTAGTAAGATAACTTATAATCATACAATATGTTAAATTATACATTAGTCTTATTTATTACACATCGACTTCACTTACGTACCTATATTGAGGACATGTTTCGCGAACCATCGTTCGCATCGGCTATTATGCAACTCATCTATAATTTAATAATTATTTCGCTTCACTGTGGTGTTCCAATACAGTTACATTTCGATATAATGATATACCTGTTAAAATTTTCTGACTTTTGAATATTTCTTTCAGTGATTCTTGGCTTGGGAGCTTGATGATGCATCTTAATCTTTTTTTTGTGCAAAATTAGTACCCTATTTAAATTTAAATTGCTAGGAACTCCCCATATTTCAATACCATATGCTATGTGCACATGTATTAGACTATAATATACCACTTTTAGTGTTACTCTTTCTATATGAGTTGATAATCCAACTTTATCTAGTTGTTTTCCCTTTCTCTCTGTTATATTTTAGCTTAACCTGCTACATGTAAAAGAATACTCTGTACCAGATAGCATACCTTGGCAATAGATATCGACACCTTTGTTCCAGTGCAATTGCTCGTTGCTAGTATAATTTCTCCAAAATCATCAACAACTTCCTCCAAATTTTTTGGATTTGTATGCAGTTTAGCTTCTCTGTAACAAATCAAGTCAATCTTTAATACGAGCATTGGAGAGAATATAACATAACTATGGTCATTACATTATCTGAAACCTCTTCACAAACCTCCAAACAAATGACACTAGAAATAAGAATGAATGGCTACATGTTTACAGCTTACTAGGCGCTGGTACAATGCCCACTCTTCTCTTTCTACAAAAGATTAAGTTTAAATACTACAAATTTTGATGGAAAGTTTCAGCAATCCTACAGAGTTTTAAAATCTTCTATATCATATAAATAAATTTGAAAAATTTGTATTATTATCTGACTCTAAAGCAGCCATAATATCCATAACATCTGATATAACACCTAAAATCTAAATATTGCAGAATGTTGTAAAATCATAATACAGTTAATTAATTTGAATAAAGGATTAATAGAAATTAATTGTTATTTCACACTAGCCGTATGTAGGACGCTCTACCCTTTCATAGTGCGTCCTACACAAAACTAGTGTGAAAGAGCAATTAATTTCCATTAATTGTACCTAATAGTGGTCTGAATTATAAAGCCCAGGCCTTAAAGTACTTACACGTTGTAAGTTGCCATTAAGGTAGTTGTCTCATGTGTTTATGATAACTAGTGGTTTACCCGGAAAAACACGAGTCAATTGGAGAATTTAATGTTGGCCATAGTAGCTCAATGGTTAGAGCGGCTGGACGGAGACCAGAAGATCTGTGATTCAAATCCCGGCTATGGCATTGAATTTTTCAGTCTGACTCTACCCTTTCAAAAGATTAATACTTCAGTGGATACCAGCACAATGTGGAATACATGGTAATGAAATGGCTGACTTTCTAGCCAAAAAGACAGTAAAATTACATCAAACTCATTTGAGCTACTAAGATAAGATAAGATAAGATAAGATGCTTTATTGTCACTCTATCAAAAGAATAATTATATCAACACATAATCAAAAAATTAAAGAAGATAATATATTACAAATAAGAGAAAAATATGGAAAATTTATGTAACAGCATGACTAGAATCAATACACTACCAAGAAAATGCTGTGTACCAACTTTTAGACTTCTAACAGGCCATCATTGTCTTAATAAACATTTATTCATGATTGTTATAGTGAGTGTTCTTTTTGTACACTTAAAGATATGGATGGAAAGCACCTACTCTGCTGCCCAATTACCAACATGACATCAAAATACTGGAGTACAAGAGAGTGAATGGCTTCATTGCCAACTGCTTAACATTGGATATCAGCCATCTACGTGATTAGTGTTCAACAGCATTTCCATACCAAGTATGGAAGAGAATCTATCTACGGAAAGGCCATTCATAAGTGGATGCAATGTTCAGAGATATGGGCTTCATATGTAAGCAAAAATCGACTGGCTGTCCTTTGAATGGGGAAGAGACAGTGGAATGTGTATGGACATGTTTTGTGCAGTGTCCACAGAAGTCAACTTACCAGGCAGCAAGAGAACTAGAGCTTCTACAGAAAATTGTATGGCACACTGTGAGGAAATTTAACAAATGAAACCCTATGACTTACAACTGCTACATGCCTTAAAAACCACTGATTATGGCATTTGAGCATCCTTCTATGCTGATATTCTTGAATTAATGGAACAGGATGGGCTCTACGAAAGGGTAATTTTCAGTGATGAAGTGACTTTTCACTTTCTGAAAAGGTGAATAGGCACACTGTAAGGATTTGAGGAACTAGTACAAAAGTGAATCGAGAAGATATTGACACATTGCTTCACTCACACTGCTTATTCACAGGACATGTTTCAAGAGCTCTTGCTCCTATCATCAGCTGATACTCGATTAGTGTAAGTTGTAGTGGTTTCCTCTTTCTCCGTATTGTCAATAGATGGCGTGATGTACTTGTCAAAGATGTCCGGTGGTGGAGTTTCAAAATTCATGACTCTATGACGATTTTTGTTGATGAAGATTTTTTCCCATACGGAAAGGTCTATGGGGTGATTAACACATTTTATTAGAGATGTTTCCAAGTTGATGTCATGTCTAGTATTAAAAAAATCAGCAGTGGCTTTTCATTTTTTGAATACTCTTAAGTGCATAAAATTATATGAAAAAGGAAGTAATTACAGTATAAAATTAAAATAAAACTTTGTTTACCTGCGAGATAAATCCCATATTTTTATATAACCTGCAGCTGTTATAACTGTCAAAAATGCTCCACATAACTGCATGCCTATGGGTTTACCTTCAATATCACTTGTAAGTAGGGATTGCTTAACGGTGCCTTGCATTGTGCGTACTTCTACACCACTCTCTTCTTTTAACAGCACTAACACACTTTGATCATGTAAGAACGCTGTTTCCACTTCACATGGGAATGATCCTGCAGAAAAATTATAACAGTTAGGACAAACGTAATACTGTTACAGTCACACAACAAGAGAACTGAGAGGTTCTCTTGGTAAGAAATGCATAGAGAGTAATGCAAAGGATTTATATAATTACCTAAATGATGCAATTAAAGAAATAAAGGATGAAGCAAAAATGAAAGTAGAAATTAAGTCATATCTTATAAAAAATGTCTTTTATTCAATAGAAGAGTACAAAACAGGCATCATTTTATAAGGTTAGCTGTTACCTCTCCGGGTGGGGTGGGTTCTGAACCAAAATGTTATTGTGTATTTAATTTTGTAATTGTATATAAATTGTTTAAGTCTTATACATGGTAGTTGTATATCTAATGGATAAAATTTTAAAATTTGTAAGTGTAAAATGTACTATGTTATCTTTTCTCTTGACGAACCTTGTAAAATTTTATTACAAAGGTGAAGAAATCTGAATCTGAACTTGATACATTCAGTTACAAGAGCAATTCCATATCTTTTCAAGGAATACTATTGTATTTTTGGAACTTTTATTACACATAAGTGAAAAGAACTGTAAGCTACTTTCAACACAAAGAGTCATTTGAAAAATTCTTGATTCATCAAAAGAGATCACAGCTTGTGCAACCTAGATTTGAGGTAATAATAGTCTGAGTAAACGTTTTGGGCACAAAGCTGTAATACTGGCACCTCTCTATTGTTGTTCCCCTTTTTGACCAAGCAGGATGGCTCAAGTGGTTTCGTCTGTGGCCTGCATTCAGGAGATCTGGGTTCAATTGCCATGGCCGACCTACCAGACCCATGGGTTTTTTCAGGTGTTTTCCTGGGATGCCAGGCAAATGTTGTGTAGGTTAATTACATATCCCCCTAGATTATCTTGAAGGTTGCGTGCAGCAACTGTTAACACAGATCAAAATTCATACAGTGCAAATGTTCTGAATAATGTTTCCCTGCCTTATTCCTTTCTTCAGTTAGCCTCCTCCTTTGTTCTCTCCACTTAATAGATAGGTTTAGTAAAGAAGAAAATCATCTTCCACAAGACAATGTCATTGCCATGACAAGAGGTGTGAATTATTGCTACATGCAGCTTAAATGGCTTCATCAGACTTCCATCTTAAACTCAAACATTTCTTTGGTGGATGGAGATTCTCTTCAAATAAAGAACTAATATCCAGAGTTGACAAGAATTATGCTGACCTAAAGGAATCTAATTTTGGAATAAGGCTTTGAAACAATGGTGGACCAAGTGCATTAGTATACAAGCAGATTACATTGAAGAATAAAACTGTCATTTTGACATTTCAAATAACACTTTACTTTCAGTCATTTTTATATCAGTTCACAAGTTTTGGAATCACGTCTATGTAGAATTTTGTGGCCTGTAATTGTAGCCACTTTCTGCTTCAACTCATTGTCTATTTCAAACCAACATGATTTAAGCCGTTTCTTCATGATTGGGAACAATAGTCAAGTTATGGTTAAATGCTCAAATGCTGCTCTTCAACTACTCAGATTTATTTTCTCTAATTTGACAGGGTCATTAAGTACATTCATTCTAGCACAACCAAGTAGATTTTGATTACCTGTGACTTTGCTGGTGATCCTGGCATCATCTCCAACACCGTCCACAATAAGTTCATAAACAACCAGGGTTTTGGAGCTCCATACTGCCACATGATTACCTGCCACAGCAATACCCTTCACCTGAATGTCTGTTGTCAGTTCCATTGGGTGGTATTTACCTCTGTCTTCCTTTAGCTCAAGCTCCACTAGCACCTGATTGGCAGATTGCTGCATTGCTGCAATCTGGAAAACATCAATGCAAACATTTACACCTTGAAAGGTTCAGAATTTAAATATCAAGTCTGGTAATTCCTTTTATGGAAGTGTTGCAAACAGTGTTGTTGTAAAAAATTAAATTTGAAGGGAGTCAACAACACTTTTAAAATTCCCGGAACATGTTTCAGAGACTATTTTCCTCCATTGTAATAAATTAAATTTAACCAAGTCTGGTATTTAAACAACTTTTCATATTTGTATATGCTATTCGTTCAACACAAATACACATGTACATTATAATAAAGATGCTTGTATTTTATTCAAAGACTTCAAAACACGGATTTCAACATTTCTGGATGGAATACAACAGTTCCTCTACTTACTAGGTGCATGATACATAAAGTGTAAGAGTTTTAAATATTAAAAGCAGAAGCATTATTAACAGTGAAGTATTCTTCATATTTAAGTTTGAATTTATGAGTCACTTGTTTACACTCAGTCTTCACTTACTTGTTGTTGTATAATTGAAACGTTTTCAAGATCATTCGATCTCATCATCAGCTGTTTGGTGACTAAATGAACCTCCCTCTTCTTCCACAACTACGGAGCTCCGATCACTCTGCCATCTGGTGTTAGGGGCACTAAGTTTTAATACTTCATTTAATGCCGGGATTTCAAAATTTATAACTTTATCACGGTTTTTGTTTATGAATATTTTTTCCCAAATATCCAATTCTATGGGTGTACTTAAAGATTTTAACAGTTTAATGTTGTGGCCAATGTTGTGGTTTTCTGTCCAAAAATATCATTATCCAAAAGTATCACTTCTGTTAATAAAACTTTATCAATTACAAAAACATTAAGTACATCTGAAAAATACAACTTAAAATCGTCCAACCCCACACTACCAAGGTTGTACTGTCTGCCAAAAATCCACAAACAAGACAACAGCATGAGACCCATCATCAATGGCATCAATTCACCTACATACCACATAGCAAAATGGTTAGTAAGAAAATTAAAATCATATGACAAATTTCAAAGTTTGGGAATAAAAAACTCCTTGGAATTGATAAACCACCTACAGAAATACAACATCCCGGAAAATCACATACTTGTTTCTTTTGACGTTAAGGCACTTTTTACAAGCATTCCAGTAGAAAAAATACCTACATTCCTCAAAAAATGGCTAACCCAGACTACAACGGACCCCAGAGAAATAGATGACATTATCAATCTTACAGATTTATGCATAAGGAATAATTACTTCATGTTTAACCAAAAATTCTACAGACAATCAAAAGGTTTAGCAATGGGGAGCCCACTTTCGCCTATTTTAGCAGACCTATACATGAGCTATTTTGAAACACACATAGTAAAGGCCTTCCCACAGATATATAAATTTTGGCAGAGATATGTTGATGATATTTTTGCTATCATTCCGGAAAAACTTAGAGAAGATTCTCTAAAATTACTAAACCTGCAAGATAATCACATCCAATTTACTATGGAAGTAGAAAGAGACAACACCCTACCCTTTTTGGACCTCAAGATAACTAGAAATCGTCATGGTGTAGATTTTGGAATATACAGGAAGCCCACACACATAGATAATTACATAAAGAAAAATGAATACAACCCAGTTTCACATCAACTAGCTGCCTTTAGAAGTCTAATTCACCGGCTATACAACATCCCACTGAGTAAGGATGAAATTTTGAAAGAACAACACATAAAAGAGATAGCGGTATTAAATGGATTCAACCCAGCCATCATAAGGAATATGATGAAGAGGAAAGAAAAACTGAAGATAAGATCAAAAAATACCACTCTCACACCACTTAATAACACAAATTGGCAATATAGAAAATTCACCTACCATCCATGGGCTTTTAGAAAATTTGAACGAATCTTCAAAAGACTAAACTTAAAACTAGCACCCCAAAACAAATTCAGTCTGAGGAACCTGCTAAATAAACCACTGAAAAATACAATCCCCAACAATTTGAAATCAGGAATTTATCAGATTAATTGTGAAACCTGTGAAAAAAGCTACATAGGAAAAACTAAGAGAAACATGTTAACCAGGCAAAAAGAACACCAGAGGAACATTAAGTTGAAACAAACAGAAAAATCTGCAGTTTCACACCATTTTTGGACAGAAAACCACAACATTGGCCACAACATTAAACTGTTAAAATCTTTAAGTACACCCATAGAATTGGATATTTGGGAAAAAATATTCATAAACAAAAACCGTGATAAAGTTATAAATTTTGAAATCCCGGCATTAAATGAAGTATTAAAACTTAGTGCCCCTAACACCAGATGGCAGAGTGATCGGAGCTCCGTAGTTGTGGTAGAAGAGGGAGGTTCATTTAGTCACCAAACAGCTGAGGATGAGATCGAATGATCTTGAAAACGTTTCAATTATACAACAAGTAAGTGAAGACTGAGTGTAAACAAGTGACTCATAAATTCAAACTTAAATATGTAAGAGTTTTACTCAAATGTTCAATGTGCAATATTAAAATAAAAATGGAACTTATTTTAGGAAAGTTTACACTCATTATAACTTTCAGAGATATGCAGAGCCACTGAAAAAGCACATTAAGATTAATGAATGCAATATAAGAATAAGGAAAAGGCCCCAAAAAGTATTATCTCACTTTAAACAAAATTGAAACTTGGGTCTTTCAGATTACTAGAGGCATTACAATGAAATATGCGAAAGCAAGTAATGTCATTTTTTACATAAATAATTGAGAAATGTTTACCATATTGTTGTAATGAGCTTGTAGTTCATGTTCATGCAAAATGAAGACCATTGTGATTGTGTTAACTGCCAGAAGCATCTGCGCATCACCCCATGCCAATTGTTTCACAGCACCTCGGACACTGCAAGGAGGTTCTGGCTGCCAGTTCTGAGCAGGATCACTACCTGATTGTCCAGAAGATGGAGATTCTCTCCCGGAGTTTTTTGTCGCTATGGATCGCCACATCAAAATATTGCCCAAGTTGGTTCCTCCTGACAAGATTTCTGTGGAAGTAATATTACAGGATTGAAATTACAGAATTCAATAAGTACTACACTTTAATGCTATTTTAAGAATGAATTTAAACATATTCCTATATTCCAAGAAATGGAAAGAGATGCCAAGCACACTGTGAAATGTCTTGAATACCAATTTGATATACTGAGGGCTGGGAGTCAGTGAAAATGTTCAGATTAGGACATCAGTTAACAACAGAAATATTCTTACTCGGCTATGAACAACAATAATACATTTATGAATTATTGGAGGAATTTAGTATCAGTGACCTCAAAATTAATAGAAAAAGCTATTTGTAGTTAGTTTTTTTGACACTTCTCCACTTACATTTTTAAATCAATGAAGGACTAGTTTGGGAAGGTGTTGCAACCATTTTTAACCTCTTGCCAACTATTGTCTGTTGCCATCTGCTCTCTTCAATTCATTTCAGTTCAAATCTTTTCTCTGGTGGTGGAACCATGAACTTCTTTGTCAAATTATCTACTGGTGGGATTTCCAAGTTCATTACTCAGTTTATATTTTTCCATATGAATATGTTCTCCCATGCTGTCAGTTTGTTTTGGTTTATCACTCCTTTTAGTAATTTCGAATTTGGATCAATGTCATGGTTTTTGTTCCAAAAATGAACTTACTTCTTGTTTCAATTCTATGTTTCTAAAGTGCTCTTTGACTCTGGTTTCTTTCAGTTTGACCTATGTAACATTTTTCACAATTCTTACAACTTATTTGGTACTTATACTGATAGAGATGTTTTTATAATGGGACAGATTTTATTTAATAGACTGCCTACATCAATTAAAGCATTAAATGGTACAAAGCAATTTCAAAACAAATTAAAATACTTTTTAATGGATAAATGTTTGTACAAAGTTGATGATCTGTAAATATGTTTTTATACTAAAATTAGGCAAGTGAGTCAACCTTGTATATACTTTTCTCCACTTACAAGTTTTTTATGAAGACTAGTTTCTGGGGACTTCTCCCCTATCGTCAGTTCTGTGGTTGACTGATGATGCATCCGGTGTCTGCATCTGGCTTGGTGTCATGCTGCCATCTAATGTCCTGGTAAGTTTGATGACGTCATCTACCGCGGGAATTTCAAAATTTATCAAGAGGTCCAGTTTCTTCGTAATAAATATGTTTTCCCAAATCTGTAGTTCCAGAGGTTTCTTTGCCTGTTTGATCAGTTCTATTTCTTGTTTTATGTTGTGATTCTCAGACCAAAAGTGATGTGCTACGGCCGACTTGTCCATTTATTTGAATTTAATATTTCTGAAGTGTTCTTTCATTCTTGTTCCTAGATTCCTTTTGGTCTTACCAATGTATATCTTGTCACAATCCTGGCAACTCATTTGGTAAATGCCTGATAATTGAGTTTTCGGTGTGCTATATTTTAGAGGGTGGTTTAGTAAGTTGCGAATGTTGTGTTTGTTTTGAGGGGCTAATTTTATGTTGAAGCTCTTAAATAACTTTTCAAATTTTTTGAAGTATTTTGGATGAAATGTAAATTTTCCATATCTGGTGTTTGGGTTTTCTAGTGTTTTTAACGTAGTAATGTCCCTTAAGTTTTTGTTTCTTTTGTGTCTGTAGATCAGTTTTTTGATGAAATTTGTGTTATAGTTGTTCAGTTCGGCAACCTGGTGTATGTGAGCGTACTCCTGTTCATATTCTGTTTTTGTTAGCGGAATGTTGATTAATCTGTGAACTAAACTATGGAATACTGCATATTGATGTTGTACTGGGTTGAATGGGTTGCATTTAATATAATTGTCAACATGTGTTGCTTTTCGGTATATTCCAAATTGTAATCCTGTTGGTGTTCTAATGATTTTCAAATCTAGAAAAGGTAGCCATTCATCCTACTCTACTGCAATGGTGAAAACTATGGATTTTTCTTGTTTAGCAACTTTATAGCATCCTCTGTTAGTCTTCTAGGGACTATAGCAAACACATCGTCGACATATCTATGCCAACATTTGAAAATATGTGGAAAGGCTTTAGTAATGTGTGTTTCCAAATTACTCATGAACAGATTAGCTAGTAATGGTGAAAGAGGGTTACCCATGGCCAAGCCTGCTGTTTGTTGGAAGATCTTGCTGGAGAACGTGAAGCTGTTTTGTTCAATACATAGGGTGGTTAATTTGATGTATTCCTCTATTTTAACATCCGCCACGTTGCTTTTGGATAACCAGTCTTTCATCAATTTTGGAATTTTTTCTACTGGTATGCTCGTGAATAGAGATCTGATATCAAAGGACACCATCACCTCTTCAGTTTTTATAATTGTGTTTTCCATTTTCTTTACTAAATCAAATGAATTCTTTATGCTTAGAGATTCAAACTTTTCAAACTTGTCAAATTCTTCCACCAACCATTTAGCCAGTTTGTAAGTCGGGGCATCTATATTGTTAATAATGGGTCGCATGCTGTTGTCTGTCTTGTGAATCTTAGGTAGGCAGTATAATTTTGGCAAATTAGGGTTGTTTATAATTATGCTATTTTTCATCTTATGTGGCACTATGGTATTTTCTTTAATTGCTTTTTTGGTGGTTTCTGTGTATTTCTTTAATGGATTTTTGGTTAGGGTTGTATATTCTGGATTTTGTAGTAGATGTTCGACTCGCTGGTTGTAATCATTTCGGACCGGTAGATGAAAACTACCAGGACATTAGATGGCAGCACGACACCAAGCCAGATGCAGACACCGGATGCATCATCAGTCAACCACAGAACTGACGATAGGGGAGAAGTACCCAGAAACTAGTCTTCATAAAAAACTTGTAAGTGGAGAAAAGTATATACAAGGTTGACTCACTTGCCTAATTTTAGTAACAATGGCACTCCACTTTCTGAAATACTTCTTTTTATTCTATATAATGTTTTTATACTGTTTATGTTTTGCTCTATATCCTATAATTGTAAACTTTTAGTTGTAATTGACAATGTCAGAAACTGCTTTGCAGTCTATTAACAAATAAATAAATAAAATAAATAAAATATTCTGGATCTATTAATCGGTGGGATTTCATCTTTTGTTTTTGAATTTAACAATTTTAATACTGAGTATCTAACTGTAGGTGCCTTAAACATCGTTTTAAATTTATTGAATGTTTTTTGGTGATATGTGAATGCACTGAATATGCTGTTTCTTTCTTAATGATTTTCTTTAGTTTAGCCTTTTTAATTTTCTTGAACACCAGACTATTGTTGTTGTATCCATTTTCTTCTGTTATGTAGAGTATGGCTTTTAGTTCTTTGTAGTATTCTGCTTTATCCATGGGTATGTTGACTAGTCTGTGTGTAAGACTGTTTATTATTGCATGTTTATATATAACTGGGTTGTAGCTATGATTTTTAATGTAATTTTCTGACTGTGTTGGCTTCCTGTAAATTCAAATTTTATTACGTAGAAAATGAAGCTAGTTACAGTGAAGCAATGGTTAACATGGTAACCAGTATCCTTGATGACAAAGTGTTTTGGACTGATAATACAAGCGATTTGTTTGTGAAATCGATCTCCATTAATAAGAAAAATTTGACATCATTTTTCTTAAGATAAGTGAAGTTTTTGTTACAAATGGTTATGCTTGTGTAATATCCAAATTTTATTAATTGAAGCAAAAGGTTAGAAACAGTGATGTATTTAACATTTGAAAGTAATGAGTCGGTAATTCAAACACAAACATCACTTAAATTATCCTTACTTGGACATGTTTCGGAGAACAGTTTGTCCCCATCGTCAGCAGTTATTCGACTCTGATTTCTTTTCTGATTTCGTCAGTAGTTATCCAATTTCTTTTGATTAAGTGATGTTTGTGTTTGAATTACCGACTCATTACTTTCAAATCCAAATTTTATTTTATTTTTATATCCTTCCTGATTATATTTAGTCCAAGATTTTAAGGAGAAATTATCACAAATTAAACTTGCACTACATAAATGCACACTTAACATCAGTATGATGATGCATTATACTAAATGTACTCATGAACCAACAATTCACACTGTGTAATGCATCATGTAATGCAGCCATAAGTTTGCTGAATACAGCAGAAATAATCCTAGCATTCAGTTTTCTGGTTCAAGGTCAAGAATGAAAGTATAATTGAAGATTATGAATAAAAGCATTGTTAAAACTGAAGCTATTTCATATTAAAATCTTTACAGAACCATACTTTATTAGAACTTAAAACTTCACTTACGTCACTATTAAAAACAGTGACTGTTCCAGTCTCATTCTCAGCTGATTGGCAATTGGACTGGACTGGACTGGACATGCTACGGAGGAGACTTAGCATAGAGTTCCAGTCTTGATCTATTATACCTATGCCCCAACTGGGGGATTCCTAGGAGGAAGGATGAGGTGAGAGGAGATAGAGGGCAGCCATCTCAAGGAGCCACGATAGTGCAGAGGGCAGGGTCCCGACACTTTACCATTTGGAAACTCCCAGCAAGGCAGTACAGTTGGCATCCCACCCCCTGTGGTCCTGAAACGGCCTACTAGACCAACCTGGAGACCAAGAGCGTCCTACCAAAGGAGAAAGTACTATATGTGCACAATAAGTTGAGTGCTCGGGTTCCAAGTCCTCATTTGGAAGTTTCGTCTAACTCTGTATACACAGCCCGCCTCGGTAGCATGGTGGTAGCATGTCTGTCAAGAGGTCCCGAGTTCAAATCTCGGTCAGGGTGAGTTACCCAGATAAGGTTTTCCCGGGGTTTTCCATTATCCTGATAGACGAATGTCGGGTAACTCTAAGCTCCATGGACCTTGGACGCATTTGAGCATCATTTCACCAATTTCATTCATCGTCCGATATGACTTAACGTTGGAGGACGTAAATTATATTTAAAAAACTCTGTATACACATATGACAACTTTGAAACTTGAAATGTGCTATACACTGACATAGAGTTGCTAATACGCTAAGCTTTATCATGTCCGCCATATTTCATTTTGAGCAATTTTGTATTAATTAGCTAAACAGTTTACAACAAACGTATGTTGTGGATGTTATGGCTTTCGAAAGGGGACACACTATTATTCGTCTACCTCCGTATAACTGTGATCTGAGTGCAATTGAGCTGGCGTGGGCAAAACTAAGGAATGTTTTCAGAGGATGCAACATTACTTGTGATATGTTGGACACAAATCTGCGGAAACTTGCTATAGAAGCATTATGTTCCCTAACTACAACACATTGCAAGAAGGTCCAAGATCTGAAAGTGAAATATTGGAGAAATGATGATGTAATGGAAAATGCAATTGATGAAATTATCGTCAGCACATTAGAGGATACTAGCAATGAAGGTGATGCACCGGACTCAAAGAATCACACAGTGTATGAGTATTTATAACTGTCATAATATTTATTTTCTATTTTTATGTGTTACATAAATAGTAACTATATAAATATACAGCTATTCGGATCCAGTTCAATTTACTGTTTGCCCACATATTTCACACTTGAGGCATCTTCGCTTAACTTACATGCTATTTTGCTGAATTGTGTTTTTTTAAGGTTGACTGCATTGCAAAAACAAAAGAGCGTTAGCTCTCATTTCTTCTCCCCTGCCCGCACCACACCGTAAAACTAGCACTCAAGATAACATGTTATATAGTATTTACCAGGAGCATATCAATCTGCGATGCAACGCCGAGACTCTCATCGACACTTCTACCCTGAAAGAGACCACCAGATGAGAGATGAAGTGAAATGATAATATGGAGCAACAGGAAATTCGGGGATGTAATTAATCTATCCAGCATTCACTGGCGACCTGGGAAAACACCCGAAAAAACCCATGGGTCAGGTAGGCCAGCCACGGAAATTGAACCCAAACCTCCCGAATATGCAGCACAGATAAAACCACCTGAGCCACCCCGCTTGGTAACTGATTGGTGACTCATTGTTTTAATTAGTGACATGTGAAGTTTTAAGTTTTAATGAAGTATGACTCAATAAAGTCTTAATGTGAAAGTGTAAGCTATACCTTATTTGCATAAACCAAAATAACATGAAACATTATTCTGCTGGTGAAACTTGCCCTGAGTGATAGATGTGACTTTTAAGTTTGACATATCTGTGCTGTTTATTTAAAATTTTCTACACACAAACTTACTTTTTTGAGGACAGTATGAAAGGCTTGTAAAGATTTCTGTTGGCATGTTGCTTGCAGCTCCAGAAGCTGTTGCATCATCACCACCCTCTAATAAATAGCTCTCTCCTGTATTTAAATCCCAACAGCGTATCATTAAATCTCCTGTAGTAACAGCCAAAACACCAGCTCCTGCCCAAACAATTGAAGCATCTTGAGGTCTACCATTCAGTTTCACCTACAAATAGATGGATATTTCATTCAATGCATGGCTTTATTCATTCATTTTACACTTGAACTTCATTTATACATATATTGTTGCAAGCATTGTTGCAACGGGCGCAGTCATGTGTGTGCAAAGAGACAGATAGTGTAGCATGGGGATAAAAGCTTGCTGAAACAGAGAAAGAAAGAGACAGATGACTGGAAGGTTCATCTTTCTTCTGGTGCCGCCTTGATTGTTAGAGAACATTCCACTAATTTCTGGAACAATGATTGGAGATATAAAAGAAGTCGTGGCTAGTTTATCAGGACAGTTGTAATTGGACTTGCATAGTGAGTTGAAAGTAGAGAACTGAGACCTTTGAAGTGTACCGCGAGTGATTTTGTTAGTTTGTTTACATGTGCAGAAGCAACCAGAGACTACTGTGTATATGACACATCACTTGTAGAACCTGTGAAGGGTGTAAGATAAGATAAGATACTTTATTCGTCCCATACATTTACATATTTGGGCAAAGGCCCAGTAAACTGGAGACTCATCAAATATTACATATTTACCAACATATTTACAGGTATTAATTTATAGATGAGTCGTATTTATTATACATCGGCTTCACTTATGTACCTATTTTGAGGACATGTTTTGCAAACTATCGTTTGCATCTTCGGCTCTTATGGGACTGAAGCTTGATCCAGTGTTGTGGGTAATTCTGGAGTTGCTGCTGCCATCTGTTGATTTAGTGATGAACTTAAATGTGGGATTCTCTTCTGGCGGGATTTCAAAGTTCATTAGTTGGTTTTTATGTTTTTCTATGTATATTCTCTCCCATATGACAAGCTCACTATGTTTTTGTACGTATTTTAGTAATTCTGTGCTATCTTCAATTTCATGATTTTCAGACCAGAAATGAGCTGCTATTGCGGACTTATCAATATTTTTGTATCTTAAGTGCCTGAAGTGATCTTTCTTTCTAGAGCCTATGTTTCTTTTTGTCCTCCCTATGTAAATTTTTTCACAGTCTTTACACTTAATCTTGTAAATGCCTGACTTTTCTTCTGGTTTTAACTTATCAATATTATTACTGTTAAGTAGGTTTTTAATGTTGTAATTGTTTTTTGGTGTCAATGTTATATTGTATTTCTTGAATATTTTTTGGAACTTTTTTGTGGCCCAGGGGTGGTAAGTAAATTTAACAAATCTATCGAGATTTAACTGTATTGGAACACCACAGTGAAGCGAAATAATTATTAATTTTTAGATGAGTCGTATTTATTACACATCTGCTTCACTTTCGTACCTATTTTGAGGACATGTTTCGCAAATCATCGTTTGCATCTTCGGCTCTTATGCGACTAAAGCTTGATCCAGTGGTGTGGTGGGTGTGGATCATTTCTGGTCTGAAAATCATGAAATTGAAGATAGCACAGAATTACTAAAATACATACAAAAACATAGTGAACTCGTCATATGGGAGAGGATATACATAGAAAAACATAAAAACCGACTAATGAACTTTGAAATCCCGCCAGAAGAGAATCCCACATTTAAGTTCATCACTAAATCAACAGATGGCAGCAGCAACCCCAGAATTACCCACACCTTTACTGAATAATAAGCTTTGTCAGCGCGGACCTTTTTAAGTGTACTTAGAAACACATTTTTGTTTTTAATTTCTCGATACTTTTGTGGCAGTTTATTATAAATCTTTATAACAGCATAGAATAGGCTTTTTTCAATATTGTACAAACTGCCTTTCTACGGAAATAAAGATCATTTTGAATTTCTGCAACTTGACTTTAATTTTACGAGCCCACAAAGTCAAAATATCAAGGGGAACAGGAAAATTACTTCAAACTCTCAAACAAATGAGATTTTGATAATGCATCATTTTTTAAAGTAACACAATGGACCGGCATGTACAAAAGATTACAAACAACAAAGATATGTTTGAAAGAAACATTATTTCTTTAAAGTATTCAATTAATTTGGCTTACATTACATGCACACAACTCATTTTTAAAATATATAAATGAAGTTAAAGCTTTCTCACTACAAGTTTCCATACAGTGTACAGTTTACACAGTCTGCATTCAAGAGGTCCTGAGTTTGAACCTTGGTCTAATTGAGTTATCTGGATAAGTTTTTTCTGGAGTTTTCTGTCACTGATGACTGTACATAGTGTGCATAAGCAATTCCTAAGTTGGAAGCAATTTTAGTTTGGGTTTTGTATTTCTTTAATTGCCAACTCTGAAATAAATTATACTTTCCGAGGTAGCGTATAGCATTTCAATTTTGTTTTCTCCATGACTGATTAAAACAAACTGAGAACTGAAAGTCAAAACTGTTGTTCAACAGAAACACCTCATACTGAAAGTTATTTTTACTTCTCATTTGTTGCTTGGACACTGTTGTGCCCAAAGACGTATCAGTAGCATCTGTGTCTTTTGTTTCAGTGGCAGCACCTAAGAAAAAGTGTTTCACAGTTTGTATTAGGCGCATCTCAAATATGCGAGCCCCTAGTGGTTTACTGGGAAAATATAAGAGTCAGCTGGAGAATTTAGTGAAATGATGGTGTGTTGGCCATGGTGGCTCATGGATGGGAGCGACTGGATGGAAACTGGGAAATCTGTGGTTCGGGTTCCAGTCATGGCATTGAGTTTTTCAGTTTGGCTCTAGGTATGTCATATACATATTCAAACACCAAACACAAAAATGAAACATTGTTGGATATTATGCGTGATTGAAGGAATTTAGTAACAGTGACATCCAAATTAATTGAAAAACCTATTTGTAGTCAGTTTTTAACACTTATCACTTAACATTTTATATTATTGAGGGACAGTTTCAGAAACAAGTACCTTAAAGTACCTCATTTCAAAGCCATTTTTATTTTCACAATAGGTTGGTAGAACTGTTGAAAGAAGAATTAAACTTCATTATAAGTTGTTATAATTGCTATAAAGTTGGAGTAGCACTGACCTTCATTAGCTCAGTAAGTTGTCCATCAGCATGTACTTGAAACTGCCCTATGTTCAAGTCCTCAGTCATCACTATCAAGTTGTCCTTATGTTCATGATAAAGAATTTTCTTCAACATGGTTCCTTCTGTGTTTAGTACTTCTGTGCATGTCCCTTCGTCCGTGAAGTAGTATAGTGATCCTGAAAACATTCAATTTGCAGTCTGTTTTATGCTTTACAGTCCTTGTTATTTGTAAAATTTTGAAAGGCAGAAATAAAAAATTCAATGCCACAGTGTTTAATATTGTATCGGCATGGTAGCTCAGTGGTACAGCTGCCACATGCAGAACAGAATACCTGTGGTTCAAATCGAACTATGGAATTGAATTTTGAGTTCTGATTCTATCTTTCAAAGTTTGTGTGTGTTAGAATAATCAATAATTATTCTTATAAGTGTAAAGTATTGTAAAACTCTGTTTCACAAAAGAAGTTTGTGAATACGTGAAATATAAAGCTACTAACAGTGAAGCAAACAAATATATACAAATAGAATAATTTGTAACTTAAAACTTCACTTATCTTATAAGAAATGATGATAATTCTTATAAATCCTCTTTCACCTTTTTTTACTGATCTTTTTATGAGTTTTTTCGAAATGCAAGTCACTAAAGCATTCCCTTTAATTTTTAAAGTTTGGTATAGATATAAATCCTTTCATGGAAGTGTTGAAAACAGTGTTGTTGTATAAATTAAATGTATTGGGAGTCGATTAATGACACTAAACAACGCTTACTTTTAAATTTTCACTAGTTCCAGGAAAATTTAAAAGTAAGTGTTGTTTAGTGTCATTAATCGACTCTCAATAAATTTAATTGGTATAGATATTAACTTTAAAGAGAGTCGATTAAAGACACTAGACAACACTTTTAAATTTTTCCGGAACATGTTTCTGAGGCTTTGCCTCTATCATCGGCCGGCTCTCGAGAGTCGAGAGTCGAGAGCCGGCCGATGATAGAGGCAAAGCCTCAGAAACATGTTCCGGAAAAATTTAAAAGTAAGTGTTGTCTAGTGTCTTTAATCGACTCTCTTTAAAGTTAATTTATCATAACAACACTGTTTTCAACACTTCCAAGAAAGGAATTGGTACAGATATGTTGATATTTTTGCAACTGTTCCTGATAAACTCATAAACAATGCTTTAAAATTATTAAATTTGCAAGATAAAGCTATAAAATTTATATTAGAAACTTAAATTAATGGATTTCTTCCTTTTCTACCTCTAAAGATAGTAAGAAATAATAATAAATTAAACTTTGGTATTTATAGGAAGTCTACTCATATTGAGGATTACATAAAAAATAAAAATGTTCACCCTTTTTCACATAAATTTGCTGTTTTCAATAGTTTGATTTATAGATTAATAAATATGCCACTGAATAAAGATGAATTTAATAAAGAATAGAAACATATTATTAATACTGCTTTAATTAATGGTTTTAATAAAGACTTTATAAATAAAAAAATTGAAAAATTCAAATATCAACAAACTGTTAATGGTATTTCTACCCTTAGAAAAATAAAAGACAGTCATAATTTTAAAAAATTTACTTACCATCCTTGGGTTAATAAACATTTTCAATTTTTTTTTAAGGTGTTTGGTATAACTTTAGTTCCTCAAAATAAATATAGTATTAAAAATTTATTGTGTTTCTCTATAAAAGATAAAATTCCTAATAATAAAAATATCTGGTATTTATCAGTTTAATTGTTTTGATTGTGATAAAATTTATATTGGAAAGACGAAACTTAATTTGGAAATGAGAACGAAAGAACATTTTCATAACATTAAGTATAAACAAACTGATAAATCGGCCGTTGCAGATTATTTTTGGTCATTTAACCATGAAATAAATCCAGAAGTTAAATTATTAAAACAATTAAATGGTCTAATAGATTTAATGGTTTGGGAAAAGATATTTATTTTAAAAAACAAACATTGCGTAATGAATTTTGAAATACCGGTAGTCAATTCTGTTTTTAAATTTGTTTTATTTTCAGATTTTGGTAGTACTAACAAGAACATATCGACTTCTAGTGTTTAGTATCTATGGCGACAGCTTTGTTTTTCCAGCTGAGGACGTGTATGAAACTGGAGAACTTATAAGAATTATCATCATTTCTTATAAGATAAGTGAAGTTTTAAGTTACAAATTGTTATATTTGTAGAAGTTTGTGAAGTTCAACTTTATAAACAAGTATGCATGACTGGAGGAATTTAGTAACAGTGACATCAAGAGTAACTGAAAAAATGATTCGTAGTTTGTTTTTAACATTTTGTCACTTACATGTTTATATCATTCAAGGGCTAGTTGCATCCTTTTTCAAGGATTTCTTTGGTTTCTTGGCTAAGTTGTCTGCTATACGACAATGTGCTGGTATTCATTGTAATACTATTCTTTTATTCAATTTTGTTAATTGAGTTATCATATTGATTATTTCTAGTGTATGTGTGGATTGTTTATCAGAAACTACTGACAGGATTGCTGATTTTGAATTGATAATAAGACAGCATTTGTAACATTTTTAATATTACGTAAAAATACCTGGGCTCAACAGCCTATGAGTGGGATGGAACCTGGGAACATTCCATAAGAACCAGAGCTGCATGCTTTAACTCACTGAGACATGACAGAAATACTACAGGCAAGTATTTGACAAAGTAATAAATCATAGTGGATATGATTACAAAGAGATAGTTGATTTACAGACCTGAGACAGCACCCACATAAAAGCAGAAATTGTCACCATGGCCTGTTTGAACCATTCTGTGACCCGCTGTTCTTGGTCTCCAGGCACTGAACAGGTCTAAGGCTTTTTCATCTCCAGCCACAGCTGCTCTTGCAAGTCCACTGAAACAACAATAAGGCGTATGTATTGGAAGGTGTATGAGGTAGAGCTAGGGAGGGCTCACCTAGGGCAACTGTCCTATCATATGTGTGCACAGCTGCCTAGTTTGGAACGAACAGCACAGGCATAAGCAACAGAGTATTCTCTTTTTCATCAGCCTAAAATTACTGCTGGAAACTCTTCATCTTCATCTTCTTCTTCTTCTTCTTTAAGAGCCCTCTTATACCACTATGTGGTATCAGGACATATTTTGTTTATTTTGTTCATCTTAACCCCTTACCCAACCCCATAGGTGGTGGGTTGAGGAACAGAATCTCTGGATCAGAGGGACAGAGAGGGTCAAGGAAACCAGGATGGGTGATCAGCCTAATGCCTGGTATGAGAGTGAGAGAAGTTGATGACAGAATGAGGGCGAGATGAAATAATGGGAAACATAATGGAGCAATTGGATGATTGCAGGTGGAGGAAACCATAGAACCTGGAGAAACATGCCCCAGAACCATATTGTTCACAAATTTCACTTTGCGATCACCGGGTTACATTGATGGTTAAATGGTGAAGAGGGGAGAGTGCTCTGCTTGCGCATGTGCACATTGACTACAGTTTGTTCGCGGTCTAGTTTTACTTACATTGACTGTCACCAGCTCACTACTGACTCTATCTTGGCCTTGCATTGGCTTTTATATACCTGCCAGGCAAGGAGGATCTTTGTGGCTTTGGATCCTTCTCTAAACATGGTCTAGAAAGGTCTTTTGTATAGTAGCAACACAGTTCCACCCTGGCCTCATGACATCAACTCGTGAATGGACTTGAAGGCATGCCATTTCCACTCCATCAGTCAATAAGCAATGACACAATTCCTCAAGTCCTTTGTAATTGGCTAAGTTGTCAAGTCTTTTTATATTTAAGTATCGCTATTTTATTTAAATAAATTTAATTTATGTGTGATTGGAGAAATTTAGTAACAGTGACGTGAAAATTAATTGTAAAAACTATTTGTAGTCGGTTTATTGACACTCGTCACTTAATTTTTTATATTATTGAGGGACTAGTTTCAAAGGACATTGCCTCCACTGTCAACTTCTCTCCAACTAGCATCTGTTGCCGTCTGCTCTCCTCTCTCTGGCGGTGGAACTAGTGAACCAGTAGATAATTTGACAAAGAAGTTCATAATTCCACCTCCAGAGAGAGAAGAGCAGATAACAACAGATGCTAATTAGAGAGAGCTGGAAAACGGAGGCAAAAGACTTCTGAAACTAGCCCCTCAATAATATAAAATAGTAAGTGACAAGTGTCAATATACCGACTACAAATAGTTTTTATGATTTAATTTAATTAGCAATAAATGGAGCATTGAGTATAAGTTTGACTCAAAAATTATATTACATTCAATTTCTTAAATTTCTTCAGTATATGAAATGGCCTTACCTGATATCCAGTCCCTGCGAAAGTTGTTTTGGATTGCAGCGGAACACAATGTGTGTCAAGGCTGTTTTCAGTTCATGATGAAACATTGCCAGAATCTGTCCTCTTGTGTCTACCTTACTACCCACCAGTGATCCAGCCTAAAATCATGGAAACATATACTAGGATTTGAATTAACACATGTCTGAATACAGAAGAATGTTGATTAACTATTATAATAGAAGCAGTGAAGTTACAAATAACCAAAGATTATATATAATTAAAGATTGGAGAGATGTGCGCCTGCATGAAATACAAGTTAGCTGGATGCAGAGAATGAATAATGTCAGATATACAGCATGGCTATCAAATATGCAAACAACTACCACTGGAAGCAAACATCCAAAACAATTCTATATAGGAAAAACCCAAAGAAGTTTACAAATTAGGTTACAGGAACATATGAGATGTGTGAAATGTGGAACCGAGGGTATCTACGTAAGGCAGCTGTCACAAAGTGAGACTGACCTCTCTCTCTACCAGGGAGTTACCGAGCTGTCCCCGAAGGGCGCCTCCAAGGCTCTTTCAATGGGGCAAGACCTGGAAGCTAACGAGCCCCCCCTTCTTGTCCAAAAACACAAGACGGGTGGAAGTGGGTATGCCACTTACACGCGCCAACCCCAAAAGGGAAGACTACCGATTTGACCTCGGTGGGGGCGCCTGGTGATCTATCACACCTTCTACTGGCTATGCAGGCTAGTACGCGGAAATATGGCTTCCCTCAACCCCGTCTGGAGACGTACCCGATCTCTCATGGATGTCAGGAACCACTGCCCTCTCGAGTCCAACCCAATCCAAACAACTCCCCTTTCGGGAGGGGCTTAGCAGTTCGGCCTGAGGCTCCTCTAGTAACGTCAGAGGTACCACGAGTGCTAAGGGTCCGCAGCACCCACACCATGGCAGCTGAAGGGAATGGATCCCCTCCCCTATTGGAGAGATGTGTGAAATACAAATAGAAAAATCAGCAATAGTCCATCATTTCTGGTCTACCAATCATGAAATTGTACCAAATATAAAATTATTAAAGCCAGCCAGTTATGCTGCTGAATTCAATGTTTGGGAAAAGTTACTAATTATAAAAACAAACAGCATACTTTAAATTTCAAATTGCCGTCTGAAAACTCTCTTTGGAAGTTCATTTCACAGTCAATAGATGCCACCACGGACAACCAGCTCACTCCAGGAAACCACGGATTCAACCAGTCGGATAACTGCTGATGATGGGGACAAACCGTTTTCCGAAACATGTCCAAGTAAGGATATTTTGAGTGATATTTGTGTTTGAATTGCTGATTCATTACTTTCAAATCCAAAACAATGTAACGTAGTGGAAATTAGTTGTTCTTCCACACCAGTTGTGTATAGACGATGATTTGAATAGGTAGAGTCCAATTGAGAAATTCAAAGCCATAGCTGAGATTTGGACCACGATTCTCCCAGCTTCCGTCTGGTTGCTCTTAACCCTTGAGCTACCGTGGCCAACATGGAAGTATGACATTAAATTCTCCAACAGTGTCATGCCATCCCGGCTTTAAGTAAATTGATGGAAATTGATTGTTTCTTCACACTAGCTGTGTATAGGCTAAGATTTTGGATAGATTGAGTCAAACTGAAAAATTCAATGCCATAGCTAAAATTTGAACCATGGATCTCCTGGTTTCCGTCTGGTTCCTCTTACCCATTGAACTACCATGGCCAAATTAATTGTAAATTTGTATAATCGTGATGTAATTAGAGTATGAGTAAAATGAGTTATGAGTTATAAGGCTGACTGACATTGAGCCGGTGTTACAGTAAATCTATTTCCTAGGAATTATTGATAAGCTAACAATGTATATAACTTTACACTGAACTTGATGAGGTGTGAATTCATATGCTTTGAATAAGTTCTCAATATTTTTGAGTTTGATTAATGAGTCCCAATGTTTACACTCAACTTCACTTACTATTATTAATTTTTAGATGAGTCGTATTTATTACACATCTGCTTCACTTTCGTACCTATTTTTGAGGACATGTTTCGCAAATCATCGTTTGCATCTTCTGCTCTTATGCGACTAAAGTTTGATCCAGCGGTGTGGGTAATTCTGGGGTTGCTGCTGCCGTCTGTTGATTTAGTGATGAACTTAAATGTGGGATTCTCTTCTGGCGGGATTTCGAAGTTCATTAGTTGGTTTTTATGCTTTTCTATGTATATTCTCTCCCATATGACGAGTTCACTATGTTTTTGTACGTATTTTAGTAATTCTGTGCTATCTTCAATTTCATGATTTTCAGACCAGAAATGAGCTGCTATTGCACTTACTATGTTGTATATTCTTCAGTCCAGTTCTCAATGGTTTTAATATGGCAATGTGTGGTACATTCAAAGCAACAAGTTGTTTTCACATCCTCTGAGTAATTGTCTGTGGTTTCTTTTTTTTTTTTTTTTTTTTCCGAAACTCTCCATGTATTCTCAATATTCTATTACTTGAGTGTCCCAAAACATTGTAAATTTATAATGTTCCTATCTACATTACTGAAATGCTGGAGCCATTGCTGTACCATGTTGACCTTTGACTTCACATATTCTTTATGCCACAGCACCAGCTTTATAATCTTATCTCTTCTTCAGGACTTCAATCTCAAACTTCATTGCCTCCAATGTATTACCAACTGATGACTGCCAATAGGTTAACAATGACCATAGCTCCCTATAAATAATACTAATGACAAAAATAAAATATATATTCTATGAGGGAGTGTCATAAAGTTTTAATTATCACCCTTTAAAAAATGTGATAGAGAGTTTGTGTTGATATGTACTTGTTAGTTCTTCTCTACGTAGTCAACATCCAGATTTACACATTTTTCCCAGCGTTTCTTGACTTTCCGAATACCTTGATTGTAGAAGTCTGCAGAATTCGCTTTAAACCACTCTTCCACATGATTAATGACGTCATATGTGTTGTCAAATCAGCGACCACGCAACAGATTCTTCATTTCTGGGAAAAAGAAAAAGGTCACTTGGTGCGAGATCGGGCGAATAAGGCAGATTCTGTAAGATCTCAAAGCCACATTCACTTGTTTTGTCAACTGCAACTTGAGATGAATGAGGTGGTGCATTGTCAGACAGTTGAGTCCAGAGGTTCTACTCCCATTAGCCTTGAACCCATAGGAACAAGACCCGGGCCTCTTTCAACCAGGGAGTTATCCGAGCTATCCCTAAAAGGGCGCCCGGCATCCTCCGTGGGGCTTTCCATTAGGTCAAGACCTAGTTTCCTAACAAGCCCCCCCATCTGGTCCAAGGGACACAAGACGGGACGGAAGTGGATACGCCACTTACGCGCGTCAACACTCAAGGTGAAGACTACCGATATGACCTCGGTGGGGCCGCCTGGTGATCTAGCACACCTTCTACTAGCTAAGCAGGCTAGTACCCGGAAACTTAATGGCTTCCCTCAACCCTACGTACCCAATCTCCCACGGGTATCGGGAACACACTGCCCCCTCGAGACCATCCCAATCCGAACAACTCCCGAAGGAGGGGCTCGGCTGTTCGGCCCGAGGTTCCTCTAGTAACGTCAGAGGTACTAAGGGTCCGCAGCGCCCGCACTTTGGCAGCTGAAAGGGACGGATCCCTTCCCCTACGGGAGGTGCATTGTCAGACAGAAGACGAACAACTTTGGAGAGCATACCGCGTTGTTTCTTAATCAGGGCTGGTCGTAACTTGTCCACAAGATTGCAGTAGTATCTGCCAGTGACGGTTTGACTCTTGGCAAGATAATCTGTAAGGATGACTCCACAACAGTCCCAGAAAACTAAAAGCATGACCTTCCCAAATGACTTTTGCAGTTTTCTCTTTTTGGGATGGAGGGAATCGGCATGTTTCCATTCCATGCTCATGGTTTTTGTCACTAGATCATACTGATAGATCCAGTATTCATCCATGGTTACCAGACGCTAAAAAATATCATCTTCATCCTGTTCCAACAGCATCAACTTCTGTCTTGAAAGGTCACACCGTGTTTGCTTTTGGAAAGGGGTTAGCAAATGTGGAACCGCCCGTGCAGACACCTTAGATATGTGCAGTTTTTCACAAGCTACTATAACTAAGATGTCTCTCATTCATGATCATTTGGATGGTTGCTCATCTGTCTTCCAATATTAAACACTCCACTTTCTTCACTGTGACAGCATCGTCTGTCATTGACGGTCTACCAGCTCTTGGCTCATCTGTCAGGGACATATGACCAGTTTGAAAATTCCTTTTCCACCTAACAATAGTGTCATACGATGGGCAATCATTTCCATAAACAGCCGTCATCTCATCATGGATTTCCCGAGCAGTTTTGTCCTTCAAATGCAAGTACTTGATCACACTACGAGCCTCAATTTTATCCATCTTACACCTCAGTCACTTCTGGTGCTCACTGTAAAAAAAAAGGACTCAAATCACTGAAACTACCAACATTATGTCCCAAGGGTCAGTGATGACACTGAAATATTTTCATCACTTTAACATAAAAACTACCAGGTTATAATTAAAACTTTGCGATACCCCCTCATATATAAACCCAGGTATTAAACCCACCACTACCATCATCATCACAGTTACTCATACATTTTCTCCGGCTAATAAGAGAGTAACATTAACTATTACGTACTGTATCACCAGAAACAAGACGACCACCCTGTGAGCTCCACTGTAGAATTGTGATGGGAGTTTGATGCACTGACTGTAACGACACAAACTCTGAGTCGCCAGCCCAAGACTGCAATTCGCCATTTTCCCAACCTATTACCAGTAGTTTCTTTGTCGGATGCCATGCAAGAGCAGTCACTTGAGCCACACTGTGCTGCGGCCAGGATACATCAGGCAGAGGTTCACCCTATTAAACAGATGTCACAGTTCTTGTACCAAGAAACTAAGATCAAAGAAAACAGATTAATTACATTAAATAATTTAATAATAGCTTATAATTTTAAAATACCACTTTAACAAAATCTAAATTTTTTTTTCTTAGTACCATTTATGCAAAGGTCATTCAGAATGAAGCAGACTTCAGAGACTCTCCCTAAAAAATTCATGATATACCTTTAATTTATTATGAAAATATACTCAATATTAATATTTTAATACCAATAGTTAGAAAAAATGAATATTTCCAAATAATTTTCCATGTAAAAGAATAATATATGACATTGCCACAGAACATTATTTTTTGCTTTAATTCACTTTTATAAAAGTTATTTTACAAGTCATTTAAGCCACCAGTATTGAAGAACAATGAACTTATATTTTTCTACCATATTATAGGGGATTGCTAGAAATAAATATTTGATTACCCGCTTAGCTCCATGCTATGGTTTCCCATTGCATTTCAGTGACATACCAAGTACAAATATGATATAAAATTGTAGTTACCAGATCATCATAGATTGTTACAAAGCCACCTTTCTCCTGGCTGTAAGATGCTACAGCCAAGAGAGGATATTGCTGATGCCATTCTAAGCTTATATTTATACATCCAGCTTCTGGACTCTGCACCTTAGTGTCCAGATAGAGGGACATCCTTTTTCTGAAAAATAAGGAAAACAAAATACAAAATGCAGTATATGCTATCTAAAAACTAATGAAATATACCTACATACAGGGTACTTCATTTAAAACCTAATGGAGGACACAGCGTTTGACCTCTTGTGCAACCTTGATGGATTTTCCCCACTACTAGCTGCCGTTGTGTGCGGGGGCTGGAGGTGGCAGTCCACTTGGCAGTATTGCACTGGCATGAACAGGTACTTCACTCTAGAGCAATGCATTGTTGTGTGTAAACGTTATTATAAATGGAAATCACCAAGCCGTGTTTGAACAAAGTATATTCATACATTCCCTGGTGAAGTGTCTCCTTTCAGGTTTACAATTCACAAGATTGTCAAGAAATTCAAAACAGGCTGGCCCTGTAGCTCAGTCAGTAGAGCATCTGCCTGCCGTGCGAGGAGTCTCAGGTTCAATTCCCATTTGGGAATGGGGATTTTTCTCCAAACCAAATGATTCCCCATCTTCCCCAGAGTCTGGAAGTATGAATGATAGTGTGAATGTGTGTGATCTAATGCTTGAAACCCAATGATTACAAGTTAACACCTTCAGTATGTTCCAAAGGACAGTTGCTGCCGATTAGACCATTGCAGTTAAAGGCATGGTACAAATGGAACAAATAAAAAAATCAAAACCAATGGTTCTGTGGTAAACAAAAGCAAAAGCATAAACATAGTGTTAACAAAGGAGACGACACAGGCATATGTTTCTAACGTTTGTCAATCAAATCCATCCCAAAATTAGTGCAATAGGTGGGAATTTTAGAGTCTTCTACACATAGAGCAACTAATTATTAAAACTAAAATTATGTAAGTGTACAAGTGTCTATGGTTTAAAACAAAGTGACCCAGTATTACAAATGGATTATTGTGAATGGTTTCTTTCATCAGTGATTGAGGGTTTAATTATCCACAGCTTCTGTTCTTTTCCAATGAGGCTTGGTCATGTCAACAATCATAACAGTCGGTACCCGGCCTCTGAAAATCCATATCACATTCAAGAAATCCCTCATTATGATCAGAAAGTTTAGTTTGGTGTGCTGTTAGAGCTAGATGCAATATTCTATGAGGAGAGAGGTGCTGAAATGACATTTTGACCCATTTTATCGTGAACTGATTGAAGAAGAGAAATCATATGGATGGTTTAAACAAGATTCTGCTACTGCCCATACATCAGAGGAGTCCATGAATAAAATTAGGAAAGTGTTTGAAGACAGAGTGATTAGTGCTGGTGTTTGGCCCTCTTGCTCCCCTTATCTGACAGTGTGTGGGGTAACCTGAAACACAAAGTTTACCAGACAAATCATTATATAGTGGAAGAGCTAAAACAAAACATTAGAAATAAAATTGGAAACATTACAGTAGTCCAACTTAATCATGAATGAAGTTAATGCCAAAGCAAAGCCAGCTGGTTTTCTTTTCCTTTCTTTTTTGTAATTTACATCCTCCAATGTTAAGTCGATGAATGAAATGATGCTCAAATGATTCCGGGGTACATGGAGCTCAGACATACCTGACATTCGTCTATCGGGATAAGGCAAAACCCTAGAAAAACCTTATCCAGGTAACTCACCCTAACCGAGATTCGAACTGGGGACCTCTTGAAAACTGGAAAAGTCAGGCATTTACAAGATTAAGTGTAAAGACTGTGAAAAAATTTACATAGGGAGGACAAAAAGAAACATAGACACTAGAAAGAAAGAACACTTCAGGCACTTAAGATACAAAAATATTGATAAGTCCGCAATAGCAGCTCATTTCTGGTCTGAAAATCATGAAATTGAAGATAGCACCGAATTACTAAAATACGTACAAAAACATAGTGAACTCGTCATATGGGAGAGAATATACATAGAAAAACATAAAAACCAACTAATGAACTTTGAAATCCCGCCAGAAGAGAATCCCACATTTAATTTCATCACTAAATCAACAGATGGCAGCAACAACTCCAGAATTACCCATACCACTGGATCAAGCTTTAGTCGCATAAGAGCCGAAGATGCAAACGATGATTTGCGAAACATGTCCTCAAAATAGGTACGAAAGTGAAGCAGATGTGTAATAAATACGACTCATCTAAAAATTAATGACTACATATAGTTTTATCAATTTGGATGCCAATGTTACTAAATTCCTCCAAACACATCTAACTAAATTTGGTATTACAACTCCCGAAGTAAAAATGGAAATAGAGAGTACTTTGAGAAGATCACACCTGTATCGAACATCTACACTAAACAGGATGTAATATACAATATATAGGAATTGTAATGCATCAAAACTTTGGCAAATATAAAATCAATGAATGTGTAACATCTTTCATAACCTAATTTAGTGGCTTGATATAAGGAACCAAAATATCATCACATATAATGTTGACCTGCAATCCTTCCACATTCTTTTATTTTATCTTCTTTTCCTCTCCTAAAGTCAAATTACACCAAACAAATTACAAATTAATGTTTCCAATGCTGGATCCTTTCAGTGTTTCTTTTTGCAAAGCGATAGCAGCTGTTTCATTCGGTTGCTATGCACTTTCTATAATGATTATCATTCTCCAGTATTTATTATCTATGAAATTATGTAATACAATTATTTTGTTATTCATATACAGATTGTATTCTTCTACTTCTATTTTATTAGTACACTGTTTAATGAATACACTATTTAGCAGTGGAACCAGAGTCTTTGGTATTATATCTTGCTGAGTACTTGTGGTTCCCATCTTTGGAAATAAGAAAAGGAACACTATTTGACTAACATATTATTTTTTACAGTAATGCCCAAATGTCATTACACTCTCGGAGGTGTCCATCAAGATTGACATGACAATTTTTCTATTTTATTTGTTAAAAGTGTTAGGTCGTCTCATAAGTAAAGTCAGTTTTTTGATTCTGGTGTTTTACAAAATTTACTGAGTTTCTTTGGTTTGGCAATGTTATTTACAGGATGTTGTGGCTAGTGTTGCATACATTGTGAGCATGTATCAGTCTTCAGTTGTTAATACACACTCACAAAATGGAGATAACAAAGTTTGAACTTAGAGTACTTCTAAAACACTACTAGAAACAAGATTATAAAGTCGCTGTCACAGCTCGAAGAATATGTGAAGTGGAAGGAGAAGATGTCGTTAGTGAGCGTGTGGTACAACGATGGTTACAAAGTTTTAACAATGGAGACGTAAACACTAAAGATTTACCACGTTCTGGAAGACCTAAAGTATGGAATATTGAGGATACACGACAAGTTCTGTGAGAAAGTACCCGTAGTCTTTCAGAAGAACTTGGTACATCAAAAGATGCCATACATTGTCACATTAAGACATTTGGAAAATCATACAGAAGCTGTAGATCTGTAGCTCAACAGACTGAACGTAGAGTCAGCTTATCCGTAATCCCATGGATGATAGATTTGTCAGGAGAATTGTCACTTGTGATGTAAAATGGGTATATTACCGAAACAGTGACTTGATCCCCGCCAATCTGACAAAGTCATCAGTTCGGTCCCAAAGTAATGTTGTGTGTCTGAAGTTGTGATTCACTGAGAGTTTGTTCCAAACGGACGAGCGATTGATGCGGATCTTTATTCTCAACAACTGGACCGAGTTCATCAAATTTTGAGATGGAGATACCCAGCATTAGTTAACCGAAATAGAGTTCTATTACAAAAGACAATGCAACACCCCATACTGCACGAACAACCATGGACAAAATTCCGGAATTGTGAGAAATCAAACTGCTACCACACCCAGCATATACAAATCTCACTTTGCGGTTGCCTGGGAACTAACCCAGGCCACCTTGGTGAGAATCAAGCGGTCCAACTACTCAGCCAGTGTAGCCAAAGCGAACAGCATACTGAAGACATAGTAAAATTTTTAAAAGTAGTAATATCGAGAGAAACAACATTTAAAATAGTATTGAACAAGTTGAAGGGTTATCTCAAAAGTAACCGAGTCCACCATAAAAGTTATATTTCAAGTATTTTAAAAAATATGAAGAAATATTTTGTCTACCTGTTTTGGTTTATTGATTAAGTATACAGCAGACTTCTTCAAAGGCAATATATCCAAAATATTTGGGATATTCATTTTGTCGTGTAAGATATGGTATTTTAATTAAAATGTTTGAGCCATTTTTTAAGAAATGTTTCCATGTAAAACATAATCTGGAGTAGTGGAGACTTACTTTAAAGTCTTCATACTTATTAATTCCCCTGCAATCTATTAAGTATATTACTATATTGGCCTTTTTGTTTTGCTAATTGACATCCTCCAACATAAGTCTTGTGTGAAATTACGCTCAAATGAGTCCAGGCTCCACTGAGCTTACAGTTATCTGACATTCACATTTCAAGATAAGGGAAAAATTCACATAACTCAACCCGACCGAGATTCGAACTCGAGACCCCTTGAATGTGAGGTAGGCACGCGAACACCTACTCTACAGAACATCCATGAGAGGTAAGGTCTTAAAGTTCTACAGAAGATATAATTTGTTTTGATATTTTCAACATATTTTATATATTAGGGAATACAGATAACGCTGCAATATTCAGGTTTGAAACTGACAAGGGAATGGGACATTTACAATGCTTTCGGGGCACTATATTCTCTGAAAACAACTCCAGACATCTCTGACGCCCAGCTTGTCCTTGTTGCGGTAAGGTAACATAGCCTCTGGTTCCCAAAGTTCAAACCCGGCGGAGTAATGCCGGTGATACCGTGTTGTAGATTTACGGAGAGCTACAATACTACTTTTTGTGCGCTCTGTACACTTGCTCCTCAGTATAGAAAAAACACTGAATAAGTATAACAACAAACCTAATTTAAGCTTTCTTAAACTTTAAATGCTGTTACAAAAGAAAAAGCCTTTCAAGACGCTTTATATAAAAATTCATTAATGTTTTGCTCACCACTTACTAAACTACCGCCATATCTACTGCTACAATGTTTATGTTTACAAATATTTGTTTCGTCTTTTGTCTTTCCGCTTGCATCGAAAAAGGGATGTAATACTTCAGGAGAAAGAATGTTACATATCAATGGTTGTCTAACCTGTAGAGATTGTTCCGAACAAGGAGTATAGGTTTGGTGTTCTGTGCAAAACGCACCGCGGTATGCTTAATTTGGGTCTCTTAGCGCACTAGCGCACACGTACACAACATTCGCAAACAGAGAAATCAGTCTTTCCAATTTACAATGAAAGACACTTGCGACTTGACGTAAGTAACATACAGCATTATGCTGCTTCTTCAAACTGAGATATTCAAATGCAGCAACATTGGCGATGCGACATGTTACATCTTATTGCTAATTAAAAGTTAAAATCCAGTGTTCTCGGCGAGTCGACACAATTTTGCACTGCCGTGCAGTGGTCAGACACACACACCTTTATGTTGTATGCGTTAGAATGAGATTCATTCAGTTCGGACTATTTTAATATTACATCGTAATGCTCAGTTCTAAACTTTAGTATATGTACCGCTGACGCGAGTACTCTCAGTTCACAAAGGATCGACACTGGCTACGCGACATTTATCGACAAGAAAAGTGGTTAATTTTCTCAATAGTAAAAACCTATTGTAATCCATCACATTATTTCATGTATGGCATACTTTGTGATACGCAGTCACATTCTCCATCCAACTTCGTGTGTTGCAATTGGTCGGAGTTTACGGCAACATATTGCCCGAGTCTAGGAGAGAGGTAGAAGATTGTTGCGACCGCCGTGGTTTAGTGATTAGACCACTTAGCTCTCATCAAGGCGGCCCGGGTTCGATTCCAGGCGACCGCAAAGTAAGATTTGTGGTGGACATCACAGCGCTAGAGTAGGTTTTCCGGGATCTCCTGTTTCCCCCGCTATCTCATGTATAATCAGTGTCAGAATGGCGCCATTAGGATACCTTCCATGACATTCCAGGTAACCCCTTTAACTATTTCAGGCATCTGGAATCGTGCCAAGGCACAGCATGAACGAGGGATATTAAATGCTTATGGAGTATGAAGAACTCAAAGATTGGGTGCAAGCATTGAACCAAATCATAGACATCCCTCTGCATAAACATGGAACACTGAGATCTTTGTCTTCTGCTATTGGAGTTGCACAAACAACTCTGTTTAGGTATTTGAAACAGGGTACATCATTCAGGAGCTGTATTTAAGTGAACAGAACACACGAGAACGCTTAGTTTTGTTTGTCCATGTTAGAACTTGATGGGAAATTCAAGATTATGTACATATACATGTCAATGAGAAGTGGTTTTACTTAACCAAAATTCAAGACATACTATTTCACTTTGAATGAGGAACCTCCTTTACGTCAATGTCAAAGTAAATGCTTCATTACCAAGGTCATGTTCAAAGCAGCTGTTGCATGATCCAGATGGTATTGTCACCCAATTATCGGAAGGCACGACCAACTGGAGCTGAGTAGGGGACAGGAGGCATTCAGAGCACGCCCACCCATTTATCTTGTAGCGCTAACATAGGGGATGGTTAGGAAAGTGTCACTAGGCACCGTACCGTCTCTTTCCCCTTCCCCTGACGTCTGGTACATTCGGGATGATTTTCCGAGCGGCGAAGCTTCTAGAAACAGCGATCTTCCTATATAAGAACTGAAGTGGACGAGTCAGTTCAGTTCTTGGCGAGCAGCCGTGAAGAGCGCAGTGCTAGCGAACGGACTGGAAGACTGTGTACGTGTATCAGAGGAGTTGTACGTAATTGTGAGTGTGGAGTGGACCTGTGACAAACTGGTGGATTTTGTATGCTATGTAATTCTCTGTAATCGGCAAGTGTTCCAACTGTAATTCGGTGGAGATAAAGAACATTTTAAGTTTGTGCAATTGGACTTTTAATTTCACGAACCCACAAAGTCACAGTATGCTGGTAGACATCAAAGGTTTAATGGGCAAACTGGTCTTTGTCCATGTATTGATATTGTAGTTGCAAAGAAAAGCAGTAAGAATAGACCACGTGCCACCAATAACATCAGTTACACAAATAGAATGTTGGGCAGTGATCGATGTCAAATGAGTCAACCTTGTATGTACTTTTCTCCACTTACAAGGTTGACTCATTTGCCTAATTTTAGTTAGGAAGACCTGCTCTAACTTACCACTCACTGTTGCTTATTCTCAGCATTTTCATCAGACTCACCCTCAAATTAACTCCTTAGTGCCTAGTATAGCATATTTTAACCAAGGTGTTCTGTTAAAACTTTATTCTTTTTAAATAAATCTTATAACTTATAAAGATAAATTTCTCAAGTGCAGTCTTTTTTTTTTCCTTGAACGAGAAGCAGAATCATTGAACTGCAGTCAAATGTCACACCAGTTATTTTACTTGGCTTCCTCCATCCTGTACCACAGGCACATTTAACTGTAGTCTCCAGGTTCAAACTTAAATTTACTTTGAACAGATGGGCAGTCCATTCTGTCTTACCTATACTTACAGAATTCAGAGACCTCCAGTAGTTGTGCCTGTGAAAGGAACATGAAAGCTGGTTTAGGAACCAAAAGAAGAGTGGCATATGTAGCTAAATAATTCTGTCACTAAACTGGACAACAGATTTGCAGATTACTAACATCAGGTATTTCATATAAAACCGGTATGCCTCACTGCACCTAGCCCAATTTCTTCATATTTGGCACCTGTTTTATATATAATGTTGGCTACACTGCATGATCCATTGCTGGAGTTGTATATATTATAGTTTGACCCTCATGACAAGATAACCACAACCAGCACAATTCAGGATTTATACAAGAAATGGAGGGCTGAAGGTTCCATCGTGAATATGAAGAACAATCTTCCAATAGCGACATCCCACTGGTAGTCAACAGAATTTGAACAAACATAACAAAAAACTCCAATAAATTGATAAGGAGATTGTCTCAGCAAGTTTATGTATTTCATACAACATGACATCGTTTGCTGACGAAAGATCTCAAATTCCGACCATTTCGTGTCAGTGTAGTACATAAGTTATAAGAACAAGACAAAGAGAAACGAGTTACTTATTGCAACTGGCTCTTCCCTTCAATTGTTGATGGTTTCTTCGTCCCAATGCTCTTCTTTGTGATTGATGAAGCCTGAAAAAATAAGACCTGAAGCTTTCCTGGCAACGAATGCGCTCACTTTCTTCTCGGGCAGCCAGCCAGGTGAAAAGATGATTAGATATCAACGTTTCAGGAGTGTGCATCTCTCCCATCATCAGGAAATTTATAATATGTTATAACCACAAATGAAAAATTGGATATAACACAACTATACACAAAGACAAAACCGTATCAAAATTTGCATCACTAAACAAAAGACTGTTTTCGGTAAATTAAATGCCAGGTCAGGATATGGCACAAGTATAGAAAATTGTGTCAAAGAAATGTAACTACTTAACTTGATTATCAAGCTGTTTTGATCTTTGCTTCTGATCTCGATGGATTTCCATTTTTAAGGCCAGTTTCCAGGAGGAGCTGAACTGAAATTCAGCATCACGATTAAATATGTTCCTTTCAGAGCAAATCGCCAAAGCCTCCTTAATTCTCCGCATTTTGCCAAGATTGTCGTTTCCCGAAAATTGGCTCTATGGTCGTTATCAAAGCAATGCTCTGCCAGCCCAGACTTCTCAGGTTGCATTAAACGAATGCTCCATTCATGTTCAATTATTCTAGTAGCGATGGTCCTTCCGGTTTGTCCTTGGAAGTCCAGTTTGTCTTTCACTGGTCTCAACAGATGTTTAATCTTTGGAGGTAGCTAATAAGATATCTAATCATCTTTTCACCTGGCTGGCTGCCCTAGAAGAAAGTGAGTGATGAAGCCTGATTTCATCTGTTTTATGTTAACTCACAGAATTGCAGATATTGGTCGCAGAATAACCCACATTTGTACATGAAGAAACTCTTCACCCACAGAAAGGCTTATGGTGTGAAGTGTCAGGAATGCACATTATCAGTCCCATTTTTTTTTCAATGATACAATTAACACTGTACAATAATGGGAGATCTGACATTTTTTTGCACAATTAACAGAAAACAAAAAAGATTATGACATCTTCTAACAAGATGGTGCCACAACCAGACTATGGCATATCAGCAGAGTGATTCCTAAAAATAGGCATGCTAGCAAAAACCTGTGGCCTGCAGTCGCCTGATTTAACATGCTGCAATTTTTATTTAGGAGGATCTCTGAAAAACAAAGTTTGTGCAAACAACCCTCAGATGATAGACGAGCTCAAAGGGAACATTACTAATGAGATAAATAACATCTTGCCTCAAGAATTATGTGTCAACCAGAACATTCTCGTAAGAGCACAGCGATGCCTGGAAGCACCTGTTATAACCAATAAGTCTGGCCTATGTCATATTTATCCCATAGCTACACGGGAAGTTACTAGGTTGAGGTATTAACATAATGTAATGAATGCAGTGAGGCTGTATTTACTGACTTCTATTTGAGAAATAGTACTTTTAGGCTGGAGATGAGTGCAGACTGGAAGAGATAAGGATTTGAGTCTTATAAATACCATTTGCATATTAAATTGGTGTATTTATCTTTCTGGTTTTATTCCATTTATTGATCCATTTCTTACTTGCTGCTGGCTTGTTTGCTAAGACAAAAGTAACTGAACAAAATAGTTTTTAACAATGATGAAACATTTAAATCTGTGATGAAGAGTTAAGGCCATTGAGTGAATACATGATATTTATCACTAACTACAATTACTAGATGTATCATTATAATTTATTGAACAAGATATTTTAATGTTTTACCTACAATTGTCATAAAATATAAAAAATAGCACATGGTACCGTTTCATGCTTGTTTTGGTTTCCTCTGTTGTCAGACGACACTTAAATACCTTTTTACAACTTATTTAAATTATATGTACTTTTTATATCATTCTTTCTCACTTTTTGGAGGTATGCATGTATGCTACAAAGGCAATCCATCCACAGGACCTCTGAGGCATTTCTAAAAGATTGCAAATGATGAATGTTGATCACTTTCATGACAAATAATGCTAGTTTCATTCCAAACTCATGCCATGTTCAAATATAGACATCTTGCATTTTGGTAGCTGCAATTAAATATACTTCAATGATAAAGAATTATTTAAACAACAATAGATGAAAAATATCCTTTTCTTCTGCAAATATAAGCAGCATGAACAGGGCAATGTAAATGCAACAAAAACTAATTTAAACATGGCATGACCGTACACACCCCCCAGACAAAAAAGGGGGTGGCTTCAGTAAATATGGAATTAAGACTGTAACCAGAACTGATATTATGATACACGACAATTATTCATAATTATTCTTCAGGATGTTTTCAAAAAGTTCCCAGTTTTTTGAGCATTACCTATGATTCCCCGAATTGCTTTCAGATTAAACAAGAATATGTATACCTTTTAACGCACACGCACAGACATACACATACACTCACGCACACAAACATGTCACCATATGTGCACTAGGGAAAAATAATAGCTATTAGCTATCTAACTCATACAGTAATTTAACTCATTTCTTTTAAAGTAATAAGCACAAAGGAGAGAAAAAAAAACATCACCTTGATTGCTTTTACCTTAGCATTATAAGCCTGATCTACAATGCAATAAATAAATAAGGCTGTAAACTGTCACTTGATGACAGCAACCACTTCACAATTCCATCAACCTCTTAAATGGATTTTTGGTTTCAAATATTTGTTCATCAATCACTTCTAAAGTTTCTTCGGCAAAGTTTTCTCCCTTTCACAATCTCCTGAGAGAAAACATGTATTTGCACACACAACATGCTAATGGTTGCAGAAGCTAGTACACCTTATCTGAAAGCAACACTTCACACTATACAACAAATGTCACAAAAATAAACATGTGGCACGATAAAACATTACAAAAAAAAAAAAAAAAAAACATGTAAACATTAAAATATGTACACAAGAACCTTGTTTATTGGACTAGGTTGGACTGGAGCAATTTCAGATAACAGAAGCCTGGATAATTGGGAAACAAAAGAATTAAAACTTGTGCAACAGTAAACTAGAATCACTGCAGAGGAGAAAAAAATTGAAAGCTGTCCAAGTGATACATTCATGACAGCTATCAGAACTATCATAAAAACTGGTTGATTGGTTGATTTATAACACTTGCCAAGGTAATTTTGTTCCGTCAATCTAACCGCATTCAACTGGAGGTGCCCAGAATGTGAAGTCTATTTACCTCTTATTAGGAAGTGATAAGTCAATGGCAATGGAATGAGTCAATTATACTTTTTACATATATCACATGAGCTGATCAAAGTGAAGCTTTGGATAGGGTCTACTTAAAATAGCTACTCCACACCATATACCATCAGCATGAGAACTGCAAATGAAACCACTGATTACCCCAGTCCTATCTCATCATGAAACTGATGAAAGAATCTCATAATCACTAATAATTGGAACTTTTTGAACAATCAGGTTAATCAAACTAATTGAGGCTTGTTTGTTTACACTATACCTCACTTGTGAAAAATTAGAACAATTTTGTAAACTTCTTAAATTCCTATCTTCAGCTAATGACTGACTCGGCCAAGTTGGATTTAGCTGAGAATGGGAACAAAGGTTCCTCAAACTTGTTCTAATTTTTCATAAGTGAAGTATAGTGTAAGCATAACCAATCCTATATCAATAGCCTCAATTTCACTTTTACGATTTTGCGACATTATTAGACTTTGTTAGCCTGACAGTGATCTTTATGCTGTCTTCAGTGCCAAAGTTATAACCATATACATTAATATGTGTTTATCAAGCACAAGTTTTCATAGTGAAATTGTAAACAAAAATAAACCTGGTTAAACAATGTTACTAAAATTAGGCAAGTGAGTCAACCTTGTATATACTTTTCTCCACTTACAAGTTTTTTTTTTTATGAAGACTAGTTTCTGGGGACTTCTCCCCTATCGTCAGTTCTCTTTTTATTCTATATACTGGTTAAACAAGCTTCTTGTGTATTCCAAAATAAATATTGTCACCTTTTCCATTTTGTCATATGATATGAAGTCCTGCTACCTTAAAGTGCTAGTTTTCTCAACCATGTTGTGATAGAGGAACAATTACAAATTAAAAAATCTTATACATTATATACGTCACCGATTTAATCTTAAAAATATTATTTACTAGAGCTGTACAATTTTATTTAAAAACTTATGCTATTATGAAATTCTGGCTTGGAAAAAAATGTTTATCCAAGTGTAATTAGACTTTAAGCATGTTGCAGAATGGGAGAAAATTAAAGTTGGGATGTCAGGTGACAAGGCATTTTTCATTAAAAACTGCATTTGCATTGTTAAGACACTCTACTACCGAAGATCAGTCAGAAGAAATGTTCGTTTATAGAAAGCAATTATGGTTATTAAAGGACACAGATGGCAAAGTTTGATTAACAAAGACAACAGTGAAAAATGTCCTCCTGAGTGCAAAAACTTTTCTTACAATTACATTAAAACTGAATTAACCTGTCCAACAGAAAAATGCCTATGTTTGCACCGCACAATATTGTGTTTAAATATGGTGTGAAATCATAAACACTCATTGTCAACAGAGGCATTCATGTAAACAGCTCTCTTACAAAATATCTATTTCTATACCCCTGCCAAGCTACACCAAACTTTTGCTCTGGAATGTACATATATTAGATTTTGGTACTGAAGTGTTTATCTTTGGTAACAAATTGAAGTGATGAAGAGCACAACAGCCAAAATTGTGATATAAAAATTAGCATTTTTCACTATTAGACACGTATTTGCACTCAGTAGTTCCTTAATGGTAATTCTAAAACTAAATGAAGAAAAACAATAGTTCATACTCTATTCTTGGAATGTTCTTGTTTAAAGAAATTAAACGGAAAACATTTCATTTACAATCTGCAGGTTCCAACAGATGTTACATACAAAGTTTGAACAACATTGCTTTTTAGGACTCTTCCGGCTGCATATAGAACCTTCGTTATAATGAAAAGAGAAAGTAAAAAGAGGTTACAGGAGAGGGAACTTCGACTATCAAATATTGTACCTGAAGCATGGAATCTTTACACTAACCTTCAATTAATACGTGCTGTCTTGGTAGGTGAAAGTACGAGTCTACCACAGTTTGGGCTTAGAGGGCAAAGTACTTCATTTAGTTCTAATGTACTGCACCATGATCACCTGAAATCATGATGCTCACTTCACTTTCCCTTCCGTTGGTTCAAAATAAAAAACCTTTCACACTGATGAACCAAATTTTCCAGTTAAATATTGGCAAATCAAAACACAATACCATTTCCATATAAACGTCGTGGACCAAAACCCACTTAGAGCAAATAAATCATGAATAGCAAGGAGATGAGTTATTTCATCGAACTGCTTGGCTTCACCCCGAGAAACCTCTTTGAAATAACTGGGTAACGCTTGCTTTCCATGAAATGGCATTCATTCCATCTGCAAGTTCATCTAAATAAAAAAATAAAAAAGAGGATCTACACTGCAGTTAACTAACCTGGTATCAACCGTACATGTTTTGTAAATAAAAAGAAAATAGGGAGGAAAAAACCCTAACTTGCTGCTTATTTGGGCAAAATTACCGTCTTGTTCATTTTGAATTCGAAAACATTTTAATAAAAAAATTGGTACATCCGTCACTTCTCGTCGCCCACTTTCGTTTTCTTCGCAGGTGGTTCTTCATTTTCTTCCACATTGGAGCTGATTTCGGAGGATTCTTTCTGTTTATTGTTACATGCCACTATTGAAGAGGTGATCATTGTTGAGTCATTGGTAGCAGAATCAGAGGTTGCAATTGAATCATTTGTGTTTTCATCACCTGGCGGCGCTGTAGGTGTTGGTGTCAAAGAGTCTTCTGTAAAGGATGTTGTGGTGTCATCTAAGGCAGCATCCTCGGCAGATCCTGCAGGAACTGAAGGCTTGCCATTCGTGGAGTCCTGTGTGCTCTCATCTGAACTCTGGTCTGGTTCCTGGAATAAAACAACAACTTATTCATTTGCAACTTAAAATACGTAAGTGCTTGAGAGGATTTTCTTCTAATTATTATTTATTAAATTCAACTTAGGGTTACTAATGATATGTTCAGCATAGTGTATAAAATTCTCCTTTTCAAAATGAAACTAATCGCTTTGTTCCGTAAAACTGTACATTAAATATAAAAATCAATAATTTGGGATAGTGGCAATGACTTAGATGAAATATAATGTAAACATACATGCTTATTTCATTTTATCTAAATGTCTTAAAGCAAGCATTTACAACGGCTAACATAGCCATAAACATATAAAGTGAACACAGCAGTTAAAACCTTGGAACTTGCACACTAAAGCAAATAATGAAATTACGGAAATTTTGATTTTTTTTTTAATTATCATCACTATTATTTTTAGATCCCTTTTGACAACTATGGTTCTCGGCATCCCATTCTATATTGGGCATGAAGGATCACTTAAGGTCCTTTTGAGATTCTTTTACTTGCTTAAATATATTACATGGCACCGCAGGCTTTACTTCTTTCCTGATGAAAGTCATGCTAATGATGCCCTCCACTGGGTTTGAATCTGCAACCTCAGTTACTCTTAGACCTGGAGGATAACTAATTATGGAAAATGAATCAACATTATGCACTTACAAAACTGCTGGCATTAAGCACCTGAAGCATGTCGTTCTAGTAATTTGCCAAGTGGAGCAGTACGAGTGTTTAAAGTCAATTTTCTATAATGTAAACATTGCAAGTTCCAAGCTTTCATGTCTATGTGCACATTAAACCAACCAATCAGACAAAGATTCTTCATACACCTCATTACCATGTGCTGACTTTCGTGTAACATCTCAGGTTAGTACGATATGATATACTGAGTACTAAAACAAATACATCTTGGGCTTTTGAAAGTAATGAGTCGATTACCGACTCATTACTTTCAAATGTTGAATACATCACTGTTTCTAACCTTTTGCTTCAAATAACGTCTTGGGTTACCCCTGAACTGGGTGCTAGTCCCTTTACTAACAGGGTAGCCCTTCAATGCAATTGCAACTTTATATTTGTTTGCCCTTTTTAAGTCATTGTTTTCCATTTACTTTTCTATCTTGCACTATGTTCTAGACGTTCTTGGGCTTCGAGCCAGGTATAGTGATGTAGAGCCATCAACGTTTCGGGAGTGTGCATCGCTCCCATCATCAGGATGATGAATGATTAGCAAATTGGAATGGCCAGTATACATAGCGACAGCTAGTCCAGACCTGGGCGAAAATGAAAGAAGCGGACGGTGGAGTGCGGACCTTGTGGAAAACACCTCTATGCTGGGGGCTCAACGTAGCGGCGGAATCTGTGTTTTCTGAGCTGGTCGATTTCCATTTTCAAGGCAGGCTTCCAAGCAGAACTAAATTGCAATCCGGCATCCCAGTTCAGTTTCTCCTCTCAGAAGAGATGGCCAGAGCTTCCTTTACCTTTTGATCCCAGAGGCTGCTGCATTTGGCCACGATGGTCATTTCCTTGATGTTGGCTCTGTGGTCTTTCTCAAAGCAGTGTTAGAACAGTCCAGACTTTTCTTGCTGCAGTAGACGTATATATAGGACAAACTGGCAGGACCATCACTACCAGAATCAAAGAAGATGAACGATCAAATCAACTGTTATTCATACCTAATCTCTTCATTAATAATTCTTGTATCTCTTGAAATGCCCTGGTTCCTTTTTGTTCTACCCCAGAAATTATTAAGTGTTATCTTCTCATGAATCTTCCATACTTTCCATTCTTCTTTCACATTAGTAATCATTGGGATATCTATAAAAATTGCATCAAAATAGATTGTGATGGTAGACAGTGCTTTGTTATGAGATTTAACATCCAATAATTGGATAGCTAATGGTTGTACAAACCTCTTTGTTGTGTATATTTTACACCTTGCTGTATTACCTCAAATGCTTCATGCCCTCTTGCAATTGGTTGCTATTTATTGTAAATGACAACTAATTATGTTAACTTTATGTTAGTTTATTTCATTACATTAACACTTCATTACCTGAATATGTTAATTAGCTGAATTGTATTTTAGTAATCTAAGGTGAAGTCTAGCTACTTTTCTGTAGATACGAGGTTGTCTAAACGCTAAAGATGCTGCCAGTATCAAGTAGCAAGGATGATTTTTGAATCTACAGATATGTCATAAAACTACACAATGCCCTGCTCCTTTAAACAACATATGTTCAAAAGTAAACAAGAAGCTGTGTACAGGTGCAAGGTAATAATATTATATCTTGACTGCTTTCATTCCTTATATAGAATAAAGTGAACTGAAATAACTTTCAATAATGTGAACCTACAAATGTTAAATTATTAAAAAGGTATTTAAAGTTTATCTCAAAGTATCAAATATGCTTTGAACCTACCAAGCATTAAGATTCCATCCTTAATTTTAATATTCATTTTATAGATAAAAAATGGAGAATTTTAATAATCAGAAAGCTGTTATAGATGCTTCTATTCTTAAAACAATAAAAAATATATTTTAAAAAAATATACTTATCCTTGGGCAAATAAACAATTTGAACATTTTAAAAAAAGATAAAATTTCAGTAACTACAGAATAGGTATTATGTATATTTGAGTTATGTGACAACACTTGTGTATTTTACATTAACCTAGCATCATACCCAGACGGCGTGCATAAACATCATGCAAACAACAAAGGTGATTACATTACACATTCCTCTACCTTGCCTTCTTGTGTTGGATAGACAATACATCACTAACAGCAGCAACCATAGCAGTGTAAACAAAAGAGTAAACAAGGGCAGGAACCAAAAAAATAATTGAGAGATTATGAAACATGTCTTTTAGCCTTTATATTTTGTAAGGATAAATTAAGAATTGTCACAACTTATTAAGTAAATTATATTTTAGTTAACCTAATGTCACCAGCTTCAATGTGAAGCTCAAGTAAAATTATTTAATTTTAAACATTTGAGACCTCGGTCCTATACACAAAATATTCACAAACTATCCTTTGATGTTCCTTACTTCCTTTACAGTCATAGACATTCAAGTTTACGGCTAGAGTTCATACTAATGAATTTAACTTCCTTGGGGGAGAGAGAAAGAGAATAGTATTTGAATAAGATGGATGGGTAAAGAATCAATCTCCCAAATTATCTTTGCTAGAAAATTTATTGTGGCAATTATGGGTTGTAAAAGCAAACAGAATGCAAAAGAGAATTTCATCACATTTTCTGAAAACTACAGTATTAATGTTAAAAACTGAACAAAATGAGAAATGTACTAAAACTAAATTTGTTCTATTGCTTGGGGGACATATCTTTCACAACTGCTTTGATTAAAACTACATAACCACAGCTTGGATGTGTTCTAAAAGCCAGTCATAGTGCCAAGTTATTTTACTTATTTATGTTTGTTTTATTTATTAAAGGATGCCAATGACTGAGGAAACTGCTACATGCATAAGCAAATAAGTGCAGGAATGTAACACAGCGTAGGAGCGTTGAAAGCTAGTGTGAAGAATGTAAATATGTATACTTGTGGTTGGTATAGGTCAAGATAGAGAGCTAAATAAATGTCCATTGTGTGTAGAAGAGAATGCAGATTTCCATTGTATATTATATTGTAGTCAAACAAAGATATGGAGAGAGCAGTCCTGGCTACGTAAATGGGACAATTTTGGGGGGGTGAAGTAGTAATTAGAAAAACTTTGTCAGTAAAAGGGGAAGAGAACAGGAGAAATATAGGGAATTATTTAGAGAAGTTAAAGAGAAATTGCTAAGAACAATTAAGAGCAAAATGTAGATTAGGATAGGTGAAATGGCAAAATGTGTAAAAAGGAGTAGAGGTCCTCCAATACACAAAAACCTAGGGTAAGGTGTATGGGGACCAAATTATTATTCAATGGTGGGCAACATGGTAGGATTTTCAGGATTTAGGAATATATGGTGTTTTCCAGTATGGATTTTATAATTATAATCTTGATTTTGTATTTCCATTAGTTGATGTAAAAGGAAAGATGAGAAATAAATTACAAATTACTTGTGGTTTGAGGATTGAGTCTCCATTTTTCTGGTCGTGATGTGAAGTTCCATTTTCTGTTGGGTTGGGAATGCTGTCCAGAAGTTCTGGTTTCATTTCTGAGGCCACATAATGAGTCCATAATGCCAGTTCTACCTGATGTGGATTCCACATACTGCCATTGGTACCTGAAAAGCAACAACAAACAAATTATTATGCAACTAAAAAATAATTTTGTAAAAAACTGAAGCTACTGACAGTGGAGCAATCCAAATATTATAAATAAACAACACTTGGTAATCAACTTCACTTATCTACTTTTTAAAATTTTCAAATACTATGGAACCATTTCTGTGACATTTTCATCGCAGCCTACGATGGCAAACTAACTTTAATTAATGGTTTTAATGAAGATTTTATACTCAAATGGACAGAAAAATTTAAGTATCAAAAAATGTAAATGATATTTCTACCATTAAAAAAGTAAAAGATGATTATAATTGTAAAATATTTACTTATGATCCTTCGACAAATAACAAATTTCAAATGTTTTTTAAAGGAATAATGGTTCCTCATAAATATAGCACAAAAAAATTACTAAGTCAGCGATGGCAAATCATTTTTGGTCATTTAACCATGAAACAGATCCAGAATTTAAATTGTTAAACCAATTGAATGGACCAATAGATTTAATGGTTTGGGAGTAAATATTTATTTTGAAAAATAACAATCATGTGAATAATTTTGCAACACAACAGATGGCAGCATAATAGTGAACTATCCATCAACTAATGGAAGTGACCAAAAGACTTACGTCAGTTACTGGTTGAGGTTCTGATAAAAGCATCATGATACCAGTCCCACAGATAAGTGAAGTTGGTTACCGAGTGTTGTAGTTTATTGTCTTTTGAGAAAAGGGACGTTGGAGAAAAGAAATTTGCTTTTAAGAGGAAAATATGTCAATACATCTAAACTAATCATGGTAATACATCCATTTGGCTCCAGAAAGGATTCTGGTATAAACAAATGCACTTGGCCTGCCAAAGCACATCTTTCAAGCATGTGAAGCTAGTTAATTACAGCACTGCGTGATTATCACTAACTTTACCTTCCAAGAATGAAGAAGTTTAACAATCATAGTATTTTAATAATTGTTTTATTTAAGTATAACTGAAATAACTATCGTTTATTATCATGGCCATGCAGACATTGACATTTGTCATGGTCACAGTTGAGTGTAAGAGCAGTATAATTAAACATAGAAGTGACTAGACAACTCCAGGCTACATCTGGGAATCTGATTAACCACTAAGTTTATAGTAATAGAAGATAATTCATAACATTTGTTTTACACATTTTTCAGTTAACACTTATACGAGGTATGTACATAAACCATCTTATAAATTATTCATTTTTAGATGAGTCGTATTTATTACACATCTGCTTCACTTTCGTACCTATTTTGAGGACATGTTTCGCAAATCATTGTTTGCATCTTCGGCTCTTATGCGACTAAAGCTTGATCCAGTGGTGTGGGTAATTCTGGAGTTGCTGCTGCCATCTGTTGATTTAGTGATGAACAACAGATGGCAGCAGCAACTCCAGAATTACCCACACCACTGGATCAAGCTTTAGTCGCATAAGAGCCGAAGATGCAAACAATGATTTGCGAAACATGTCCTCAAAATAGGTACGAAAGTGAAGCAGATGTGTAATAAATATGACTCATCTAAAAATTAATAATTATTTCGCTTCACTGTGGTGTTCCAATACAGTTAAACCCCATTAATATATGTTTCACACTCAGGAGGTAAGGAAAACAGGAGTATAAAAACCAATAATTGTAATGCTAAATCCAAGAAAGGGATGTGGAAGAGGCAGTTTGATATTTTCTTACCAACATAACCCACTGTACATTGTAATGACAATTCCATAAACTTGAATGTAGCCTGTTGAGGTTGGTACTTACTCTCCTTGTTCAGTCTCTCCACTGTGGCCTGAATATGTTGAACAAAGTTGAGGTATTCCTTGGTGGTGTAGTCAATGCCTTCAATCTCTGGAATGGCCATAAGGCACTCATCTGCCATGAAGGGTGCTTGATCGGGGGCTGCAGCGGCTAATAAGGCTGGTAACAAAAATCAACAAACATCTACAAATCTATTTTTATTTCTATTTCTTCCACAACACTATCCAAATGCCAAGAAAGTGACCAAACAACTGTTATCAAAACTAAACTAAGTTTTTTGAGTTTTATTTATGAGTCACTATGTTTACACTTAAACTTAACTTACTTGTATAATTGAAACGTTTTCAAGACTCAGTCACCAAACAGCTGAGGATGAGATCGAATGATGTTGAAAACGTTTCAATTATACAACAAGTAAGTGAAGTTTGAGTGTAAACATAGTGACTCATAAATCAAACTAAAAAATGAAGAATACTTCACTGTCAATAATGCTTCTGCTTTTAATATTTATAAACTAAAGTTTCTTCAATTAATATAATTTTGTGCTTCATTGTATCATAGTCCTTACACATTGAAATAAGTTTCTTCAGTTTATACAGATTACCTTAAGCTCTTCCTAGCTGTAAACTTTGTGGTGGGAATGAAGGCATAAAGGCAAGCATCTGGAGGTAATAACCCAAATTACCACAGTATCACATAGTCCAGATAAACAAGATTGTTGTGAAGTATTTGTGGCTGGTTGTATCCAATCATCAAATATCAACAGTATTCAAGGGTGCCATTCATAGTCGGTTAAAGCATATATATTTTACAATTGATGTTATGATTCTAATGTAAAGCAATCACAAATCATATAGCAATTTTGTAAATCTAACTACTTATCTGCTACTGAAACAGACATGTTGGGATGTATACACAAAGGAACATTAAATTGGATTCAGAAGCCTTGTAGTTTGACTGCTGTCTTCTTGAAGCCTATTGTTTACATCTCTCTTTACTGTTATCTAATAATTTGCTTTAAAAGTTTGATAAACAACAGTTTTAGTAATATGTTAAACCTTTAATGTACTGTTAGCAAACTCACTATTAGAGTATTTTTAACATCCATTGGTGTAACCAGCCTTAAGTCTTTCTAAGCCATATTCCTAGTTGTTTCTATCCCTCTACACTAACCATAGGAAAGGGTAAATTAGTTATGCAATTTTGCTTAGGTTCTGTCTAACTTAAACCTTGCAGAGCCAGTGATAGGATTGTGTTAAATAAGTAATCGGAATATGGAATAATTTTGTTTACACTTTTTTCCTCTTCACTACTGCAGGTTTTGAAACAAGTATGTAAGGTGATAGGCCCCATTCACAATGAAAACATTGTGCTAACATGAAGCTGCAAAATTTGAATGCTTCCATTGAAGTAATGTGGGTACAAGTTGCATTTGCTCTTACTTTTGTCAGCTCCTGAAGACACAATGTATTCAACTCAATTTTTCCACAAACTTAAATTCACATCACTATTACAAGCTTATTCAAACATATAAATATAGATACACAGATGTTCTCAAGCTCCAAGTGAGGTGAGGTGATAAGTCATAGAAGTTTGGAGGTATGAATCTCTCCCACTTTCAACATACCTCATTTGGCTTGAAGCCCAAGAATATCTAAAGTATAATGTTGCCAGGAAAAGTTTCTGCTCTTAATTCACAGTTACACGGTTTTATTGGATTAACATGATGTAACAACAACCTTGCTTATCTGGACTAGCGACACTAATCTGAATTAACAAAAAGCTGGAACAAACTATTAGCTGAGATGTACAATAATTGGATTACTCCAAAAGTAGAAGGGAAAAGACTTAAAGCATCTAGATGAGACATCCCTGATTACATGCAAACCAAGTAAAAAATCAATCTGGATCAATGAGAACCAGAGAAAAGAACATTTTGTTTGTTAATGATGCTGTAAGTTGAGCATAATATCAGCACTACCATATGCCAAAATCTTGCCCCGCAAGAGTTCTTTTATGTGTCAGTAATCAACTGACATGGGCCTGTTGCTTTTACGTACCCTTAAAAACCATCAGTCTGAGTCGAAATTGAATCCTCAACCTTGAGATAAGTAGAACAGGGCCTAACCAACTGAGCCACCCAGACTGACTAGCTTTTGTAACAATACTTTCTAGAGTGGCACAAAAATAATAAAATTAAGATTGTGTGAGAATAATTTATAGGAAGTACATAAAAATAAAATTTTGTAGAAACAATTTGTGGAGGGAATATAAAAATAATAAAGACAAGATTTTTAAGAGTACTTTGCAGAGGGGATATAAAACTAAATTAATGTTTATACAGAAGATCAGGCAATTGTTCAAATGGACACACCTGAAGCCATGGTTGTCCCAACCCCCTTCAGGTTGCTAAGGGCTGTGATTGCTTGCTCAAGGTTAGGCAGTTTACGAAACGCTTTCTTCGTTTCCATCATCACAGCACGGGGTGTGTTCACCTTCACCAGGTACGACAGTTGTGGATAGAATTTTCCCCGCTGAAACACAAATAATTAAAGTATGTGCAAACTGTCTTTGACAAATAGTACAACAAATATTGTTTTGTCTATTAGTAAATACTTACAGTTTGTTTCCATTTCATTGTTTGTACTAATTCCTCATGCACAAGATGAGCATCTTTCCCTCTGGATTTTATTTTCTTTGGTAATTCATTTTGATACCTGGAATTAAAAAATGAAATATTAAAGTTTTACAGAATGCAACAGAGATTGTAATTACAGAAAGTCATGTTTTGAGGTAGTAGCCCTATGATTGCCATTTATATGTCAATGAGGTTGTATGTCTCTCAGATGTTAAGGTGGTGGAAGTTGGGCGGGAATTATGTTGCGTAGTTATTGGATGAATGGAAAAGAAAGTTGATACAGATGTCCATTTTGCACAGGCATATAGGTCTAATCAGAGGTAAGTGTATTAAGATTTTTAGACAGAGGAGCAAAGAAAACTTTTATGAGACATTTTAATAATAATAATAATAATAATAATAATAATAATAATAATAATAATAATAATAATAATAATAATAATAATAATAATACATGGCATACAGCCCAATTCAGGCGTGGACCTGCCAACCCGACTGCCAGCCTTGCACCCACATATGCAAGGTAGAGGTGAGCATTCATCCAGCTGATACAGGAGAAGATGTGGTCAGCATCTTGACACCATAAGCTGGAAAGCTGACTTTCATGGATCGGGATATGCTAGCTATTGCAGATCTTCAAATTCCTCATGATGTTTTGTGGGCACAAGTTTCTATACTTGAAATCTGCACCCCCTTGCAGGTGGAAATTAATCTGGAAGTATTCTGTGACAAGAAACCAGCCCACTACACCATGGCACAGAACAATGAGAGTTTTAATTAATAATAAATGAAACAGAATGTTTAGTTGATATTAAAGTTCCCATAGATACAATAATGCAGTGATTATATAACAATTAGATACCTGAAGTTTTGACATTAAATAGTGACTTTTTAAGCACTTAAAATGTGTCATAAAATATTTAAATTAGAACAAAATTAGGCACTATTTTTCATTTCTCTAGTATCATAACATTTAGAAGAAATACAGTTTCTATAAAAAGCCTGATATTGAGATATCAGCAAAACTGTTTTGAGGCCCCTTGAATCCATTAACACTTTTCGGAAAATGTTCCATGGCATGTGTGTATGTGAGAGGATCTCCCACTCCAAATTATCCTTTACATGGAAACATTTGCAATGATTTATTGTTCTCAAAATTGACTTAAACAATTCTGATTACATACCATATACATTTATAATAAAGATATAATTCATATGGTATTTAATTAAAACCATTTGAGCCATTTTTGAGAAAATAAACATTGTTGAACATTTTTCCATGTAAAGAACAATTTGGGATGTGGAGATTTCTTAAAAATGTTTTTGTCACATGCTTGAAACATGTTGAACCTAAACACTAGAATTCATTGTGCGTGTTTGGAGGAATTTAGTAAGTAACAGTGACATCAAAAGTAATTGAAAAACTATTTGTAGTAGGTTTTTAACACTTCACTTAAATTTTTATGCTATTGAGGGACTAATTTTAGAAGTCTTTGCAACCATTTTTAACCTCAAAATGGACGCACCAATTTCCAAAACTAGTCCCTCAGTAACATAAAAATATAAATGACTAAGTTTTAAAAACCAACTAAATATAATTTTTTTTTTCAACTAGATTTCATATTTAACCAAATTTTAGTTTTGGATTATACTGTTTACACACACAAACATGAACCTTTTTCTAATTTTTTTATTTTTGTATTCATGGGACCCCCAAACATATGGTTTTAGTGCTATCTCAGAATCCAATACCTCTATCTATTAAATAAATATGTGACAGAGAAAGTAACACACTGGGACACTTTAAAGTAATGATGCACTACACTCCCAGCAGACAACTTCCGGCATTTTGTTCATCCGATACTGACTATATACAATCCATTTATTTGAATATTTAACAAAGTTTAATTTGGTTAATTAATAGAAATTAATTGTTCTTCCACACTAGCTGTCTGTAATCTACAGAAAAATACAAGTCAATTGCAGAATTTGTCATGCTGGATGTTGCCATAATAGCTCAATGGTTAAGAATAACTGGACAGAGACTGGGAGTCCCTGGTTCAAATCCCTGACTCAGTCCGACTCTATCTAAAGTTTAATTTCTTTTATCTCTTGCTAAACTTACTACAGATGAATGCAGAAGTTGCAAAACTGCCATTAGTAAAGCATTGTATCCGAAAACTGGCTGTCCACTTACTGTAATAAGTAGAGCCAATATTACATTCCAACCAAAATGTTTATTCTAGATTTCACTGGAAATATACTCCATGAGGTATTTTAAACTAAATGCACACCTAGATAAAGATCTGTAAGTGTGTCAGTCTGTGTACCACATTATTCACAAACTAAATGCAGCCAAATACCAAACTTGCTATTTAAGTTCACTATCATTCAAATATGCAACACAAAAATCCTTTCATCCCAATTTACACTTTACATGCAGACCTATCATACCTGATGTTTGCGATATCTTGGGAATAACCTCTTAAAAGCTTTTCATTCTGGATTACTTTTATTAATTGGCAAATTTTAAAAGACACATAAAATCTTACAGCATAAAAAATGTAATCTCAGAGCATACAATTTATGTAAAATGTTAGTGGCATTAACCATCACTGAGATATTCTTTGGTTTTGGTATGAATTTTCAAATATTAATACTGTTGCCAAGTACTATGTGACTTTGAAAGGTAGAATCAGAACTGAAAAAGGTGTAATGTAGAACAAAATATTCAATGAAAGTGTAAACAGAAGAATTGTAAGAACAGTTTCTGTAACATTACAGAGGCATGTGAATACAACATTACGTCTTTTATCTCTATTCTTGGGTATGATATTTGTTGTTGGTTTGTACTGAGCAGCTATTACACTATATTTACAGTGTTCAATATGGCACAATGGTCTACACAGTAATGTTAAGGAAATGACAAAGGTTCAGCACAATAACAATCCATAAGAAATGTGACATGCTGAAGGTTTGCATTAATAGTCTTACAATAATTAGCATACTGTTAGCATATTCTTTGCTGAATATTGCAGGAAGTATATGGCTTTTAAAATTTGCCTGTCTGAACTGCTCTCCCATTTCTGACAATTTCAAAAGATACAACTGTACAGGTACACTTTGGTGTTGTAAAACTTCTAGATTGGTGTTGTAAAGCTTCATTAGAATTTTGATATCCATCATAATCTATTAAATAATTATTAGCATAATCAAGTCCTGTTTTTAATTTTCCACATTTTGTCTTATAAATCATCTTTTATATGAGTATTTCCAAAAGAGAATCTGACACAAAAGTATTAAGGATGTAATTTAAAACAATAATACCTCTAGCTCAACATCTGTTGGAGACAGTATTTTTATAGCCATTAGAATTAATATTCTAATATTCAATTCAAACATTTAATATACAAAGAATGTAATCACACACTGCAATGAACTTAATGTCTGTGCATCCATAGCTCTAATACTAATTAAGATAAGAATAGTTCTATTACACATTTCTTTGTGTTTACAAGATGAACTGATACTCAAATGTTAAAGATGGATCTCTAATTGCTGTCCTTGAAATTCCATATTCTTTCTACAACATTTATTTATTTTTTGATGCTGATATTTTTCTTTCAATAAAATGTCAAGGGCCAATTTTGAGAAAATAAAACATTTTGAAATGTCTTAATCTAAAAAGCAGTTTGGCATGGGGAGAGCTCAAATAGTATATAAATACCAAGTTTAATATTTTATCAGAAACTTCTTCAAGTTTACTTACTCTACTGTTTACCCATAGTAAATAGAGAAATAAATGCATTCCAACCAAAACAATGGTTAGCAATAACTGAACTTTATTGCTAACTAGTTTTTCTATGGTGCTCTGTATAGCCCGAGGTGGCCTAACTCCCATTACCTTTATTAGCAAGAACCTACTATTATTCTTATATCTACAATAAAATACAAAATGTGTAACAAAATCAATATAATTATGAGTCAAACTAGTACTCCCTGCTCCAGACATTGCTAGTGTTTAGAGCATATATGGAGTATGGTATACTAGTCTGACTCAACTTTATATTACTTTTGTGCTTCACTGTATCATAAGTCCTTACTCCATTAAGAATGTGTAACAAAAACAATACTTTGTAAAAATAGATAGTTAAGAATCAACATGAAAAATTCAATGCCATGGCCGCGATGTGAACCACTGATCTCCTGGTTTCCATGAAACCAGACAGAAACCAGGAGATTTGTGGTTCAAATTTTGGCCATGGCATTGAATTTTTCATGTTGACTCTATCAAAAACCTTAGCCTATGTACGGCTAGTGCAAAGAAATTATTAATTTCCATCAATTAACTAAAATACTTTGTAAGTTTGCAGATGAGTTTGACAAAGCCAGATTTTACAGTTATGCTATTTATAGTCACATACATGAACCTATTTTGTGTGTTTGCTCTATTTTGTATTCCTGTAACTCAGTAGCGTGGTGGTAGCAAGTCTGCCTCACGTTCAAGAGGTCCCAAGTTCAAATCTCGGTCAGGGTGTGTTACCTGGATAAGGTTTTTCCAGGGTTTTCCCTTATCCTGAAAGACGAATGTACAGTAACTCTAAGCTCTATGGACCCTGGGCTCATTTGAGCATCATTTCACCCATTCCATTCATCGTCTGATATGACTTAACATTGGATGACGTAAAATTACAAAAAAAAAAAAAAAAAAAAAAAAATCTATGGCCGCACTGTGACTGAGTGGTTAAACTGTTTGGCTCTCACCAAAGTGGCCCGGGTTCGAACCCAGGTGACTGCAAAGTGAGATTTGTAGTGAACAACATGGTGCTGGGGCGGGTTTTCTATGGGATCTTGGGTTTCCCGCACCATCTCATTCCACCAGTGCTCCATGTTTATCTCATAAATCATCAGTGTTGCTGCCGATGGTGCTGTATGTAGTAAATGCAGGCTTTAAACACTACACATTTTGTTTCATTGCACCAACTATCAGCATTATTCAAACTGCTTCAAAATCCACAAACAAAATAGATATTGCCCGCCTCGGTAGCGTAGATGGTAGCATGTCTGCCTCATGTTCAAGAGGTCCAGAGTTCGAATCTCGGTCAGGGTGAGTTGGATAAGGTTTTTTCCAGGGTTTTCCCGTATCCTAAAAGACGAATGTCAGGTAACTCTAAACTCTATGGAACCTGGGCTCATTTGAGCATCATTTCATGCATTCCATTCATCATCCAATATGTCTTAAAGAGTAAAGGACGTAAATTACAACAATATATATATATATATATATATATATATATATATATATATTAGATATTCAGAGTTAGACTAAACATTGTGTGGATTGATTGTAAACATTAGGCAAGTCGTCCAGAAAGCTGCTAAATATCACAGTGCTTAAGAGTTATTATGAGATCAGTTATTTTACGTTGTTTTCCAAATATTTATACATCATTTTAACTTTGAAATTATTCCTTAACAGAAGAAACTGAAAATAACTGCATCTGTGAATATAAACAAAGTTGTTTTACAGAAGATGAACTGGTTTTTTCAGATTGGAGATAGATGAGGCTTCACTGCAATTGTGACCTTTGAAATGTCCACTGAATTGTTAAAAAATGTGGCAAAGTACAAAAGACTGAAATTTAAATGATCAATAAAGGAATTTTTAATTTTTTTATTTTTCTGTGAGAAACCAATAGAAATATTTTGATATTTATAAGCAGACATTTGGAATATTAATTTTAACTTAATGAATCCTGTAATTTACTAGGAATAGATATTTCATGTATAATACATAATAATGCATTATACATCTGATTATGCCACTTGGTATTATCTTCGATAATAATTATTTGAAAGAATCATTATGTATCTAACGTCAATAATACTTGATTTTTTATTCATCCTTTTGATCACAGTACATAATATAGGACACGTTAAGTACTTATAACTAAAAATTATACAGTAAACATTTACACAACACAAGTTTAGAAACGAAAATTCAGAAACTGTATGTACAATATAATAATTTATCTGTAGTTGACATTAAAAAAATTCACCTATTGAGACATCTTAGATTCTGTGTTATAAAGATTAGCATTATACATTTCAGTAAATGCATTTGGGGCAATGGATCTAATAAAATTTAAAGGTGAGTCGATTAACATAAAATACAAACAATTACAAAAAACCAGCAGTTGCCAACCATTTTTCAACAAAAAATCACAACATAAATCCAGAACCAAAACTTCTTAAACACACAACATGAAAAGAAGAACTGTCCACATGAGAACAAATTTTCATTTCAAAAAATAAAAACAAAGTATTTAATTTTGACATCCCCCAGAAGGATATAAAAACAAAGTATTTAATTTTCACATCCCCAGAAGGATAAGTTCAACAAGTTATTTGAGCTGCCACCAGAGGAGACCTCAGACAAACAATTGCCACTTACACCACAGAGAACTAGTTGATGTCCAGTTGATAGCAGATGAAAGTAAGCCTCCAAAACATGTTCTGGGGAATTTAAAAAGTAAGCGTTGTTTAGTGTTATTAATCGACTCATCTTTAAAGTTAATTTATTACAACACTGTTTTCAACACTTCCATCAAAGAAGATAATGGATCTAATGTTCAGCAATTTCTCACAAATCTTTATCTAGTTGAATTATTTTGTAAAGATAAAGGTTATAATTAAAAATTATTGAGTAAGTTGACTGAAACAACTTCTTGATAATGCCTGCGGTGAAACACATTGAGAGAAAATTTGTGGTATATAGAGTACAAAGTGTCTCAGTCAACTCATTGGACAATTTTTTACAGTGTTCATTCCAATTTGCCTTTTCAAAAAAAGATGAAGGTATCTATTGGGAACTATCACTTATAGTCCAACCATCAAATTTAATATATCAAAACATTTTAATTTTTAGATATATTTAACAGATTGCCTCAAAATGCTCATCCATTAGATATTAATTTGTTTAAAAGTTATTCACTGGCTTACAAATAATTCATGTCACAACGTAAAGGAATTTTTGAAATGCAATTCAAGTTTTGTGGTGGTGTAAATGTTATCTGCCTATCTTTTGTTTGGATGGCATTCATGGCAGACAAATGTTGCTCTACGACTAATCGAAACATTTTGTATTACCTTATAGTGCTCATCATTAATTTAACTCTTGTATAAACACCTCAATAATCTCATTAGCTGTGAAAGACATTAATTTTTTATTATTTAGAACGGAAAAATCAGAATGATATAGAACACTGCAGTATAGGATTAGAAAACATCTAGAGAATAAGTTATATGAATTGTTCAACCTCAAGTTCCAGTCATTGGTACTTTTGAGGTTATGAAAATATAAATAACTAAGGAAGTTGCAAAGTAGTAAAGAGGCGGCTGCAGAAATTCATCAAATATCTAATTATTAGGAGAAAAGGTATCACAACAAATAAAATTAGAGTAGTCATTCAGTGTAATGTAGTCTCAGGTATAAATTAAATATCTTGTTTGATAACGATGCTTCAACTGCCAGGATCATATAAACAATGCCAGAATTTCATCCTGCAGAAGTTCTTTTACATGCCAGTAAATCCATGCTTTTAGGCACATTTAAAAACCATCAATCTGAACCGAATTTGAACTCACAACATTGTAATATGCCAGGTATGTTTTGAAATTTTGATAAAGATATAAAACATGGCAATGCATTAAAAGAGAAGCACATTTGTTAAATTTGGTCATCTTAGCTTTCATTACTATTGGGTTTAAATTCTATCTCTCACATATACATTCAGCTTCTTGTTTGTACTTTTGAGACCTTTGGGAAGAAAGGGATTAATCTCGGTTGAAGAAAAATTCTTCCCCTCATTGAAATACAATTTAATTTGTGGGTATGCAGAATACTGTATCAGTGCAAGCAACTAGTTTCCTAAATATTCAACATTTATTCGAATTTTACAATCTTTGTTATCTGAATCTTTTTTGTATTAAACTGCATGAAAAAAAAGCATTAGGTAATGCCACAGTGAACGGACCATACAACCCAAGCTTCTAACACAGTCTTAATTACACTAAATTCTATGCAAGCTAAAAGGCTGCATTTGGTCTATGTTTCATAATTGTAAAGGCTTGCTATACATTTTGAAATCAAAAAAGTAAACCTAACGTCAGCAATAAGTATATTACATGATTGATTCTAAGGTTAATAAGTGAAAACTGCTATCAACTTAATTTTCAAAGTGCTGTGGAAGAATTAACAGTTTGAGCAAATGAAATGGACTGTATTGCTAAATATCACTTCCTAAAGTATGTTAAACGCAACGTGGTAAACTTTTAATTATCTAAAACTTAATTAAATTTCTGGAGCATTTACATGTAATAAATAAGGTTATGGCAAAATTGATTTAATAAACAGGGAATAAATAAAGCTATGAAAATAAAATGCAAGAGTTTTATTAAGGTTTATTTGAACTATACAATATATTTTTCCAGTATAGAAGGCGTGCTTCTTTGCGAAAATGCTATAATGTGCATCTGTTTGGTTAGTCATGGTTGAGCAAGTTGGTTCCAGTTTGTGTTTAATGGTGAACGCAAGAACATTTTCCCTGTTGTTTATGGTTATGAACGAAGTTTATTATCTATTCTCATTATTCACTCTAATTAAAATTAGCTCGAATTTCGACGTCAGGTCTTATTTTCCAAACGAATATCCTAACCGAAATGCTTTGTCTAGTCTCCATTTTGGTTTATCTCTCAGTGTTGATTCAAGTGGTTCACGTATTGCAAAGCTAATATATCTTAGTTTTTGCTCAGCTGGAAATATATGATGATTAACAAATACGAAATTAATGTTTTATTATTGCAGAAATCGAATAACGGGAGGGATAAGTGGCTCATTCTTGCAAAACTGATACTCAATTTCAAGGCAAACGTCAGCTACAAGTCGACATGACGCTACCAACAACCCAAACCCCCACGGAACGCACAAACAGATTGAAAAGATTTGCAAGTAATACTCCAAAATTAGTGAAGCACGTTAGTTGACATTGATCCCCACGTGACACCGTTGGCATTTAATGACCGCGCTAAAGATCGAGCCGTCCCAGTGAGCATTCCTTCGTCGAGAGTAGTCTGCTACGTGCAGCGTAATACAAAGTAAGGTTCAATGACATTGTTTCCTATTTCTTACAAACTATTCTGCTCTTTATGTACTCACCAATTGTCTAGTTTTATCAGTTCTTCTGGCTTTTTAGTTTTCCTATCTGCTTTCAACTTAAGAGCCTCGGGATAGAGCTTCAAAACGTATTCAAATTGATTTGATGTTCCCTTAGCGAAGAAAGTTGCTGTGTCTTTTACGGAAGCCATTGTGATAACTATAGTACAGTCGAAGTACATTAGAGTGCAGCACACACATAGGTCACCCTTGATCTCCCTGCCCCTCACAAATCTGCTAATTATTTATTTAATTAATCGTCCTATGCGATGTACATGCAAACATTGTTTATGTGAAATACTAACTAATCATTGCAAATCACATTTTCTGCCCGCTGGCTTTGCGCAAACGCTTGGACGAGAATATTTATATCTGTGGGCACTGGAAGGGATATACAATGAGTAAAATTCCATGACCTAGAAATATGCAATCACCTCTAATCAATGCGGATTTCATCGATTCTCGAAAAGAATAATTTGATCTAATAACTGTTTAATTATACATAAATAAATCTAGGTCCAGATAATGTTTATTAGACAGACCAGAACTATTTATACATACACATATTCTGCACATTTCCTAGCTA